>CM065590.1:16409895-17099916 GCA_033119425.1 Bufotes viridis
CCATACTGGAATGTACTGTTGGATTTGAGAATTACGTTGAAATTGCAATGCGATTAATATAACTTAATTAATCGCATTGTGATTTCAACTTAGACCTGGTTTATTATGGTTGGCTTGGTAAAATTAGCGAATATGACGAATGTATTCGTCATATTCCTTAAAACGAAGATAACAAAGTATTCTCCATCTTCGTTTTAGCAACCTATTCGTCATTTTCGTTAATTCTAGCAATCAAATAGTAAGGTTGACTATAGAGACAGCTGTGTTTAATTTGCTATGCGATTATATTACTTTGCTTTTTTTTTAATATATAGAATAATTATAATAATTATCAAGTATTATAATTATTCTATGGAGAATACTTCGTTATCTTTGTTTTGAGGAATATGACGAATACATTTCTCATCTTCGCTAATTCTACCAAGCCAACCGTAGTAAACCAGGTCTAAGTTGAAATCGCAATGCGATGACTTCAAGTTATATTAATCGCATTGCGATTTCAACTTAGCACTGCTATATTACATATTTGTTAACTTTGTTAATTCTAGCAAGCTGACCCTATAAACCCAGCTCTAAGTTGAAATCACAATGCGATTTAATATAACTTGAAGTCATCACATTGCGATTTCTACTTAGACCTGGTTTACTATGGTTGGCTTGGTAGAATTAGCGAAGATGACGAATGTATTAGTCATATTCCTCAAAACAAAGATAACGAAGTATTCTCCATCTTCGTTTTGCTCCATATTCGTCAACTCGCTAATTCTAGCAATGAAATAGGAAGGTTGACTATAGAGACAGCTGTGTTTAATTTGCTATGCAATTATATTACTTTGCTTATTTTTTAAATAAATAGAATAATTATAATAATTTATAATTATTATAATTGTTCTATTTATTAAAAATAATAATAATATAATCGCATAGCGAATTAAACACAGCTGTCTCTATAGTCAACCTTACTATTTGATTGCTAGAATTAGCGATGTTGACGAATAGGTTGCTAAAACGAAGATGGAGAATACTTTGTTATCTTCGTTTTGAGGAATATGACGAATACATTTGTCATCTTCGCTAATTCTAGATATCAAACCAATAGGAAAGTAGCCTTAAGTTACAATCGCAATACGCGATTATTTAAATCGTAATAAGTAGAATAATGAAGAATATTAGATTTCGACGAATATGAAACAAATATTTTATCAAAATATTTGCGAAGTTTCGTCGAAATCGAATATGGCACCTGCCGCTCATCACTAGTGATTATATCTGGGTTGCGGTAGATTTTACCGCACTATATACTAGCATTCCTCTGGATTCGCCTGTCAAGGCTCTTAAAAGGTTTCTGGAGCACTATAGCAATTATACTTTGGAATTACAGGATTTTTATGCATATGTGTGGATTATCTGATAAAACATAATTTCTTTATGTTCAACAGAAAATACTATCTTCAAATGTCAGGTGTCTCAATGGGGGCCAAACATTCACCATCTATAGCAAATATATATATATGGCGTGGTGGGAACGACATTTTCTGTTTCTTGATGACAACCCCTTTGCTGGATACAAAAAATGGTATGGACGTTATATAGATGATATTCTGTGGGTTTGGCAGGGAGAGGAGAATATGGTAGCCCAATGTATTAATTATCTTAATAACGGTACAAATTCCATCAAACTTACATATGTTAGCGATCCAGCTAAAATTGATTTTCTTAATTTGCATTTGGAATCGGACCTCTCTGAGGGATTAGTCACTACCTGCGCCTTTAGAAAAAGACATCTCAGAATACTATTCTTATTGCCTACTCCTGCCCCCCGCCGCATGTCATAAATAATATATTAAAAGGGGAAATGATTATTCTCAAAAGAAACAGAGGTTATCACTAGAGTTGAGCGAACACCTGGATGTTCGGGTTCGAGAAATACGGCCGAAATTTCCGAAAATGTTCAGGTTTGGGTTCCGAACTCGACCCAAACTTTATCCCGAACCCCATTGAGTAAAAAGGCTGTAAAATAGTCCAGGAAAGGGCTAGAGGGCTGCAAAGGCAGCAAAATGTAGGTAAATGCCCTGCAAACAAATGTGGATAGGGAAATGAATTTAAATAAAATAAAATTAACCAATATAAATTGGAGAGAGGTCCCATAGCAGAGAATCGGGCTTCAAGTCACCCACCAATGGAGAAGGTCACTTTCTGTTATTTCGGCCCCAGCACCCAGACAGAGGAGAGAGGTCCCAAAGCATAAAATCAGGCTTCATATCACCCACCACTGGAGAAGGCCACATTCAGTTATTTAGGCCCCAGCACCCAGACAGAGGAGAGAGGTCCCACAGCAGAGAATCATGCGTCATATCACCTACCACTGGAGAAGGCCACTGTCTGTTATTTCGGCCCCAACACCCAGACAGAGAAGAGAGGTCCCACAGCAATGAATCATGCGTCATATCACCCACCACTGGAGAAGGCCACTTTCAGTTATTTCGGCCCCAGCACCCAGACAGAGGAGAGAGGTCCCACAGCAAGAAAAAGCCGTCATATCACCCACCACTGGAGAAGGCCACTTTCAGTTATTTAGGCCCAGCAACCAGACAGAGGAGAGAGGTCCCACAGCAAGGAATAAGGCGTCATATGACCCACCACTGGAGAAGGCCACTTTCAGTTATTTCGGCCCAACACGCAGACAGAGGAGAGAGGTCCCACAGCAAGGAATCATGCATCATATCACCCACCACTGGTAAAGGCCACTTTCAGTTATTTAGGCCCAGCACCCAGACAGAGGAGAGAGGTCCCACAGCAAGGAATCATGCGTCATATCACCCACCACTTAAGAAGGCCACTTTCAGTTATTTAGGCCCTGGCGCCCAGATTGAGTAGAGATTCATTTAACTTTGGGTTGCACCGCAAGATCATGGTAAAGTTAAAAAATGAGGATTCAATAAAGAAGTGCCCGGGAGTACAAGAATACATTGTTGAGGGGAGGCAGTTATATATGTCTATTCTGCTCAAGGGAGGCACAGGTCCTGTGGGATCCATGCCTGGGTGATTATTATGAACGTCAGCTTGTCCACGTTGGCTGTGGACAGGCAGCTGCGTTTGTCAGTAATGACGCCCCTGCCATGCTGAATATACGTTCAGACAAAACTCTGGCCGCCGGGCAGGCCAGCACCTCCAAGGCATAAAATGCTAACTCTGGCAACGTGGACGATTTGGAGACACAGAAGTTGAATGGGGCCGAACCATCAGTCAGTATCTGGAGGGGTGTGCAGACGTACTGTTCAACCATGTTAGTGAAATGCTGCCTCCTGCTAACACGTTCTTTATCAGATGGTGGTGCAGTTAGCTGTGGCGTGGAGACAAAACTTTTCCACATTTCTGCCATGCTAACCCTGCCCTCAGAGGAGCTGGCCGTGACACAGCTGCATTGGCGACCTCTTGCTCCTCCTCTGCCTTCGCCTTGGGCTTCCACCTTTTCCCCTGTGACATTTGGGAATGCTCTCAGTAGCGCGTATACCAGCGTGCGCTGTGTTTAGCGCATCTTCCTATCACGCTCCAGTGCAGGAAGTAAGGTGGGCACATTGTCTTTGTACCTGGGATCCAGCAGGGTGGCAACCCAGTAGTCCGCACACGTTAAAATGTGGGCAACTCTGCTGTCATTGCACAGGCACTGCAGCATGAAGTCGCTCATGTGTGCCAGTCTCCCCACAGGTAAGGACAAGCTGTCCTCTGTGGGAGGCGTATCGTCATCGTCCTCCGTATCCCCCCAGCCATGCACCAGTGATGGACCCGAGCAGTGTCGGGTGCCACCCCGCTGTGAACATGATTCATCCTCACCCTCCTCCAGCTCCTCCTAATCCTGCTCGTCCTCCAGTAGTGGGCCCTGGCTGGCCACATTTGTACCTGGCCTCTGCTGTTACAAAAAACCTCCCTCTGAGGCACTTCTAACTGACTGGCCTGAAAGTGCTAAAAATTACCGCTCATCCTCCTCCTCCTCCTGGGCCAACTCCTCTTCCATCATCGCCCTAAGCGTTTTCTCAAGGAGACATAGAAGTGGTATTGTAACAGTGTCATTGTCACTGGCCATGTTGGTGGAGAACCCGAAAAAGCGCAACAGGGCACACAGGTCTCGCATGGAGGCCCAATCATTGGTGGTGTAGTGGTGCTGTTCCGCAGTGCGACTGACGCGTGCGTGCTGCAGCTGAAACTCCACTATGGCCTGCTGCTGCTCGCACAGTCTCTCCAGCATGTGCAAGGTGGAGTTTCACCTGGTGGGCACGTCGCATATGAGGCGGTGAGCGGGAAGGCCGAAGCTCCGCTGTAGCACAGACAGGCGAGCAGCGGCAGGATGTGAACGCCGGAAGCGCGCACAGACGGCCCGCACTTTATGCAGCAGCTCTGACATCTCGAGGTAGTTGTGAATGAACTTCTGCAGCCCAAATTCAGCACATGCGCCAGGCAAGGGATGTGCGTCAAACCGGCTAGTCCAAGAGCTGCAACGAGATTTCGCCCATTATCGCACACCACCAGGCCGGGCTTGAGGCTCACCGGCAGAAACCACTCGTCGGTCTGTTGTTCAGTACCCCGCCACAACTCCAGCGCGGTGTGGGGCCTGTCCCCCAAACATATGAGTTTCAGAATGGCCTGCTGATGTTTACCCCGGGCTGTGCTGAAGTTGGTGGTGAAGGTGTGTGGCTGACTGGATGAGCTGGTGGAAGCAGAGAAGGAGGAAGCCGAGTAGGAGGAGGAGGCTACAGGAGGCAATCGTATACTTGGTTGTGCAGGGAAGGCACGGCTGTCTTGGAGAAGTAGTGGCGGCTGGGAACAACATACTGTGGGACAGCCATGGCCATCAGCTGTTTGAAGCTGTCTGTGTCCACCAGCCTGAATGACAGCATTTCAAAGGCCAGTAGTTTATTAATGCTGGCATTCAGGCCCAAGGCTCGAGGGTGGCTAGGTGGGAATTTACGCTTTCTCTCCAAGGTTTGTGAGATGGAGAGCTGAACGCTGCCGTGTGACATGGTGGAGATGCTTGGTGACGGAGGTGGTGGTGTTGCTGGCACATCCTCTGTTTGGTGGGCGGCAGGTGCCAACATTCCTCCCGAGGCGGAGGAAGAGGCCGAGGCAGCAGCAGAAGAGGGAGCAGGGGGAGCCAGAGTGAGTTCCTTGCTTTTAAGGTGTTTACTCCACTGCAGTTCATGCTTTGCATGTAGATGCCTGGTCATGCAGGTTGTGCTAAGGTTCAGAACGTTAATGCCTCTCTTCATGCTCTGATGGCACAGCGTGCAAACCACTCGGGTCTTGTCGTCAGCACATTGTTTAAAGAAGTGCTATGCCAGGGAACTCATTGAAGCTGCCTTTGGGGTGCTCGGTCCCTGGTGGCGGTGGCCAGTAGCAGGCAAACTCTCTTGTAGGCGGCTGTTCTGCTTTTGCCCCCTGCTCCCTCTTTTGCTTCGCTGTTGGTTCGGTCTCACCACTGCCTCTTCCTCTGAACTATGAAAGTCAGCGGCACGACCTTCATTCCATGTGGGGTCTATGACCTCATCGTCCTCTGCATCATCTTCCATGGTGTTGAGCGCGAATATTCGAATAGCGAATTTTTTTAGCGCATATCTGCATTTCGCTAATTTGCGAATATTTCGAATATAGCGCTATAAATTCGCTATTTCGCTATTTATATTTGTTATTTTATTTTTTTTTCCCACTCCCCAAAAGTAACTTCTTACCTGTCCTGAGGATTCCTTGCTTCCTGACTGCTCCAGTCCGTGCCCGTTGCCGCTTCTGCCGACTTCCGTGCTCATGGAGCGTCCCCATCACAATGGGAACGCATCTATACTAGAATGTACTGTCGAATGTGAGAATTAAGTTGAAATCGCAATGCGATTAATATAACGAAGTAATCGCATTGCGATTTGAACTTAGAGCTGTGTTTCTAATGGGTCAGCTTGCTAGAATTGAAATCGCAATGCGATTAATATAACTTAATTAATCGCATTGTGATTTCAACTTAGACCTGGTTTATTATGGTTGGCTTGGTAAAATTAGCAGATGACATATGACGAATGTATTCGTCATATTCCTTAAAACGAAGATAACAAAGTATTCTCCATCTTCGTTTTAGCAACCTATTCGTCATTTTCGTTAATTCTAGCAATCAAATAGTAAGGTTGACTGATAGAGACAGCTGTGTTTAATTTGCTATGCGATTATATTACTTTGCTTTTTTTAAATATATAGAATAATTATAATAATTATCAAGTATTATAATTATTCTATGGAGAATACTTCGTTATCTTTGTTTTGAGGAATATGACGAATACATTTCTCATCTTCGCTAATTCTACCAAGCCAACCGTAGTAAACCAGGTCTAAGTTGAAATCGCAATGCGATGACTTCAAGTTATATTAATCGCATTGCGATTTCAACTTAGCACTGCTATATTACATATTTGTTAACTTTGTTAATTCTAGCAAGCTGACCCTATAAACCCAGCTCTAAGTTGAAATCACAATGCGATTTAATATAACTTGAAGTCATCACATTGCGATTTCTACTTAGACCTGGTTTACTATGGTTGGCTTGGTAGAATTAGCGAAGATGACGAATGTATTAGTCATATTCCTCAAAACAAAGATAACGAAGTATTCTCCATCTTCGTTTTTGCTCCATATTCGTCAACTTCGCTAATTCTAGCAATGAAATAGGAAGGTTGACTATAGAGACAGCTGTGTTTAATTTGCTATGCAATTATATTACTTTGCTTATTTTTTAAATAAATAGAATAATTATAATAATTTATAATTATTATAATTGTTCTATTTATTAAAAAAATAATAATAATATAATCGCATAGCGAATTAAACACAGCTGTCTCTATAGTCAACCTTACTATTTGATTGCTAGAATTAGCGATGTTGACGAATAGGTTGCTAAAACGAAGATGGAGAATACTTTGTTATCTTCGTTTTGAGGAATATGACGAATACATTTGTCATCTTCGCTAATTCTAGATATCAAACCAATAGGAAAGTAGCCTTAAGTTACAATCGCAATACGCGATTATTTAAATCGTAATAACTAGAATAATGAAGAATATTAGATTTCGACGAATATGAAACAAATATTTTATCAAAATATTTGCGAGTTTCGTCGAAATCGAATATGGCACCTGCCGCTCATCACTAGTGATTATATCTGGGTTGCGGTAGATTTTACCGCACTATATACTAGCATTCCTCTGGATTCGCCTGTCAAGGCTCTTAAAAGGTTTCTGGAGCACTATAGCAATTATACTTTGGAATTACAGGATTTTTTATGCATATGTGTGGATTATCTGATAAAACATAATTTCTTTATGTTCAACAGAAAATACTATCTTCAAATGTCAGGTGTCTCAATGGGGGCCAAACATTCACCATCTATAGCAAATATATATATATGGCGTGGTGGGAACGACATTTTCTGTTTCTTGATGACAACCCCTTTGCTGGATACAAAAAATGGTATGGACGTTATATAGATGATATTCTGTGGGTTTGGCAGGGAGAGGAGAATATGGTAGCCCAATGTATTAATTATCTTAATAACGGTACAAATTCCATCAAACTTACATATGTTAGCGATCCAGCTAAAATTGATTTTCTTAATTTGCATTTGGAATCGGACCTCTCTGAGGGATTAGTCACTACCTGCGCCTTTAGAAAAAAGACATCTCAGAATACTATTCTTATTGCCTACTCCTGCCCCCCGCCGCATGTCATAAATAATATATTAAAAGGGAAATGATTATTCTCAAAAGAAACAGAGGTTATCACTAGAGTTGAGCGAACACCTGGATGTTCGGGTTCGAGAAATACGGCCGAAATTTCCGAAAATGTTCAGGTTTGGGTTCCGAACTCGACCCAAACTTTATCCCGAACCCCATTGAGTAAAAAGGCTGTAAAATAGTCCAGGAAAGGGCTAGAGGGCTGCAAAGGCAGCAAAATGTAGATAAATGCCCTGCAAACAAATGTGGATAGGAAATGAATTTAAATAAAATAAAATTAACCAATATAAATTGGAGAGAGGTCCCATAGCAGAGAATCGGGCTTCAAGTCACCCACCAATGGAGAAGGTCACTTTCTGTTATTTCGGCCCCAGCACCCAGACAGAGGAGAGAGGTCCCAAAGCATAAAATCAGGCTTCATATCACCCACCACTGGAGAAGGCCACATTCAGTTATTTAGGCCCCAGCACCCAGACAGAGGAGAGAGGTCCCACAGCAGAGAATCATGCGTCATATCACCTACCACTGGAGAAGGCCACTGTCAGTTATTTCGGCCCCAACACCCAGACAGAGAAGAGAGGTCCCACAGCAATGAATCATGCGTCATATCACCCACCACTGGAGAAGGCCACTTTCAGTTATTTCGGCCCCAGCACCCAGACAGAGGAGGGAGGTCCCACAGCAAGAAAAAAGCCGTCATATCACCCACCACTGGAGAAGGCCACTTTCAGTTATTTAGGCCCAGCAACCAGACAGAGGAGAGAGGTCCCACAGCAAGGAATAAGGCGTCATATGACCCACCACTGGAGAAGGCCACTTTCAGTTATTTCGGCCCAACACGCAGACAGAGGAGAGAGGTCCCACAGCAAGGAATCATGCATCATATCACCCACCACTGGTAAAGGCCACTTTCAGTTATTTAGGCCCAGCACCCAGACAGAGGAGAGAGGTCCCACAGCAAGGAATCATGCGTCATATCACCCACCACTTAAGAAGGCCACTTTCAGTTATTTAGGCCCTGGCGCCCAGATTGAGTAGAGATTCATTTAACTTTGGGTTGCACCGCAAGATCATGGTAAAGTTAAAAAAATGAGGATTCAATAAAGAAGTGCCCGGGAGTACAAGAATACATTGTTGAGGGGAGGCAGTTATATATGTCTATTCTGCTCAAGGGAGGCACAGGTCCTGTGGGATCCATGCCTGGGTGATTATTATGAACGTCAGCTTGTCCACGTTGGCTGTGGACAGGCAGCTGCGTTTGTCAGTAATGACGCCCCTGCCATGCTGAATATACGTTCAGACAAAACTCTGGCCGCCGGGCAGGCTAGCACCTCCAAGGCATAAAATGCTAACTCTGGCAACGTGGACGATTTGGAGACACAGAAGTTGAATGGGGCCGAACCATCAGTCAGTATCTGGAGGGGTGTGCAGACGTACTGTTCAACCATGTTAGTGAAATGCTGCCTCCTGCTAACACGTTCTTTATCAGATGGTGGTGCAGTTAGCTGTGGCGTGGAGACAAAACTTTTCCACATTTCTGCCATGCTAACCCTGCCCTCAGAGGAGCTGGCCGTGACACAGCTGCATTGGCGACCTCTTGCTCCTCCTCTGCCTTCGCCTTGGGCTTCCACCTTTTCCCCTGTGACATTTGGGAATGCTCTCAGTAGCGCGTATACCAGCGTGCGCTTGTTTTAGCGCATCTTCCTATCACGCTCCAGTGCAGGAAGTAAGGTGGGCACATTGTCTTTGTACCTGGGATCCAGCAGGGTGGCAACCCAGTAGTCCGCACACGTTAAAATGTGGGCAACTCTGCTGTCATTGCACAGGCACTGCAGCATGAAGTCGCTCATGTGTGCCAGTCTCCCCACAGGTAAGGACAAGCTGTCCTCTGTGGGAGGCGTATCGTCATCGTCCTCCGTATCCCCCCAGCCATGCACCAGTGATGGACCTGAGCAGTGTCGGGTGCCACCCCGCTGTGAACATGATTCATCCTCACCCTCCTCCACCTCCTCCTAATCCTGCTCGTCCTCCAGTAGTGGGCCCTGGCTGGCCACATTTGTACCTGGCCTCTGCTGTTACAAAAAACCTCCCTCTGAGGCACTTCTAACTGACTGGCCTGAAAGTGCTAAAAATTACCGCTCATCCTCCTCCTCCTCCTGGGCCAACTCCTCTTCCATCATCGCCCTAAGCGTTTTCTCAAGGAGACATAGAAGTGGTATTGTAACAGTGTCATCGTCACTGGCCATGTTGGTGGAGAACCCGAAAAAGCAAAACAGGGCACACAGGTCTCGCATGGAGGCCCAATCATTGGTGGTGTAGTGGTGCTGTTCCGCAGTGCGACTGACGCGTGCTGCAGCTGAAACTCCACTATGGCTTGCTGCTGCTCGCACAGTCTTTCCAGCATGTGCAAGGTGGAGTTCCACCTGGTGGGCACGTCGCATATGAGGCGGTGAGCGGGAAGGCCGAAGCTCCGCTGTAGCACAGACAGGCGAGCAGCGGCAGGATGTGAACGCCGGAAGCGCGCACAGACGGCCCGCACTTTATGCAGCAGCTCTGACATCTCGAGGTAGTTGTGAATGAACTTCTGCACCACCAAATTCAGCACATGCGCCAGGCAAGGGATGTGCGTCAAACCGGCTAGTCCAAGAGCTGCAACGAGATTTCGCCCATTATCGCACACCACCAGGCCGGGCTTGAGGCCCACCGGCAGAAACCACTCGTCGGTCTGTTGTTCAGTACCCCGCCACAACTCCAGCGCGGTGTGGGGCCTGTCCCCCAAACATATGAGTTTCAGAATGGCCTGCTGACGTTTACCCCGGGCTGTGCTGAAGTTGGTGGTGAAGGTGTGTGGCTGACTGGATGAGCTGGTGGAAGCAGAGTAGGAGGAAGCCTAGTAGAAGGAGGAGGCTACAGGAGGCAATCGTATACTTGGTTGTGCAGGGAAGGCACGGCTGTCTTGGAGAAGTAGTGGCGGCTGGGAACAACATACTGTGGGACAGCCATGGCCATCAGCTGTTTGAAGCTGTCTGTGTCCACCAGCCTGAATGACAGCATTTCAAAGGCCAGTAGTTTATTAATGCTGGCATTCAGGCCCAAGGCTCGAGGGTGGCTAGGTGGGAATTTACGCTTTCTCTCCAAGGTTTGTGAGATGGAGAGCTGAACGCTGCCGTGTGACATGGTGGAGATGCTTGGTGACGGAGGTGGTGGTGTTGCTGGCACATCCTCTGTTTGGTGGGCGGCAGGTGCCAACATTCCTCCCGAGGCGGAGGAAGAGGCCGAGGAAGCAGCAGAAGAGGGAGCAGGGGGAGCCAGAGTGAGTTCCTTGCTTTTAAGGTGTTTACTCCACTGCAGTTCATGCTTTGCATGTAGATGCCTGGTCATGCAGGTTGTGCTAAGGTTCAGAACGTTAATGCCTCGCTTCATGCTCTGATGGCACAGCGTGCAAACCACTCGGGTCTTGTCGTCAGCACATTGTTTAAAGAAGTGCTATGCCAGGGAACTCCTTGAAGCTGCCTTTGGGGTGCTCGGTCCCTGGTGGCGGTGTCCAGTAGCAGGCGAACTCTCTTGTAGGCGGCTGTTCTGCTTTTGCCCCCTGCTCCCTCTTTTACTTCGCTGTTGGTTCGGTCTCACCACTGCCTCTTCCTCTGAACTATGAAAGTCAGCGGCACGACCTTCATTCCATGTGGGGTGTATGACCTCATCGTCCTCTGCATCGTCTTCCATGGTGTTGAGCGCGAATATTCGAATAGCGAATTTTTTAGCGCATATCTGCATTTCGCTAATTTGCGAATATTTCGAATATAGCGCTATAAATTCGCTATTTATATTTGTTATTTTTATTTTTTTTTCCCACTCCCCAAAAGTAACTTCTTACCTGTCCTGAGGATTCCTTGCTTCCTGACTGCTCCAGTCAGTGCCCGTTGCCGCTTCTGCCGACTTCCGTGCTCATGGAGCGTCCCCATCACAATGGGAACGCATCTATACTAGAATGTACTGTCGGATGTGAGAATTAAGTTGAAATCGCAATGCGATTAATATAACGAAGTAATCGCATTGCGATTTGAACTTAGAGCTGTGTTTCTAATGGGTCAGCTTGCTAGAATTGAAATCGCAATGCGATTATTTCGTTATATTAATCGCATTGCCATTTCAACTTAGACCTGGTTTACTATGGTTGGCTTAGTAGAATTAGCGAAGATGACCAATATGACGAATGTATTCATCATGTTCCTCAAAACGAAGATAACGAAATATTCTCCATCTTCGTTTTACCTCCATATTCGTCAACTTCGCTAATTCTAGCAATCAAATAGGAAAGTTGACTGACTAGACAGCTGTGTTTAATTAGCTATGCGATTATATTACTTTGCCAATTTTTTAAAAATAAATCGAATAATTATAATGATTATCAAGTATGATAATTATTCTATTTATTAAAAAAAAGGTAATAAGTAATAATATCGCATATGATCCTAATACTATTCTCCATATTCGATAATATTATCGCATTGCGAACAAAAACTTAGTGCTATATTCTCCATATTCGATAAGCCAAATAATAGGAAAGTTGACTATAGAGACCAAGTTTTTTTTCGCATATGCAATAATATTACTTTGCCACTTTTTTCTATATACTTTCATTGCGAATACAAACTTAGCTGTCTATAGGCATCTTTCCTTATAGGTGCATTTTTTTCGTGTCGTAGAATATTCGCAAATATTCTGAAAATATATAGCATTATATTGAATATAATGATATACAGTATATTTCTATTTTAGAATTTTTTTTTTTTTTATTTGATTTGGCCAGAGTGTGACCACACATGATTCCTTCCCGCTTTTTGACTGAGTGCGAATATGTAGAGTATAGCGTTATTCAGTGGCGTAACGAGAAAGGACTGGGCCCCACAGCAATTTTTTGAATGGGCCCCCCTACCCCCCACAACTACCCCCCACAAACTTCTACGCAACCCACTCCTCCCATGCAACCCCCTCTCCTTTGGCTAGTCACAATCGCTCTTTCCGATGAGACCCAGAAGATCCTCCGTCCATTTCCTACATTGTTTCTGTATATAATATCATTGTATAATACTGTTAAGAGGGCCCTGACAATACCTGGGTGGGCCCCTACTGAGTTTGGGCACCAAATCAGCCACTTCCCCTATAGTTACGCCCCTGGCCAGAGGTGTTATTTGACCAGCATGCACTTTCTATAACGCTGGGTTCACACCAGTGCGTCCCGCTTCGTGCGTACGACGCGCAATCTTTACTTCTATTTTCGCATTGCGAAAATGAAAGTAAAAATTGCGCGTCGAGCATGCGTTTGCGCTATATATCCCTATGGGGGACACGCAACGCTACGCCCCAAAGAAGCTCCTGTACTTCTTTGGGCGTAGAGTGTTTTACAGCGCTTTCAAACACGCTGCAAAACGCTCAGGTGAGAACCATGCCCATAGGGAAACATGGTTTTTCACCTGTTGAGCGTTTTACAGCGCATTTGAACGCGCTGTAAAACACCCAAGTATGAATCCAGCGTAATACCAGTGTCTTCTTATGCGGCACAAGGGTCTTTGGGCCCCATCAGGCTCCTGGGCCCGTTAGCAACTGCTACCTCTGCACCCACGTATATCTACGCCCCTGGCGTTATTCATATATATACACTCACCTAAAGAATTATTAGGAACACCTGTTCTATTTCTCATTACTGCAATTATCTAGTCAACCAATCACATGGCAGTTGCTTCAATGCATTTAGGGGTGTGGTCCTGGTCAAGACAATCTCCTGAACTCCAAACTGAATGTCAGAATGGGAAAGAAAGGTGATTTAAGCCATTTTGAGCGTGGCATGGTTGTTGGTGCCAGACAGGCTGGCCTGAGTATTTCACAATCTGCTCAGTTACTAGGATTTTCACGCACAACCATTTCTAGGGTTTACAAAGAATGGTGTGAAAAGGGAAAAACATCCAGTATGCGGCAGTCCTGTGGATGAAAATGCCTTGTTGATGCTAGAGGTCAGAGGAGAATGGGCTGACTGATTCAAGCTGATAGAAGAGCAACGTTGACTGAAATAATCACTCGTTACAACCGAGGTATGCAGCAAAGCATTTGTGAAGCCACAACACGCACAACCTTGAGGCGGATGGGCTACAACAGCAGAAGACCCCACCAGGTACCACTCATCTCCACTACAAATAGGAAAAAGAGGCTACAATTTGCACGAGCTCACCAAAATTGGACTGTTGAAGACTGGGAAAATGTTGCCTGGTCTGATGAGTCTCGATTTCTGTTGAGACATTCAAATGGTAGAGTCCGAATCTGGCGTAAACAGAATGAGAACATGTATCCATCATGCCTTGTTACCACTGTGCAGGCTGGTGGTGGTGTAATGGTGTGGGGGATGTTTTCTGGGCACACTTTAGGCCCCTTAGTGCCAATTGGGCATTGTTTAAATGTCACGGGCTACCTGAGCATTGTTTCTGACCATGTCCATTCCTTCATGACCACCATGTACCAATCCTCTGATGGCTACTTCCAGCAGGATAATGCACCATGTCACAAAGCTCGAATCATTTCAAATTGGTTTCTTGAACATGACAATGAGTTCACTGTACTAAAATGGCCCCACAGTCACCAGATCTCAACCCAATAGAGCATCTTTGGGATGTGGTGGAATGGGAGCTTCGTGCCCTGGATGTGCATCCCTCAAATCTCCATCAACTGCAAGATGCTATCCTATCAATATGGGCCAACATTTCTAAAGAATGCTATCAGCACCTTGTTGAATCAATGCCACGTAGAATTAAGGCAGTTCTGAAGGCAAAAGGGCGTCCAACACCGTATTAGTATGGTGTTCCTAATAATTCTTTAGGTGAGTGTGTATATATATATATATATACACACATAGATATATACTGTATGTATGTAAAATAATGTATATATGTATGTATGTATGTTCCACAAATACTCAAACATGCAACCATCGATTTCAACGGATACTTGGTACCTGGAATCAATACTTGCGGGGGTCTCTGCTCTCTAGGACATACCGTTTCAGGGCTATTCCCAAAAAATGACATGCATTACAGCCAATACAAGCCTGACAACTGCCATTTACACGGTCACATGTCAGCCTCTAGAAGCTCGCGGGTCCTACTCCTGGACTGGTTACCATAACAACTGATCCAAGGTTTTGCCACTTTGCATGTCCTGAAATATTGAGTCAGATGATGCCACAACTACACTGCTACATGCATGGGGGCATGGGCCAATATTAAACATATGGGCGCTGTTAAATGGGCGGTTACTATGGAGATCAAAAATAAAGGGACGGTCAGTGCGGGTGTGGATTTCTTGATCATACACCTCATTATTGATTTTTTGCTCTTGGCAGCCGCCCCGCCGATACCTCTCAGGGTGCCGAGGCAGTTGTGGCTCTAGTGGCACAATACTGTGCCACAGAGTTCTCTGGCCCGGCTCTGAGCAGCAGCAACTTCTGCTCTCCGCCTCCTGCAGGACCAACCCCCAACCCCCCTGGAATCCTCCCTGCTCCTGTTAGACAGCAACTGTGAGTGGGACATCTTGGGGAAGGCAATGCAGGAAGCTTTTGGAGGTGATGGAGGAGGATGAGGGTGTACCACCGCTCTTCCCACCCATACATGATCAGCACCGCACACACGCTGGGTTACGTCCAACAGCAGATGGTGTGGGCTTCATACTTCACCGTTAACAATACTTGCTTCTGTATGTCCTGACACTGCTGAGTTATGTGTGGGCCTTATACTACAGTGTTACCGTGTGCCTACTACTGTCTGTCCTGATCCAGATGAGTCTGACCCTAGACTAAAGAGGCCTTACAACTAAGTTATAAAATTACACCGTAACATAACATTAGAAAAACGAAAGCACAAGTTATAACGGTTAATAAACTATTTCTAAATAACATTAGAAAAAAATAAGTACAATAGGCCTCTAGGGCAATTTTTTTAGCTGGGCCAGCAGCTCCCTCATCTTGGCCATTTCACGGAGATGCCTCCTATCCATCTCCTGCATCTTTCGCAACAGCCGCCGCTGCTGCTTGGCCACCTCCTCCATCTCCCTCCTGTACTCCCGCTCCATCCTGGACATTTGGCGGACACACTTGTTCACAACTGTAAAAATAAATAAATAAATAAACAAACAATTACTGCAATTCAGGTTACAAGACAATTAGTGCTTAGTGTGGAGTATGAGTTTAAAAACCGCCTATTTAAATCTTAACTCAGTAGCTATTGATTTTTATGTATATTTAACTAATATTTTGGTTTACTTTGTGAGAGTTCGGGTATAGCATAATGTTATTTGGTTAGTTAATACTTTTTTGGTAGTTTACGGAGTTTGGTTGCAGTTATGTTGTTTTCTATTACTGTAGTTTCTGTTTTCCCCTCATTGTTGGCATTTTAACCACTTAACGGCCAGCCCACAATAGTACGTCATAGTGGGATGATAGTTTTTTTATCCTCCAGGGCCGCTACCGACCGCCATAGGCGGCACGACCCTGGTTCTAATTAGGCTGCAGCGGGCACGGGAGCGCATCGTTCACTGCCCCGCCGCCTATCACCACTATAGGCTTCAGGCCTATGTGCTGGTAGAAGCCCGGCAAATAAATGGATGGCAGTATGGGGCAAATTAATTAATATGGGGCATCTGGTGGCACTATAGGAACATTATTTGGGGGCACTATTGGACAGTGAAGAACTATAGGGTCATTTACTGGGGCACTATATAGGGGTATTTTATACTGGCATACATTATGGGGACATTAGCTGAACTGTGGGCACTAAGCAGGGTTATTTCATTTATTGTTATATTATAAGGAAAAGTATTACTACTACATTATGGTGAGCTTTACTACTGAAACTGGGGGCTATAGGGAGCATGATTACTAGGATCTGGGGAGGGAGGAGAGCGGAGGAGCTCTCTGTACCCCCACCCGGACCTACACTCCGTCAATATCGCGCAGCTTCTCCTCCTCCACTCCTCTTTTGACATGAGGGGACAGTGTGAGTGTAAGTACAGGAGCTTTATTTTGAGGCCCTGTATGGTGAAGTATTGGGTACAGTGTGTCTATGTAGGATGAGGGTAAGACTCTTACCTTCATCCTCATCAATATAATTTCAGCTGTACATTGTTTGTTGGGAGTGGCCTGTTATATGTAGGAGGGGCTGATAACAATTGCCGTAGCTTTTTTTTATTCCGACCCCACTAGACAAAATTCCTGGGTGCTCCCCTGAACAGGGACGTACTATTACAGACCAACAAAAAACCGTCCCCAGGCATAATCTCTTTGGAAACGAGGTGCAAAACCTGCTTAGCTAAACGAGCAGCCATGTTAACTAAGGTCTGCTATTGTTCAGGGATCATGTGATATTTTTGAATATGTTTTGTGTACCGATTTATATTGGTGTGTGCACATATTTACCCTCCTGGTTAGGCGTGTATACGACCTCTTCCTCCTCCTCTTCAGGACATGGGGGGGGCGATTCTGGTGGCTGGGACGGTCCAGCCTCCTCCTCAACCTCGACCTCCACAATATTGAGGTCAGCACCCGCCTCCTCCATTGTCACCACTTCCGGTGGTGGATGGGCCGCTGTGAGGGTGGAGGGTCCTGGCTGTTCCTCCGTCTCCTCCTCCTCTGTGGACACCTCAATGTCCCCCCCCTTTTCTTTTGCGGTGGCGGACAGAGGGGACGGTTTTACTTGTAATAATCACAAATTGTTAAAAATGTAAACAAACAACTCAAGAATCATAAAAATGTAAAAGATCCATACATTTCTATATGGAGGGATCTGCAATCCAATGGTTGATTTGCCTCATTTTGTAGGGAACTGACATTCCTAAAACCTGTGTAAAAGATGGTAAAACCGGCCTAAGTTACCAATAACGCGCATGTGCCAAGGTCAGCGCTAATCGTGGCCGTGCAGGAGTTAATGTGCCAGTATCTGTGATATATGCGGGAGAATGCAGCCTGTGTCCGTACATCAGTAACGGCCATACCCCTGCCGCTGAATTAAGGTCATGCGCCCGCTTGATCATAGCGATGTACATGTAGGGTGCTGGGCATTAAGTGACGTTCTGTTGCACCGTACATGTACTGGGGGCTGGAAGGGATGAAATACGGATGTAGTAGAGTTAACACTCATGCTTTATGAGCCATGTTATGTAAACTAGATGCGTTTAGCTTTTTTTTTACGATGGCTTTTGTTTATAGATAACGCGATGAGTTATGAAATTCCTATTAAGAGTTTGTGTGTTAACACTGTTAACCCAGCTCCATCTGTACGGATTAGAGCATCACTGACTAGATACATTACATAGAGGTGTAGAGAGATATATAAAAGTCATGTAAGCAATGTACCTGGGCACAGTACAGCACTCCGCTCTCTGATGCGCTCTGGGTGGTGCCTCTTGAGGTCGCACCACTTTTTTTGGATGGCCTCCTTAACTGGCATGTGGCCAAACCTCTCCTCCATCTCCTTCTGGAGGGAGAGGATTATGGCGGTCTTCTCCGCATGCTTGCGGGTCAGGCCGTAACCCTTCTCCAACATTGTCTGCAGGTTAAAGATGCAAACATATAATCAAAATTTTTAGTATACCATTTATAATTTATTTTAAATTTACTTGACAAAACAACGAAATTTAGTCTTGGAAGGTGAAATTTTGTAATGTTACCATTCTAAGATCTATTTGCACTGGGATTGTATGTGTATGGGGTCTACACAACAAGTAATATATTGCTTTAGGAAACAAAAAAGAAAAAAAAAAAAAGGAAGGAAGGGAGAAATGAAAAAAAAAGAAAAAATTGTATCCTGGTAAATATTCGAATACTTGAATATTTTACAACACTAGATCTACACATAAATATTTTTTCTGCAGATAAGGTGTTAAAAAATAATGTTCAGATATGCGTGCAATATGTAATGCAATCATGTGATGTAATAAACATGTTACTATACTTACAGTGATACTGTTTGGTAAACGAATTTCGCCCCATCTCGATCCGATCTCGATTAGATTTTTTCAAAAGTCAGCACCAGTCGCGAAACCGAAAGTAAAAACGTCACGAGACACGATTGTCACATGATCGCGTGCATACGCGATCATTCCTTGTGATTCGTCAATTCGTAGTAAGTAATTTATTTTTTAACTTTGAACACAGCTCTAGGTTGGAATCGCAATGCGAAAATATTTAATTGCATTGCGCTTCTAACTTAGAGTGAACTTTCCTATTAGATTTAACGAATATGGGGAATATAGGGCTATATTCGTTATCTTTGTTAATTCTAGATAACTTATCGCATATCGAATTTAATGCGATAATATTACTTTGCCATTTTTTTAACTAGAATAATGCTATTCTATTTATATAAAAAAAGGGCAAAGTAATATTATCGTATAGCGAATCTAATGCGATAATATTACTTTGCCTTTTTAAAAAAAAACGATGAATAGAATAGTATTATTCTATTTATTTTAAAAAAGGCAGTTATATTATCGCATTAAATTCGCTATGCGATAATATTACTGCCTTTTTTTTTTAATAAATAGAATAGTATTATTCTATTTAAAAAAAAAAAAGGCAATGTAATATTATCGCATAGCGAATTTAACTGCCGTTTCTGTAGGCCACTGCTAGAATTAGCGAAGTTGACGAATATGGAGCTAAAACGAAGATGGAGAATATTTTGTTATCTTCGTTTTGAGGAATATGACGAATACATTCGTCATATTCGTCATCTTCGCTAATTCTAGATATCAAACCAATATTGCCAAGTTGCCTTAAGTAAAAAAAAAAAAATCGCAATACGCGATTATTTAAATCACATATTTATCGCGATAACTAGAATAATAACGAATATTCGATTTCGATGAATATTCTAGCGAATATTCGCAAATTTAGTCGAAGTCGAATATGGCAACTCCCGCTCATCACTAGTCTTCCACCCAGTCTTCCTCCCTGACCTCCTCCTGTTCGGTCTGCACACTGCTGTAAGACGCGGCAGTTGGCACTTGTGTTTCGTCATCATCAGAGACGTGCGGACTCCGATGAGGTGGTATTCCCATGTCCTTATCATCAGGAAACATCAGTGGTTGTGCATCAGTGCATTCTATGTCTTCCACCACTGGGGAAGGGCTAGGTGGATGCCCTTGGGATGCCCTTGGGAACTCTTCTAACAGCATAAGAGACTGCTGCATAACTTGAGGCTCAGACAGTTTCCCTGATATGCATGGGTGTGATGAGACAGACTGATGGGCTTGGCTTTCAGGTGCCACCTGTGCGCTTTCTGCAGAAGACTGGGTGGGAGATAATGTTGTGAACATGCTGGATCCACTGTCGGCCATCCAATTGACTAGCGCCTGTACCTGCTCAGGCCTTACCATCCTTAGAACGGCATTGGGCCCCACCACATATCGCTGTAAATTCTGGCGGCTACTGGAACCTGAGGTAGTTGGTTCACTAGGACGTGTGGCTGTGGCACAATGGCCACGTCCTCTCCCAGCACAAGAGGGTACACTAACACCACCACGACTGCGTCCGCGTCCCTTACTAGATGTTTTCCTCATTGTTACCGTTCACCAAGCACCACAAGAAGAAAAAATATTTGGCCCAATGTATTGATTTCAAATTCAGGCCTTTTTTACAGGCACCTAACACTATCTGCCTATTTATTTATGTAGCGTATTACACTAATCCAGGCACAGCAGTAACCACTGATTTAGGGGAATATCTATTGTAGACTCAAAAGAACGTGGTGACATACTAAAACTTAACTTTTACTATAAACATCAATAAAAATACTCGATTCCTTTGATAAAGTGTATATAATCAAATGGCATAGATAATTGCCAATCAAAATAACAGTACATAGAACAAGGTGTATGAATAATTTTCAATGGTACCTGGTAAATTCACATATACGAGTGCGCGGCGGCACCATACAGAATAGGAAAGAAACCGTGAGTCCTACCTTATAGATGTCGGCAGGATATATTGATAGGAACCGGACGGAGTGATTAAGGAGGAACAGAGGAAGGAATAAAGGGTAGAGAGAGATGGTATATATAACCCTAGACTTCCCTAGTTAAAGGGATTACTCTGTCCCTAATAGTCCTAACTACGGGGTAGCCGTCCTGAAAAGAACGACCCCGTCCGGAACCTATCCCTCAACGGTTGGAGACCCTGTAAAACCCTAGTGCAGCTAGACCCTACATGCACGTTTCATCAAGTAGAATCATCAGGGGAATAGTGTACACAGGGAAAAACAGAAAAAAGATGACAAGCACAGGCAACAACACAATAGATAGATTATATAGTGCATACCACAAAGTGCCTATAGAACGCCATACTAACAACAATCAAATCTCAAGGGCATACGGATAGTCGTCACGTAGCCCTCCCAGGTGGATAATTCAGGGTCAGAAAAAGAGACAGGGGCTGCCCATAGATGAGGGCTTCCCAACACAGAGACTGCCCACAGATAAGGGCTCCTCTTACTATGAACGGACTCAAGTATGTGATGAACTGGCAGTCCGTCCTTCCAGCTGATGGGCCGCTAGTAATGTGACAGATGATGTCCTGCAGTATAGTATACTCACAGTGGAGTTATATACCCACATGTGTGTGGGAGAACGCCGACTGTCGACGCTTGATGACGTCATATGCCGGCACCCATGCTTCACATGCACTCAAATCGCATCGCATGTGATTGAAGGGGTGGTACGCGGTGACATCACGGTCACATGACCAGTCACCTGCTGCATATCGCGCTGTGCGTCATCAATGACGCGATGTGCACCGGTATGTATGTTATTCCATCACCTGGCAACCGGAACGAAAGCTGCCAGGGAGGAAAACAACAAGCCGCACTGACAATGGTGCGGGCACATTGTAGCCATAAATAGGGGGCATTAAATGGCACTTGATGATTTAAACAAAATGGACAATCCGGCTTGAAAAGGATATCTTATCGGGATATATCAGACAAGAGTGTCAATAAGGATTAGATAAAGATTTTAGTAGATACTTCCTATTATTAAAGAAAATACGGAGTAAACACATCCGATAGCCTGTGATCTAACATGAAAGAGCACTATAATGGTGCCCACAGCCAATTAGAGAAAACAAGCAAAATTAAGTTGTTCATTTCGGCCAGTGGGATGCACTGTACGGAGAGTGTGTATCCAACGTGCCTCCAACTGGAGCAGGGATCTATCCCAGTCCCCTCCTCGTACTGGAGGCGGGATAGTGGCAATACCCATAAAACTGACACAGGCGGCATTCCCAGAATGGAATTCATGTACATGCCGGACACCACTGTATCTTTTTATTGGAAATGTCGCAAAGATGTTCCCCCACACGCCTACGCAATTCTCTTTTCGTCTTGCCGATATACTCCAATCGGCATATGCAAGTGATTTTGTAAATGACCCCTCTTGTGCGGCAATTGATGAAGTCCCTAATTTCAAAGGACCTATTCAAATTGCTGCTAAAGAAAGACTTTCCAATTTGGATAGAGGCACAAGCTACACAGCCACTACATTTGAATGAACCCAGAGGTTTGCGCTGTAACCAGGAGCAACCAGAGGGATTATATACACTTTATCAAAGGAATCGAGTATTTTTATTGATGTTTATAGTAAAAGTTAAGTTTTAGTATGTCACCACGTTCTTTTGAGTCTCCTTGTACTCTCGTGGTTGGTGTAGCCTCCAGAATCGTATTCTGGACTTAGTGTTGTTTTCTGAATATCTATTGTAGGCCTAGTATTTAGGCCCTGGATGAAAGGTATCCTTTACGGAAAGATTTCAAATAGGCCTGCAACTGCTTGAACACTAGATTTATGGAATTGCTATTTTAGCAATTATATTTCACCACAGACAGAAATATACCCTTTACGGACAGATTTAAACAAGGCCTGCAACTGCTGGAACACTAGATTTACGGAATTGCTATTTTAGCAACTAAATTTCACTATAGAAAGAAATATTTTCTGGCGGAATGGGAATACAATAACATCACGCCGAGACTTGGGACAGATCTGGCCCTGTGGCACCGCTACATAGACGATGTAATCTTCATTTGGAAATGAGGTAAAGAAGAGCTAGAAACCTTCCTTAAAGGGATTAACCAGAACCAACTAAACTTAGTGTTTACCTCAAATATAAAGGAGGAAACAGAATTTCTAGACCTGGTCATAAAAAAACATGAAAATGGATACAAATGCAATACCTTCTTTCAACCTACTATGAAAAATAGTTTTATACAATTTTCCAGCTGTCATCTTCCAAACTGGTTGATTAATATTCCAGCTGGACAATTTCGTAGGATAAGAAGGAATTGCACACAAAACCAGGATTTTGAGATGGAGGCATCCAGAATGAAGAATTAATTCTTAAAAGAAATTACCCCGTAAATATAGTAGAGAAAGCCTTGGACAAAATCAGGAAATTGGATAGACAGACCTTTTTGGGAGCAAAGAAACGAAAATAAAAACTGAACCATCAAAGAATATCAACACTAGGATGATTCTTCCATTCAGCAATAGGTATAAGAAAATACAAATAATTTTAAACACACACTGGCACCATATGCTAAATGACAAGATGATAGGCCATTTGCTACCAACAACTCCATTAGTGACCTTCACAAAAGCACCAAGTCTAGGTATTAGGGACATGGATGAGTCTAAAGGGATTCTACAAATGCGGGAAATGCATGGCTTGTAAAATTAATGCCACACCCCGTAAAACAACAACCGTTAGCTCTACCCAAAATAATCTTTTATGGGAGATTAAAGACTGCTTGACGTGTAACACCTCCGTAGTCATCTACCTTATCCAATGTCCATGTATGAAGCAATACATTGGACGAACCAAACGTGTATTAAAAATAAGATTGGCTGAACACATAGCCAATATAAGAAAGGGGTATGACAAGCATTGCCTGTCTAAGCATTACCGAGATACCCATAACAACGATCCATCTAACACAACTTTCATGACATTAGAAAAGGTAGACCAACATTGGTGAGGAGGAAACTATATTAAACAAATGTCAAGAATGGAATCCCGACAAATTTATGAATTTGGAACACTACTACCAGCAGGCCTTAATTCTGAACTAGAAATTTTCCTTCGTGTTCCTTTAGGATGGGAGTCTCCGGATCGACTCTGACGTCGCATGTCCGGCCGTTTATCGGCACTGCGACGTCGACTCGACCTGAGACACCCATCCTATATACTACAATTAACTTAAATCCCTGTGAAGTACTCTATACCCCACATGATTATATATTTTTTTAAATTTTTTATATTTTTATATACTTTTAAGGGTTTTGTATCAACAATTTTTTTTAGATATATTACATTCTTATATGTACCTATGAATTTATTTATATATACTTGATGTTATTTATATTATTTTTGTGTTAAGTATTATTATTATTATATGATTATGTATACTGTTGGTTTTATAACATCTTACTTCGTATATACTCTTCCTATCAAATAAGAAAAAGGACATTAGATCAATTCATTTGAATTTGGAGGATAATATACAAACAGTGCCCATATCTAAAAATCGCTATTATAACTTAGACGGAACCGTTATGAAAACGCAGAAGGAACATGGGCTGATCTAGGACCCAGTGTCCGTGAACTGGTTCTGACCCGGAGGATATAAAATATGGAGGTGGGCAGGTGCAGCGATACCACTGAGGAAGGGATAGAGAAGTATCCAGAAACGCGTCTGGGCTGGATCGCGCACCTGTCAGATAACCTCCTATAAACATAGCATGGCCATGCTACAAAGTTCTCCTGCATTCTAACCCAGTTTGCCAAAGACGGAAAATAAGTGATGAAATTGCCTCTCTACATGCGATCCAGGTAATACACAATACGCTCCAACTCTCGCGAGAAAACGGTACTTCCACGTCATCGGTTTGAGGAGTGCGACGCGAGACGCCGGCTTTGTCCCGCACCGCTCGCCCCTTCGGTATGCCACGGAAGGAGACAGAACGCAGAATGAGAGGAAAACAGAGGGACTACTACTCTGCATATTAATGACTGTGAATCCAAAACCTAAGATAATGTCTGTACGGCACTATGACTAAAGGATTATGAGACACACTATCAGTGCAGCCCCTGGATTTCTCTTGAGCATTATTTATCCTGTATAATAGCGCAACAAACACAGGACACTCACTGAGAACTCCCACACGACATTATACTACAAAGCACACTATTAATGTAGCTCTTGGATTTACTATTATTAACAAAGTATATATTGGGACCGCTATTATCCCCACACAGCTGTGTAATAATAGTATGAGTGATACAAAAAATAGGGCAACACTATTCACTCATTTGCAATAAGAAATGGATTTCTTCAGGGGGACACTATTTATTTGTAGACCATCCTTGCTGCAGCAGGATTGATCTATGAACGGGTGGTCCTACATGAGGAGTTACCAATTTTTACAGATACATTAGTGAATCCCTCAACATGCTATGAATTGTACGGTATGAACTCAGAGAAAAACAAATCTTGAATGTTTTCTCTATTGAGCTTATGTTTTAAAGAGTATTGAAGAATTGTATATTGTTTAGGTATATTTTATTTTATTTGATTTTTTATTGGATTGCTTTTGGTCTAGGATAATAAAAATTCACTTGATATTTTTACCAAGTGTTGAGTGCTCGCCCAATCAGAAGTTTTATTTATAGAAATAAATATACCCTTTTACGGACTGATTTCAAATAGGCCTGCAACTGCTGGAACACTAGATTTATGGAATTGCTATTTTAGCAATTAAATTTCACCACAGAAGGAAATATACCCTTTTACGGACAGATTTAAACTAGGCCTGCATCAACTGGAACACCAGATTTACTGTATTTTTATTTTTGGAACTGTATTTCACCACAGAACGAAATCTATCCTTTGACGGACACTTTGGAAATTGTCCAGTCACCCCTGGAACACCAGATTCTGGGAATTGCTATTTGTGCAATAAAATTTCACCCCAGAAAAAAGATATATATTCTTTGCCAGACAGCAGACAGTATTACACTTGGCTAGCCACAGCTGGAACACCAGATTCAGGGGATTGCTTTTTGAAAATTAAATTTCAACCCCAGAAATTGTTTCTCTATTATGGCTGACAGTTTTACACTTGGCTGGCTAGCCTAGCTGGAGCACCAGATTCAGGGGATTGCTATTTAAGTGAATTTCAGTTTAACCACTCAATAATATATAGAAAAATCTTTCCTGACTTACTAGGGGTGACAAAATAAGCACAGCCAAGCCCCTGATGTAGGATATAACAAAAATACACAAGACACAAAATGGCCGCCGCCGATCACCCCAGAAAAAAGTGACAGAAAAACGCTCTGCCCAGCCTAAAAACAGTGAGCAATTCACTAGCAGAAGTTGAATGATTCACAGCTGTAGATCTTTCACTTCATTAAGTGTTTTTGATGAGTTAATCCCTGCCTATCTCGCCCTAATGCAGCACAGCAGCTGCATCCTATCCCTACACTAATCAGAGTGACGTGCAGCGCTCCGTGACTCCAGCTTAAAGAGGACCTTTCATTACCCTAACAAATCTGAACTAAATATATAGACATGTAGAGTGGCGTCCAGGGATCTCCCTGCACTTACTATTATCCCTGGGCGCCGCTCCGTTCTCCCGGTATGTCCTCCGGTAACTTAAGCTCTTCAGCTCAACAGGGAGGAGCCTGCCCTTGTTCTCCTGGGCGTCTCCTTCTCCCAGGCTGTAGCGCTGGCCAACCGCAGCGCTCAGCTCATAGCCTGGGAGAACGGAGCGACGCCCAGGGATAATAGTAAGTGCAGGGAGATCCCTGGGCGCAGCTCTCCATGTCTGTATACTTAGTTAAGATTTTTTAGGGTAATGAAAGGTCCTCTTTAAATAGAGGCTGGGTCACATGCTGCACTTGGCCAATCACAGCCATGCCAATAGTAGGCATGGCTGTGACGGCCTCTTGGGGCAAGTAGTATGACGCATGTTGATTGGCTGCTTTGCAGGCTTTCAAAATGCGCCATAGACATCTCCAAACAACGAACCCGAAACCGAACTTTTACGAAAATGTTCCGGTCCGTGTCACGAACACCCCAAAATTCGGTACGAACCCGAACTATGCTCGAACTGTTCGCTCAACACTAGTTATCACACATAGACTTCTCAGTAGAGGCTATACACTTCAAAATATTAATAAAGGTATTGAATTAGCCAGATCAAAAATAGAGAGTCTTTGATTTTTCCCCAGACTGTAAAAAAATCCCATAAGTGTCAAAAAAGTGAAGAGCTTAATTTTGCCCAAGAAGATAAAATACCTACTGTTTTTATCACTAATTATAGCAGAGAATAACCACACATATGCAGAATTATCCGAAAACATCTCCCAGTCCTCAATTATGATGTGGAATGGAGAGATGTGGTATCTGCAGGCATTAAATGTATATCCAAAAAAGCACCCACATCCCTCGGATATATTCCTGGCCAAAACCATTGGTAACTACAAATGTGGAAGTAGGAGATGTATATGCTGTCAATATATGTGCGTTACTAAGGAGGTTACGTCCACAGTGAATAATAACAGATACACCTTGAAACAATGTATTAATTGTAACACAGAATTTTTGTTTATGCTATTACATGTAAAATTTGTAAACTTCAGTATGTTGGATGCACTATGAAAGAGTTGGAAATACATATTAGAAAACATCTTAGTGACATCCCTTATTTCCAGACCTGTAATGTATCAGCAGCTACTTTCCACTTCGCCACTGTTAGCAAAGGAGACGCATCTGCGTTTTGTGCACAGGGATGGAAGTGGTGTCACTGCCTATGAGAGGAGGGGACCGTAGACAAAAACTTCTCAGTAGGGAAACCTTTTGGATGTTTTCGCTTGACACTTGCATACTGAAAGGACTAAATAAAAGACAAGTTCTCACCATGCAAAATAATTAAGGTGTTCTCACTGTGTATATGTACGCACCACCTGTCAAGCTGGATCCCCTCCCCTGGGCCACTGAATGGTTCTCATTCTGGGTTCAAGGTGTGGATATTTTGCTAATTGGAAGAGGATGGACTCTGTGCTGTATAAAAAATGGTTTTAATACATTTGTTATGTATTGATGAAGGGCTGGATTTTGTAGCCTGAAACACGTCAGGTTTGATGTCATTTTCTGTGATTTTGGTGGATTTTATATGATGAGCCAATAAAGAACTTTTTTTACTCCACAAGAAGCTGGATCCCATTTTTCTATTGAAAATTGGAGCAATATACATGGAAATAGTAGTTTGCTGATGGAAGATAGACCAAGACGTTTGGGTCTACGTGTGGGTGTGAAAGCAGACATTATCTATGGACTCATCCTTTTCTGATATATAAAGACAGTCTAGATCTGAATAGGTCAAAGGAAAAAGAGCATACAACGATATATCGTAAACACAGGTTAATGAAGGCAATCTGTAAAATAAACAACTGCAGGTTAGATTGTAGTCTGCCGGGTCCCCTTAATAGTAAAACGAGAGAGTAAGAAACTCACCTAGTTGCCATTGGAAGAAGAGAAGAGAGAATAGTGGTTTGAGGAAGGTAAAATGTCACCATATGATCTCCTGGTGTCTGTTTGAATAAACCCGGGTTAATATACCTTTTAGACAGGAAGTCTAGTTGTGTCTGTTTCCTGTGTACGGTTTGTTGGAAGAGTGAGTGAAAAAGGCAAGATAGTAAAAGAAAATGAATGTGATCATAGTGGGGACTGGAAGGGAATATAATGTGGTACACGTACATGCAAATGGCCCTATATATGGGTTAAAACATCCGGGAAAAATGACAAGGAAAAATATAGAATAGTTGGTAAAGATGGTGATGCGTTCCACTGTGGAACGCACACCATAGGAAGAGACAATTAGGGATTTAAGATGGTGGTGCGTTCCAAGCTGGAATGCATCACTGTTGAAGGTAAAGGAGCTCTTCCCCGATTCTTCTGTAGCCACGATGCACTCCACTGTGGAACGCTTTGGCGTCTACTTCCCCTAAGTCCCGATGTGTTCCACAGTGGAACGTATCGTCATTTACTTCTTCTTTACTCCGATGGGTTCCACAGTGAAACGCATTGTGATCCATTGATTATTGACCATAGGCGCCGCGGGCAGACTACTCCGCCTCCACTATACCGCCAACATTATCTCCACACACTCCTCTTCCATTTACTAATAGTAACAATAGTAGTAAGAGCTCCTTCACCTTCAAAAGTGATGCATTCCATGCATCACATGTGCACTGACAAGTTGCTTTGCATATGAAAACCAAATAAAAATAAACACAATTTTAAATAAAACTGAAGGAGTGCCTAAGTTTATTTTATTTTATTGTCCAACGGGGTTGGAACCCCACAACTAGAGCACCCAAATATAGGACACAAGTGCCACATTCTACCTTAAATAGTTAATTGAATAGTCACTCATGACTTACAATTTCACTAAAAGTCCTAGCATATACATTGTTCTGTGGTCAGCTGGTGAGGTGAAACCACTAACTGCTTCTCCAGTAAAGCCGTAGATCTTGCAGTAGCACAGATAGGCTGTGCCATGTAGCAGGGCTCTAGGAAGTATTGTAGTAACTAGACTGTAAGCTTGGATGTAGCTGAGCTGAATTCTAGGATGTAGAAAAGTCATATAGTAGAAATGAAGGGCCATCACTGAAGAGCTGGAGAAGTGCTGCAGCAGAGCTTTAAGGACTGGTTTAGCAAAGTTGGATGGCTGGTGTAGTGCTGTGGTGTGAGATGGCTATTCTAGCAGAGCTGAGCTGGAGAGCCAATGTAGCAGTGATTTGGAGAGATGATGTAGCAAAGCTAATGTAGCAGAACTGAGATGAACAGTATGAATTGCAGAACACAGGAACAACCTGTATAGTCAGATGACATCCTCCAACTCAGCTAGGTTTATATAAAGAGAGGCACATGGTGCTGGATCTGGGACTAGTTAGCAACAGCAGTCATCTTATGTTTGAAAGTTTTCTGAAGGCTATATTACACTGGCCGATATTTCGGCCGATAATCACTAAAGAGCATTTGCATGAGCACTTGTTAGCAATCATCTTGAAATGTAATGCTGCCTCCGATTGCTTAAAAATGAGTGCTTGCCTGTGGCAGATCATGCTGTCTAATAGCAATGAGCTGACAGAAAAGCACTAGACAGTATGGGGATGAGCAACGGCATAGCGATCGCTTCACCCCACGCTATGGAGGGAATTGTGGCATGTAAAAGTCTCCTCTGCTATCTAGCAAGTGATTGCCTGGAGGGAATACTGGCTTAGTACAAATATCATGTATTGATAACTTTTGGGACCAAAGTAATTGACTAGGATAGGGAAAGGATAGACTTCTACTGCAACTTCACTGCTGAATTTGACATAGGAAGGTTGACACTTAGTGGCTCTTTGCTGCCTGACAATATGTTGTTTACTGTAGCCATCCATTAGTCTCTCATTGCTTCACCTACAACTGCCTACATTATGCTGCCTGACCAAGCTGCTATCCTCCAGCCTCACAAACATCCTTTGACCCCATTATAATCTATCTCCACTCAATTACTTGCTCTCACTTCTCCCCAGGCTACAGATTAAAATTGAGCATACATTGCACCCCAAATGAGTCCATATGCCCTAAGTTCTGCCACCACCTATTTAATTCAAGGTAATGAAAACACATAATCTCTCACCAGCAGTCAAACAGTTAACTATTCTATGAATGGCTATGGATTCTTACAGCACAGACAAAGACTAAACACGTTAAAGCAAAATGGTCAGCACTTACAAAAGTACAAAAATAAAACGATTTATAAAGAACTGTCATCATAAAATAAACAAGAGAAATAATTATGTACCGTACTTTACACTTACAAGTTAAAAAACTGAAGCCTATTTATTGTTTTTAATGTGTTTTATAATTTCATTTCTTGGTTAGGGTTTTGGAACCACCAAGTAATGTATTAGGCAAAACCTGAGGTTTTGCCTTCTCTCCAGAAGTTAACAATTTTGTGGCCTAGGACATATAGACATGATACTTTTGATTATATGGTTACATTAGAATAATTTATTCATATCTATTTCTTTTACTATTAATCCCAAAGAGAAATACTAATATGGCAGGGTGGTAGAAGAAATATAATGCTGAACATAGAGTAAGAAGATTGAAGCTTTTGAAGATATATTTTTTATTTTAATTTTGCTGGTATTGAATTTCAAACCACATTTTGTCATTGCATCTCCTACAAGAAATGACTTTTAAAGGTCCTACATGCTTTTATGATGTGTGAGTTTCTTAAGCTGTATATCACTGGATTTATCAATGGAGTCCCAACAGTGTACAGCAGTGATAGAAACTTTTCATATTCAGTGATTTTCCTTTGGTTGGAAGTATATAAACACCAAATAGGGTTCCACAGAATATGAAGACCACAGTGAGGTGGGAGCTACAGGTGGAGAAGGCTTTCTGTCTACCAGTAGATGAAGGAATCTTTAGAATGACAACAATGATATAACTATAGGACATAATAATTATTATGAAAGCACCGAGAAGAACTGGTCCAGTAATTAATATGATTTCCAACTGGACACCACTGGTATCTGAACAGGATAGCTCGAGTACTGGAGGCATATCACAGAAGAAATGGTCGATTGTGTTTGGTCCACAATATTCTAGCAAGGATGTTGATATAATTTCAACTATCGACAAAGAAAAACCCAACAACCAACTGATGACGATCAGCTTCAGGCACATATTGTGATTCATGATGGTGGTATACCGTAATGGGTTACAGATGGCCAAATACCTGTCATAAGACATGACTGTCAAAAGAAGACACTCGGAACCTTCGCAAAAGGCAAATATAAATAACTGGGTAATGCAGGCTGCAAAGGAATTGATCCCAACTTTATGCAGTAGAACATTGAGCAGACTGGGGACAATGTCTGTGGTCAGTAAGACATCAGCTATAGACAGTTGTGTGAGGAAAAAGTACATGGGCTGGTGAAGATCCCTGACGTGTGTCACCAGGGTTAACATGAGGAGGTTTCCACATAACGTCAGAAAGTAGACAATAAGGAAAATGGTAAAGAGAACGTAATTTAGATTCTGTGAGCTTTTAAATCCTAACAAGTGGATTTTAGTAATCATGGAAATATTTGGTCGGAACATGGCCTGAAAATGAATTAAGCATTTTATATTATAAAATTATAAAATCAATACACACAGAAGAAGTGGGAACTGAAAATAAGGCACAATGGAAGGAAGTCCTATCAAATATCTTTCCATGGATAAATATTCCTATAATACTGGCTAAAACTAGACAAAATGTGCAGAAATAAAAAAAAAAACGCATGTAGCATGAGAAATAAAACATTACAACATAAAAAACGAAGACAAATATAAACTGATACAATAATACAAATATAATACCGATACAATTTATAATTCTTTGTATGTCAGACTCCGTTTTTGGTAAATATTCTTTAGCTCATTCTCAAATATGGACAAAAAGAGATGGATCGCACATCCACATGTCTTGCATTGATCTATTGCTTCCTTCAGCAAAATTTATAAACGTCTCTATTGAAGCACTTCCTATATGTTTTGATCAAGGTGACCTCTATTGACTAGGTCCCCACTCTAATTTGGCACAGAGCCACCTTGGTGACCATCTCCGCCACAACACTGTCTTTGCAAATGGCGAGACCCAGCATCCAGGGTTGTAGCTATTACAGGATGCTTGGGAAGTGGCTAGTTTGGGGCCCAGGCCCACAATGGAGTCCTCATGAGGAAGACTAAAGATTTTATTGTCAGGGCCCCCTCAGCATTATGATGCAATGACATTATATACAGAAACGCTGTAGGAAATGGACGGAGCGGGTGCCGGGCCTCATCTGAGAGCTCAATCTTGACTAATGATAGAATGGGGATTACACTTGAGATGGGATTTGGGAAGAATTTGCTGTTCGGCCCAGTAAACTGTCATGATGCTGACTGTTATCAGGCCAAGCCCCCATGGTATTGGGCCCCAGCAACCCACAGATATAGCAAAGCAACAACAGCCACCATGCAGCATTGCACAATGTGAACAGGGCTCAAAGGCTCATCTCTCCGTGAGGTCTCAGAAACCTAAACTGAGTAATGGTAGTAGCTTATTAACCATTGGGCAGCCTGCTAATTAAATGTTCTAGAATGAAGAAAAAATACTTGAGGCTTTATTTAAATCCCGTGCAGATAAAAACCAACATACAGCAATGCAAAAAATCGACCGGTTTCGGATCATTATAAGTGCGGACCCTTAGTCATGATGTGCATCAGTGAGAGGTGAAGTCGAGACTAAATGGCAAACCACTAAAAAACAGGTGATCGTAATCAGGTACAAGACACACCTCCTGATGACATCCTCCACAAGCAAAGCTTGTTAGATATGGAGGACAATATACGGATTCTATATCCACATGTCATGCATTGTTCAATTTCTTCTCTCAGCACAATGTAAAAACATCTCTATTGAGGAGATTGCCTAAGGGTTAAGCAAGTCCTTCTCATCCTAAGTTTGGATTTTGAGACCACATGGAGAGGAGAGCTTTTAAGATCTGTTCACTTTTCTGTGTAGTGCTTCGTGGTGGCTGTTGCTGCTGTGATGGTGGGGCCCAGTTTCATGAGGGCTTAGCTTGAAACATCGGTGTTGTTGGCATGCTGTGCCTCTCTGCCTGCAGATGCTGTGTTTAAGCAACAGTGGATGCCATGTGCCAAATTAGAGTAGGGACCGGCTCCATAGAGATTACCTTGACGTGGTGAGTGGGTTTACTGTATGCATCTTGATCAAAACATATACAAAGTGGCTCAAGCTGTAGTTCAATTCATGGCAGGTGGCTGTGAGATCCTTATGTTTTCTCTCCAGAACAAATATTTTTTAGAAAAAAAAGAGAGAGAAAAATAAAATATGAGAAAAAAAACATGTAGTATGCAAAACAAAGAAAACAATAAAAAAGTGATTAGCATACATATATTATTATTTTTTTCTTAGATAATTTTACCACATAATAAACAAATGATTTTATGATTAATATACATAGAAGAAAACTGATGTGACGGCTCTAACAAACGTGTCAGCTTTTCCCGTTCATTCTTTACCTCTATTATTTATATTGTAATGCAGAACATCATTGAACACTCGGGAATATGAGAAACACATAATTATTCTCCTGTGTTTTATTAATTTGTAAGGAAAATCAGATCTGGGGACTGTATATGTCAGTATTAAATTTACACTAGTCAAGAAACATCTGCTGTCCAACTGGATGTAAATATACAGTAGGTATAATAAATGATGGGTCGTTGGGAAAGATAAAAGGGATATATGGCTTGAGGTGGGGATATACACATTAGAAATTTTAAAATAATCCAAACAAAGAAAGAAAACAAAGAAATGTCATTTTAGCTGCTAAAGATGAATATGTTAATATGCAAAATGATCACCATAAGATCAGTGATGTGTTTTATAGAGTTTACATACCCAACTCATCGATTTGCTTGTGGAACGACCATCACGTCCATCTTGTTTAAAGAAAACACAACACATGTTGCGCACTGACCTTTGTTCCCTGTAGCACTGAGAGGAACATCAAGCATAGCTCTGCTTAAAGTGTATTGGCTCTGACTGGTTAGTGTAGCACAGCTACCATTCCCCTCAATGGTAAATGAGCTACAGTTACCCAACATGGACAAAAATTCTACTTTTGCTGGAGGTATTCATAACTTGATGTCTTGAAGTAACTGCACACAGATCATTTAAAGAGACAGTGCTTTTTTCAGTACATGAGCCATCTACAGTTCATACATTTTTTTAATTCATTTTCCTCAGCATCACCAGCAGAATATATTTGTCACGGATGTTTCCGTAACAGGTGCCAGGACCTCAGTGTGACTGGCAACATGTAGTTTGCTCTGATAGGTTCCCTGTGGATCAATTCATGTCTGTGTTGTTTCTGGTAATGGCCACACCCCTTGCCTCAGGTGTTGCTTATGTGGTCATTTAACCTTCCCTATTTTTTGTGGCTTCTCCCATAATGCTGTGCGGTTTATTGCTTCAATCTTGTTGTGGATTGCTGGTGTTTGGTTCTCAGCGGAGTTCCTGTGCTTCCATAGCCATTTGAGGTTAGGTGTTTTCTTCACATTTTGTTTGTTTGGGGTTCCTTGTGTAGCTCTTTTCCCCGTCATTTGTGTTTAGGCCTGAGGGAGACTCCTGTTCGTCTTACCATTTGGAAGAACAGGTTGTCTCTTGTCCTGACATTAGTACCTGGGTCCTACAGGGTGAGTTAGGACTTTAGGTTCCTGTGTATGAACTCACCTACCTCTGGGGTCAATTCATACTTGCAGTCAGTCAGGATTTTGTTTAGGGTTTCTCTAAGAGGTGACCTGCTCCTTTCCCTAGTTTCCAGGCCTTTTCTCCACACCCCTTTTCCTCCTACATTTAGTGTGGGTTTCCCTCCCACACCGAAGTGTGACATTATAAACCACTAAGCCGTCATTTTTTGCTTGTGTCAGTAAAGCCATGAATCCAAGCACTACACTGGCCGAACAGCTGCAGGGGCCATCTTTGGAGGTAGCTGACCTTCGCACGACCATGTTGCAGATCCAAAGACCACAGGCTGCTGGTCCTAATGGTGGTTGCCAGGCCTGTCCTGAACTAAAAGTGGCCCTCCTGGACAGATTCTCTGGGGGTAGTAATAATTTCATTTTGTTCAGAGAGGCATGCAAATTGTATTTTAAGCTACGTCCACACTCATCTGAGAGTTAGAGAGTTGGTGTGGTTATTTCGTTGCTTACAGGGGACGCTCAGTCTTGGGCTTTTTCTCTGCTGACTGGATCGCAGTCCCTCCGCTTGGTGGATGAATTTTTTAGAGCTCTGGGTCTCATTATGATGACCCGGACCAGATCTCCGTGGCCGAGACTAAAGTTATATGGCCTTCGTCAGGGAGAGTGTTCTGCTGAGATCTATTGCTCTGAGTTTAGGAGGTGGGCTACTGATACTGAGTGGAACGATTTGGCTCTCCGTTGTCAGTTCTGTCAGGGATTATCAGAAAGGCTGAAGGACTCTTTGGCCTTTAATGAGAATCCTGAGTCCTTCGAAGCCACTTTGTCTCTTGCTGTATGCATTGATAGACGCCTGAGAGAGAGGTCTAGGGGCCACCACTCTCAGGACATACTATCATATAACGTATCGACTTCCTCTGACAATTTTGGTGAAGATACTTCTGAGTTTAGGTCTGGGAACGAACCCATGCAATTAGGGGGATCTACTCCTAGATCTGCGTTCAAGAGTATAAGTCGTAGGAAGGGTGTGTGTTTTTTTCTGTGTCTAATTCCCATCTGACTCTTGGAGGGGTAAGAGGGGAGTCAAAGAACGGGCATTTGTCTTTGACTGGTAGTACCCAATTTCTCCTGACTGCCAAGTTGGCACTAGAGCCCAAGATTGTGGGGATTGAGGTGTTTATCGACAGTAGGGCAGGGGTAAATCTGATTGACGGTCAGTTCGTCCGTATGCACAGGTTGTCAACGAGTGCATTAGAGAAAAACATTTCTGTCTTTGCCATTGATTCTGCACCTCTAACTCAGAAGTGTTTGTATCAGATGGTGCATGACATCCGATTAAGGCCTCATGCACGCGAACATACACACATTTTGTTTCCGTGTCCGTTTTTTTTTGCGTATAGGATGCAGACCCATTCATTTCAATGGGTCCGCAAAAAAAGCGGACAGCTCACCGTGTGCTATCCGCATCCGTATGTCCGTTCCGTAGCCCCGGAAAAAAAAAAAAAATCATGTCTTATTCTTGTCCATTTTAGGCATTGTTACAATGGATCCGCAAAAAAAAAAAAAAAAAGATGGCATACGGATGTCATCCTTTTTTTTTTTTTTGCAGATCCGCAATTTGCAAAACACATACGGTCGTGTGCATGTAGCCTAAGAGTGGGTGACTTTCATTAGGACTTCATCTCGTGTTTTGTGATGGAAGGTCTCCCTGCTCTGTTGGTTCTGGGTTTACCGTGATTAAGCAAGCATAATCCAATCGACTGGCAAGCTAGACAGATTCTGGATTGGGGTGATTATTAGTGCTGAGTGCGAATATTCGCATTGCAAATTTTTATTGCGAATATCGCCACTTCGAGAATTCGCAAATATTTAGAATATAGTGATATATATTCAAAAAAACTAATATTTGTTTACTTTTTTCATCTGAACCCATTACCTGCCTGCTTATTGCTTGTGGGCGAATGTGAGAATTAGTATATTCTTCATTATTTCATTTATTTCATCTTATGCAAAAAATCGGCAATGTAATAAGCACATTAATCGAGTAAGGGCGGGTTATAGGCAACTTTCCTATTGGGTTGGCTTGCTAGAATTCACAAATATGTAGAATACAGTGTGATATACATTCGTAAAAACAATATTAGTTTTTTTCATTTTTTTCATCTGAACCCATTAGTAAATGTAAAGGGTTCAGATGAACCCACAAGACATTTGATCGGCAGTGAGGAGCAGCAGCAGCTTAATTAGCAGCAGGGCTCATGGGCCCTGGTGCAACAGTTCAGCTTGGGCCCCCCTTCCCTTACACTGGGTTCAGACCTGAGCGTTTTGAAGCCTAGCGTTTTCTGAGCGTTCAAGACGGGCGTTAACGCGCGTTTTTTTCAAGCGTTTTGGTAAATAGTTTGACACGCGTTTATGTGATTGACTGCATAGTTGGCCAATGACCAAACAGCCCTCGCTATATATAGTTTGGCCAATCTGAGTGCTTTAGAGGTGTGAAATTCCATGGTGGCTGATCCAGCATGTTGCAAACTTTGAAAAACGCGCGTCCATAGGCGCGTTTTACGCTGCACAAACGCCCGAACAACACGCGTATCGCGTTTCCCATTGAAGTATATTGGCACCAAACGCTCAAAAAACTCCCGAATTAACGCGAACATACTTGCTTATGCGTCGGACGTTTTTAGGCGCGTTCGAACGCGCATAAAAACGCGCAAGTGTGAACCACCCCCATTGGAATGCATGGTTCCTGTACTGTTCGTTTTTTGCGCATTCGAACGCGGCGTTTTACGCAAAAGTGTGAACTGAGTGTTACCCTAGGTACACACCTAAGCGTTTTACAGCGCGTTCAAACGCGCTGTAAAACGCACAACATGTGAAAAGCCATGCTTCCCTATGGGCATGGTTCACATTTGGGCGTTTTACAGCGCGTTTGAACGCGCTGAAAAATGCCAAACGCTGTCGCTTCAGCATGAGCTTCTTTGGGGCGTTTTAACGCGCCTATGGGCCATGCTAAAATAGTGGTGAATCACTGAATCGCGCGTATGATGCACGTGTCTTAATTGCAAAAACGCGCATCCAAAAACGCACGTAAAACGCGCGTCATACGCGCGATTCAGAAACGCCTAGGTGTGTTCCCAGCCTTAGTGCTTTGTGCAAAGGGCAGGACTGCACCTAGCCTGTTTGCTGCCTGAGGCAAAAATTGTAACGGCACCCCTCCACCCCATGCCAAATTCTCAACTTAACCCTATCCCTCCAGCCCTACTGTTAAATAAATACTTTGAAAACATTTCATAGAGTGCTACAAAATATAATGTACATGATATTACAGTCTCACATATGTGTAGTGACTAGGTATGAGCGAATCGACTTAGGATGAAACATCCGAAGGGGATTCGCATAAAACTTAATTCTAATACTGTACAGAGCAGGATCTCCGTACAGTATTATAATGTCTTGGCTCAGGTGAGCCGAAGTTATTGCTTTGCGAAGTCTCGTGAGACTTCGCATAATAACTTCATAAATGAATTAGTACTGTAAAAAAACATTTCCAAGTAGATGGCCTAGGTTGTGCTTTGCTACCCTGTGTTGGAAATGAATATTGCTGTGGAAAGTACACTGTTTTGCTGTATCAAGAGATAATTGTCATGGTATATAATTTCTATGATTTCTTACAATACTACAATACTAGACTCCCTCATAATGAAAGGTATAGCCAAAACATTATAGGTGAGGGCCTGTCGGTGAGCTGACCCTCTAAAATATTATGGTTGAGGGCCTGCTGGTGATCTGACCCTCTTTAAAAATTGTAGTGGAGGGAATATATATAATCTGGATGAGGAGAAGGATGAGGAGGAGAAAACAAGATTCAACCATATATACTTTTTGTGGTGGGAAAAGTGCATGGGAATACACTACAGTAGACTGAGTACATTATAAACAATACATTGAAATTGCCTTTATGTTCATCATCATCTCAGCTCTCCTCTGGTGGAGTTGAGATACTCACGTCGCACAACAGTCAGTGAGTTGGAAGCCACAAGCGCTGCTGCAGCGTTAACAGACTGCTGAAGCTGTGGACGACTTTCGGAAATGGGCACACGTGGCACACCTTCACTAGTAGCTCTGCCAAATTGGGGTAGGTTTTGATAAACCGCTGAACCACCAAGTTTAAGACGTGGGCTAGGCATGGGATGTCTGTCAGGTTGCCGAGCTCCAAAGCCGCCACCAAGTTACGGCCAATGTCAGACAAAACCATGCCTGGCTGTAGGTTGAGTGGCGAGAGCCACAGCTCGGTCTGGTCCCTTATAGCCTGCCACAGCTCTGCGGTGGTGTGCGGTTTGTCCCCTAAGCAGATCAGCTTCAGCTCGGCCTGTTGACGCTTACCCATAGCAGTGCTACACTGCTTCCAGCTAGCAACTGATGGCTGACTGCTCTTGGAGGTGAAAGTGGAGGAGGAGGCGGCGGAGGAGGAGAAGTAGGGGTTGGAGCCAGTAGCATAGCTTCTGGCGGAGACCCTGATGGGCGTAGGGCCTGCAATCCTGGGCGTTGGTAGCATCTGTGCCATCACAGGGTTAGACTCACTCCCGACCTCCACAACATTCACCTAGTGTGCAGTCAAGGAAATGCAGCGTCCCTCGCCACTAACACTTGTTCATGTGTCCGTGATGAGGTTGACCTTCCTAGTAAGTGCGTTGGTCAGGGCACGGGTTATGTCCTGGGACACATGCTGGTGTAAAGCGGGCACAGCACTCAGTGAAATATAGTGGTGGCTGGTCGACTGCATAATGAGGCACGGTCGCCGACATCATGCTGCGGAAGGCCTCAGTGTCCACAAGCCTAAATGGCAACATTTCAAGGTCTAGTAATTTCAAAAGTTGCGCTTTTGTTGCTCTGGTCTGTGGGTGGGTGGGTATTTGCGCTTCCGTTCAAATGCCTGTGTTATCAACATTTGGACGCTGCACTGGTACAGGGAAGTGCATGTTGTTGCTGACGGTTCATACGAAGGTCCAGGTGCAGAGCGAGGGGCATCCGGGCCTGCGCCTTTGCATTCAGCAGGGGATTGGCCAGCAGTGCGTAACACAGGGGAAGAGGAGGCAGTGGTTTGACCCGCAGACCCAGAATGTGGACCCAGGCATTCGGCCCACTTATTAGGGTGCTTGGATGCCATGTGGCGGATCATGCTGGTGGTGGTGGAGTTGGTAGGGTTCACTCCCCGGCTCATTTTGGTATGGCACAGGTTGCAAACTAACAAACTCACTCATTTGTTGTCTGCACTTTCCTCAAAAAAGTGCCATACTTCGGAACACCTACCCCTTGGCAAAGTAGATTTACGCATGGTGGTGCTCGGTGTAATAGTTGTGGGCCTGTTTGGTGTGGGACGACTTCTCCCTTTTTCATCCCCACTACCTCTTCCAGACCGTTGCGGTGCTGCGGAATCCACCCCATCTGTACTGCTGTCCTCGCTCGGCATTTCAACTTCCCGTGTTGGGTCAGTGACCTCATCGTCCACCACCTCCTCTTCCACTTTCTCACTCTGCTCATCCTCCTGACTTGACCTAACCACAACTTCAGTGATTGACAACTGTGTCTCATCATCATCCACCTTGTGAGCGAATGATTGCCCTTGTCCACTGTCATCTTGGGCACAATATCTCTGGTTTCTCTTCAAGCGTGCTGGACGCGAGGGCCAGATCTAATATTGATGCTGGAAAGAGCTTCTCAGAATATCAGAGTGTGGGATCACTCGTTTGGCAAGCCTCTCCATGGTTGGAGGAAGGATGATCAGAGTGAGGATTCTGTTGACCGGACTCTTGGCTACAGAGATTGGATGAGAGGGTGGTGCTTAACCGTCTGGAAGCATTATCTTCAGCGATCCAACCGACCAACTGTTCACACTGGTCCGACTTGGACAGTCTTGTCCTGCGCCACCTAGCTAAGTTGGACATGCAGCTGGGTACGGTGGATGTTTTTTTTTTTTTTTTTGCGGGTGCACTGGCATCAAGCACAGTTTCACTGCGCCCAGGGCCACGGACTCTGAGTGCAACATCATCCTCAGACCCACATCCCCATCCCTTAGTGCTCGCCTTCTTCATATTAATGGTTTTGTCACTAGATGTGGCGCAGATTGTTTTACTGTCCGCTAAAGACACAGTTTTCAGATGCAGAACAGTATATGTCACAGAAACTCACAGAATATGGACACTATATTAGGCCCAGATGATTCGAATTTGTAATACAGACACTGTTTGCAGATGTTCTACAGTATTGGTTGCAGAACACCACAGATTATGGACTCTATATTAGGCCCAGATTATTGGAATTTGTAATACAGACACTGTTTGCAGATGTTCTACAGTTTTGGTAACAGAACACCACAGATTATGGACACTAGATGTGGCCCAGAATATTAAAGACACAGTCTGCGGATGATGAACAGTATATGTCACTAGTAGATATAAAATAAAAATATCTTGCTGCTGTGAAGTAGAGAATAAAAAATGGCTGCACAACATTACACCTACTACAGAGTGGAAATGGGGATCATTCTAAAATGGTATTATACTTACTATAAAAAAACGAAAGCGCTTAGCGCACAATTTTGATCAAACATGTATCGGGTCTATCTAGCAGAAGTCAAAAGTGCTTCCGCAGATGGGTACCCAACACTAACAAACCACCTATCTTGGACTTACTTAAGCCTACAATCTTCAGGGCAGTGTAGGAACCTGCTACATTTACAGTGTGTGCTCTCTGCTCAGAAGCCCCAGTCGAAGAGAGGTGGCTTGTTAGTGTTAGGTACCCATCTGCGGAAGCTACCTTGACGTCTGGTAGATTGGGCCGACGCATGTTTGATCAAAAATGTGCGCTAAGTGCTTCAATTTTTCATTTATAGTAAGTATAATACCATTTTAATTTAGAATGATCCCCAATTTTCAGTTCTGTAGTATGTTTAATGTTGCGCAGCCATATTCTACAATACTGTACGTGTGACATACTTTTAAGCATATATAACATTTAAAATTAAGAAGGCGGCCAGTACAGGACGTGGAAGTGGCCGTGATGCTGATGGTTCATGCAGAGGCTGCAGCCCTAAGCTCAATGAAACAGAGTAAAGTAATGTAGCAGAGGGCCTCCAGCTAACCCTCTAAAACTATGAAGGCGATGGCGACTCTTGTAGAGACTGATTGCCCAAACTGCAACCACAAACACAATTATCTATCACAAAGTTCCATATGATCATTTACCCTGAATACTACAGTCCAGTGTAGTATATCTCCCATGTTCCTTATTATTTAGCTATAATAGCCTGCCTACAGTCAATGTGCTGCCTGTGCCCTTCATGGCGTACCTGACGCCGATGATTGGCAGGAAAAGTGTAAGGCATATTGGTGCACCACAGACTTTTTCAAGGGTAAGGGTGCCCACAGAGAGGGCTCCGAGTGTCGCCTCTAGCACCTGTGTTTCGCTGACCCTATAAAACATTATGAGCGAGGGCAGCCTAAAAAGCATGTTCATATGATGGAGGAGGCGGACGAGAAAAGGAAGATTGGACCATATAAGCTTTTTGGTGGTGGCAGAGGTGCATGTGAAATCAGTGTATTCAGTACATTACAAACAATACATTTAAAGTGCCTTTATGTTCAGCCGCTTTCCTCTGGTGGAATAAAGAAGTCAGGGGCAATCCAGGCCTGGTTCATTCTTATAATAGTCAACCTGTTAGCATTTTCAGTTGACAGGCGCATGCGCTTATCTGTTATTATGGCCCCAGCAGCACTAAATACCCGCTGTGCCAAAGCGCTGGCGGCAGGGCAGGCCAGCACTTTTGTTATGTTCCAGGGTTTGATTTTTTATTGTTATGGTTTGAGTTTGAGTTTATGACAAGGCTGTAAAGTAAATATGTTATGGTTTTTTGGTTAGTTATGAGTTCTTAAAAAGTTCATGACATTGGTTCACCTCCTCTCTTATGTGTTAGGTTTTTAGTTATATTAATGTATAATTTTGGGAGGTTTGTTGTGCATGGGATATGTATGTTGTATGATTGCCATGTGTGTGAGCTTGTCGAGCTACAAAGCTGCCAACAGGTTATGGCTAGGATTCAGCTAACCCGAACTGTAAAGTTCAGGATCGTACCAAATTTTAAGTTTTTTCGCACCCGGACTCCAACCCGAACATTTTCGTAAAAGTTTGGGTTCGGGTTCAGCGATTTCTTAGCACTTTTTGAAAGGCTGCAGGGCAGCCAATCAACAAGCGTTTTACTACTTTGCCCAAAGAAGCCATCACAGCCATGCCTACTAATGGCATGGCTGTGATTGGCTAAGTGCAGCATGTGACCCAGCCTCTATATAAGCGGGAGTCACGTAGCGCCGCACGTCACACAGCTCTTCTCAGTGTAGGGATAGGATGCTGCTGCTGCTGTAAGGGAGAGATTAGGGAAGACATCTGTTGAATTTGGTGGTGTTAAATATTCGAAATACAGCAATTATTGAGGAAGCTATGCTACATATTTGTACACAGCCCTGAGCCCAGTGACACTGCAAAATCATTTTTAATCCATCTGTTACTGAGGTGGGGGTCGGCGGCCATTTTAGCAAACTGCAGTGTTCTTGGAACTGCATGGGACCTGCATGTGTGCCAGCCTGCCAGGGACATCAGTCTAATTATATTTTGGTAGCTCAGTGACTGAAAAATTCCTTTTTTCTGGCAGGTCAAGTCCGCCTACATTATCTATTTTATAATTTAGCGGTGACATAGTGCATTTCTGTAGTTGGGGAAATAAACCCGTATTGTGGTGCCACAGGGCACTTTTGCATACAACATTGAAAAACCTTTTTCAAAATTTTACAGTGACATACTGCATTTCTGTAGTTGAGGGAATAAACCCGTATTGTGGTGCCACAGGGCACTTTTGTATACAACGTTGAAAAACCTATTTAAAAATGTTGCAGTGACCTGCTGTTTTTTCTGTAGTTTGTTGCAATAAACACTGGTTTTGTGCTCCATAGCAGATCTGAGGCCTACCCTGTATTTCAGTCATTTTAAGTAACCTATGGAACTCCGCATTTACATAGCTGGTTGCAAACACACAGGTTTTGTGGTAGCACATATGCAGTGTACGCTGCGTTTCTGACAGTCAAATTAAAACGTTAACTTCTGCTGTTACATTGTTGGTTTGAAAAATCTAATTTTTGTTGATAGTGAAGTAATTGTATTGAAGTGCTCTGTTACACTGTTGAGTGACCTAAAGAAATTTATTCTGATTATGACACGGGCACTGCCTTACTGTTAGTGAACTTAATTGTTGACTATTGGCAGTTAAATTGACACTGGAGATAAACCATCTGTTAGTTTGGTAGGTGAACGCAAAAATTAGGAGAACATCAAATAAGGGACATGGGCATGGTCGTGGTGGTGCTGGTGGAGCTCATCTTGCTGGGAGAGGATGTGGCCGTTCTGCGCCAGCTACAGGTCCAAGTGAAACACCTTCCTCAGTTCTTATAGGCCCGAATGCCGATCTACGGATTGTGAGGCCAGAACCACTACAGGCGATAGTAGATTGGGTGGCTGACAGTGGCTCCAGTTCCTTCACAGTATCTCACGCCCAGTCCTCTACAGAAAGCTCAGAGTTGGCAGCAGCAGCCCATGCCCATCAGTCTTTCACCTCACCCCCTTGCAAACAAGCAGTCTGAGCTCCAAGTCATGCAGCAGACTCTAATGCTTTTTGATGAATCTGCTGGAAAGGTTTCCCCGGCCCATCCACCTAGCCCTGCCCCAGAAGTGGAAGACATTGAATGCACTGATGCCCAACCACTTATGTTGCAGGGTGAGGACATGGGAATACCCCCGCAGCACGTCTCTGATGATGACGAAACACAGGTGCCAACTGCTGCGGCTTTCTGCAGTGTGCAGACCTACGAGGAGGGCAAGGGTCAAGACTGGGTGGAAGATGATGTGGAGGATGATGAGGTCCAAACCCCGACTGGACTAAAGTTCATGCTAGTGACGTGTGCAGTTCTGAGGAAGAGGCAGTGGTCGCACAGAGACAACAGCTCAGCAAAAGAGGAAGCAGGGTGCAAAAGCGGAGTGGCCGCCCTCGAAACAGTACACCTGCTACTGCCCACCGCACCCAGGGACCTAGCACACCAAAGCCAGCTCCAAAGGAGTTCATTGGCATGGCATTTCTTCAGACAATGTCCTGACAACAAGACATGACTGGTTTGCACGTTGTGCCATCAATGCCTGAAACGACGCATAAACGTTGTAAACCTGAGCACAACCTGCATGACAAACACAAACTGCAGTGGAGTAAACACCTTAAAAACCAATAAAGGTCTAAGGCTCCAATTCCTCTTCTGATGCTGTCTCTGCCTCTTCCTTAACCTCTGGAGTTACAGTGGCACATTCCACCCTGCAAACAGAGGATGTGCCACCAACACCACCACCTCCGTCATCATCACCAAGCATCTCCACCATGTCACACGCAATCGTTCAGCTGCCCATCTCCCAAACACTGGAGAGACAGAGGAAATACCCACCTACCCACCCTCAATTCCAGCATTTGAAAATTACTGGCCTTTAAAAAGCTATCATTCCGTCTGGTGGAGACGGACTGTTTTAAGCAGCTGATGGCGGTGGCTGTCCCACAGTATGTCGTTCCCAGCCGCTACAAGTTTTCCATGCGAGCCGTACCTTCCCTGCACAACCAAGTTGAGCATAAAGTCAAGTGTGCACTGCACAACGCTATCTGTGGCAAGGTCCACATAACCCCAGATACATGGACCAGTAAGCAAGGGCAGGGACGCTATATCTCCCTAACTGCACACTGGGTAAAAGTAGTGGCGGCTGGGCCCGAGGCGGACATCGGTTTGACGCATGTCCTTCCACCACTGAGGATCGCAGGGCATTATTCTTTGCCTCCTGTTCCGTCCTCCTCCTACTCGGCTTCCTCCTCCTTCTCTTCTACCAACTACTCATCCAGTCAGCGAAAGACATTCACCACCAACTTCAGCACAGCCCGGGGTAAACATCAGCAGGCGGTTTTAAAACTCATGTGTTTGGGGGATAAAACCCACACCGCACAGGCGCTGTGGATGGGCGTAAAAGAACAGACCGATGAGTGGTTGCTGCCAGTGAGCCTCAAGCCCGGCCTGGTGGTGTGCGATAGTGGGCGAAATCTCGTAGCAGCTCTGGGACAAACATCCCTTGCCTGTGCATGTGCTGAATTTGGTGGTGCAGAAATTCCTTAAGAACTACCCAGACATGTCAGATGCAGTCCATCTGTGTGCACTTTCGGCGTTCTTACCCTGCTGCTGCTCGCCTGTCTATGCTGCAACGTAACTTCGGCCTCACCGCCTCATATGCGACGTGCCCACCAGGTGGAACTCCACCTTGTATATGCTGGAGAGAGCTTGCGAACAGCAGAAGGCGATAGTGGAGTTTCAGCTGCAGCATGCACGGGTCAGTCGCTCTGCGGAACAGCACCACTTAACTGCTAATGGTGGTTCCGATGATGCCGTTCTTAACGTTAAACTTACAATACCACTACCAGTCTGCTTTAAAAAACACTTGGAGCGATGGTGGAAGAGGATGTGGCACAGGAGGAAGAGGAGGAGGAAGAGGGGGCATTTCACAAGGTTTTAGGCCAGTCATTCAGAAGTGGCTCAGAGGGTGGGTTCCTGCACCAGCAGAGGCCAGGTACACATGTGGCCAACCAGGTTACAGTTGTGGAGGAGGAGGAGGATGAGGTAGAGGAGGAGGAACCGGGTTTACAGCAGGGTGGCACTCAACGCAGCTTATGGCCATCACTGGAGCATGGCTGGGGGGATACATAGGACACAGACAATATACCACCTACAGAGGACAACTTATCCTTACCTCTGGGGAGCCTGGCACACATGAGCGACTACATGCTGCAGTGCCTGTGCAACTAATGCAGAGTTGCCCACATTTTAACTTGTGCTGACTAGTGGGTTGCCATCCTGCTGGATGACCATTACAAAGACAATGTGCTGTCCTTAATTCCCTCACTGGAGCGTGATATGAAGATGCGCGACTACAAGCGCACGCTGGTAGACGCGCTCCTAGGGCATTCCCAACTGACACTGGGCGACAAGTGGAAGCACAAGGCGAAGGCAGAGGCAAAGTAGGAGGAGGAAGAGGTCGCCAACGCAGCTGGGTCACGGCCAGTACCTGACAAGTCAGGGTTAGCATGGCCGACATGTGGAAAATCTTTGTCACCAAGCCAGAGCAACCAGCACCACCAGCTGATATGGAACGTCTTAGCAGGAGGCAGCATTTGAACAACATGGTGGAACAGTATGTGTGCACACACTAAACACGTACTAACTGATGGTTCTGCCCCATTCAACTTCTGGGTCTCCAAATTGTCCACATGGCCTGAATTTGCCCTTTATGCCTTGGAGGTGCTGGACTACCCTGTGGCCAGTGTATTGTCTGAACGTGTATTTAGCACAGCAGGGGGCGTTATCACAGACAAGCATAGCCGCCTGTCCACAGCCAACATGGAAAAGCACACGTTCATTAAAATGAACCAGGCTTGGATCCCACATACTTGTCTGTACCTTGCGCAGAATAGACATTTACACCCACCTCAACCATACATTCTTGTACTCAAGTGCACTTATTCTTTGAATTCTTTTTTTTTTACTTGTCCCAATATTTTGGGGGCTACCCCAATTAAAAAAATAAAATAAAACATTGTTAGCTGGCTACCTCCTCCTCCATCGCCGCTTCCAACTGCAACACCACATTCACCGCTTCCTCAACCTCCGACTCCACATCCACCTCCTCCTCCCAGTTGCAGGTTAATAATTTTTTAATTTTATTTTATTTTAAGTTATTTCCCTAACCACATTTGTTTTCAGAGCACTTGCCATGCTCTTAAGCACATTTTGCTTCCTTTTGCAACCCTCTATCCCTTTACATTACATTATTAGGGACATTTTAGTGCCCGACAGTTCGTGTCCCCATTTACTTCAATGGGGTTCGGGGTAAAGTTCGGGTCAAGTTCGGGTCCCGAACCCAAACTTTTTTGTGAAGTTCAGCCGAACTTACAGGTATCCGCTCAACTCTACAAATAATATTTTTTTTTTTTGCCGCTAATACACTCCAAAAAGGGCTGTCATTTTCTCGCTTCACCACACAATTGCAAAAACTTTTTTTTGTGCTACTAAACCAAAAAGGGCTTTAGAACATATAACTGCACCACTGAATGCAAATATATATATATATATATTGTAGGGGATTAGCTCGGTTTCGGGGGTCCCTTTCACAAGTATCTTCAGGAAACACGTTATCAGTGTCCAAACAGTGCAGTTATTAGTGGCACATCACACAAAAGAATAACGCAATACAAAATAAACACCTGCCCGACTGGGCTCTCACTAAACAGAGGAATTCCCTATCTCACCTCTATAGCACTGTTCACACTTGGAACCGGATGCACCTTGTAGTCCTCCAGCCCCTAGGCTGTGCAACAACAAAGTCGCATGGTGAATTTGGGCTCACTAGTCCACCTGACTAGGACCCATGCAACCCACTACCAGGCGTTGCTTCATCCCCCGAGACCAGGCTCAGAGTCTTCCTTACTCTCCTTCACACACTTTCCCCCTGACACACAAAGAGAGGGTTAATTTATCCCTCCCGGATTAACCCAGAGAGCCTCACCTGGGGCCAGGGAACCGTAATGGATTAGGGGTGTGGACTGAGAGACTCCCACTACCAACCTGACTCCCAGTCCAAAGAAATCCAGCCCTGACAACTTTAACCAAACAATCTCCAGCAAGCTATGCCTTACTGAAGCAGCACTTTTCTGGATTTCAGCGACCTCATCCAGTGAAACTGAACCACCAAGTGAGATACACACCCCCGCCATACGACTACCGTACACTTTACTGTTCACATCATCACAATATATATATATATATATATATATATATATATATGAAGATAAGAAGCAGCACACTAGCTAATCGGGTGCAAAGTCCTACAGGAACCTGCAACAAGGTTCTTTGTAATGTAGAAGATCCAAAAAAGCAAGGCAGCACTCCAAAAAGTCAAAAATTAACACTGGGTTCAGACCTGAGCGTTTCTAAGACGCGCGTTTTACGCGCGTTTTAGTCGCGCATTTTTATGTGCGTTTTTGGCAATAGTAAACGCGCGTTTTACGCGCGTTCGTGACTCTGGAGACTTTTTTTAATTGGTCTGGAGACCAATTAAAAAAGGGCATCTCTACACTTAACGCGTTGCAACGCGTTAAACGCGTTCCCATTGAAGTCTATGGGAGGAGAAGCGCGACAAACGCCCAAAAAAACGCTCCTGAACGAGCTTATGCATCGGGCGTTTTACAGCGCGTTTTTACGTGCTGTAAAACGCGCAAGTGTGAACCACTCCCATAGGGATGCATTGGTTTTCATGTGTTGAGCGTTTTACAGAGCGTTTGAACGCGCTGTAAAACGCTCAGGTGTGAACCCAGGGTAAATGTGTATTTATTGACCCATTGTTCCAGCAACGTTGCAATTGCTTAATGCAATCTTCATCAAGCCATGTCTTACAATTGTTCAGTGTTACAAATATATAGGATCCATGATTACATTCCAATTAATACAAATCACACATAAAAAATTATAAAACATATATATAGTGTTGAGTGAACAGTTCGAGAATAGTTCGGGTTTTTACCGAATTTTGGGCTGTTCGGGACACGGACCCGAACCTGAACATTTTCAAAAAAGTTCGGGTTCGGGTTCGTTGTTCAGCGATTTCTTCCCGCTCTCTGAAGGGCTGCACAGCAGCCAATCAGCTAGCGTTCTACTTCTTGCCCTAAGAGCCCATCACAGCCATGCCTACTAATGGCATGGCTGTGATTGGCCAAGTGCAGCATGTGAGCCAGCCTCTATTTAAGCTGGAGTCACGTAGCGCCGCACGTCACACTGCTCTGATTAGTGTAGGGAGAGGACGCAGATGCTGTGAGGGCGAGATTAGGCAGGGAAAAGTCAGCAAAAGCACCTAATGAAGTGATCGATCTACAGCTGTGAATCATTGAACTTCTGCTAGTTACTTGCTCACTGGTTTTTAGGCTGCACAGAGCGTTTTTCTGTCACTTTTTTTCTGGGGTGATCGGCGGACATTTTGTGACTTGTATTGCACCAGAACAAGCTGCCACCAAGTCCATCAATCCATCAATACTAGCTTTTTTTTTTTGCTATATCCTACATCAGGGGCTTGGCTGTGCTAATTGTCACCCCTAGAAACTCAGGATAGCAATTTCTATATTTTATTAAGGGGTTAAATACAATTGCCAAAATACCAATCCCCTAAATCTGGTGTTCCAGCTTTGGCTAGCCAAGTATAATACTGTCTGCTGTCTGGCAAAGGGTAGATTATTTTCTGTGGTGAAATTCAATTGCCAAAATACCAATCCGCTAAATCTGGTGTCCCAGCACTGGCTGGCAAACTATAATAGTGTCCGCCAAAACATATATGTTGTTCTGTGGTGAAATTCACTTGCCAAAATAGCAATACCCTGAATCTGGTGTCCCAGCTGTTGCAGGCCAAGTGTTAATCTGTCCGTAAAAGGGTATATTTTGTTCTGGGGTGAAATTCAATTGCCAAAATAGCAATACCCTGAATCTGGTGTCCCAGCTGTTGCAAGCCAAGTGTTAATCTGTCCGTAAAAGGGTATATTTTGTTCTGGGGTTAAATTCAATGGCCAAAATACCAATACCCTGATGCTGGGTTCAGACCTGAGCGTTTCTGAGACGCTCATTTTCCGCGCGTTTTTGGCAATAGTAACATTGACTGCAGTGTTGTCCAATGACCAAATATCTCTGTCTATATGAAGTTTGGCCTTTCCAGCATGTTGCAAATTCATAAACGCGCATTCGAGCGCGTTTCAGTGTCAAAAACGCGCAAAATTCAAGCCTTGCGCGTTCCCATTGAAGTCTATGGCCAAATTGCGCGACAAACGCCCCAAAAAAAGCTCAAGTACTTGTTTATGCATCGGGCATTTTTCAGCGCATTCGAACGCGCTGTAAAACGCAAAAATGTGAACCATTCCCATAGGGAAGCATTGGTTTGCATCGGTTATGCGTTTTACAGCGCGTTCGAACGCGCTGTAAAACGCGCAAGTGTAAACTGAGGGTGTATCTGGTGTTCCAGCTGTTGCAGGCCAAGTTTTAATCTGTCCCTAAAAGGGTATATTTTGTTCTGGGGTGAAATTCAATTGCCAAAATAGCAATACCATAAATCAGTGGTTTCAGCTGTGGCTGGCAAAGTATAATAGTGTCCGACAAAACATATATTTGTTCTGGGGTGAAATTCAATTGCCAAAATAGCAATACCCTGAATCTGGTGTTCCAGCTGTTGCAGGCCAAATGTTAATCTGTCCGTAAGAGGGTATACCACACTAAAGGTGTATATACAAGTGCTGAGAGGGTCATCCTCATTAACTTCACATGCACGCTACCGTGCATCTCCCATTGTATTTCTGTCCGTTAAAGGGTATATTACACAAACTGTTAAAATACAATTGCTGAAGGCATAAACCTACATATTTTTTCTCACGCTACTGTGCATCTCCAAGTGTAAATTTGTCCATAAAAGGATACCTTTCATCCAGTGCCTAAATACTAGCCCTAAAAGAGATATTCCCCTAAATCAGTGGTTACTGCTGTGCCTGGATTAGTGTAATACACTACATAAATAAATAGGCAGATAGTGTTAGGTGCCTGTAAAAAAGGCCTGAATTTGAAATCAATACATTTGGCCAAATATTTTTTTTCTTATTGTGGTGCTTGGTGAACAGTAACAATGAGGAAAACATCTAGTAAGGGACGCGGACGCGGTCGTGGTGGTGTTAGTGAACCCTCTGGTGCTGGGAGAGGACGTGGCCATTCTGCCACAGCCACACGTCCTAGTGAACCAACTACCTCAGGTTCCAGTACCCGCCAGAATTTACAGCGATATTTGGTGGGGCCCAATGCCGTTCTAAGGATGGTAAGGCCTGAGCAGGTACAGGCGCTAGTCAATTGGGTGGCCGACAGTGGATCCAGCACGTTCACAACATTATCTCCCACTCAGTCTTCTGCAGAAAGCGCACAGGTGGCGCCTGAAAACCAAGCCCATCAGTCTGTCACATCACCCCCATGCATATCAGGGAAACAGTCTGAGCCTCAAGTTATGCAGCAGTCCTTTATGCTGTTTGAAGACTCTGCTGACAGGGTTTCCAAAGGCAATCCACCTAGCCCTTCCCCAGTGGTGGAAGACATAGAATGCACTGATGCACAACCACTGATGTTTCCTGATGATGAGGACATGGGAATACCACCTCATCGGAGTCCGCACGTCTCTGATGATGACGAAACACAGGTGCCAACTGCTGCGTCTTTCTGCAGTGTGCAGACCGAACAGGAGGTCAGGGAGGAAGACTGTGTGGAAGACGATGCAGGGGACGATGAGGTCCTAGACCCCACATGGAATGAAGGTTGTGCCACTGACTTTAATAGTTCAGAGGAAGAGGCAGTGGTGAGACCGAGCCAACAGCGTAGCAAAGAGAGAGCAGGGGGCAACATCAGAACAGCCGCCACCAAGAGAGTTCGCCTGCTACTGGTCACCGCCACCAGGGACCGAGCACCCCAAAGGCAGCTTCAAGGAGTTCCCTGGCATGGCACTTCTTTAAACAATGTGCTGACGACAAGACCCGAGTGGTTTGCACGCTGTGCCATTAGAGCCTGAAGCGAGGCATTAATCTTCTGAACCTTAGCACAACCTGCATGACCAGGCATCTACATGCAAAGCATGAACTGCAGTGGAGTAAACACCTTAAAAGCAAGGAACTCACTATGGCTCCCCTCCTCCCTCTTCTGCTGCTGCCTCGGCCTCTTCCTCCGCCTCCGGAGGAACGTTGGCACCTGCCGCCCACCAAACAGAGAATATGCCACCAACACCACCACCTGTGTCACAAAGCATCTCCACCATGTCACACGGCAGCTGTTCAGCTCTCCATCTCACAAACCTTGGAGAGAAAGCGTAAATTCCCACCTAGCCACCCTCGAGCCCTGAGCCTGAATGCCAGCATTTCTAAACTACTGGCCTTTGAAATGCTGTCATTCAGGCTGATGGACACAGACAGCTTCAAACAGCTAGGCCAAATGTTAATCTGTCCGTAAGAGGGTATACCACACTAAAGGTGTATATACAAGTGCTGAGAGGGTCATCCTCATTAACTTCACATGCACGCTACCGTGCATCTCCCATTGTATTTCTGTCCGTTAAAGGGTATATTACACAAACTGTTAAAATACAATTGCTGAAGGCATAAACCTACATATTTTTTCTCACGCTACTGTGCATCTCCAAGTGTAAATTTGTCCATAAAAGGATACCTTTCATCCAGTGCCTAAATACTAGCCCTAAAGAGATATTCCCTAAATCAGTGGTTACTGCTGTGCCTGGATTAGTGTAATACACTACATAAATAAATAGGCAGATAGTGTTAGGTGCCTGTAAAAAAGGCCTGAATTTGAAATCAATACATTTGGCCAAATATTTTTTTTCTTATTGTGGTGCTTGGTGAACAGTAACAATGAGGAAAACATCTAGTAAGGGACGCGGACGCGGTCGTGGTGGTGTTAGTGAACCCTCTGGTGCTGGGAGAGGACGTGGCCATTCTGCCACAGCCACACGTCCTAGTGAACCAACTACCTCAGGTTCCAGTACCCGCCAGAATTTACAGCGATATTTGGTGGGGCCCAATGCCGTTCTAAGGATGGTAAGGCCTGAGCAGGTACAGGCGCTAGTCAATTGGGTGGCCGACAGTGGATCCAGCACGTTCACAACATTATCTCCCACTCAGTCTTCTGCAGAAAGCGCACAGGTGGCGCCTGAAAACCAAGCCCATCAGTCTGTCACATCACCCCCATGCATATCAGGGAAACAGTCTGAGCCTCAAGTTATGCAGCAGTCCTTTATGCTGTTTGAAGACTCTGCTGACAGGGTTTCCAAAGGCAATCCACCTAGCCCTTCCCCAGTGGTGGAAGACATAGAATGCACTGATGCACAACCACTGATGTTTCCTGATGATGAGGACATGGGAATACCACCTCATCGGAGTCCGCACGTCTCTGATGATGACGAAACACAGGTGCCAACTGCTGCGTCTTTCTGCAGTGTGCAGACCGAACAGGAGGTCAGGGAGGAAGACTGTGTGGAAGACGATGCAGGGGACGATGAGGTCCTAGACCCCACATGGAATGAAGGTTGTGCCACTGACTTTAATAGTTCAGAGGAAGAGGCAGTGGTGAGACCGAGCCAACAGCGTAGCAAAAGAGAGAGCAGGGGGCAACATCAGAACAGCCGCCACCAAGAGAGTTCGCCTGCTACTGGTCACCGCCACCAGGGACCGAGCACCCCAAAGGCAGCTTCAAGGAGTTCCCTGGCATGGCACTTCTTTAAACAATGTGCTGACGACAAGACCCGAGTGGTTTGCACGCTGTGCCATTAGAGCCTGAAGCGAGGCATTAATCTTCTGAACCTTAGCACAACCTGCATGACCAGGCATCTACATGCAAAGCATGAACTGCAGTGGAGTAAACACCTTAAAAGCAAGGAACTCACTATGGCTCCCCCTCCTCCCTCTTCTGCTGCTGCCTCGGCCTCTTCCTCCGCCTCCGGAGGAACGTTGGCACCTGCCGCCCACCAAACAGAGAATATGCCACCAACACCACCACCTGTGTCACAAAGCATCTCCACCATGTCACACGGCAGCGTTCAGCTCTCCATCTCACAAACCTTGGAGAGAAAGCGTAAATTCCCACCTAGCCACCCTCGAGCCCTGGGCCTGAATGCCAGCATTTCTAAACTACTGGCCTTTGAAATGCTGTCATTCAGGCTGATGGACACAGACAGCTTCAAACAGCTGACGTCCATGGCTGTCCCACAGTATGTTGTTCCCAGCTGCCACTACTTCTCCAAGACAGCAGTGCCTTTCCTGCACAACGAAGTATCCGATAAAATCAAGTGTGCACTGTGCAACGCCATCTGTGGCATGGTCCATCTAACCACAGATAAGTGGACCAGTAAGCACGGCCAGGGACGCTATATCTCCCTAACTGCACACTGGGTAAATGTAGTGGTGGCTGGGCCCCAGGCGGAGAGTTCCTTGGAGCACGTCCTTCAGCCGCCAAGGATCGCAGGGCATCATTCTTTGCCTCCTGTAGCCTCCTCCTCCTACTCGGCTTCCTCCTCCTCTGCTTCCACTAGCTCATCCAGTCAGCCACATACCTTCACCACCAACTTCAGCACAGCTCGGGGTAAACGTCAGCAGGCCATTCTGAAACTCATACCCCACACCGCGCAGAAGTTGTGGCGGGGTATTGAACAACAGACCGACGAGTGGTTTCTGCCGGTGGGCCTCAAGCCCGGCCTGGTGGTGTGCGATAATGGGTGAAATCTCGTTGCAGCTCTGGGACTAGCCAGTTTGACGCACATCCCTTGCCTGGCGCATGTCCTGAATTTGGTGGTGCAGAAGTTCATTCACAACTACCTCGACATGTCAGAGCTGCTGCATGAAGTACGGGCCGTCTGTGCGCTCTTCCGGCATTCACATTAGGCCGCTGCTCGCCTGTCTTCTCTACAGCGTAACTTCGGCCTTTCCGCTCACCGCCTCATATGCGATGTGCTCACCAGGTGGAACTCCACCTTGCACATGCTGGAGAGACTGTGCGAGCAGCAGCAGGCCATAGTGGAGTTTCAGCTGCAGCATGCACGGTTGATTCGCACTGCGAAACAGCACCACTTCACCACCAATGACTGGGCCTCCATGCGAGACCTGTGTGCCCTGTTGCACTGTTTTGAGTACTCCACCAACATGGCCAGTGGCGATGACACCGTTATCAGCGTTACAATACCAGTCTGGCCAGGCCAGTCTGTTAGAAGTGGCTCAGAGGGAGGTTTTTTGCAACAGCAGAGGCCAGGTACAAATGTGTCCAGCCAGGGCCCACTACTGGATGACGAGGAGGATGAGGAGGAGGTGGAGGAGGATGAGGATTAAGCAGGTTCACAGCGGGGTGGCACCCGACACAGCTCAGGCTCATTACCGGTGCGTGGCTGGGGGGATACGAAGGACGATGACGATACGCCTCCCACAGAGGACAGCTTGTCCTTACCTCTGGGGAGCCTGGCACACATGAGCGACTACATGCTGCAGTGCCTGCGCAACTACAGCAGTGTTGCCCACATTTTAAGGTGTGCGGACTACTGGGTTGCCACCCTGCTGGATTCCCGGAACAAAGATAATGTGCCCACCTTACTTCCTGCACTGGAGTGTGATAGGAAGATGCGCGAGTACAAGCGCACGCTGGTAGACGCGCTCCTGAGAGCATTCCCAAATGTCACAGGGGAACAGGCGGAAGCCCAAGGCGAAGGCAGAGGAGGAGCAAGAGGTTGCCAACGCAGCTGTGTCACGGCCAGTTCCTCTGAGGGCAGGGTTAGCATGGCAGAAATGTGGAAAAGTTTTGTCTCCACTCCACAGCTAACTGCACCACCACCTGATACGGAACGTGTTAGCAGGAGGCAGCATTTCACTAACATGGTTGAAAAGTACGTCTGCACACCCCTCCCCTTACTGACTGATGGTTCGGCCCCATTCAACTTCTGGGTCTCCAAATTGCCCACGTGGCCAGAGTTAGAATTTTATGCCTTGGAGGTGCTGGCCTGCACGGTTGCCAGCGTTTTGTCTGAACGTGTATTCAGCACGGCAGGTGGCGTCATTACTGACAAACGCAGCCGCCTGTCCACAGCCAATGTGGACAAGCTGATATTCATAAAAATGAACCAGGCATGGATCCCACAGGACCTGTCCCTCCCTTGTAAAGAATAGACATTTATAACTGCCTCCCCCTCAACCATGTATTCTTGTACACCGGGGCACTTCTTTATTGAATCCTCATTTTTTTAACTTTACCATGATCTTGCTGTGCAACCCAAAGTTGAATTAACCTCTCCTCTGTCTGGGTGGTGGGGCCGAAATAACTGAAAGTGGCCTTCTCCCGTGGTGGGTGATATGACGCATGATTCCTTGCTGTGGGATCTCTCTCCTCTGTCTGGGTGCTGGGGCCGAAATAACTGAAAGTGGCCTTCTCCGGTGGTGGGTGATATGACGCATGATTCCTTGCTGTGGGACCTCTCTCCTCTGTCTGGATGGTGGGGCATAAATAACTGAAAGTGGCCTTCTCCAGTGGTGGGTGATATGACGCATGATTCCTTGTTGTGGGACCTCTCTCCTCTGTCTGGGTGCTGGGGCCGAAATAACTGAAAGTGGCCTTCTCCGGTGGTGGGTGATATGACTCATGATTCTTTGCTGTGGGACCTCTCTCCTCTGTCTGGGTGCTGGGCTGAAATAACTAAAAGTGGCCTTCTCCAGTGGTGGGTGATATGACGCATGATTCCTTGCTGTGGGTCCTGTATCCTCGGTCTGAGTGCTGGGCCAAAATAACTGAAAGTGGCCTTCTCCAGTGGTGGGTGATATGACGCATGATTCCTTGCTGTGGGACCTCTCTCCTCTGTCTGGGTGCTGGGGCCGAAATAACTGAAATTGGCCTTCTCCGGTGGTGGGTGATATGACGCATGATTCCTTGCTGTGGGAACTCTTTCCTCTTTCTGGGTGGTGGGGCATAAATAACTGAAAGTGGCCTTTTCCAGTGGTGGGTGATATGACGCATGATTCCTTGCTGTGGGACCTCTCTCCTCTGTCTGGGTGCTGGGGCCGAAATAACTGAAAGTGGCCTTCTACAGTGGTGGGTGATATGACGCATAATTCCTTGCTGTGGGACCTGTATCCTCGGTCTGGGTGCTGGGCCGAAATAACTGAAAGTGGCCTTCTCCAGTGGTGGGTGAAATGACGCATGATTCCTTGCTGTGGGACCGCTCTCCTCTGTCTGGGTGCTGGGCTGAAATAACTGAAAGTGGCCTTCTCCAGTGGTGGGTGATATGATGCATGATTCCTTGCTGTGGGACCTCTCTCCTCTATCTGGGTGCTGGGTCCGAAATAACTGAAAATGGCCTTTTCCAGTGGTGGGTGATATGACACATGATTCCTTGCTGTGGGACCTCTCTCCTCTATCTGGGTGCTGGGTCCGAAATAACTGAAATTGGCCTTCTCCAGTGTTGGGTGATATGACGCATGATTCCTTGCAGTGGGACCTCTCTTCAATTGATATTGGTTAAATTTTATTTATTTTATTTTAATTCATTTCCCTATCCACATTTGTTTGCAGGGGATTTACCTACATTTTGCTGCCTTTTGCAGCCCTCTATCCCGTTCCTGGACTATTTTACAGCCTTTTTAGTGCCTAAAAGTTCGGGTCCCCATTGACTTCAATGGGGTTCGGGTTCGGATAAAGTTCGGGTCGAGTTCGGATCCCGAACCTGAACATTCCCGAACTTCCCGAACCCGAACATCCAGGTGTTCGCTCATCTCTAATCGTAAACACAGGTTAATGACGATAATCTGTAAAATAAACAACTACAGGTTAGATTGTAGTCTGCCGGGTCCCCTTAATAGTAAATCGAGAGAGTAAGAAACTCACCTAGTTGCTATTGGAAGAAGAGAAGAGAGAATAGTGGTTTGAGGAAGGTAAAATGTCACCATATGATCTCCTGGTGTCTGTTTGAATAAACCCGGGTTAATATACCCTTGTGTGATGAATGGGCTTATGGCCCAATATAGTTCTATTTATCATTATTAGTACTAAATCATGTGTCTGGGATGGTGCAATCTGCTATTAATGGGCTTATGATCTAATGTATTCTACCCATCATCATTAGTATAAAATCATGTGTATGGTTTGAGTGGTGTAGTTTGTGATGAATGGGCTCACAATCTTGTGTGGACCTATTGATCACCACCATACCATTCTTTTGATGTGGTGGAACGTTTATGTAATCAAACTATGTATATGTATGGCAACGGCTGACAGGCTCACAATCTAGTATCGATTTATTGATCATTAGTATTATAAAATCGGGTGCATAACTTGAATAATGTAGCTTGTGATGAATGGGCTTACAATTCAATATGGACAAAATAATCACTATTATTATAATATAATCATGTGCATAATTTTGATTGTATTTACAATTATCACCTTCGCTGACCCCTTCTCTTCCTCCTTCCTCCTTGTTCCCCTCCTCCCCCTCTCCCCCTTTTCTTCTTTCACTTCACTTATTTTTGGGGGTGCGGCTTTAGCTATTTGAAGCGGCATTCGGCGCAGCCGCTTCGCGGCCATCATAGCGCCGGAGGACGACGCCACAGCACACTAGTGTGGCAGCGTTTAGGCAGGTTCTCAATATTTGTGGCTCCTGATGATTCTAATAGAGAAGAAACGCGTTGAGCGTAAAATGACACAGGAGATCCGCCTAAATGTATAATCCAGCATGGGTGAGCTAGAGAGAGGTGCTTAACAGAGGCAGAGTGTGGTGTATGAAATAGCTACAGCGCAACACCACCTGCAATAGTGTATCAGCACCTATGTTGGAACGGCAGGGGGTCATTAAAGAAAACATATGACTAGTACCTGCTTTCCCTAACTCCCACAGGCATGTGAAATTTGTGCCTATTTAACTTTTCACAGCAGGTCTGCATCCATAGCCTATAGCAGGCACGTTTGAGATGTGATCTGCAGGTGATGTGTGCATTTTCCCGCATGAAAAAGATAGGACCTCCATGTGCACATTATTATAAACAAATTGGTTGTCCATGAGGAAATGCACACAGGTTATTGTTTGCACCTAAGCACCCTTGTTTGTAATTTTAAAATCGATATTATTAAAAGTTATATTTTAGCGTCTTTGTCATAGTCAGTGTTAGCTCTACTAGACGCGCAATTCTATTGACTTGTTTGGGCAGTCAGTGATTGATTTAATTGCCATTAAGGGATGGCAGGTTTTCTTTCTGGAGGGATCAATAGAGAGGAATGGGACAATGAGGCAAAATTAGTATTCTCTGAATCTGAACTGCCGGGTATGAGTACCGCTATAACTATAGCAGGTTCCTTTAGGAACCTTACCCGTTTATATAAAGAGAATGGGTGGTGGGAGATTCAGACACTTGAGATATATCTCAAGAGCAACATAGTACCAAGGGGACTTCGTATCCCCCTGTTTCCGACCATACATTTAGGTTCTTCAGAATTTATAAAAAAATAGTAGCATGAATCAATTCAATCTTCCTTGTGCCTAATGACATTGCTACTGGAATAGGAGAAAATACTATATGAGAAAAGCAGGGTAGCCCTCCAGGAACAGATTGAAATCGTCAAAAAATTCTCTGATCATACAGAATTTTCAAAAAAAGAACACAATCTTGAACAGTCGGTACAGAGATATACGGCACAATTAAAAGAAAGGAAGCACGGGCAGTATCTAAGGGACACGACAGACTTTCGAGAAGGTCGCCTATTTGACTATAAGGCGAAACCTGCGAAAGGTCTGGAAGCGGAAACTGAGCCGTCCTCTTCGGAAGGGGAAGTGAACAGCGAATCCACCTGACACCCCAAGCGCCAACAACCCTCGGGTGGTGGTGGGGGAAACCAACGAGGAAGGGTGAGCCAGAGACGTGGGAGAGGTGGTTGCTCCAGAGGGAATTTTTTAGATCAGAGCAACCCCATCTCAACCTATTTATTGAGGGAGAGGAAAGAGTGAGGAGTATGTGTCCGATCACTCCAACATCAGTATTGGCCCAAACCACTCAAAATCAAACTGATGAATTGCAGATCATAAACTTATCAGATAGAGAATTAACAGTAGCTGAGTGTGACATTCTCAAAAAGGGTCTTTCTTTTGTCCCCACCCCAACCTTCAATCTATTTGGCTGGGTCAAAGATCTGAATTTATTTGCCCGCAAAATTAAATGGAAAAAAAACTTTTTAAATGCCATGACCGACGCCAGTGTGCGGAATTGGGGGTGGATTTATCTGAATTGGGGGACATTAGAAATCTCGTGGATTTAATGCGGGAAGGAGATCAGAATCCCGGAGAGGGCCAATTTACGCAATTGAGAATTCGCTCCAAAGCGAGTCCTCCCATTAATGATGCGGCACCAGTTGATGTCTTTCTCAACCTAGTAATTGATGAATTGAGACAACTTGTAGGAAGGAAATAAAGACACAATATCACAAGGGAGTAATTGAGTGGTCTCTTGTCATTAGAAAATGATCCCTCCATAGTCATAAAAACAGCAGACAAAGGGGGTAATATAGTGATATTGAGCCAGGAGAAATATAGAAAGATGTGTTTCGATATCCTCAAAAATAGGGATTGTTATGAGGTGTTATCTACAAATCCAATGGAATCTTACAAGACTGAATTACAATCCATACTGAGTGAAGCTCTTGCTTATAGGCTCATTGATAAGATGGAATACGAGGCTTTATTACCCAAACACCCACAGTTGGCCTGCTCCTATAGTCTCCCTAAAGTGCACAAGGGACTTGTCCCCCTTAGAGGCAGGCCAATTGTATCGGGTATGAATAGCCTGACCCAAGGAGCGAGTGACTATGTGGAGATCATATTGAAACCATTTGTACAATCTTCGCCGTCCCATGTGAGGGATTCAATGGAGATTGTTAACAAATTAGATGGCCTCCATGTCGAGGATACGGTCATGCTGGCCAGCCTCGATGTAGAGGCGTTGTATAGGTCCATCCCACATGAGGGCGGCATTAATGCAGTGCGCTACTTCCTTCAACAAAGGGGTAGCGATTTTGGTGCACACAGCGAATTTGTGATTGAGCTCCTTCATTTCGTCTTGTGCCACAATGTGTTCACATTTGATCGCCGCCTCTTCCGCCAGCTCAGGGAGTGGCCATGGGGAGTCCCTGTGTGCTATCCTATGCCAACCTCTACCCATGCTGGTGGGAGAGTGAAATTGTCTTCGGCGAGCAAAACCAGAGATGGTCATCATGTGTCACATTGTGGCTAAGATTTATAGAGGACATCCTGATTTTTTGGATGGGCTCAGAATCTGAATTTAAGGAATTTGTTCAATCCCTAAACACCACCAATTGTGGTCTATATTTCACCTTTGAGATCAATCCTAGTAAAATCACGTTTTTGGATTTGGTGATCTCTAAGGATAATGAGGGTCAGATAACCACCAGCTTACATCGGAAATCCTCTGCTACCAACAGCTTACTCCACTGGGGTAGTTGGCATCCTGGTCCCCTGAAGCGGGGTATACCGAGAGGGCAATACCTCCGGGTTAGGAGAAATTGTTGTCCATCTCTTATTTCCGATGTAAGGCCCATGATCTCCAGGCAAGATTCTTGAGGCGTGGTTACCCACAGGAGATTTTATCACCAGCCTATCAGCATGCAGTTACATGCAAGAGAGAGTCCCTGTTAAATCCGAGAGAAAGCCATGAGGATGACAGTCATATCCGGCTGATTGGGACTTTTGATGGGGCAAATGATCAGGTTGTTCGGATATTGAAAAAACACTGGCATATTTTTAAGATGGATCCGGATGTGGCTGAATTTATTTCAGATAAGCCCCGGTGACCTATCAGAGAGGGAGGAACATTAAGGACCGGTTGGTCCGTAGTTTTTTTCAGGAGCATACACAGAGTACTTGTTAACCCCAGCAGAGGCACTTTCCGATGCAGTGGGTGTGTGGCATGTCGTTTTATTAAAACGGGCAGCACCTTTACCAGCACGGTCACTGCTCAGGTATATGAGATTCGTTGCTTAGTAAATTGCAGGTCTGTGGGGTTGGTCTACCTTGCGACATGCACGTGTGGCCTGCAATATGTGGGAAAAACCACGCGTGAATTTCGCCGCAGGATAGGGGAGCATGTGGCCGACATCCGTAAAAAAGAGGATACCAATAATGCAAGACATGTGAACCAGTGTCATGCAGGGGAAATGAAGTAAATCTCATTTCAGGGAATTGAGGTTGTAAGGCCATCAGCTAGGGGTGGAGATTTTGATTAATGGGTATTGCGTAAAGAAGCGCAATGGACCTTCAGGTTGGGTACAGTCCAACCGGGGGGGCAGAACGATCGGATCTCCTACGTCTGCTTCATTGATTAATTGAAAATAAGGGATTTGTCCCCATAATATGACCTTCTATGGCTATTTGGCATGTCCTCAATGTCTTTACCAAACATCACTCTTTATGTCCTGGCATATACGTTTTAGGCAATTATTTGATATCCGCATCCTGGTGGGTGCTCTATTACAAATTGCTGTATCTTATGGGCTATATGGTTTTGGCGAAAAAGGTCGGGATATGTTATTCACATACATGCAGTCCCTTGATCGGACATTAATAACATCATTTGATTCATATGCTTTATATCAGCATTTGGGTTAATGTAAGTGCAGGTTACTCACCGGAATTACTATTGGTCTGATGGTCATGTTTGACACAGTCATTATTTTTATGTTCACCTATTGTAACCCAAACATGATTGTTAATGCTTGTAGCGATCTTAATGCTAGAAATTGGCATTCTGTAGAACTACAATGCGCAGAATTCCGTTGCAGAATATATAAAATCCAGCATATTTTTACCTGCGATGTTCAGGGTGTCTGAGTAGTTGATGATAAACACCCATATATGTGGGGCCAAAGATAGCATGGATCGGCATGTGATAGAATTAAAGCGCTCAGCATATAGCATATTGTATAACAACATAAAAAGCGTGGTATGCCCAGCGCACTGCGATAGCACCAGTTCACCTGAGAGAATCACCCGATCTTGTGTTGACCGTACTCTTTGTGTTGACTTGATTACCTTTGTCACTTATTTGATCTACCGGAAAGAAGCTTGACGCATATTACTCTCTTGATCTTTGAGGAAAAAAGAGCAGCCTGTATGATACAGCACTGAGCGTCCGGCGTTGCTAGGTTACCGACGCTCATGCGACCGCTCAGTGGCTGGTCCCTGCTCCTTGCTCCGCCTCTTGGGGGTGCGGCTTTAGCTATTTGAAGTGGCATTTGGCGCGGCCGCTTCATGGCCATCATAGCGCCAGAGGACGACGCCACAGCACACTAGTGTGGCAGCGTTTAGGCAGGTTCCCAATATTTGTGGCTCCTGATGATTCTAATAGAGAAGAAACGCGTTGAGCGTAAAATGACACAGGAGATCCGCCTAAATGTATAATCCAGCAGGGGTGAGCTAGAGAGAGGTGCTTAACAGAGGCAGAGTGTGGTGTATGAAATAGCTACAGCGCAACACCACCTGCAATAGTGTATCAGCAGCACCTATGTTGATGAAAACATATGACTAGTACCTGCTTTCCCTAACCCCCACAGGCATGTGAAATTTGTGCCTATTTAACTTTTCACAGGCAGGTCTGCATCCATAGGCTATAGCAGGCATGTTTGAGATGTGATCTGCAGGTGATGTGTGCATTTTCCCGCATGAAAAAGATAGGACCTCCATGTGCACATTAATATAAACACATTGGTTGTCCATGAGGAAATGCACACAGGTTATTGTTTGCACCCTAATGTATTAGGCAAAACCTGAGATAATAATGGACAGTGAATAATAATGGGGAGGTCCACAAATACTAAATGTCTCCACAATAATAAGTTGGATGATGTGTACAAAAATATGTCAATTTGCCATTATTGCCATTAATAGAAGTTTATGTAAACCAAGATGAAAGGGGTTATCCAACACTCCCCCCCCCCCAAATGCCTGGATAGGCAATACTGACAGTACTTACCTGGTCCCCGATTTGCTAGATTGCTTCACGTCTATCTTGTCAGCATTGCGGGTCAGGGGGTTGTTCAGTGGTGGATGACTCTGTTAAGTGTTACACCTTGCACTTTGTATTGACTAAAAGACAAATCCCCTCAGCTTTGGCCATATTGATCATCACACATACAAAGGTTTATTGCCTTCTCTCCAGAAGTTAACTATTTTGTGGCCTAGGACATATAGACATGATACTTTTGATTATATGGTTACATTAGAATAATTTATTCATATCTATTTCTTTTACTATTAATCCCAAAGAGAAATACTAATATGGCAGGGTGGTAGAAGAAATATAATGCTGAACATAGAGTAAGAAGATTAAAGCTTTTGAAGATATATTTTTTATTTTTATTTTGCTGGTATTGAATTTCAAACCACATTTTGTCATTGCATCTCCTGCAAGAAATGGCTTTTAAATGTCCCAAATGCTTTAATGATGTGTGAGTTTCTTAAGCTGTATATCACTGGATTTATCAATGGAGTCCCAACAGTGTACAGCAGTGATAGAAACTTTTTCATATTCAGTGATTTTCCTTTGGTTGGAAGTATATAAACACCAAATAGGGTTCCACAGAATATGAAGACCACAGTGAGGTGGGAGCTACAGGTGGAGAAGGCTTTCTGTCTACCAGTAGATGAAGGAATCTTTAGAATGACAACAATGATATAACTATAGGACATGATAATTATTATGAAAGCACCGAGAAGAACTGGTCCAGCTATTAATATGATTTCCAACTGGACACCACTGGTATCTGAACAGGATAGCTCGAGTACTGGAGGCATATCGCAGAAAAAATGGTCGATTGTGTTTGGTCCACAATATTCTAGCAAGGATGTTGATGTAATTTCAACTATCGACAAAGAAAAACCCAACAACCAACTGATGACGATCAGCTTCAGGCACATATTGTGATTCATGATGGTGGTATACCGCAATGGGTTACAGATGGCCAAATACCTGTCATAAGACATGACTGTCAAAAGAAGACACTCTGAACCTTCGCAAAAGGCAAATATAAATAACTGGGTAATGCAGGCTGCAAAGGAAATGATCCCAACTTTTTGCAGTAGAACATGGAGTAGACTGGGGACAATGTCTGTGGTCAGTAAGACATCAGCTATAGACAGTTGTGTGAGGAAAAAGTACATGGGCTGGTGAAGATCCCTGACGTGTGTCACCAGGGTTACCATGAGGAGGTTTCCACATAACGTCAGACAGTAGACAATAAGGAAAATGGTAAAGAGAACGTAATTTAGATTCTGTGAGCTTTTAAATCCTAACAAGTGGATTTTAGTAATCATGGAAATATTTGGTCGGAACATGGCCTGAAAATGAATTAAGCATTTTATATTATAAAATTATAAAATCAATACACACAGAAGAAGTGGGAACTGAAAATAAGGCACAATGGAAGGAAGTCCTATCAAATATCTTTCCATGGATAAATATTCCTATAATACTGGCTAAAACTAGACAAAATGTGCAGAAATAAAAAAAAAAAAGGCATGTAGCATGAGAAATAAAACATTACAACATAAAAAAACGAAGACAAATATAAACTGATACAATAATACAAATATAATACCGATACAATTTATAATTCTTTGTATGTCATACCCCGTTTTTGGTAAATATTGTTTAGCTCATTCTCAAATATGGACAAAAAGAGATGGATCGCTCATCCACATGTCTTGCATTGATCTATTGCTTCCTTCAGCAAAGTTTATAAACATCTCTATTGAAGCACTTCCTATATGTTTTGATCAAGGTGACCTCTATTGACTAGGTCCCCACTCTAATTTGGCACAGAGCCACCTTGGTGACCATCTCCGCCACAACACTGTCTCTGCAAATGGCGAGACCCAGCATCCAGGGTTGTAGCTATTACAGGATGCTTGGGAAGTGGCTAGTTTGAGGCCCAGACCCTCAAAGGGGTCCTCAGGAGGAAGACTAAAATATTTTGTTGTCAGGGCCCCCTCAGCATTATGATGCAATGACATTATATACAGAAACGCTGTAGGAAATGGACGGAGCGGCTTCCGGGCCTCATCTGAGAGCTTGATCTTGAATAATCACAGGAGTGCGGGTTACACGTGAGATGGGATTTGTGAAGAAGTTGCTGGGGGAGGGGGGCACATTCAAAAATGTGCTGTGCAGCCCAGTAAACTCTAGTGACGCAGAATGTTATCAGGCCAAGCCCCTATGGTATTGGGCCCCAGCAACCAACAGATATAGCATAGCAACAACAACAACCATGCAGTATTGCACAATGTGAACAGGGCTCCAAGGCTCATCTCTCCGTGAGGTCTCAGAAACCTAAACTGAGTAAGGGTAGTAGCTTATTAACCGTTGGGCAGCCTCCTGCTAAGTAAATGATCTGGGTTGAATGGGAGGCATGCATATACCACAAATAAATGACAGATTACAAACAAAATTAGATATGGAGAAAAATATACGGATTCTATATCCACATGTCATGCATTGAACTATTTCTTCTCTGAGCACAATGTATAAACATCTCTATTGAGGGGATTGCCTAAGGGTTAAGAAAGTCCTTCTCATCCTCAGTTGTGATTTTGAGACCAAATGGAGAGAGAGCTTTTAAGATCTGTTCACTTTTCTGTGCAGTGCTTCGTGGTGGCTGTTGCTGCTGTGATGGTGGGGCCCAGTTTCATAAGGGCTTAGCTTGACAGCATCAGTGTTGTTGGCATGCTGTGTCTCTCTGCCTGCAGATGCTGTGTTTAAGCGGCCAAATTACAGTAGGGACCAGCTCCATAGAGATTACCTTGACGTGGTGAGTGGGTCTACTGTATGCATCTTAATCAAAACATATGCGAAGTGGGTCAAGCTGTAGTTCAATTCATGGCAGGTGGTTGTGAGATCCTTATGTTTTCTCTCCATTTTTGAGCGTTATGTAGCTCATTCACAAGAACAAATATTTTTAGAAAAAAAAAGTGGAAAAAAAGAGAGAAAAAAAAACATGAGAAAAAAACATGTAGTATGCAAAACAAAGAAAACAATAAAAAAGTGATTGGCATACATATATTATTATTTTTTTTTAGATAATTTTACCACATAATAAACAAATGATTTTATGATTAATATACATAGAAGAAAACTGATGTGACGGCTCTAACAAACGTGTCAGCTTTTCCCGTTCATTCTTTACCTCTATTATTTATATTGTAATGCAGAACATCATTGAACACTCGGGAATATGAGAAACACATAATTATTCTCCTGTGTTTTATTAATTTGTACGAAAAATCAGATCTGGGGACTGTTATATGTCAGTATTAAATTTACACTTAGTCAAGAAACATCTGCTGTCCAACTGGATGTAAATATACAGTAGGTATAATAAATGATGGGTCGTTGGGAAAGATAAAAGGGATATATGGCTTGAGGTGGGGATATACACATTCGAAATTTTAAAATAATCCAAACAAAGAAAGAAAACACAAAAATGTCATTTTAGCTACTAAAGATAAATATGTTAATATGCAAAATGATCCCCTTACGATCAGTGATGTGTTTTATAGAGTTTACATACTGAACTCATCGATTTGCTTGTGGAACGGCCATCACGTTCATCTTGTTTAAAGAAAACACAACACATGTTGCGCACTGACCTTTGTTCCCTGTAGCACTGAGAGGAACATCAAGCATAGCTCTGCTTAAAGTGTATTGGCTCTGACTGGTTAGCGTAGCACAGCTACCATTCCCAGCATGGACAAAAATTCTTCTTTTGCTGCATGTATTCACAACTTGATTACTTGTAGTAACTGCACACAGATCATTTAAAGAGACAGTGTTTTTGTTTTGTTTCTGTACATGAGCCATCTACAGTTCATAAATAGAGATGTCCCGAACTATTCGCCGGCTATCAGTTCCCAGCGAACATCGCTTGTTCGCGTTCGCCGCGGCAGGCGAACATATGCGATGATCGGTCCGCCCCCTATATGGCATCATTGAGCAAACTTTGACCCTGTACCTCACAGTCAGCAGACACATTCCAGCTAATCAGCATACCCTCCCTCCCCCTATCAAAAAGCAAGGAGAGCATCCATCTTAGATTTATTCTGAAGCTGCAGTGTTAGTTAGGCCCCTTTCACATCTGTGTTTTTTCCTTTCCGTCCTAGAGTACCGTCCTTGGGGCTCTAGGACAGAAAGAAACTGATCAGGATTATCGCAATTCATTCTGAATGGAGAGAAATCCGTTCAGGATGTATCAGGATGTCTTCCGTTCAGTATGTGAACATTTTTTGGACGAAACATGCTACGGATTTGTCTCCGTCCAAAAATCCGGAAGACATGCCGCAGGGACGGATCCGGAATGAATGCTCATTGATAATCCGGATCTGACGTTTAGCTTTAAAGAATAGTAACCATGGCAGCCAGGACGCTACTAAAGTCCCGGCTGCCATGGAAGAAGCAGGGAGCCAGAGGAGAATCAACTTACCTTCCGTGCGGCGGCGGGCGCTCCTCGATGGCGTCACCTGGTCTCTGCGTCGCATGGTTCACATAGCTATGCTATATGAGCAATGCGCCATATGGATCGTATGGCGCATTGCTCACATAGCATAGCTATGTGATCCATGCGATGCAGGGACCCGGTGATGTCATCGAGGAGCGCCCCGGCCGCCGCACGGAAGGTAAGTAGCTTCTTACCCGGCTCCCCGCTTCTTTTCCATGGCAGCCGGGACTTTAGTAGCGTCCTGGCTACCATGGCTACCTGAAAGCATATTGAAGACTGATCAGTCTTCAATATGCTTTCAGTTGTCTTTTGTTGTGACGTATCTGGAGGGCATTTCCGGCGACGGAAGTGCACGCCGGATCCTCACAACACAGATGTGAAAGAGGCCTTAAAGCAGGGAGAGTGCTGCTGCTGCCGAATTAATAGGGAAAGTGTTAGCTAGACCAGTGTTCTGTGTCCACTCCAGTCCTCAAAGACAAATCTGCTTTAAGGACAGCATCCTGACAGCACCCCAAAAAGCCCTTTTTAGGGCTGGTACATCAGTCTGCTTTTATTTTTTATTCAATATATATATTGCAGTTGCCTGCCCGTGTGTGAGAGGCCGCAGACCCACAGACTGTACTGTGTGCAGACCACTCATATAGGGTGGCACAGTACCTTGCAGATAAAAAAGTCATTTAATTTTTACCCTTTAATATAATTGCAGTTGCCTGCCAGTGTGTGTCACGCCCACTGACTGTACTGTGCCCACTGCCCACCACTCATATAGGGTGGCACAGTACCTTGCAGATAAAAATTCATTTAATTTTTACCCTTTAATATAATTGCAGTTGCCTGCCAGTGAGTGTCAGGCCCACAGACTGTACTGTGTGCACACCACTCATATAGGGTGGCACAGTACCTTGCATGCATAGTACCATTAATCTAAAACAAAATTACAGGCGGAGGCAGGCCACCCTGCAGGGGCCGTCGTGGTCATGGTGCTGTGATTTCCGTTGGCCCTAGAATAATTCCCAGTGTTAAGAGGCCACGTACCTTGAACTCGAAAAATTCTGAGGACATAGTTGACTGGCCTACACAGGACACCCAATCTTCTACAGCTTCCGCTTGGAACCTTGATGCACCATCCTCCTCCAGCTCAGCTCGGGCACCTCTCAAGTTACCACTTGCCAGCCCGCCGCCACCACCAGCACTAGCACCACAGCCGCTTCACTTGATCTGTCAGAGGAGTAATTTACACATCAGTTGGAAGAAATGAGTGATGAGCAACCATTATTGCCAGAGGATGTAGATAACAGGAATATGTCTCAGTCAGGCAGCATTACACACATGGACGTACGGTGTGATGATGATGATGTTGTACCCGCTGCTGCTTCCTTTGCTGAGTTGTCAGATACAAGTGTAGCGGTTGATGATGACGATGTGTCCATGGATGTCACGTGGGTGCCTGCTCGAAGAGAAGAAGAACAGGGGGAAAATTTAGATGGGGAGATAGAGAGGAGGAGGAGAAGAGTTGGAAGCAGGGGGAGGTCGTCGCAAGGAGTTAGTGGAACAGTCAGACAGCATGTATCGGCACCCAGGGTCAGCCAGACAGCCCCCAATCAACGCACATGCTGTTGCCACCACCAGAATGCCGTCATTGCAAAGCTCAGCAGTGTGGCATTTTTTTTGTGTGTCTGCCTCTGATAACAGCGATGCCATTTTCAACCTGTGCCGAAAGAAACTGACTCATGGGAAGTCCAACACCCACCTAGGTACAACTGCTTTGCGATGGCACATGATCTCACATCACAAACTCCTATGGGATTAACACATGAGTACAAGCAGCACACAAACTCACAGCCACCATCCTCCTCCTGGTCCAGCATCTTCAGCCACGTCAACCACTGCTGTCCTCCCTGCCCCCTCTCAACCAACCGCCACTCCGCCTCTCACCTTCAGCAGTTCCTGCTCATCTGCCCACAGTCAGGTGTCTGTCAAGGAAATGTTTGAGCGTAAGAATCCAATGTCACAGAGTCACCCCTTGCCGAGCATCTGACAGCTGGCTTGACGGAACTCTTAGCCCGCCAGCTTTTACCATACAAGCTGGTGGAGTCTGAGGCCTTCAAAAAATTTGTAGCTATTGGGACACCGCAGTGGAAGGTACACGGACGAATTTTTTTTTCAAAAGGCATTCCCCAACCGGTACTCTATTGTGGAAAAGGAAATCAAGTCTGGCACACAGTGTTGGGGCAAGGGTCCATCTGACCACTGATACCTGGTCTGCAAAGCACGGTCAGGGCAGGTATATTACGTACACTACGCATTGGGTAAACCTGCTGATGACAGCCAAGCATGGAATGCGTGGCTCTGCAGCGGAGTTGGTGACACCGCCACGACTTGCAGGCAGGCCTGCTGCCACCTCCTCTACTCCTACTCCATCCTCTTCGCTAACCTCCTCAGCTGAGTCCTCTTCTGCTGCTGCGTCTTGCTCCACATCATCAACTGCACCCCCAGCTTCTCAGGGGCTATTCCACATGCAGGATACGACAATGTCACGCTGTCTTGGGGTTGACTTGCCTGAAAGCAGTCACACGGACCAGCACTCCTGTCCGCCCTGAAAGCACAGGTGGATCAGTGGCTGACCTCTCACCAACTTAAGATCACCAAAGTGGTGTGTGACAATGGAAGCAACCTGTTGGTGGCATTGAATTTGGGCAAGTTGACACATGTGCCGTGCATGGCACATGTGTTGAATCTGATCATACAACACTTTGTGAGTAATTACCCAGGCTTACAGGACGTTCTTAATCAGGCCAGGAAGGTGTGTGGCCACTTCAGGCGTTCCTACATGGCCAGGGCGCACTTTTCCGATATCCGGCGAAAACAACATGCCAGTGAGGCGCTTGATTTGGCACAGCTCGACATGTTGGAATTAAACACTCCTAATGTTCGACTGCCTGCTCCAACAAAAGTAAATCCTGTGGAGTACTGGAAAGTAGGGGTAATACGTAAAGGCAGGATAACTAATGAAAGTAAAGGTGATGATTTTGGTATTGGGCCTCCAGGAGCATCTAAGGATGTAGTGGAAACGCCATTATGACTGTTGAGCCAGGAGATCCAGAGAGTCCATAGATTATGAAACCTGTCGAGTGTATGTGTTTCCCAACTGGAAAGCTCCTCTAGTCTGAAAATGTCCTGCACCTTTCTCACCCATTCTCCCAAGGAGGGAATGGCCGTGTTTAGCCAATGTAAAGGTATTAGGAGTTTGGCCAACATAATGAGAAAAGAGGGTAAGCTATGTTTGGAGATTGGACAGGAATTGCCAGGCAAGTTGAGGAGCACAAGGGTGTGGGTGAGAAAGATATAGGAGGAAAGATCTGATTGATGGCATCATTGACCTTTTCCCAGAAAAGGAAGTATTAAAGGACATTGCCACCATATGTCCATTGCAGAACCATGTGCGTTTAGGCACCTCCAACACTCCGCAGGTTGAGCATGGTGTAGTTTGTGCAAAACGTCCGGGGTTTCATACCACCTAGTGATACGCTTATAGCAATTTTCCTGTATGTGGATGCACCTGGAGGTGCTGTGGGAGCGTAATAAAATATGGGAGATCTCAGACTCAGAGAAGGTCCTACCAAGTTATTTTTCCCATTGCAGCATATATGAAGGTTTAGACATAGCGTTTTTCTGAAAAATGTTATTGTAATTAAGAGATACCTTTGCGGGGCAAGGCAGTCATAGCCATAGCTTCATACCATGTGGCAGCATGATCAGCCCTAACATCTCTCAAGAACAGCCTGCCTAACCTGCTAAAGTGGGAGTAGTGCAAGTGGGTCCAGTTCTTCATCTTGAGGGTTTTATATAATTCAGATAATGTAGGGATCTTCCTCCCTATACCAAATCTCCCACAGGAATGTTTCCCAGCCCTGTCCAAATCCCCAGGTCATCTACATATGTTGGGTCAACCAAATAGGGAATAAGATATGCTGGCATGAATAAAGAAGGTGTATGCCACAGCGACAGTGAGTGCCAATTATGGATCACTTCCTTTAAGAAATTTAGAGGGAAGTCATCGCAGGCGTAAATGCATGTGCTTGCCATATTCTAGCATAGTCAGAGCAGAAGCTACTGTAGTTGACATCCTAACTTTTTGTTACTGGAGAACAGTAGGTCAGAATAAAGTCTCAACTGGATTGCCTCATAATAAGCTTTAATGTCTGAAAGACCAAAACTCCATTTTCTTTTGGGCAAGCAGAGAGAAGTGTAGACAGCCAAGAGAAAGCTATTAGGCAAGAATATAGGTACAGTTTGAAGGATATATAGTATTTTAGGGGATATAAATGTTTTATAAGGTTTTTTCTGCCCATCCATGACATAAATGGAATGTCTAAGCTATCTAGCTGAGTCTTAATCTCGGATAGTAGGGGAGGGTAATTTAATTAGAATAGTAGATCTAGGTTTTTAGAGATATGAACCCTGAGGTATTTCATTTAAGTCGATGCCTACTGAAAAGGAAAGGAGTGTGAAAGGGCAGAGATCTCATCTGTGGGTATGTTAATTCATAGGGATGTAGGGAAATCAGTGCCGGAAAGGCCTTTGTGGGATTTGTTAGGAAAAGGAGCATGTCATGTGCGAAAGTTGCAACATGATCAGTAACCTTTTTGACTGTTAATGCTAAAATAGAGGGAGCCTGTCGGATAGCTTGTATAAGCATTTACAGGCAGAGAATGAAAAGTGTAGATAAAAGGGTACATACCTGCCTCATGCCATTGCGTATGGCAAAAGATGAGGGAAATTTTCCAATGACCCTAACCCTTGCATAAAGGAAGGCGTACAAGGACAGCATTTCAGACATGAATTGAGGTGGGAAACCAAACCTATGGAGGATAAGTTCCATAAACCTCCAGTCAGCTCTCTCAAAAGCCTTCTCGGTATCAGTACTATGCAAGGCTAGTTTGATTCTGTGGCAAGAGGCATATTTCATGGCTTGAATAAGTCTGAAAGTGCTGTCCCTGCTGTCACGGGAATATGCGAACAACAGGAGTACAATCAGTGCACAAGCTACTGAGCGGACCCAAACTAGAAAGCATAAAAGGTAACCCCTGTCAGACCCTAAGAGCTCTCCCTGCGCTGCTATGCACATGCCCAGACCCTGATGGTGGGTCGAGGCATGCCCGCGTACCTAAGGCTGAGTGAGACCTGAAACCCCTATGATAAAAGGGGGGGGGGGCACGGCCACCGGCTCCCTGCTCAGTATACGGATGGAACTTGGGTCACCTCGGATCCAGTCAGCAAATAAACAAAACCAACAATGTCTGCAAACTTATCTGTAGGGGCTGCAGCAGCAGTGAAGACAGATCCAATCTCAGCAGACAATATCCGATGTTGCTTGCTTCAGCAAAACACACGTCCAGTGTAAAGAGACCACAGCAGTGTAGATACTCCAGCGGCTGACACAACTCAAGATGAGAAATATAACCCGCAAGGTGAAACAGGAAGAGGGGTGATTTAAAGGAAGAGGAATCAATCAGAGAAGGAACAGCTGGGAAGAGGGAAAGGAGTGAAAATAAAAGTAAAGACCTCATCACAGGGGCGGAGAAACAGAGCTGTGAGAACTCCTCAAAACTCTGGTAGTGACACCTGCACTCTCTACCCCAACAAAGCCAGTTTGCTCAGGAGAAATCAACCCACCTAGCCATGGGGATTTCCTAGCGGCCAATATCTTAGCCCATAGCTTGGTATCTGAATTTAACAGTGAGATGGGCCTATAATTACAGCAGATGGAAGCTCTTGGTCTTTCCCTGGTTTGGGGAAGACCACTATATTAGTTTCTAAAGCTTGTGGCCAGCATGGTTTCAGTTATCAGGGAGTTAAAGTATTGTAATAGCCTAGGTCCTATCACTGGGAAGAACCTCTTATAATATGAGATTGCGAGGCCATCAGGATAGGATAACTAGGATTTTATCTAGGGGTGCTCTTCACAGCCTTTTGTATTTCTTGTAGGAGATAAGGGCTAACAATTGTGCTATTGAGATAGGGGATAAAAATTGTGCTATTTGATCAGCCGATAGTGTGGGGAGGTGGAGGGAAGCAAGGAATTGTTTAGCCTTGTTCTGCCTGATATCCGATTCCTCTGGTGATTCTTGTGAGTGCAAGTTATAGAGCGCCTGATAGAAAGAGGAGAAAGTTGAGATGATATCTGTAGTGTCTATGAGAAGTTTGCATTCATTAGACCGAAGTTCTTTAATGTGGGATTGCTCATTGCGTTTTTTGACCAGCGCGTTTATGATCTTATTACCCCCTTTCCCATATGCATAGTGCTTATGTTTAACCCTGAGGTAGGCTGCTGTGGTGTTAAAGAGGTCTTTCAGAGATTACCTCAATTTAATCAAGGCCTCTTGGTCTCATACAGTTAAAGACCTCTTGTGTGTACTTTCTAGTATAGTAAATTAGTAGAGCAAGGTAGAAATTTGGAGCAGTCTGTTTCTTCAAGTGTGTGCCTAATGCTATAAATTTGCCACTTATTATTGACTTGTGCACTTCCCAGATAGAGGCCCAAGAGACTTCAGGCTATATGTTCTCTGTAGTATTGAGCGAGCACCAAAGTACTCGTGTGCTCGGGTGCTCTGGCCAAACACATTGAGATGCTCGTTTTGCAGGATCGCGTTGGTGTCTCTAAAGCTCATGAAGTCGCAGATAATGTCTCTGGGGTTCTCAGATGGTGGCGGTTTGGGGCGAGCGCCCTGTGGACTTGCTCAATAATCACAGCTCCCTCTCAGTCATGCCCCAGCAACATGACGAACAGCTTGTCCATGACCATAAAGAGATCATCTTGTTCATCTTATTCTGATATTTCTCCTGCAGCTCCTATTTTCTTGATCTTCTAGAAGCATTAGGGAGTTAGTGAAAGCTGCTCGGTACCTGCTCATAGAGTCTTTCACCGTTGCACTAAAAGTAAGCAGGTCTTGTTGCACTTCCTCCAGCGCCTCAACCTTTCTCCAATATGTCGCACGTCTTCCTTTATGGTGGAGAGGTCTGCGGCTAACTGGGCCAGAGCTTTATGTAAAGTATGTTCCAGGCACCGTCTGGTGAGGAACGGAGATTCGCTCACCTCATGATGCTCTGCCACGCTGTCTGCCTCAGAGTCATCCCTTCGCTGATCGGTGTTTGGGCTTGATGGCACCATCTTAGATACATGGGCCGGCGGAGCGTGGCTTGTTTATGAAGGTATTTCTCCATATCTAGTTGAGTTTTTACCATTATGCTGTGCTGTGGACCAGGCTTTAAGGAGTTTGATGGTGGGAGAGCTCACATAAAGCAGCCACCATCTAGCGCGGTAAGGCTCCGCCCCTACCATCATTTTATAGACAATCATTTTGGCTATCTCATGCATAACTTGTACTTGCAACTATTTAGCATAGCTTATGCAGATGTTTGTCATGTAACTGCATTGTTACTCTTTTGCTCATAAAATTCAAAATTTTAACTTTTATTATTTTGTTGGTACTTTGTAAATCCACCTTTGGCTTTCAACAATGCATGAATCCTTCTGGGCATACTCTTGATCAGATTCTAGCATGTCTCGACCAAAATCTGTTCCCAAATCTCTTTTATATGTTCCCAATGTTGGTGCATTCTGGTTGACTCGCTTGGAGTACGAATACAGATTTTTCTTCAACCCTACCCACAAGTGGGAATTGGATTAAGGTCTGGGGACTGTGGAGGCCAATCCAGCACCTCTACTTCATTGTCATCAGGTCGTTGTCCTGCTAGAGCACTATGTCGTCTTTTTATACCCATAGTACTTGAGTGTAGGAAGTAACTCATCTTGTAGGATACTCACATATAGCTAAGCATTGAGACCATCATCAATCCTGGTCAAGTATCCAATGCCTTTGGCTGTGAAACATCCCATATCATCAGGCTTCCTCCACCAAACTTGACAGTTCCTTCTATTTCTATACAATCGCTCTATCTTTATTATTAGTATACATAATTCCTGCTCAGTAGTATATAAAATGTTCCACCCCTTGAGCCTTTAGTACTGCCTTCATTTCCATGTATATAAATAATAAAAAATAAAAATAAAATACTTCCCCTATGGCCTGATTTCCACGGTCACACCATGCCCTCCTGCATCACATCATCACATCTTCTTGCAAGACCTGGCACGTGAGGTCACGTGTGGTCTCCTGCACCATTTTACTGCCTTATCGGTTTCAAGCCTTGTGCCCCCAGGCAGAAGGTCGGGAGTGCTCAATCTAAAAGAGGCAGCTACACTCAATATATACTACAAGAAAATTTAGACTACCACATTCATAATCGCAGATTTGGCGACCAGGGCAATTTTCTCCCTCCACGCTACACCACTGGCAGTAGCATGGGAATTATGGCAGTGGTGGCATGATGGTGGCAGCAACATCCGTACAGAACATGATGGTTGGCAGGCCGCAGCAGTGGCATGGTGGTGGAGTTGGCATGATGGACGCAGAATGGCAGGCAGCAACAGTGGCACCACCAGCAAGGTCAGATCTATTTATCGTACTCAGCTGGTGGAGTGAAAATTCTCCCGAATCCAGGCTTGCTTCATTTTGACAAATGTGACATCTTGGGCACTGGCAGAGGACAATTTGATCCGTTTGGGTGTTAGCACGCACCCTGCTACGCTGAAAACCCTCTCCAAAATGACACTGAAGATTGGGCAAGAAAGAGAGCGTTCAGGCCACTTTTCCAGTCTGTCTGCCCAGAAATCCATGGGTCAGGGAATAGGGTATGCGCCAAAGACTGGCCAGAGTTTAGCTAGGCCTAAACCTGGGCATTGAGGTGGGAGCTGTCAGCTTGCTGACTGGCCTCAGCCTAGTGCTACACATGGAAAAATTATTCCATCACGGCTGCTGCTACTGCTGCTGCAGCTTCTACTGGTTGTGGCAGCAAGAGGGTGGTAACTCTGCTGCGGGAAGAGAGGGCCTTTCTTTCAGACATGCTGGTGGCAGGCATCTGATCGCGTAAAGCTGTGGCAAGCTGCTTACACAGTGTTTCCTGGTAATAACTTAATTTGTCTTCCTTTGTGCAGGAGGAAAACATTCCCCTATTTTGCTTTGATGGTAAGGGTCTAAAACTATGGCTGCACAGTAATTGTCAATGATACACTTGATGTCAATGATACACTTGTCACTGCATAAGCAAGCCAGCAAACAAGTAGCCATGCTGGCCTCCACCTCCTCCTCTTGCAGTGGCAGCTCCTTCTCCTCCATGGCAGATTCCCTTTGTGGGTCCCCAACAGCTACAGGATAGACAGTAAGATGTATTAGCTGTTCTTGTTCTGCCGTCGATCCCTGCTGCATGAGCCTCAGTGTCTGTTCTAAGAAAAATATAAGAGGGGTGACACTGTTGATGCTCACAAACTTTGTGGCCTCTTTGAAGGGATTTAACTCCAGGAGAGCGTTCCTCACCATGTAAGAATTACTGAAATGCGAGGACAGACTCCTGGGCATTGTCAGCACCTTGTACAAACCAGTGTACTTATTTAGAAAGCATTACTCTATTAGGTTGAAGAAATATGTCATGCAGAGAGCATGTGTTATTTCTCCTAGGTTCTGTGCAGCCAAGATGTTGTACCCATTGTTGCAGGCCACCTTGCCCAGTTGGATTTGACAGATCTGTTTTGATTCCCATAGACTTCTATTAGGACAGAAAGATAACGGAATGCCCTTTAATCACTTCAGCCCCGTAGCTTAAACACCCTTAATGACCAGGCCACTTTTTACAATTCTGCACTACACTACTTTCACAGTTTATTGCTCCGTCATGCAACTTACCACCCAAATGAATTTTACCTACTTTTCTTCTCATTAATACAGCTTTCATTTGGGGGGATTTCATTGCTGCTGACATTTTTACTTTTTTTGCTATTATTCAAAAATGACCGAAATTTTTGCAAAAAAATGACATTTTTCACTTTCTGTTGTAATTAGTTTTTTTTAAAAACTACATTTCTATATAAATTTTTAGCAAAATTTATTGTTCTACATGTATTTGATAAAAAAAAAATCCAATAAGTGTATATTTATTGGTTTGGGTAAAAGTTATAGCGTTTACAAACTATGGTGCAAAAAAGTGAATTTCGGCATTTTGAAGCAGCTCTGACTTTCTGAGCATCTGTCATGTTTCTTCAGGTGCTAGAATGTCAGGATAGTATAAATACCCCCCAAATGACACCATTTTAGAAAGAATACACCCCAAAGTATTCGCGAAAGGGGCATGGTGAGTTCATGCATGATTTCATTTTTTTTCACAAGTTAGCGGAAAATGACACTTTTTGAGGAAAAAAATAAAAATAATAAAGTTTCCATTTCTGCTAACTTCTGGCAAAAAAAAAAAAAAATCTCCCACAGACTCACTATGCCCCTCAGTGAATACCTTGGGGTGTCTACTTTCCGAAATGGGGTCATTTGTGGAGTGTGTTTAGGCCTCTTTCAGACGGGCGTTGCGGGTGCACTCCGTCAAACAGTGCGGGTGCGTTGCGGGAATTGCCGCGATTTTTCCCTGCGAGTGCAAAGCGCTGTCATGCGTTTTGCAGCGCGGGAAAAATCGGCACTTTGGTACCCAGACCCGAACCTGCACTTCTTCACAGAAGTGCATGTTTGGGTCAGAAATTATCCCGCTGGTATTATTTCACATTATAACATAGTTATAATGTAAAATAATACCCTTAGCCATCTCCCTAATGTTGAACCCGGTGCAGAATGGGTTAAAAATAATAAACTAATCATAACTTACCTGGTCCATTTGATCGCGAAGCCCGGCCTCCTCTCCGTTAGCTTGAAAGATGTAAAGGACCTGTAATGATGTCACAGCATCACATGGCCCAATCACCTGCTCCATCACTATGGTGATGGAGCATGTGATTGGTCCATGTGACCACGTGACATCATCCAAGGTCCTAAGCACTATCCACAGCCTGAGGATAGTGATTAAGGACCTTGGATGATGTCACATGGTCACATGGACCAATCACATGCTCCATCACCATAGTGATGGAGCAGGTGATTGAGCCATGTGATGTGACGTCATCACAGGTCCTTTAGATCATCGATGCTGCAGGGAAAGAGAGGACAGATCGCGACTCACGCGATCAAGTGGCTAAGGTAAGTTAACTTTATTATTTTTAACCCTTCCTCATCATTTAACAATGCATTCTTTATTAAGAATGCTATTATTTCCCTTATAACCATGTTATAAGGGGAAATAATAGAGATTGGGTCCCGTTGCTAAGCAACAATGCGGGAAAATGCAACGCATCCGCACTAGTTGCGGATGCTTGCGATTTTCCGCATCCCATTCACTTCTATGGGGCCTGCGTTGCGTGAAAACGCAGAATATAGAACATGCTGCGATTTTCACGCAGCGCAGAAGTGATGCGTGAAAATCACCGCTCATGTGCACAGCCCCATAGAAATGAATGGGTCGGATTCAGTGCTGGGTGCAATGCGTCCTCCTCACGCATTACACCCGCAGGACATCTCGCCCGTGTGAAAGAGGCCTTACTGTTCTGACAATTTGGGCGGGGCTAAATTGTGAGCAGCCATGTAAAAGCTAAAAGTACTCGTTGGAATTTGGGCCCTTTGCGCACTCAGGCTGCAAAAAAGTGTCATCATGTGGTATCGCCGTACTCAGGAGAAGTAGGGCAATGTGTTTTGGGTGTATTTTTACATATAGCCATGTTGAGTGAGAGAAATATCTCTGTAAACTGACAACTTTGTATAAAAAAATTAAAAAGTTGTCATTTAGAGAGATATTTCTCACTAGCAGAGGTATATGTAAAAATACACCCCAAACACACTACCCTACTTCTCCTGAGTACGCGATCTCACATGTGTGACTTTTGCAGCCAAGATGCAAAGGACCTAATTCCAATGAGTACTTTAGGATTTCACAGGGCATTTTTACACATTTGGATTCCAGACTTCTTCTGACGGTTGAGGGGCCCCTAAAATGCCAGGACAGTATAAAAACCCCACATGTGACCCCATTTTAGAAAAAAGACACCCCAAGGTATTCCGTGAGGGGTATGGTGAGTTCATGTAAAATTTTATTTTTGTCACAAGTTAGTGAAATATGAGACTTTGTAAAAAACAAAAATAAAAAAATATAAATTTCCGCTAACTTGTGCCAAAAAAATAAAAATTCTGTGAACTCGCCATGCCCCTCACGGATTACCTTAGGGTGTCTTCTTTCCAAAATGGGGTCACATGTGGGTATTTATACTGCCCTGGCATTTTAGAGTCCTAAGCGTGAGAATCAAAAATGCGTAAAATGGCCTGCAGAAATCCTAAAGGTGCTCGTTAGTTTTAGGGCCTTTGCGCATCTTGGCTGCAAAAAGTGTCACTCATGTGATATCGCCGTACTCAGGAGAAGTAGGGCAATGTATTTTGGGGTGAATTTTTACATATACCCATACTGGGTGTGAGAAATATATCTGATACAACTTGAAATGACAACTTTTTAAAATTTTATACAAAGTTGTCAATTTACAGAGATATTTCTCTCACCCAGCGTGGGTATATGTAAAAATACACTCCAAAACTCATTGCCCTACTTCACCTGAGTACGGCGATACCACATGTGTGCCACTTTTTGCAGCCAAAATGCACAAAGGGGCCCAAATTCAATGAGTACCTTTAGGATTTCACAGGGCATTTTTACGCATTTGGATTCTCACGCTTTAAGGTCCCTAAATGCCAGGGCAGAATAAATACCCCACATGAGACCCCATTGTGGAAAGAAGTCACCCCAAGGTATTCCGTGAGGGGCATGGCAAGTTCACAGAATATTTTTTTTTTGGCACAAGTTAAAGGAAATTTTACATGAACTCACCATACCCTCACGGAATACCTTGGGGTGTCTTCTTTCTAAAATGGGGTCACATGGGGTATTTATACTGCCCTGGCATTTGAGGGTCTCCGGAATCATTACACGTATGGCCAGCATTAGGAGTTTCTGCCATTCTCCTTATATTGAGCATACGGGTAATGAGATTTTTTTCCGTTCAGCCTCTGGGCTGAAAAAAAAATGAACGGCACAGATTTCTTCATTCGCATCGATCACCGTGGATGAAAAATCCCTGCCAAAAATGTGCAAAAAAAGTAGTAAGGCCCCAGTAACACGTCCGTCAGGGATCGATCAGCATCTATTCCGCAATTCTGCGGAATAGATGCGGACCCATTCAGTGTGAATGGGGCAGGCGGTGATCGGCGAGCACACTATGTGCTCGCCGCATCAGCATTCTGTGAGCTGCGGCCGCAAACTTACGGGTTTTGGCCCCCAAACATCCGGCCACAGCTCGCAAAAGATAGAGCATATCCTATTCTTGTCCGCAGTGCGGACAAGAAAAAGCATTTTCTATATAGTTCTGGCAATGTGCGGATCCGCAAAATGCGGAAAGCACATTGCCGGTGTCCGTGTTTTGCGGATCCACGGATCCATGGATCCATAAAACACATATGGACGTCTGAATGAGCCTTACAGGGGGTGATTAGTGACAGGTCGTGACAGGGGAGTGACAGGGGGTGACACGGGGTTGACAAGGTTTCTTCCTCCACCCAGCCACGTACAACACCAAGGGTCCCCGAAGGTGAATTGAATAGATTTTTCGAGCGGGAGATGGTTAAAAACGCTGGCTCCCCTCCACTCTGTTTTAATCCACGGTGACTGCGTCTGCGCCGTGCAATTTACTGTCACACCCGATATGAGTGGTATTTTCTGTAGTATTATTCTCATCAGTTTAATCCCTGTTACATCCCATATCAGGGATTGCCTTTTTGAAAAAAATTTAGGCCGGGTACCTTCCACTGTGGTGTCCCAATAGCGACACATTTTTGAAGGCCTCCAGACTTCACCAGCTGGTATGGTAAAAGCTGGCGGGCTAAGAGTTCCGTCAAGCCAGCTGTCAGTCGCCGGGCAAGGGGTGATTCTGTGACATTGGCTTTTACGCTCAAACATGTCCTTGACAGACACCTGACTGTGGGCAGATGAGCAGGAACTGCTGAAGGTGAGAGGAGGAGTGGCGGGTGGTTGAGAGGGGGCAGGGAGGACAGCAGTGGTTGGCGTGGCTGAACATGCTGGACCAGGAGGAGCATGGTGGCTTTGAGTTTGTGTGCTGCTTGTACTCATGTGTTGATCCCATAGGCGTTTGTGATGTGAGATCATGTGCCTTTGCAAAGCAGTTGTACCAAGGTGGGTGTTGGACTTCCCACGACTCAGTTTCTTTTGGCACAAGTTGCAAATGGCATTGCTTGTTATCAGAGGCAGAAAATAAGGCACAATGGAATAAAGTCCTATCAAATATCTTTCCATGGATAAATATTCCTATAATACTGGCTAAAACTAGACAAAATGTGCAGAAATAAAAAAAAAAAGGCATGTAGCATGAGAAATAAAACATTACAACATAAAAAACGAAGACAAATATAAACTGATACAATAATACAAATATAATACCGATACAATTTATAATTCTTTGTATGTCATACCCCGTTTTTGGTAAATATTGTTTAGCTCATTCTCAAATATGGACAAAAAGAGATGGATCGCTCATCCACATGTCTTGCATTGATCTATTGCTTCCTTCAGCAAAGTTTATAAACATCTCTATTGAAGCACTTCCTATATGTTTTGATCAAGGTGACCTCTATTGACTAGGTCCCCACTCTAATTTGGCACAGAGCCACCTTGGTGACCATCTCCGCCACAACACTGTCTCTGCAAATGGCGAGACCCAGCATCCAGGGTTGTAGCTATTACAGGATGCTTGGGAAGTGGCTAGTTTGGGGCCCAGACCCTCAAAGGGGTCCTCAGGAGGAAGACTAAAATATTTTGTTGTCAGGGCCCCCTCAGCATTATGATGCAATGACATTATATACAGAAACGCTGTAGGAAATGGACGGAGCGGCTTCCGGGCCTCATCTGAGAGCTTGATCTTGAATAATCACAGGAGTGCGGGTTACACGTGAGATGGGATTTGTGAAGAAGTTGCTGGGGGAGGGGGGCACATTCAAAAATGTGCTGTGCAGCCCAGTAAACTCTAGTGACGCAGAATGTTATCAGGCCAAGCCCCTATGGTATTGGGCCCCAGCAACCAACAGATATAGCATAGCAACAACAACAACCATGCAGTATTGCACAATGTGAACAGGGCTCCAAGGCTCATCTCTCCGTGAGGTCTCAGAAACCTAAACTGAGTAAGGGTAGTAGCTTATTAACCGTTGGGCAGCCTCCTGCTAAGTAAATGATCTGGGTTGAATGGGAGGCATGCATATACCACAAATAAATGACAGATTACAAACAAAATTAGATATGGAGAAAAATATACTGGATTCTATATCCACATGTCATGCATTGAACTATTTCTTCTCTGAGCACAATGTATAAACATCTCTATTGAGGGGATTGCCTAAGGGTTAAGAAAGTCCTTCTCATCCTCAGTTGTGATTTTGAGACCAAATGGAGAGGAGAGCTTTTAAGATCTGTTCACTTTTCTGTGCAGTGCTTCGTGGTGGCTGTTGCTGCTGTGATGGTGGGGCCCAGTTTCATAAGGGCTTAGCTTGACAGCATCAGTGTTGTTGGCATGCTGTGTCTCTCTGCCTGCAGATGCTGTGTTTAAGCGGCCAAATTACAGTAGGGACCAGCTCCATAGAGATTACCTTGACGTGGTGAGTGGGTCTACTGTATGCATCTTAATCAAAACATATGCGAAGTGGGTCAAGCTGTAGTTCAATTCATGGCAGGTGGTTGTGAGATCCTTATGTTTTCTCTCCATTTTTGAGCGTTATGTAGCTCATTCACAAGAACAAATATTTTTAGAAAAAAAAGTGGAAAAAAAGAGAGAAAAAAACATGAGAAAAAACATGTAGTATGCAAAACAAAGAAAACAATAAAAAAGTGATTGGCATACATATATTATTATTTTTTTAGATAATTTTACCACATAATAAACAAATGATTTTATGATTAATATACATAGAAGAAAACTGATGTGACGGCTCTGACAAACGTGTCAGCTTTTCCCGTTCATTCTTTACCTCTATTATTTATATTGTAATGCAGAACATCATTGAACACTTGGGAATATGAGAAACACATAATTATTCTCCTGTGCTTTATTAATTTGTACGAAAAATCAGATCTGGGGACTGTTATATGTCAGTATTAAATTTACACTTAGTCAAGAAACATCTGCTGTCCAACTGGATATAAATATACAGTAGGTATAAAAAAAGATGGGTCGTTGGGAAAGATAAAAGGGATATATGGCTTGAGGTGGGGATATACACATTCGAAATTTTAAAATAATCCAAACAAAGAAAGAAAACAGAGAAATGTCATTTTAGCTACTAAAGATAAATATGTTAATATGCAAAATGATCCCCATAAGATCAGTGATGTGTTTTATAGAGTTTACATACTGAACTCATCGATTTGCTTGTGGAACGGCCATCACGTTCATCTTGTTTAAAGAAAACACAACACATGTTGCGCACTGACCTTTGTTCCCTGTAGCACTGAGAGGAACATCAAGCATAGCTCTGCTTAAAGTGTATTGGCTCTGACTGGTTAGCGTAGCACAGCTACCATTCCCAGCATGGACAAAAATTCTTCTTTTGCTGCATGTATTCACAACTTGATTACTTGTAGTAACTGCACACAGATCATTTAAAGAGACAGTGTTTTTGTTTTGTTTCTGTACATGAGCCATCTACAGTTCATAAATAGAGATGTCCCGAACTATTCGCGGCTATCAGTTCCCAGCGAACATCGCTTGTTCGCGTTCGCGCGGCAGGCGAACATATGCGATGATCGGTCCGCCCCTATATGGCATCATTGAGCAAACTTTGACCCTGTACCTCACAGTCAGCAGACACATTCCAGCTAATCAGCATACCCTCCCTCCCCTATCAAAAAGCAAGGAGAGCATCCATCTTAGATTTATTCTGAAGCTGCAGTGTTAGTTAGGCCCCTTTCACATCTGTGTTTTTCCTTTCCGTCCTAGAGTACCGTCCTTGGGGCTCTAGGACAGAAAGAAACTGATCAGGATAATCGCAATTCATTCTGAATGGAGAGAAATCCGTTCAGGATGTATCAGGATGTCTTCCGTTCAGTATGTGAACATTTTTGGACGAAACATGCTACGGATTTGTCTCCGTCCAAAAATCCGGAAGACATGCCGCAGGGACGGATCCGGAATGAATGCTCATTGATAATCCGGATCTGACGTTTAGCTTTAAAGAATAGTAACCATGGCAGCCAGGACGCTACTAAAGTCCCGGCTGCCATGGAAGAAGCAGGGAGCCAGAGGAGAATCAACTTACCTTCCGTGCGGCGGCGGGCGCTCCTCGATGGCGTCACCTGGTCTCTGCGTCGCATGGTTCACATAGCTATGCTATATGAGCAATGCGCCATATGGATCGTATGGCGCATTGCTCACATAGCATAGCTATGTGATCCATGCGATGCAGGACCCGGTGATGTCATCGAGGAGCCCTGCCGCCGCACGGAAGGTAAGTAGCTTCTACCCGGCTCCTCGCTTTTCCATGGCAGCCGGGACTTTAGTAGCGTCCTGACTACCATGGTTACCTGAAAGCATATTGAAGACTGATCAGTCTTCAATATGCTTTCAGTTGTCTTTGTTGTGACGTATCTGGAGGGCATTTCCGGCGACGGAAGTGCACGCCGGATCCTCACAACACAGATGTGAAAGAGGCCTTAAAGCAGGGAGAGTGCTGCTGCTGCCGAATTAATAGGAAAGTGTTAGCTAGACCAGTGTTCTGTGTCCACTCCAGTCCTCAAAGACAAATCTGCTTTAAGGACAGCATCCTGACAGCACCCCAAAAGCCCTTTTTAGGGCTGGTACATCAGTCTGCTTTTATTTTTTATTCAATATATATATTGCAGTTGCCTGCCCGTGTGTGAGAGGCCGCAGACCCACAGACTGTACTGTGTGCACACCACTCATATAGGGTGGCACAGTACCTTGCAGATAAAAAAGTCATTTAATTTTTACCCTTTAATATAATTGCAGTTGCCTGCCAGTGTGTGTCACGCCCACTGACTGTACTGTGCCCACTGCCCACCACTCATATAGGGTGGCACAGTACCTTGCAGATAAAAATTCATTTAATTTTTACCCTTTAATATAATTGCAGTTGCCTGCCAGTGAGTGTCAGGCCCACAGACTGTACTGTGTGCACACCACTCATATAGGGTGGCACAGTACCTTGCATGCATAGTACCATTAATCTAAAACAAAATTACAGGCGGAGGCAGCCCACCCTGCAGGGGCCGTCGTGGTCATGGTGCTGTGATTTCCGTTGGCCCTAGAATAATTCCCAGTGTTAAGAGGCCACGTACCTTGAACTCGAAAAATTCTGAGGACATAGTTGACTGGCTTACACAGGACACCCAATCTTCTACAGCTTCCGCTTGGAACCTTGATGCACCATCCTCCTCCAGCTCAGCTTCGGGCACCTCTCAAGTTACCACTTGCCAGCCCGCCGCCACCACCAGCACTAGCACCACAGCCGCTTCACTTGATCTGTCAGAGGAGTAATTTACACATCAGTTGGAAGAAATGAGTGATGAGCAACCATTATTGCCAGAGGATGTAGATAACAGGGATATGTCTCAGTCAGGCAGCATTACACACATGGACGTACGGTGTGATGATGATGATGTTGTACCCGCTGCTGCTTCCTTTGCTGAGTTGTCAGATACAAGTGTAGCGGTTGATGATGACGATGTGTCCATGGATGTCACGTGGGTGCCTGCTCGAAGAGAAGAAGAACAGGGGGAAAATTTAGATGGGGAGATAGAGAGGAGGAGGAGAAGAGTTGGAAGCAGGGGGAGGTCGTCGCAAGGAGTTAGTGGAACAGTCAGACAGCATGTATCGGCACCCAGGGTCAGCCAGACAGCCCCAATCAACGCACATGCTGTTGCCACCACCAGAATGCCGTCATTGCAAAGCTCAGCAGTGTGGCATTTTTGTGTGTGTCTGCCTCTGATAACAGCGATGCCATTTTCAACCTGTGCCGAAAGAAACTGACTCATGGGAAGTCCAACACCCACCTAGGTACAACTGCTTTGCGATGGCACATGATCTCACATCACAAACTCCTATGGGATTAACACATGAGTACAAGCAGCACACAAACTCACAGCCACCATCCTCCTCCTGGTCCAGCATCTTCAGCCACGTCAACCACTGCTGTCCTCCCTGCCCCCTCTCAACCAACCGCCACTCCGCCTCTCACCTTCAGCAGTTCCTGCTCATCTGCCCACAGTCAGGTGTCTGTCAAGGAAATGTTTGAGCGTAAGAATCCAATGTCACAGAGTCACCCCCTTGCCGAGCATCTGACAGCTGGCTTGACGGAACTCTTAGCCCGCCAGCTTTTACCATACAAGCTGGTGGAGTCTGAGGCCTTCAAAAAATTTGTAGCTATTGGGACACCGCAGTGGAAGGTACACGGACGAATTTTTTTTTTCAAAAAAGGCATTCCCCAACCGGTACTCTATTGTGGAAAAGGAAATCAAGTCTGGCACACAGTGTTGGGGCAAGGGTCCATCTGACCACTGATACCTGGTCTGCAAAGCACGGTCAGGGCAGGTATATTACGTACACTACGCATTGGGTAAACCTGCTGATGACAGCCAAGCATGGAATGCGTGGCTCTGCAGCGGAGTTGGTGACACCGCCACGACTTGCAGGCAGGCCTGCTGCCACCTCCTCTACTCCTACTCCATCCTCTTCGCTAACCTCCTCAGCTGAGTCCTCTTCTGCTGCTGCGTCTTGCTCCACATCATCAACTGCACCCCCCAGCTCCTCAGGGGCTATTCCACATGCAGGATACGACAGTGTCACGCTGTCTTGGGGTTGACTTGCCTGAAAGCAGTCACACGGACCAGCACTCCTGTCCGCCCTGAAAGCACAGGTGGATCAGTGGCTGACCTCTCACCAACTTAAGATCACCAAAGTGGTGTGTGACAATGGAAGCAACCTGTTGGTGGCATTGAATTTGGGCAAGTTGACACATGTGCCGTGCATGGCACATGTGTTGAATCTGATCATACAACACTTTGTGAGTAATTACCCAGGCTTACAGGACGTTCTTAATCAGGCCAGGAAGGTGTGTGGCCACTTCAGGCGTTCCTACATGGCCAGGGCGCACTTTTCCGATATCCGGCGAAAACAACATGCCAGTGAGGCGCTTGATTTGGCACAGCTCGACATGTTGGAATTAAACACTCCTAATGTTCGACTGCCTGCTCCAACAAAAGTAAATCCTGTGGAGTACTGGAAAGTAGGGGTAATACGTAAAGGCAGGATAACTAATGAAAGTAAAGGTGATGATTTTGGTATTGGGCCTCCAGGAGCATCTAAGGATGTAGTGGAAACGCCATTATGACTGTTGAGCCAGGAGATCCAGAGAGTCCATAGATTATGAAACCTGTCGAGTGTATGTGTTTCCCAACTGGAAAGCTCCTCTAGTCTGAAAATGTCCTGCACCTTTCTCACCCATTCTCCCAAGGAGGGAATGGCCGTGTTTAGCCAATGTAAAGGTATTAGGAGTTTGGCCAACATAATGAGAAAAGAGGGTAAGCTATGTTTGGAGATTGGACAGGAATTGCCAGGCAAGTTGAGGAGCACAAGGGTGTGGGTGAGAAAGATATAGGAGGAAAAGATCTGATTGATGGCATCATTGACCTTTTCCCAGAAAGGAAGTATTAAAGGACATTGCCACCATATGTCCATTGCAGAACCATGTGCGTTTAGGCACCTCCAACACTCCGCAGGTTGAGCATGGTGTAGTTTGTGAAAAACGTCCGGGGTTTCATACCACCTAGTGATACGCTTATAGCAATTTTCCTGTATGTGGATGCACCTGGAGGTGCTGTGGGAGCGTAATAAAATATGGGAGATCTCAGACTCAGAGAAGGTCCTACCAAGTTATTTTTCCCATTGCAGCATATATGAAGGTTTAGACATAGCGTTTTTCTGAAAAATGTTATTGTAATTAAGAGATACCTTTGCGGGGCAAGGCAGTCATAGCCATAGCTTCATACCATGTGGCAGCATGATCAGCCCTAACATCTCTCAAGAACAGCCTGCCTAACCTGCTAAAGTGGGAGTAGTGCAAGTGGGTCCAGTTCTTCATCTTGAGGGTTTTATATAATTCAGATAATGTAGGGATCTTCCTCCCCTATACCAAATCTCCCACAGGAATGTTTCCCAGCCCTGTCCAAATCCCCAGGTCATCTACATATGTTGGGTCAACCAAATAGGGAATAAGATATGCTGGCATGAATAAAGAAGGTGTATGCCACAGCGACAGTGAGTGCCAATTATGGATCACTTCCTTTAAGAAATTTAGAGGGGAAGTCATCGCAGGCGTAAATGCATGTGCTTGCCATATTCTAGCATAGTCAGAGCAGAAGCTACTGTAGTTGACATCCTAACTTTTTGTTACTGGAGAACAGTAGGTCAGAATAAAGTCTCAACTGGATTGCCTCATAATAAGCTTTAATGTCTGAAAGACCAAAACTCCATTTTCTTTTGGGCAAGCAGAGAGAAGTGTAGACAGCCAAGAGAAAGCTATTAAGCAAGAATATAGGTACAGTTTGAAGGATATATAGTATTTTAGGGGATATAAATGTTTTATAAGGTTTTTTCTGCCCATCCATGACATAAATGGAATGTCTAAGCTATCTAGCTGAGTCTTAATCTCGGATAGTAGGGGAGGGTAATTTAATTAGAATAGTAGATCTAGGTTTTTAGAGATATGAACCCTGAGGTATTTCATTTAAGTCGATGCCTACTGAAAAGGAAAGGAGTGTGAAAGGGCAGAGATCTCATCTGTGGGTATGTTAATTCATAGGGATGTAGGGAAATCAGTGCCGGAAAGGCCTTTGTGGGATTTGTTAGGAAAAGGAGCATGTCATGTGCGAAAGTTGCAACATGATCAGTAACCTTTTGACTGTTAATGCTAAAATAGAGGGAGCCTGTCGGATAGCTTGTATAAGCATTTACAGGCAGAGAATGAAAAGTGTAGATAAAAGGGTTCATACCTGCCTCATGCCATTGCGTATGGCAAAAGATGAGGAAATTTTCCAATGACCCTAACCCTTGCATAAAGGAAGGCGTACAAGGACAGCATTTCAGACATGAATTGAGGTGGGAAACCAAACCTATGGAGGATAAGTTCCATAAACCTCCAGTCAGCTCTCTCAAAAGCCTTCTCGGTATCAGTACTATGCAAGGCTAGTTTGATTCTGTGGCAAGAGGCATATTTCATGGCTTGAATAAGTCTGAAAGTGCTGTCCCTGCTGTCACGGGAATATGCGAACAACAGGAGTACAATCAGTGCACAAGCTACTGAGCGGACCCAAACTAGAAAGCATAAAGGTAACCCCTGTCAGACCCTAAGAGCTCTCCCTGCGCTGCTATGCACATGCCCAGACCCTGATGGTGGGTCGAGGCATGCCCGCGTACCTAAGGCTGAGTGAGACCTGAAACCCCTATGATAAAAGGGGGGCACGGCCACCGGCTCCCTGCTCAGTATACTGGATGGAACTTGGGTCACCTCGGATCCAGTCAGCAAATAAACAAAACCAACAATGTCTGCAAACTTATCTGTAGGGGCTGCAGCAGCAGTGAAGACAGATCCAATCTCAGCAGACAATATCCGATGTTGCTTGCTTCAGCAAAACACACGTCCAGTGTAAAGAGACCACAGCAGTGTAGATACTCCAGCGGCTGACACAACTCAAGATGAGAAATATAACCCGCAAGGTGAAACAGGAAGAGGGGTGATTTAAAGGAAGAGGAATCAATCAGAGAAGGAACAGGTGGGAAGAGGGAAAGGAGTGAAAATAAAAGTAAAGACCTCATCACAGGGGCGGAGAAACAGAGCTGTGAGAACTCCTCAAAACTCTGGTAGTGACACCTGCACTCTCTACCCCCAACAAAGCCAGTTTGCTCAGGAGAAATCAACCCACCTAGCCATGGGGATTTCCTAGCGGCCAATATCTTAGCCCATAGCTTGGTATCTGAATTTAACAGTGAGATGGGCCTATAATTACAGCAGATGGAAGCTCTTGGTCTTTCCCTGGTTTGGGGAAGACCACTATATTAGTTTCTAAAGCTTGTGGCCAGCATGGTTTCAGTTATCAGGGAGTTAAAGTATTGTAATAGCCTAGGTCCTATCACAGGGAAGAACCTCTTATAATATGAGATTGCGAGGCCATCAGGGCCTAGGATTTTATCTAGGGGGTGCTCTTCACAGCCTTTTGTATTTCTTGTAGGAGATAAGGGCTAACAATTGTGCTATTGAGATAGGGGATAAAAATTGTGCTATTTGATCAGCCGATAGTGTGGGGAGGTGGAGGGAAGCAAGGAATTGTTTAGCCTTGTTCTGCCTGATATCCGATTCCTCTGGTGATTCTTGTGAGTGCAAGTTATAGAGCGCCTGATAGAAAGAGGAGAAAGTTGAGATGATATCTGTAGTGTCTATGAGAAGTTTGCATTCATTAGACCGAAGTTCTTTAATGTGGGATTGCTCATTGCGTTTTTTTGACCAGCGCGTTTATGATCTTATTACCCCCTTTCCCATATGCATAGTGCTTATGTTTAACCCTGAGGTAGGCTGCTGTGGTGTTAAAGAGGTCTTTCAGAGATTACCTCAATTTAATCAAGGCCTCTTGGTCTCATACGGTTAAAGACCTCTTGTGTGTACTTTCTAGTATAGTAAATTAGTAGAGCAAGGTAGAAATTTGGAGCAGTCTGTTTCTTCAAGTGTGTGCCTAATGCTATAAATTTGCCACTTATTATTGACTTGTGCACTTCCCAGATAGAGGCCCAAGAGACTTCAGGCTATATGTTCTCTGTAGTATTGAGCGAGCACCAAAGTACTCGTGTGCTCGGGTGCTCTGGCCAAACACATTGAGATGCTCGTTTTGCAGGATCGCGTTGGTGTCTCTAAAGCTCATGAAGTCGCAGATAATGTCTCTGGGGTTCTCAGATGGTGGCGGTTTGGGGCGAGCGCCCTGTGGACTTGCTCAATAATCACAGCTCCCTCTCAGTCATGCCCCAGCAACATGACGAACAGCTTGTCCATGACCATAAAGAGATCATCTTGTTCATCTTATTCTGATATTTCTCCTGCAGCTCCTATTTTCTTGATCTTCTAGAAGCATTAGGGAGTTAGTGAAAGCTGCTCGGTACCTGCTCATAGAGTCTTTCACCGTTGCACTAAAAGTAAGCAGGTCTTGTTGCACTTCCTCCAGCGCCTCAACCTTTCTCCAATATGTCGCACGTCTTCCTTTATGGTGGAGAGGTCTGCGGCTAACTGGGCCAGAGCTTTATGTAAAGTATGTTCCAGGCACCGTCTGGTGAGGAACGGAGATTCGCTCACCTCATGATGCTCTGCCACGCTGTCTGCCTCAGAGTCATCCCTTCGCTGATCGGTGTTTGGGCTTGATGGCACCATCTTAGATACATGGGCCGGCGGAGCGTGGCTTGTTTATGAAGGTATTTCTCCATATCTAGTTGAGTTTTTACCATTATGCTGTGCTGTGGACCAGGCTTTAAGGAGTTTGATGGTGGGAGAGCTCACATAAAGCAGCCACCATCTAGCGCGGTAAGGCTCCGCCCCTACCATCATTTTATAGACAATCATTTTGGCTATCTCATGCATAACTTGTACTTGCAACTATTTAGCATAGCTTATGCAGATGTTTGTCATGTAACTGCATTGTTACTCTTTTGCTCATAAAATTCAAAATTTTAACTTTTATTATTTTGTTGGTACTTTGTAAATCCACCTTTGGCTTTCAACAATGCATGAATCCTTCTGGGCATACTCTTGATCAGATTCTAGCATGTCTCGACCAAAATCTGTTCCCAAATCTCTTTTATATGTTCCCAATGTTGGTGCATTCTGGTTGACTCGCTTGGAGTACGAATACAGATTTTTCTTCAACCCTACCCACAAGTGGGAATTGGATTAAGGTCTGGGGACTGTGGAGGCCAATCCAGCACCTCTACTTCATTGTCATCAGGTCGTTGTCCTGCTAGAGCACTATGTCGTCTTTTTATACCCATAGTACTTGAGTGTAGGAAGTAACTCATCTTGTAGGATACTCACATATAGCTAAGCATTGAGACCATCATCAATCCTGGTCAAGTATCCAATGCCTTTGGCTGTGAAACATCCCATATCATCAGGCTTCCTCCACCAAACTTGACAGTTCCTTCTATTTCTATACAATCGCTCTATCTTTATTATTAGTATACATAATTCCTGCTCAGTAGTATATAAAATGTTCCACCCCTTGAGCCTTTAGTACTGCCTTCATTTCCATGTATATAAATAATAAAAAATAAAAATAAAATACTTCCCCTATGGCCTGATTTCCACGGTCACACCATGCCCTCCTGCATCACATCATCACATCTTCTTGCAAGACCTGGCACGTGAGGTCACGTGTGGTCTCCTGCACCATTTTACTGCCTTATCGGTTTCAAGCCTTGTGCCCCCAGGCAGAAGGTCGGGAGTGCTCAATCTAAAAGAGGCAGCTACACTCAATATATACTACAAGAAAATTTAGACTACCACATTCATAATCGCAGATTTGGCGACCAGGGCAATTTTCTCCCTCCACGCTACACCACTGGCAGTAGCATGGGAATTATGGCAGTGGTGGCATGATGGTGGCAGCAACATCCGTACAGAACATGATGGTTGGCAGGCCGCAGCAGTGGCATGGTGGTGGAGTTGGCATGATGGACGCAGAATGGCAGGCAGCAACAGTGGCACCACCAGCAAGGTCAGATCTATTTATCGTACTCAGCTGGTGGAGTGAAAATTCTCCCGAATCCAGGCTTGCTTCATTTTGACAAATGTGACATCTTGGGCACTGGCAGAGGACAATTTGATCCGTTTGGGTGTTAGCACGCACCCTGCTACGCTGAAAACCCTCTCCAAAATGACACTGAAGATTGGGCAAGAAAGAGAGCGTTCAGGCCACTTTTCCAGTCTGTCTGCCCAGAAATCCATGGGTCAGGGAATAGGGTATGCGCCAAAGACTGGCCAGAGTTTAGCTAGGCCTAAACCTGGGCATTGAGGTGGGAGCTGTCAGCTTGCTGACTGGCCTCAGCCTAGTGCTACACATGGAAAAATTATTCCATCACGGCTGCTGCTACTGCTGCTGCAGCTTCTACTGGTTGTGGCAGCAAGAGGGTGGTAACTCTGCTGCGGGAAGAGAGGGCCTTTCTTTCAGACATGCTGGTGGCAGGCATCTGATCGCGTAAAGCTGTGGCAAGCTGCTTACACAGTGTTTCCTGGTAATAACTTAATTTGTCTTCCTTTGTGCAGGAGGAAAACATTCCCCTATTTTGCTTTGATGGTAAGGGTCTAAAACTATGGCTGCACAGTAATTGTCAATGATACACTTGATGTCAATGATACACTTGTCACTGCATAAGCAAGCCAGCAAACAAGTAGCCATGCTGGCCTCCACCTCCTCCTCTTGCAGTGGCAGCTCCTTCTCCTCCATGGCAGATTCCCTTTGTGGGTCCCCAACAGCTACAGGATAGACAGTAAGATGTATTAGCTGTTCTTGTTCTGCCGTCGATCCCTGCTGCATGAGCCTCAGTGTCTGTTCTAAGAAAAATATAAGAGGGGTGACACTGTTGATGCTCACAAACTTTGTGGCCTCTTTGAAGGGATTTAACTCCAGGAGAGCGTTCCTCACCATGTAAGAATTACTGAAATGCGAGGACAGACTCCTGGGCATTGTCAGCACCTTGTACAAACCAGTGTACTTATTTAGAAAGCATTACTCTATTAGGTTGAAGAAATATGTCATGCAGAGAGCATGTGTTATTTCTCCTAGGTTCTGTGCAGCCAAGATGTTGTACCCATTGTTGCAGGCCACCTTGCCCAGTTGGATTTGACAGATCTGTTTTGATTCCCATAGACTTCTATTAGGACAGAAAGATAACGGAATGCCCTTTAATCACTTCAGCCCCCGTAGCTTAAACACCCTTAATGACCAGGCCACTTTTTACAATTCCGCACTACACTACTTTCACAGTTTATTGCTCCGTCATACAACTTACCACCCAAATGAATTTTACCTACTTTTCTTCTCATTAATACAGCTTTCATTTGGGGGGATTTCATTGCTGCTGACATTTTTACTTTTTTTGCTATTATTCAAAAATGACCGAAATTTTTGCAAAAAAATGACATTTTTCACTTTCTGTTGTAATTTGTTTTTTTAAAAACTACATTTCTATATAAATTTTTAGCAAAATTTATTGTTCTACATGTATTTGATTAAAAAAAAATCCAATAAGTGTATATTTATTGGTTTGGGTAAAAGTTATAGCGTTTACAAACTATGGTGCAAAAAAGTGAATTTCGGCATTTTGACGCAGCTCTGACTTTCTGAGCACATGTCATGTTTCTTCAGGTGCTAGAATGCCAGGATAGTATAAATATCCCCCAAATTACACCATTTTAGAAAGAATACACCCCAAAGTATTCACGAAAGGGGCATGGTGAGTTCATGCATGATTTCATTTTTTTTCACAAGTTAGCGGAAAATGACACTTTTTGAGGAAAAAAATAAAAATAATAAAGTTTCCATTTCTGCTAACTTCTGGCAAAAAAAAAAAATCTCCCACAGACTCACTCTGCCCCTCAGTGAATACCTTGGGGTGTCTACTTTCCGAAATGGGGTCATTTGTGGAGTGTGTTTAGGCCTCTTTCAGACGGGCGTTGCGGGTGCACTCCGTCAAACAGTGCGGGTGCGTTGCGGGAATTGCCGCGATTTTTCCCTGCGAGTGCAAAGCGCTGTCATGCGTTTTGCACGCGGGAGAAAATCGGCACTTTGGTACCCAGACCCAAACCTGCACTTCTTCACAGAAGTGCATGTTTGGGTCAGAAATTATCCCGCTGGTATTATTTCACATTATAACATAGTTATAATGTAAAATAATACCCTTGGCCATCTCCCTAATGTTGAACCCGGTGCAGAATGGGTTAAAAATAATAAACTAATCATAACTTACCTGGTCCATTTGATCGCGAAGCCCGGCCTCCTCTCCGTTAGCTTGAAAGATGTAAAGGACCTGTAATGATGTCACAGCATCACATGGCCCAATCACCTGCTCCATCACTATGGTGATGGAGCATGTGATTGGTCCATGTGACCACGTGATATCATCCAAGATCCTAAGCACTATCCACAGCCTGAGGATAGTGATTAGGACCTTGGATGATGTCACATGGTCACATGGACCAATCACATGCTCCATCACCATAGTGATGGAGCAGGTGATTGGGCCATGTGATGTGACGTCATCACAGGTCCTTTAGATCATCGATGCTGCAGGAAAGAGAGGACAGATCGCGACTCACGCGATCAAGTGGCTAAGGTAAGTTAACTTTATTATTTTTAACCCTTCCTCATCATTTAACAATGCATTCTTTATTAAGAATGCTATTATTTCCCCTTATAACCATGTTATAAGGGGAAATAATAGAGATTGGGTCCCGTTGCTAAGCAACAATGCGGGGAAATTGCAACGCATCTGCACTTGGTTGCGGATGCTTGCGATTTTCCCGCATCCCCATTCACTTCTATCGGGCCTGCGTTACGTGAAAAACGCAGAATATAGAACATGCTGCGATTTTCACGCAACGCAGAAGTGATGCGTAAAAATCACCGCTCATGTGCACAGCCCCATAGAAATGAATGGGTCCGGATTCAGTGCGGGTGCAATGCGTCCTCCTCACGCATTACACCCGCGCGGAAAACTCGCCCGTGTGAAAGAGGCCTTACTGTTCTGACAATTTGGGCGGGGCTAAATTGTGAGCAGCCATGTAAAAGCTAAAAGTACTCGTTGGAATTTGGGCCCCTTTGCGCACCCAGGCTGCAAAAAAGTGTCATCATGTGGTATCGCCGTACTCAGGAGAAGTAGGGCAATGTGTTTTGGGTGTATTTTTACATATAGCCATGTTGGGTGAGAGAAATATCTCTGTAAACTGACAACTTTGTATAAAAAAATTAAAAAGTTGTCATTTAGAGAGATATTTCTCACACCCAGCAGGGGTATATGTAAAAATACACCCCAAAACACATTACCCTACTTCTCCTGAGTACGGCGATACCACATGTGTGACACTTTTTTGCAGCCAAGATGCGCAAAGGGACCCTAATTCCAATGAGTACCTTTAGGATTTCACAGGGCATTTTTACACATTTGGATTCCAGACTTCTTCTGACGGTTGAGGGGCCCCTAAAATGCCAGGACAGTATAAAAACCCCACATGTGACCCCATTTTAGAAAAAAGACACCCCAAGGTATTCCGTGAGGGGTATGGTGAGTTCATGTAAAATTTTATTTTTTGTCACAAATTAGTGAAATATGAGACTTTGTAAAAAAACAAAAATAAAAAAAAATATAAATTTCCGCTAACTTGTGCCAAAAAAAATAAAAAATTCTGTGAACTCGCCATGCCCCTCACGGATTACCTTGGGGTGTCTTCTTTCCAAAATGGGGTCACATGTGGGGTATTTATACTGCCCTGGCATTTTAGGAGCCCTAAAGCGTGAGAATCCAAAAATGCGTAAAAATGCCCTGTGAAATCCTAAAGGTGCTCGTTGGTTTTAGGGCCCCTTTGCGCATCTTGGCTGCAAAAAAGTGTCACTCATGTGATATCGCCGTACTCAGGAGAAGTAGGGCAATGTATTTTGGGGTGAATTTTTACATATACCCATACTGGGTGTGAGAAATATATCTGTAAATGACAACTTTTTAAAAAATTTTATACAAAGTTGTCAATTTACAGAGATATTTCTCTCACCCAGCGTGGGTATATGTAAAAATACACTCCAAAACTCATTGCCCTACTTCACCTGAGTACGGCGATACCACATGTGTGCCACTTTTTTGCAGCCAAAATGCACAAAGGGGCCCAAATTCCAATGAGTACCTTTAGGATTTCACAGGGCATTTTTACGCATTTGGATTCTCACGCTTTAAGGCCCCTAAAATGCCAGGGCAGAATAAATACCCCACATGAGACCCCATTGTGGAAATAAGTCACCCCAAGGTATTCCGTGAGGGGCATGGCAAGTTCACAGAATATTTTTTTTTTTGGCACAAGTTAAAGGAAATTTTACATGAACTCACCATACCCCTCACGGAATACCTTGGGGTGTCTTCTTTCTAAAATGGGGTCACATGGGGTATTTATACTGCCCTGGCATTTGAGGGTCTCCGGAATCATTACACGTATGGCCAGCATTAGGAGTTTCTGCCATTCTCCGTATATTGAGCATACGGGTAATGAGATTTTTTTTTTCCGTTCAGCCTCTGGGCTGAAAAAAAAAAAAAATGAACGGCACAGATTTCTTCATTCGCATCGATCACCGTGGATGAAAAAATCCCTGCCAAAAAATGTGCAAAAAAAAAAGTAGTAAGGCCACATTAACACGTCCGCAAAAATGTCCGCATCTATTCCGCAATTCTGCGGAATAGATGCGGACCCATTCAGTGTGAATGGGGCAGGCGGTGATGCGGAGAGCACACTATGTGCTCGCCGCATCAGCATTTGCGGAGCTGCGGCCGCAAACTTACGGGTTTTGGCCCCCAAACATCCGGCCACAGCTCCGCAAAAGATAGAGCATATCCTATTCTTGTCCGCAATTGCGGACAAGAAAAGGCATTTTCTATATAGTTCTGGCAATGTGCGGATCCGCAAAATGCGGAAAGCACATTGCCGGTGTCCGTGTTTTGCGGATCCACGGATCCATGGATCCGCAAAACACATATGGACGTCTGAATGAGCCTTACAGGGGGGTGATTAGTGACAGGTCGTGACAGGGGAGTGACAGGGGGGTGACACGGGGTTGACAAGGTTTCTTCCTCCACCCAGCCACGTACAACACCAAGGGTCCCCGAAAGGTGAATTGAATAGATTTTTCGAACGGGGAGATGGTTAAAAAAACGCTGGCTCCCTCCACTCTGTTTTAATCCACGGTGACTGCGTCTGCGCCGTGCAATTTACTGTCACACCCGATATGAGTGGTATTTTCTGTAGTATTATTCTCATCAGTTTAATCCCTGTTACATCCCATATCAGGGATTGCCTTTTTTGAAAAAAAATTTAGGCCGGGTACCTTCCACTGTGGTGTCCCAATAGCGACACATTTTTTGAAGGCCTCAGACTTCACCAGCTGGTATGGTAAAAGCTGGCGGGCTAAGAGTTCCGTCAAGCCAGCTGTCAGTCGCCGGGCAAGGGGGTGATTCTGTGACATTGGCTTTTTACGCTCAAACATGTCCTTGACAGACACCTGACTGTGGGCAGATGAGCAGGAACTGCTGAAGGTGAGAGGAGGAGTGGCGGGTGGTTGAGAGGGGGCAGGGAGGACAGCAGTGGTTGACGTGGCTGAACATGCTGGACCAGGAGGAGCATGGTGGCTTTGAGTTTGTGTGCTGCTTGTACTCATGTGTTGATCCCATAGGCGTTTGTGATGTGAGATCATGTGCCTTTGCAAAGCAGTTGTACCAAGGTGGGTGTTGGACTTCCCACGACTCAGTTTCTTTTGGCACAAGTTGCAAATGGCATTGCTGTTATCAGAGGCAGACACACAAAAAAAATGCCACACTGCTGAGCTTTGCAATGACGGCATTCTGGTGGTGGCAACAGCATGCTTTGACTGGCGTGCTGTCTGGCTGACCCCAGGTGCCGATACATGCTGTCTGACTGTGCCACTAACTCCTTGCGACGACCTCCCCCTGCTTCCAACTCGTCTCCTCATTCTCTCTGTCTCCCATTCGGAACTTTCCCCCTCTTCTTCTCTTCGAGCAGGCACCCATGTGGCATCCGTGGACACATCGTCATCATCAACCGCTTCACTTGTATCTGACACCTCAGCAAAGGAAGCAGCAGCGGGTACAACATCATCATCATCATCATCATCACACTGTACGTCCATGTGTGTAATCCTGCCTGACTGGGACATATCCCTGTAATCTACATCATCTGGCAATAATGGTTGCGCATCACTAATTGCATCCAACTGATGTGTAAATAACTCCTCTGACGGATCAAGTAAAGCGGCTGTGGTGGCTGTGGTGGTAGTGGTGGTGGTGGCGGCGGGCGGGTGCGTGGTAACTTGAGAGCAGGTGACTGAAGCTGAGCTGGAGGAGGATGGTGCGTCAAGGTTCTTAGCGGAAGCTGTTGAAGATTGGGTGTCCTGTCTAAGCCAGTCAACTATACACTTTATTTAGCCACAGCACTTCCGCCACTTCTTGGCTGTAGGGTGCACGTCAGGGGATGTATCCCGCTCCACCTCAGGGTACTTGTACATATAACATAAATTCAAACGGCACTCCAAACTTGTTTCAATGCAGTTAAGTTTTATTCATAGTATTGCCGGACTTATTTTATAGGCTTATTTTATAGGTTCCAAATTTTATACGCTCCAAATTCCAACGAGATATTCAGGACTATACTACAAACCAAGTATACCGCACAGTTACCCAGAATTATCAAGCTCCTAGCATCCCTAGAGCACAAACGTCAGGTTCATCTAATAGCGAAGCTGATTTTTTAGAAAAAGGTTTTCCCAGGTTCCCAAGAGGAAACTGCCCAGGCGGGCGGGGAAGAAACATAAGAGGAAGAGGGCAATCACGGGACCCCATCCGAACCAGATCGACATACCAGAATCAGATCCCCGGAGCCTCCGCGACGACCTGGTAATTAATCATTCCAACAAACCCTTGACAAGTGTAGAATCTTCTGCCTTGAATCTTGGGTTGGGTTTTGTTCCTACTCACTTTACCGATCCATATCAATTGGATAAAGAAATGCACCGATTTTTCAGGGCAATCCGCCTGAGGGCATATATAGAGATTGAACAACCACCATGGACTAAACCATCTCCAATAGCTTTGACTACATCACCATTTCTGGATCGTACAAAGATATGCAAGTCTCCCAGTACTTTCACACCACCTAAAAAATACGAAGTGGTTGAAAACTACATTAAACATGTCCAAGAAGACATTAAGAGATTGGAGAAACGCTCCCGTAATATCAAGGTAAGACGAAATTTATCTAAAGAGCAATCTAAAGTGTTGAAAGACTTGTCTAATAACAGAGATATTGTTATTAAGCCTGCCGATAAAGGCTCAGGCATAGTGATCATGAATAAGCAGGACTACAGGGATCGGATCACAACACCTACCGTCCTATCGACCATGATCCCATATGGGAACTTAGTAAAGAACTGGCTACATTAGTGGAGTTAGCCTTAGACAAAGGTATAATCACTAAGAAGATAGCGGACTATGTGGTGCCCGAGTATCCTCGTGTCCCAGTAATATACGCATTACCCAAAGTTCATAAAAACAAAGAACACCCTCCGGGGAGACCTATCGTCTCAGGGTGTGAATCAATTTTCCAACCAGCTGCCACTTTGCTAGACAATCTCTTAAGGCCCTATTCACAAAAAGGTAAATCTTATATACAAGACACAAGGGATTTTTTGAATATGATCCGTAACATTACATCTTTCACAGATGACTCTGTTCTTGTAACCATGGACGTTGCGAGCCTATATACTAACATTCCAACTGCAGATGGTATCGCATGTGTAAAAGACGCAATACAACAGGAAACTGATTTCAGTAAAGCGGAACAAGTATTTATTGAATCGCTGCTGTCTTTTGTCCTCAAGAATAACTACTTTCTCTTTGAGGACCAATTTCACCAGCAAATTTCTGGCACAGCCATGGGCTGTAATGTGGCGCCTACTTTCGCGGTTATATTCATGAATGCATTTGAGGAAAGTGTTGTATACCCTCAAGAACTGTTTAAAAAGCATGTTAAATGTTGGGTCAGATATATAGACGACATTTTTTGTATTTGGCAAGGTAACACTGAAAATCTTGTTTCCTTCCACCAGATCATCACATCCAGCGTCGACTCCATCTCTCTCTCCCTGGACTACAGCAATACGGAAATTTCTTTCTTGGATGTGCTCATTAAGGTAAAAAACAACAGATTAGTGACTGATATATATAGGAAACCTACAGACAGAAATAGCCTTTTACATTACAACAGTTTCCACCCACCAAGCCTGATTCGGTCCCTCCCTCGGTCTCAATTACTGAGGGTTAAACGAATAGTTTCTGATGATGCTGAAGTTGAATCTAGATTAATACAGATGGCCCATAAATTCTTAGACAGAGGTTTTCCCCCCAATGTTATCAGTCCTCATATGACACAGGTACACAATAGATCCAGAACAGACCTACTTGAACCAAAATCCTCTTTGGGCGGAACAGATAAAAATTCCCATATTGCATGTGTCACCACATACACTCATCTTAGTGGACACATTAAAAATATTATATACAAACATTGGGGCAAATTAACAGGCAATTTTCCGAAGATATTTCCCGAGAAGCCACTAATGTCTTACAAGAGGGCACCCAGCATCCGAGACCGGTTGGTAAAATCCGATTTGGGGCCCAAAACCACTAATCTTATCCAATCCACCATTACAGGTTCCGCTTTGAAGGGTACATACCCCTGCCTAGCGTGCGCCCAATGTGGCAACGTGACCAAGGGCCCGACATTCACACACCCCATTACGGGTAAAAAATTCCAGATTAAAGGCCATTTTTCTTGTCAAACTAATTACGCCATTTACTTGATTAAATGTCCTTGTGGCCATGGTTACGTAGGAGAAACAACACAAAAGGTCAAAGACCGCATTTCACAACACAAGTCTAACATCCGTATTGCTAAACCAGAAGCACCACTGGTTGATCATTTTACTATCCACAAACATGGCATTAGCCAATTACGTTTCCAAATTATAGATTGGATCCCTCCACCGCGACGTGGAGGTAACCGGAAAGCAATACTCCGGGAGAGGGAAATGGAGTGGATTCGACGTCTAAATACCATGGAACCACACGGCCTTAATAAGGAGTATGATTATGTATGAAGTATATGTTATAATAATTTTGCCTTCTCTTCTTATCTTCTAGGGCCTGAGCGTCCTGTCCACGGGTGGAGACTCCCGGGACGCACACCCTATGGTCCTGGGCCTCTCACTATGGAATTACCACACCAAATACCATATGATGTAAAATCGATGTAAATTCCATACAACTTTTTGGTCCATGATGATTGTTTATCTTGTCAATTTGATACCATGTTTCCCTTACGCTCATTCCATAACCATATTTGTGTTTGACCATGGATATTATGACCCTGTATCTTACTTCCTTATTTATCTTTCTATCTCTTCATTTTCTATTTTTCATTTTATAATTCCATCTCCGTCTGTCATATCTCCTGCTATATTGCATAGACCCTTCCAAAATGGAGCGTCTTCATGGCTTCACAAAAATGGCGTCTCTATTGCAGTCAGACTTTGTGGCCTATTTGACCCCTCCAAAATGGCGTTATCCTTTGGCCTCCAGTACAATGGCGCTCTGACCTGTGACATAATATGGGGCGGACCTATCTAATGCCTATGTTGCAAAACATAAATCTCAAGTCTACAAAAAAATGGCGCCCGCACCAACTTACGGGTGCGCGCGCTTGCGCAGTCGCTCTACGTTTCTTGAAGCAATCTCTATGCTTCCTAACAATTAGTCCCGCCCTCCGGTCTTTTAAATAGCACGCCGATGCACTAATGGCGGTGCCGGCATTCACATAGAAAGTGCTGCCATACCAGGTAAGCCTCCTTATGCTTTTCATACTCTGGCATTATTAACTATCGCCGCGGCTCTTTAAGCCGTTCTTAAACTGCCATTTGATCGCTCACATTTGTCTCCTGGAGTCTATGCATCACTACATCCACTCTGGTTTATTACCTTTTATGTATCTCTTTCTGCGCTGCTAATTTATCTATGTATTGCCTGCATTTACTATTTTGACATCAGAGCATATAGCCCATGATGTCAAAAAAAAATTTGTAGTAATTTTATTACATTGATGACTTTGTTGTGGATGTGTGCTTTATGCCATATGTTATGCTTTGTCGCGTGGGAGTCGGTGCTTTGCCCATGGTTGCTCGCGTGCAGCTGTTCACGCTGTCTTGGACACTCGATGAAGATGTATCGGCATTTTATGGCTGGTGCTTTCTTGTCGGGTGCGTGGGACGGTGTGGGTGGTTGCGTGCGGGCGGTTACGTGGTGGAGCGTTGACTCTGGCGCGATGGAGGGTGATGTGTGATGTATGGTATGCATTCATAATGAAGCTACCTGTGGAATCTCAGCATCCGTATGCTCATCGTGTTCATTATGTATATGCTACCCGCAACCATTTATGAACCACTATTTAATACAATCTGTAAATTAAGTGTTATATCAGCACTAATCAAGCATTTCTCTGCTTTTTCCTGCTTTTTCCTGTTCCCTTTCTGTATTACAACAGCCTGATGAAGGGCAATGCATAATATGCCCGAAACGTTGCCTATAGCCTATAAAATAAGCCTATAAAATAAGTCCGGCAATACTATGAATAAAACTTAACTGCATTGAAACAAGTTTGGAGTGCCGTTTGAATTTATGTTATAAGCCAGTCAACTATGTCCTCAGAATTTTTTGGGTTCAGGGTACGTGGCCTCTGAACACTGGGCATTATTCCAGGGCCAGTGGAAAACACAGCACCACGACCACGACGGCCCCTGCGGGGTGGCCTGCCTCTGCCTGTCATTTGTTTTTAGATAAGTGGTACTACGCATGCTAGGTACTGTGCCACCCGGTATGAGTGGTTGGCACTGGCAGTGGGCACACTACAGTCTGTGGAAGTGGGCCTGACACACACTGGCAGCAGGCAAGCAACTGAAATAAGACTGCGTAAAAATGAAATGCCTTATTTATCGGCAAGCTACTGTGCCACCCGGTATCAGTGGTTGGCACTGGCAGTGGGCACACTACAGTCTGTGGAAGTGGGCCTGACACACACTGGCAGCAGGCAAGCAACTGAAATTAGACTACTGTCTAAAAATTAAATGCCTTATTTATCGGCAAGCTACAGTGCCACCCGGTATCAGTGGTTGGCACTGGCAGTGGGCACACTACAGTTTGTGGAAGTGGGTCTGACACACACTGGCAGCAGGCAAGCAACTGAATTTAGACTACAGTCTAAAAATTAAATGCCTTATTTATCGGCAAGCTACTGTGCCACCCGGTATCAATGGTTGGCACTGGCAGTGGGCACACTACAGGCAGTGGAAGTGGGCCTGACACACACTGGCAGCAGGCAAGCAACTGAATTTAGACTTCTGTCTAAAAATGAAATGCTTTATTTATCGGCAAGCTACTGTGCCACCCGGTATCAGTGGTTGGCACTGGCAGTGGGCACACTACAGTCAGTGGAAGTCGGCCTGACATACACTAGCAGCAGGCAAGCAACTGAAATTACACTAAAGTGTAAAAATTAAATGCCTTTTTTTGATGCAAAGTCCTGTGCCACACGGGATGACAGGGGTGGGCACTGGCAGTGGGCACACTACAGTCAGTGGAAGTCAGCCTGACACACACTGGCAGCAGGCAAGCAACTGAAATTACACTAAAGTGTAAAAATGAAATGCCTTTTTTTATGCAAAGTCCTGTGCCAGCCGGTGTGAGTGGTGGGCACTGGCAGTGGGCACACTACATTCAGTGGAAGTCAGCCTGACACACACTGGCAGGCAACTAACCTTAGATTAAAGTGTAACAATTAAATGCCTTTTTTTGATGCAAAGTCCTGTGCCACATGGGATGACAGGGGTGGGCACTGGCAGTGGGCACACTACAGTCTGTGGGCCTGCAGCTCCTCACACACGGGCAGGCCAGGCAACTGCAATATGTATATGGAGAAAAAAAAAGCAGACTAATGTTGCAGCCCTAAAAAGGGTTTTTTGGGGTGCTGTCAGGACGCTGTCCTTACAGCAGAGATCAGATGAGTCTTTCAGGACTGGAGTGGACACTGAATTCACTAGCCTAGCTATCGATTTCCCTATTAAATCAGCAGCAACTACACTCTCCCTCCTCTCACTAAGACTGCAAATTCCGAATGAATCTAAAATGGATGCTGTTCAGGAGATGGGAGGGTCTGGGAGGGAGGGTATGCTGCTGATTGTCTGGAATGTGTCTGCTGACTGTGAGGTACAGGGTCAAAGTTTGCTCAATGATTATGTATAGGGGGCGGACCGAACATCGCATGTGTTCGCCCGCGGCGAACGCGAACAAGCTATGTTCGCCGGCAACTGTTCGCCGGCGGATAGTTCGGGCCATCTATATTTCTCAATATAGGTGCGGGTCCCAGAGATGGGACCCGCACCTATAAGATAATGGAGGCATATCCTAGCGATATGCCCCCATTTTCTGTGATGAGACAACCCCTTTTAGCGTCACACATCACACTTTGTATTGGCCAAAAAGCAAATCCCTTCAGCTTTGGTCATATTGACCAGCACAAACTCAACAGTTTATTTTCTCCAGAAATTAAAGTGACCCTCTAGTTCAAGAAAAATAAATAAAAAATCACCTAAATGGGGGAATGATCAGAACACTAACCTGATGCCCTGCCCTGCGTTTTGGCTTTTCAGCTCACATTAGCTTTTTTACAGGCTTCTCTTTTACCATCCATGTTGACTGCCTCGTTTCTCGGGCTACCTGATGCACACTGTGCGTTTTGTACTCCAAAGCACTTCCTGCTTGATCAACTCTGCTCTTATAATGGCATGCAGTACTCACAAGAACAAGTCTCACCGATCTGAGGTTAGTAGGAAATGCATTGGACTACCAAATGCACAGGGGGTATCAGGTAGTCCAAGAAGTGATGCAGCCACGTTGGATGGCCTGGGAAAGAGGGCCTGGGAATTGGCACATCTTCGTATGAGAAGATGAAAAGTAGTGCAGCAGGAAGGTGTTCTGTTTGTCCTCCAGTCAATGTCAATGGTTTTTCTGATACTAGAGGTTTACTTTAACTATGTTGTGGTCTGTGACATACAGCCATGACCCTTTTTAATTACATGGTTACATTAGAATTATTTATTCACGTAGATATATTTTATTAATTATCACAAAGAGAATTGCATGTGGCAGGGACAAAGAAGAAATGTAAAGCTGAATAGAAAATACAAGGTTTGAAACTTTTAAATATACCGCTATCTTCTTTTTTTTTTCCTTTCAATTTTGTTGGTTCTAATTTTCAATTTTTTTTTTTGTATCTTCTGCAAGAACTGACTTTTAAATGTTCCAAATTTGTTAATGATGTAGGAGTTTCTTAAGCTGTATATCATTGGATTCATCAACAGTGTACAGCAGTGACAATAGTTTGTTTATATTCAATGATTGTCCTTTGGTTGGAAGTATATAAACACCAAATAATGTTCCATAGAATATGGAGACCACAGTGAGCTGCGAGCTGCAGTTGGAGAAGGCTTTCTGTCTACCAGTAGATGAAGAAATCTTAAGGATGACAAAGATGATATAACTATAGGACATAATAATTATTATAAAAGCACACAAGAGAACAGGGGCAGATATTAACATAATTTCCAACTGGACACCACGGGTATCTGAACAGGATAGCTCGAGTACTGGAGGCAGGTCACAGAAGAAATGGTCGATTGTGTTTGGTCCACAATATTCTAGCAAGGATGTTGGTGTAATTTCAACCGTCGACAAAGAAAAACCCAGCAACCAACTGATGACGATCAGCTTCAGGCACATATTGTGATTCATGATGGTGCTATAACGTAATGGGTAGTGTTGAGCGAACAGTTCGAGCATCATTCGGGTTCGTACCGAATTTTGGGGTGTTCGGGACACGGACCCGAACTCGAACATTTTCAAAAAAGTTCGGGTTCGGTGTTCGTCGATTACTTCCCGCTTTCTAAAGGGCTGCACAGCAGCCAATCAGCTAGCGTTTTACTTCTTGCCCTAAGAGCCCATCACAGCCATGCCTACTAATGGCATGGCTGTGATTGGCCAAGTGCAGCATGTGACCCAGCCTCTATTTAAGCTGCAGTCACGTAGCGCCACACGTCACACTGCTCTGATTAGTGTAGGGAGAGGATGCAGCTGCTGTGAGGGCGAGATTAGGCAGGAAAAAGTCAGCAACAGCAACTAATGAACGGATCGATTTACAGCTGAGAATCATTGAACTTCTGCTAGTTACTTGCTCACAGGTTTTTAGGCTGCACAGAGCGTTTTTCTGTCACTTATTTTCTGGGTTGATCGGCGGCCATTTTGTGACCAAGTCCATCAATCCATCAATACTAGTTTTTTTTTTTTGCTATATCCTTCATCAGGGGCTTGGCTGTGCTAATTGTCACCCCTAGAAACTCAGGAAAGAAATTTCTATATTTTATTAAGGGGTTAAATACAATTGCCCAAATACCAATCCCCTAAATCTGGTGTTCCAGCTTTGGCTAGACAAGTATAATACTGTCTGCTGTCTGGCAAAGGATAGATTATTTTCTGGGGTTAAATTCAATTGCCAAAATAGCAATACCATAAATCAGTGGTTTCAGCTGTGGCTGGCAAAATAGAAGAGTGTCCGAGGTAACGCACACACGTACAGACGCACGTACACGATTCTTGAATAGTTGTATTATCGCGATAATAAAACTAACAGTGTAAAGTTGACTGTATTGCTCTAAGTTATATTCAGCGTACGAATTTAACTTCTATTACAGCACACCAATACTAAAACTGACTAAGAGACAGCTTTAAGTTCTATTCGAACGCGATTGCAACTTTGGAACTTAAAGTGGTGTACGATTTTAAAAGTTGAGTACTAAAAGTTGGAATCGCAATGCGATTCTTATGTATTTGCTAATCGCATTGCGATTACAACTTTGAGCTACCGATCACCATGGAACGCCTCCTCCAGTAGAATGTACTGTCGGATCTGAGAATTAAGTTGAAATCGCAATGCGATTATTATATATCTGCTTAATCGCATTGCCGTTTCAACTTAGCATTGCTAAATAATTCCATCCATATGCGTTAACTTACTGACTCAGTAAGTTAACGATATGGATGGAATTATTTAGCAATGCTAAGTTGAAATCACAATGCGATTAAGCAAATATATAAGAATCACATTGCGATTTCAACTTAATTCTCAGATCTGACAGTACATTCTACTGGAGGAGGCATTCCCATGGTGATCGTTAGCTCAAAGTTGTAATCGCAATGCGTTTATTGCGGTATATTATCCCTCTGGGTGTCTTTTACAGCCTTTTTAGTGCCCAAAAGTTCGGGTCCCCATTGACTTCTATGGGGTTCGGGATGAAGTTCGGGTTGAGTTCGGATCACGAACCCGGACATTTTCCGGAAGTTCGGCCGAACCTCTCGAACCCGAACATCCAGGTGTTCGCTCATCTCTAGTAATGGGTTACAAATGGCCAAATACCTGTCATAAGACATGACTGTCAGAAGAAAACATTCTGAACCCTCGCAGAAGGCAAATATAACTAACTGAGCAATGCAGGCTACAAAGGAAATGATCCTAACTTTATGCAGTAGAACATGGAGTAGACTGGGGACAATGTCTGTGGTCAGTAAGACGTCAGCTATAGACAGCTGTGTGAGGAAGAAGTACATGGGCTGGTAAAGATTCCTGACGTGTGTCACCAGGGTCACCATAAGGAGGTTTCCACATAACATCAGAAAGTAGACAATAAGGAAAATGGTAAAGAGAACGTAACTTAGATTCTGTGAACTTTTAAATCCTAACAAATGGATTTCTGTAATCATGGAAATATTTGATTGAAGCATAGCCTGGAATGAATTAAGCGAGTTACAATTTAAAATAATGTTAAATGAATAAATAAAGTAGATAGAGAACAGAAAATAAGACATCATTTAATGCTTCAGATTTCTACAATAGTGGCTAAAACAAGATACACAATGTAGAAAATGGAAAAAAAAATACATACATTGCTATATGTAAATTACCAGGTAATTTAGAATTCCCCCATGCAAGACCACATTTTAGAAGATACTGTTTAGCCCATTCACCAAGAAAAATTGCAAGTATATTTTCTGAAAATAGGCACAAAATACACAGAGATATAGAAAAAAAAGTGTGTAACATGAGAAACAAATAAAAGACTGTAAAGTTATTATATATATTATTTCATTTTTAAAATTTTTATCATACTTAAAAGAAATGGAAAATTTTTAAGAAGAAAAATTGATTGAAGAGAGCTAGCAGTGACACAGATACGACGGCTCAGTCAATAGATTCCACATTTTCCATCTTCACATCTATTATTTATATTATAATTCAGAACATCATTGAACACTCGGGATTAGGAGAAACTCATAATTATTCTCCTGTGCTTTATTAATTTGTAAGAAAAATAATACCTGGTGACTACTGTTACATATCAGTTTTATATTAACACTTGTTCCTCAAGAAACATTTTGTTTTCATATTATTCTTTAACATTTAAAGACACAGTCCACCATTTTGTTTCCTCATCATACATCATGCTTTTTGGTCTGCCTACCATATTTGATGGTTCTTCTGGTTTGTGCTTTGAAATCAGGGGGAGGAGCATGTATTTGCTATAGATTTTGCAAGGGAATGGCAATTTATAATGGTCAAAAGTATGTTAAAGTACAGTAAATCTTTAATTGCCACTATATCGGTGCAGTTTTTTTTTACAGGTTTAAAGGCTATAGACACCTTTGGATGCACATTTTTTATGATCACATTTTACTCATTTTGGGCTAATGAGAGCAGAGATCATGTCAGAGAGCAGAGATAAGGAGTCCATCAGGTGAGCTGGCTGAAGGAGCAGAGAGAAAATTCTAATCCCTCCACTAGACCATCTCAGCCCTGTACAGAAAATAAATAAAAAAAGTAATAAAGTCCAATTTAAAAAAATATATATATATTTTAGCTTATAAAAATTTGCCCCTAGAAGTGTACATAGCCTTTAAATATTATGCATAAACCATACAGTATGTCTCTATATAGCACAATATAAACATTTCTTTAAGACTTTAGGAAATAAAATATCTTTTCCTCAACTAAATCACTTACCAGTTCTCAATCTCCTACCCCTGGAGTGGAGTACCGTATATTTTATTTACTCCTCATATACTTCAAAAAAAGGAATAGTGGGACAGCACTAACCCTGTGTCAACAATCAGACTTGCGTTATTGGTGACAGTGCCCTCGGTGTTAGGTCCCGGTCTCCGACCCCTGTCCATATAGTAAGCGTAGAATAAACCGTGGCACTTCTGTAGACAGTGTCAAATCTCAAGAGAAAGACTTATGTGAAGTCGAAACGCTGCATACTGGGCAAATAAAGAAGATTTGACACTGACTACAGGAGTGCCACAGTTTATTCTACGCTTACTACTCCTCACATACTGCCACTTGCTCCCTGAGCAGGGAGAGACAAGATTAAAAACGGATACATTACTATGTCTAACTTCTTCAAATACACTCTAACCTGTGCTTCATATTAACATGATTATAATTAGAGATGTTTTGAAAAATTTGATTCAGCCAATTCACTGAACGTCGACAAGAAATTCAATTCATTACAAGTTAATTTGTCACAAATTGCTATAATTCAAATAAATAGCAATGTTCTCTGTAATGGATATTAGTTCCCTCAGGTGCTGCAAATCCTTCAACCATGTGGGTAAAAAGTCCTCAAATACAAATAATAAAAATAGGATTGCGCTACAAGAGAATATTCTTTTCTTTTCTTTCTCTAGTGTTCAACCTCCAGCCCGAGTTCTTCATCCTCTTCACAGATACCATTCCCCCGTTGAAGTCGCATGAGAGGATTTCATCCACGCACTGTGCAAGTGTATTTTGTGAGTATATCGCACTCTTGGGATGCGATAGGTGTCTAGAACATACTACACCAAAGTGCGTCTTATTACTATATTTCAGGTTTCCATGCCTTATTCTGAAAGCCATTGAGCGTATGTGGTCCGTTTTAACTGAAGAATTTTGTGAACACTAGAGAAAGAAAAGAAAAGAATCTTCTGTTGTAGTGCAATCCTATTTTTATTACAAATTGCTATAAATCAGGTATAACAAGACCAATCTGACTAATCATATTCTTTAAACTCAGTGGCACAAGCTCTGTGAGAAGGTTTAGAAGTTAAACTGCAGGACAAGTGGAGGGAGAGCATAGAAGACTGCTAAACAACAGACTCTACTACAATTTATCACCATGTACATAAGTGTGCAGTGCATCAAGATTCATAGCTAATCCCTTCTGTTAGCTGTACAGTTACATGCCGACAGTTTTACAGATCACTGTACAGTTACACTGTTACAGGAAGGTCACATTTTTCACCATGTAATTAACTAGGCAGAGCACCAATATTCAAGTAGGGGTCTAATGCAGTGGCATAGCTATAGGGGTCGCAGCGGTCGCAATTGCGACCGGGCCCCTAGTTAAAGGGGGCCCACAGGGCCCCCTCCATGAGAGACGGAATAAAGCTCTATTTACAATAGCTGCGGGCAGTGCCGGCGGCTAAGTAATTCATATAAGGGGGCGGAGGCAGAGCCGTGCGTGCAGGCGCACACGTCCTCTGGGCGGCAGAGTTGTACTGGCCCGGCCGGACGTGGAAGGAAGAGCCTAGTGAAGCTGCGTGCTGGCCAGCGTGATCTCTCTACTGTAGTGTTCAAGTAAGGTGCCCAGCTGCTTCCTTACCCTCTCTGCTGGTGGATACAGTACCAGCCTCTACTGCTGCCTATGCTGCTGCATACTGGGAGGGGGGGCAAAGACTAGGTGATCGGTCTGTCTGTATACTGTGACAATATATATTTACCACACTGCCTTATCTGATCTCTGATGATAGGATATAGGTTCTCTGTATACTGTACTATATGTATATAATGACCACACACTGCCTTATCTGATCTCTGCAGTGTGGTCATTATATATAGTCACAGTATACAGATGACCTATATCCTATCATCACTAGAGAGATCAGATATGAGAGTGAGGTCATTATATACATATAGTCACAGTATACAGAGAACCTATATCCTATCAGCACTGCAGAGATCAGATAAGAGAGTGAGGTCATTATATACATATAGTCACAGTATACAGAGGACCTATATCCTATCAGCACTGCAGAGATCAGATAAGGCAGAGTGTGGTTATTTTTAAAAAGTGTGTGCTCTCTGCATCCATCACGTCCCCATTCAAAATAAATGGGTCCGCACCCATTCCGCAAATTTGCGGAACGGGTGCGGACGTGTGAATTAGGCCAAATAGTGTAACCAAACCGCGCTCTCTCACACCGAGACATTAGCAAAATTAGCGACATAAGCCATAGAGGACAGGGGCGTAGCTATATGAGGTGCAGAGGTAGCAGTCACTACCAGGCCCAGGAGCCTGGGGAGACCCTTGTGTCGTATGAGAAGACACCTGTATTATAGAAAGTGCATGCAGGTCAAGTTACACCTCTGGCTGAAGTGAAGGGGTAAGGTCTAGAATTTGGCATGGGGGAGTACCATTTAAATTTTTGCCTCTGGCAGCACGAAGGTTATGTGCTTCCTGGCCACAGGGGGGCCCAAGCTGAACTCTTGCACCAGGGCCCATGAGCCTTTAGCTACGCCCCTGGCCTAATGACTGGGTAGTGGGGAGGGCAGCATCAGCAGCAGTGGCTGCACACTTTTGTACAGGGTGATGTATTACACCTGCCAGTGTCTAAACACTTTACAGATATGAACCATACAGAAGGAGACCTTAGATATTTTCTTTTTGACCATGTCCCATCACCTAGATGTGGGGGTAACAGGGTCAATATGTTGAAACTGAAAGAAATGGAGTGGATTTACAAGTTAAATACACTTAAACCCTTTGGGTTAAATGTAGAATATAGCTTTGGGAGTCTGGGACAGTAGCTGATCTCCTGATATGTTCTTGCTTTATGGATTGCCCCTTCATCCTGTGTATTAGGTAGTTTTTTTTGGAGATGTATTTGATCTTTATTTTTAACCTTTATGAGTATCTGATGGAATAAAATTCCTTGTACTTATATATATATTTATTGATCAAATCTTTTTATTGAAGAATTGTTTTTTGTTTTTCGAAGGCAAACAAAGAGACAACACACATAACCCCATCCCGGACCCTCCCAGGCCTCAAAGTCCAGGTGCAGTCTATCATTGAAGAAAGTCCACAGCAGGTTGCAGAATATGATCCATTGCGCATTCAAACCACAAGCATACCAGTACATACACTTATTACGTTGTATTGGATATTGCTGCCATTCCTTTATCCTAAACATTAATATTAAAATGTGCAATCCAAGTACCCCATATTTTGTCGAACTTTTTGCTATTTCTCCTCTTCTGATAAACAAAGGTCTCGAGTTGCACCAAGGTGTGTGTTGACTCCATCAGTTCGTCTATCTCTGGCGGATCAGGGGCTATCCATCTAGACGCTATCCTCTTTCTAGCTTGATATAAGATACGCTAAAGGGCTAACTTGACCTCTCTAGATCCTGATACTTCCCCTACATAACCCAGTATGCATAATAAAGGAGAGTAATCAATCTTGATGTTGTACACCTGTAAGATGAGGTCTAACACCGCGTTCCAATACCTGCGTAATCGCGGGCAGTTCCACATCAAGTGTATTAGGTCGGCAGAGGCAGCACCACATCTTGAGCATGTGTCATCAGCACGAAAACCTATCCTACATAACATTTTTGGGGCCCTGTATACCCTGTGAAGCAGCAGCAATTGCGAGACCCTGTGAGCCTCACTCACCGCTATATCTGGAAAATCAGCTAGCACTTTTTCCCATTGATCCTCCTTTAATCCTGGTACATCCTTTTCCCATTTTCCAAACAGTGATAGTGGATTCTTTTTGTGTAGGGCTTCCATTAGACTAAGGTAATGCATCAATATCACCCCCCCCCCCCCGAGCCACCACCAGTGGCCGTGAGGTCTATAACCAGATGTTTTTGGGCAGGCATCAGCTTCTCCCGCCGCTCCTGCACTTGTATGGCATGTCTTAATTGCAAATATACATAGAAGAGGGAATTGCGTAGACCGAACTCCTGCTGCAGTGTGGAGAAGTCCTTAATGGATGTGTCTCCTAATATTTGACACAATCTATCCAGACCGAATTTCCTCCAAGCCTTGACATTGGGAACCTTGTTAAGTTCAGTATAGATAACATTTGGCCAGATTGGTGTAAACTTCGTATATAGTGTTGAGCGAACAGTTCGAGAATCGTTTGGGTCCGCACCGAATTTTGGGGTGTCCGTGACACGGACCCGAACCCGGACATTTTTAAAAAAGTTCGGGTTCGGGTCCGGTGTTCGTCGATTACTTCGCGCTTTCTGAAGGGCTGCACAGCAGCCAATCAGCTAGCGTTTTACTTCTTGCCCTAAGAGCCCATCACTAATGGCATGGCTGTGATTGGCCAAGTGCAGCATGTGACCCAGCCTCTATTTAAGCTGGAGTCACGTAGCGCCACACGTCACACTGCTCTGACTAGTGTAGGGAGCGGATGCAGCTTCTGTGAGGGCGAGATAGGCAGGGATAAAGAAGTGATTGAATCATCTACCTTTCTACACCTGTGCATCAGAACAACTCAGCTGAGCTGTTCACTTAAAGTCACTATTTTGTTGAGACTGGCCAGAGCGATTTTTACTGGCACATGTAACTAGGCTGACCGGCGGTGGCCATTTTGGGACTTGTGGTGCGCCAGCACTTGCTGCCACAGAGTGTAAACCAAAGCTCCAAAGAAGTTAAAAATCTACACCTGTGAATCAGAACAACAGCGATTCAGCTGCTCAGTCAAAGTCAATTTTTTTTCTGGCTGGGCAGACTGTTTTCTGGCACATGTTACTGGGCTGATAGGCGCGGCCATTTTGGGACTTGTGGTGCTACAGCAAAAGCTGCCACAACGTCCATTAATCTCATGTAATAGTCGATTTTTCATAGATATACTACATCAGGGGTTTGGCTGTGCTTGTGTCACCCCTACTAACTGCAAAGATATTTAATATATCAGTGGTGAAACTGAAAGTAACCCACTTGGATAGCAAATCCCATGAATGTGCTGTTCCAGCTAGGCTAGCCAGTGCCACTACAGCCAAGTCCAATACTGTCAGCCAGAAATATTTTTTTTTATGTGCCAGAAATATAAATTAAAAAAGCTTTCACCGTAATAATAAAATTATTCTGGTGTTAGACCAGAAGAAGCACTCCTGTTGTAATTAATACTGTAAAAAGGCTTAGGCAATATTTCTCCCAGTGTGGGAAATTTATCTAGCAAAACTAGCATTTTAAAATGTTCTGAAATACCAGCAGTCCTCTTATAATTAATACCGCAAAAAGGCATTATATCGTCCAGTGTTGTAATTTTGGTGAAAAAAAGGCCAATTTAATCAATCTGGTGTTAGTTACACCAGAAACAGTAGGCCTCACGTTTTTACTCCTGTAAAGAGGAATTAATACCGGAAAAAGGCATTACATTGTCCAGTGTTGTAATTTTGGTGAAAAAAAGGCCAATTTAATCAATCTGGTGTTAGTTAGACCAGAAACAGTTGGCCGCATGTTTTTACTCCTGAAAAAAGGAATTAATACCGGAAAAAGGAATTACATTGTCCAGTGTTGTAATTTTGGCGAAAAAAAGGCCAATTTAATCAATCTGGTGTTAGTTAGACCAGAAACAGTTGGCCGCACGTTTTTACTCCTGTAAAAAGGAATTAATACCGGAAAAAAGAATTACATTGTCCAGTGTTGTAATTTTGGTGAAAAAAAGGCCAATTTAATCAATCTGGTGTTAGTTACACCAGAAACAGTAGGCCTCACGTTTTTACTCCTGTAAAAGGAATTAATACCGAAAAAGGCATTACATTGTCCAGTGTTGTAATTTTGGTGAAAAAAGGCCAATTTAATCAATCTGGTGTTAGTTAGACCAGAAACAGTAGGCCGCACGTTTTACTCCTGTAAAAGGAATTATATCTCCCGTGTGGGAATCTATGTACCAAAACTAGCATTTTAAAAATTCTGGTGTCCAATTTGCAGCAGTTTTCTTGTAATTAATACCGGAAAAGGAATTATATCTTCCAGTGTGGGAATTTATGTACACAAACTAGCATTTTAAAAATTCTGGTGTCCAATTAGCAGCAGTCTTCTTGTAATTAATACCTGAAAAAGGCATTACATTGTCCAGTGTTGTAATTTTGGTGAAAAAAGGCCAATTTAATCAATCTGGTGTTAGTTACACCAGAAACAGTAGGCAGCACGTTTTTACTCCTGTAAAAGGAATTAATACCGGAAAAAGGCATTACATTGTCCAGTGTTGTAATTTTGGTGAAAAAAAGGCCAATTTAATCAATCTGGTGTTAGTTAGACCAGAAACAGTAGGCCGCACGTTTTACTCCTGTAAAAAGGAATTATATCTCCCCGTATGGGAATCTATGTACCAAAACTAGCATTTTAAAAATTCTGGTGTCCAATTTGCAGCAGTTTTCTTGTAATTAATACCGGAAAAAGGAATTATATCTTCCAGTGTGGGAATTTATGTACACAAACTAGCATTTTAAAAATTCTGGTGTCCAATTAGCAGCAGTCTTCTTGTAATTAATACCTGAAAAAGGCATTACATTGTCCAGTGTTGAAATTTTGGTGAAAAAAAGGCCAATTTAATCAATCTGGTGTTAGTTACACCAGAAACAGTAGGCCGCACGTTTTTACTCCTGTAAAAAGGAATTATATCTCCCCGTGTGGGAATCTATGTACCAAAACTTGCATATTAAAAATTCTGGTGTCCAATTTGCAGCAGTTTTCTTGTAATTTATACCGGAAAAAGGAATTATATCTTCCAGTGTGGGAATTTTGGGGCTAAAAAATAATATATTTTATTGTGGTGCGAGTTGAATCGCAACAATGAGGAAACATTCTATTAAGGGACGAGGACGCGGTCGTGGTGGTGTCCGTGGAGCCTATGTTGCTGGCAGAGGACGTGGCCGTTCGGCCTCAGGCGCACAAAGTAGTGAACCAACTCCCTCAAGTAGCCGGCAGAATTTACAGCGATATTTGGTGGGGCCCAATGCCGTTCTAAGGATGGTAAGGCCTGAGCAGGTACAGGCGCTAGTCAATTGGGTTGCTGACAGTGGATCCAGCATGTTCACAATATTATCTCCCACCCAGTCTTCTGCAGAAAGCGCACAGGTGGCACATGAAAACCAAGCCCATCATTCTGTCACATCAAACTCCAAGCATATCAGGGAAACTGTCTGAGCCTCAAGTTATGCAACAGTCTCTAATTCTGTTTGAAGACTCTGCTCGCACGGTTTCTCAGGGGCGTCCACCTAGCGCTTCCCCAGCGGTGGAAGACATTCCATGCACTGACGCACAACCACTTATGTATCCAGATGATGAGGACATGGGAATACCACCACAGCAGAGTGACCAAGTCTCTGATGATGACGAAACACTGGTGCACACTGCCGCGTCTTATTGCAGTGTGCAGACTGAACAGGAGGAGGTCAGGGAGGAAGACTGGGTGGAAGACGATGCAGAGGACGATGAGGTCTTAGACCCCACATGGACTGAAGGTCGTGCCGCTGACTTAAATAGTTCAGAGGAAGAGGCAGTCGTGAGACTGAGACAACAGCGAAGCCAAAGAGGGAGCAGGGGGCAAAAGCAGAACAGCCGCCGTCCAGAGAGTTTGCCTGCTATTGGCCAGCGCCAACAGGGACCCAGCACCCCAAAGGCATCTTCAAGGAGTTCCCTGGCATGGCACTTCTTCAAACAATGTGCTAACGACAAGACCAGAGTGATTTGCACGCTGTGCCATCAGACCCTGAGGCGAGGCATTAACGTTCTTAACCTGTGCACCACCTGCATGATCAGGCATCTACATGCAAAGCAAACAGAGGATGTGCCACCGACACCACCACCACCACCGCCACCGTCACCTAGCGTCTCCACTATTTCACACAGCAGCGTTCAGCTCTCCATCTCTCAAACCTTTGAGAGGAAGCGCAAATTCCCACCTAGTCACCCTCGAGCCCTTGGCCTGAATGCCAGCATTTCTAAAATACTGGCCTTTGAAATGCTGTCATTCCGGCTGGTGGACACAGACAGCTTCAAACAGCTGATGGCCATGGCTGTCCCCCAGTATGTGGTTCCCAGCCGCCACTACTTCTCCAAGACAGCCGTGCCTTCCCTGCACATGCAAGTGTCCGATAAAATCAAGTGTGCACTGCGCAACGCCATTTGTGGCAAGGTCCACCTAACCACAGATACGTGGACCAGTAAGCACGCCCAGGGACGCTATATCTCCCTAACTGCACACTGGGTAAATGTAGCGGCGGCTGGGCACCAGGCGGAGAGTTCCTTGGCGCACGTCCTTCCGCCGCCAAGGATCACAGGGCATCATTCTTTGCCTCCTGTAGCCTCCTCCTCCTACTCGGCTTCCTCCTCCTCTGCTTCCACCAGCTCATCCAGTCAGCCACACACCTTCACCACCAACTTCAGCACAGCCCGGGGTAAACGTCAGCAGGCCATTCTGAAACTCATATGTTTGGGGGACAGGCCCCACACCGCGCAGGAGTTGTGGCGGGGTATTGAACAAAAGACCGACCAGTGGTTGCTGCCGGTGGGCCTCAAGCCCGGCCTGGTGGTGTGCGATAATGGGCGAAATCTCGTTGCAGCTCTGGGACTAGCCGGTTTAAAGCACATCCCTTGCCTGGCGCATGTGCTGAATTTGGTGGTGCAAAAGTTCATTCACAACTACCCAGACATGTCAGAGCTGCTGCATAAAGTGCGGGCCGTCTGTGTCACATCCTGCCGCTGCTCGCCTGTCAGCGCTACAGCGGAACTTCGGCCTTCCCGCTCACCGCCTAATATGCGACGTGCCCACCCTGTGGAACTCCACCTTGCACATGCTGGAGAGACTGTGCGAGCAGCAGCAGGCCATAGTGGAGTTTCAGCTGCAGCACGCACGGGTCAGTCGCACTGCGGAACAGCACCACTTCACCACCAATGATTGGGCCTCCATGCGAGACCTGTGTGCCCTGTTGCACTGTTTCGAGTACGCCACCAACATGGCCAGTAGTGATGCCACTGTAATCAGCGTGACAATACCAATTATATGTCTCCTAGAGAAAACGCTTAGGGCGATGATGGAAGAGGAGGTGGGCCAGGGCCAGGAGGAGGAGGAGGAGGATGACGGGTCGTTTTTAGTTAGAAGTGGCTCAGAGGGAGGTTTTTTGTAACAGCAGAGGGCAGGTACAAATGTGGCCAGCCAGGGACCACTAGTGGAGAACGAGGAGGATGAGGAGGAGGTGGAGGAGGATGAGGATGAGGATGAAGCAGGTTCACAGCGGGGTGGCACCCAGCACAGCGCAGGCACATCCCTGGTGCGTGGCTGGGGGGATACAGAGGATGATGACGATACGCCTCCCACAGAGGACCTGTGGGGAGCCTGGCACACATGAACGATTACATGCTGCAGTGCCTGCGCAACGACAGCAGAGTTGCCCACATTTTAACATGTGCTGACTACTGGGTGGCCACCCTGCTGGATCCACGGTACAAAGACAATGTGCCCACTTTACTTCCTGCACTGGAGCGTGATAGGAAGATGCGCGAGTACAAGCGCACGCTGGTAGACGCGCTCCTGAGAGCATTCCCAAATGTCACAGGGGAACAGGTGGAAGGCCAAGGCCAAAGCAGAGGAGGAGCTAGAGGTCGCCCACGCAGCAGTGTCACGGCCAGGGTTAGTGTGGCAGAAATGTGGAAAAGTTTTGTCTCCACGCCGCAGCTAACTGCCCCACCACCTGATACGGAACGTGTTAGCAGGAGGCAACATTTCACTAACATGGTTGAACAGTACGTCTGCACACAACTCCACGTTCTGACGGATGGTTCGGCCCCATTCAACTTCTGGGTTTCCAAATTGTCCACGTGGCCAGAATTTGCATGTTATGCCTTGGAGGTGCTGTCCTGCCCGGCAGCCAGCGTTTTATCTGAATGTGTATTCAGCATGGCAGGGGGCGTCATTACTGACAAACGCAGCCGCCTGTCCGCAGCCAACGTGGACAAGCTGACGTTTATAAAAATGAACCAGGCATGGATCCCACAAGACCTGACCCTCCCTTGTGCAGAGTAGTCCTTAATAACTGCCTTAAACCATGTTGTCTTGTACTCCTGGCCACTTCTTCATTGAAAAATCTATTTTTGAAATTAAGTAGGATCTTGGGGTGCAACCCAGAGTTGAATGAACCTTCCCTCTGTCTGGGTGCCGGGGCCAAAGTACATGAAAGTGTCCTTCTCCTGTGCTGGGTGATATGAATGTTATACTTGTGCTGTCTGACATGTCTCCTTTGTGTGGGTGCAGGGGCCAAAGTCACTGAAAGCGGCCTTCTCCTGTGGTGGGTGATCGAAATGCCTGATTCTCTGCTGTGGGACCTCTCTCCTCTTTCTGGGTGCAGGGGTCAAAGAAACAAAAGGTGGCCTACTCCTGTGGTGGTTGACATGATGCCTGATTCTCTGCTGTGGGACCTCTCTCCTCCGTGTGGCTGCAGGGGTCAAGGTCTCTAAAAGTGCCCTTCTCCTGTGGTGGTTGATGTAAAACTGATGCTTGTGCTATCTGACCTGTCTCCTCTGTGTCGGTGCTAAGGCCTAAGTCACTGAAAGCGGCCTTCTCCTGTGCTGGCTGATATAAATGCCTGAATCTCTGCTGTGGGACCTCTCTCCTCCGTGTGGCTGCAGGGTTCAAAGTCTCTAAAAGTGCCCTTCTCCTGTGGTGGTTGATGTAAAACTGATGCTTGTGCTATCTGACCTGTCTCCTCTGTGTCGGTGCTAAGGCCTAAGTAACTAAATGGTGGCCTTCTCCTGAGGTGGTTGATATGATGCCTTATTATGTGCTGTGGGACCTCTCTCCTCTTTCTGGTTGCAGGGGTCAAATTAACTAAAGGTGGCCTACTCCTGTGGTGGGTGATCTGTAAAACTGATGCTTGTGCTATCTGACCTGTCTCCTCTGTCTCGTTGCTAAGGCCTAACTCACTGAAAGTGGCCTTGTCATGTGCTGGGTAATATAAATGTTATACTTGTGCCATCTGACATGGTTGCCGGGGTCCCATTAAATGGTGGCCTACTCCTGTGGTGGGTCATCTAAATGCCTGATTCTCTGCTGTGAAACCTCTCTCCTCCGTCTGGGTGCAGGGGTCAAAGTCTCTCAAAGTGGCCTTCTCTTGTGCTGGGTGATGTAAAACTGATGCTTGTGCCATCTGACATGGTTGCCGGGGTCCCATTAAATGGTGGCCTACTCCTGTGGTGGGTGATCTAAATGCCTGATTCTCTGCTGTGAAACCTCTCTCCTCCGTCTGGGTGCAGGGGTCAAAGTCTCTAAAAGTGGCATCTCTTGTGCTGCGTGATGTAAAACTGATGCTTGTACCATCTGACATGGGTGCAGGGGTCAAATTAACTAAATGGTGGCCTACTCCTGTGGTGGGTGATATGAGGCCTTAATATGTGCTGTGAAAACCTCTCTCCTCCATCTGGGTGCAGGGGTCAAAGTCTCTCAAAGTCGCCTTCTCCTGTGCTGGGTGATGTAAAACTGATGCTTGTGTCACCTGACATGGTTGCCGGGGTCCCATTAAATGATGGCCTACTCCTGTGGTGGGTGATCTAAATGCCTGATTCTCTGCTGTGAAACATCTCTCCTTCGTCTGGGTGCAGGGGTCAAAGTCTCTCAAAGTCGCCTTTTCCTGTGCTGGGTGATGTAAAACTGATGCTTGTGCCATCTGACATGGTTGCCGGGGTCCCATTAAATGATGGCCTACTCCTGTGGTGGGTGATCTAAATGCCTGATTCTCTGCTGTGAAAACCTCTCTCCTCCGTCTGGGTGCAGGGGTCAAAGTCTCTCAAAGTCGCCTTCTCCTGTGCTGGGTGATATAAATGTTATACTTGTGCCATCTGACATGGTTGCCGGGGTCCCATTACATGATGGCCTACTCCTGTGGTGGGTGATCTAAATGCCTGATTCTCTGCTGTGAAACCTCTCTCCTCCGTCTGGGTGCAGGGGTCAAAGTCTCTAAAAGTGCCCTTCTCCTGTGCTGGGTGATGTAAAACTGATGCTTGTACCATCTGACATGGTTGCCGGGGTCCCATTAAATGGTGGCCTACTCCTGTGGTGGGTGATCTAAATGCCTGATTCTCTGCTGTGAAACCTCTCTCCTCCGTCTGGGTGCAGGGGTCAAAGTCTCTCAAAGTGGCCTTCTCTTGTGCTGGGTGATGTAAAACTGATGCTTGTACCATCTGACATGGTTGCCGGGGTCCCATTAAATGATGGCCTACTCCTGTGGTGGGTGATCTAAATGCCTGATTCTCTGCTGTGAAACCTCTCTCCTCCGTCTGGGTGCAGGGGTCAAAGTCTCTAAAAGTGGCCTTCTCTTGTGCTGGGTGATGTAAAACTGATGCTTGTACCATCTGACATGGGTGAAGGGGTCAAATTAACTAAATGGTGGCCTACTCCTGTGGTGGGTGATATGAGGCCTTAATATGTGCTGTGAAAACCTCTCTCCTCCGTCTGGGTGCAGGGGTCAAAGTCTCTCAAAGTCGCCTTCTCTTGTGCTGAGTGATGTAAAACTGATGCTTGTACCATCTGACATGGTTGCCGGGGTCCCATTTATTGATGGCCTACTCCTGTGGTGGGTGATCTAAATGCCTGATTCTCTGCTGTGAAAACCTCTCTCCTCCGTCTGGGTGCAGGGGTCAAAGTCTCTCAAAGTCGCCTTCTCTTGTGCTGGGTGATGTAAAACTGATGCTTGTACCATCTGTCATGGTTGCCGGGGTCCCATTAAATGATGGCCTACTCCTGTGGTGGGTGATCTAAATGCCTGATTCTCTGCTGTGAAAACCTCTCTCCTCCGTCTGGGTGCAGGGGTCAAAGTCTCTAAAAGTGGCCTTCTCTTGTGCTGGGTGATGTGAAACTGATGCTTGTACCAGCTGACATGGGTGCAGGGGTCAAATTAACTAAATGGTGTCCTACTCCTGTGGTGGGTGATATGATGCCTGAATATGTGCTGTGGGGCCCCCCTCCTCTTTCTGGGTGCAGGGGTCAAAGTAACTAAAAGTGGCCTTCTCCTGTGCTGGATGGTATAAATGTAATGCTTGTGCTATCTGACCTGTCTCCTCTGTCTGGGTGCTAAGGCCTAAGTCACTGTAGGTGACCTTCTCCTGTGGTGGTTGATATGATGCCAGATTCTCTGCTGTGGGACCTCTCTCCTTTGTCTGGATGCTGGGGTCGAAATAATAGTAAGCGACCTTCTCCATTGGTGGGTGATTTGAACCTGATTCTGTGCTATGGGAGCTTACTCCAATTAATATTGGTTAATTTTTATTTATTTTATGTTAAGTCATCATTTCCCTATCTACATTTGTTTGCAGGGGATTTACCTACATTTTGCTGCCTTTTGCAGCCCTCTAGCCCTTTCCGGGAGTCTTTTACAGCCTTTTTAGTGCCCAAAAGTTCGGGTCCCCATTGACTTCTATGGGGTTCGGGTTCGGGATAAAGTTCGGGTTGAGTTCGGATCACGAACCCGGACATTTTCCGGAAGTTCGGCCGAACCTCTCGAACCCGAACATCCAGGTGTTCGCTCATCTCTATTCGTATACCCTTCAATACCTGCCATTTTCCTGGTTTTCCACCATACCTTATGCATTAATTCCAATATGCCGTATTTCCTCCCAGCGTCCTTAAAAGCACCTTGCTCTAGCGCAGAGAGAAGCCAATCTCTACTGAGCAGGTATTTTACCGTCTCACCTATCCTATTAACCTGTCCTTCCTCACCCCACCCCCTCATATGCTGCATTTGGGCCGCCAGAAAATAGACCAGTGGGTCAGGGGTGCTCAGTCCTCTCTGAGTCTTGTATCTACAGAGAGTGCCCAATTTGATCCGAGGAAACCCCTTTTTCCAGATCAAGTCTCTAAAGATTGAATTTATAGTGTAGAACATACTTAATGGTATCCACATGGGCGCATTGTGTAGCATATATAGGAGCTGGGGCATGAGGATCATTTTAAGCAGGTTTGTTCTGCCAACCATAGTTAAGGGTAATTTCGACCATACCTGTACCTTCTTCCTGAACTTATCTAGTAGCGTTAGTACATTTAAGTCTATAAAGTCCCTATAATTCTTGGAGACCTGTATCCCTAAGTACTTAAAACTCGACACTATCTGTAGCCCACCAGCCAAGCTGGGATTTGTTGCAGTATCATCAGTAAGTGGCATTAGAACCGACTTTGACCAGTTGATCTTAAGGCCGGACAGTTGCCCAAACCTGTTAATAATTTCCATAGCGGCTGGCAGGGATGTCTCCCATTCGTCTAAGAAAATTAGCAAATCATCCGCGTATAGTGCTATTTTTTCAGTTACCGACCCATAGGTAATTCCCTTGACCGCCTCTGATATGCGTATGGCCTCCGCTAAGGGCTCAATTGCCATCGCAAATAGTAGCGGTGACAATGGGCACCCCTGTCTGGTACCCCTCTGAAGGCTAAATGAGTCAGAAAGGCACCCATTCGCCTGTATTCTAGCCGTAGGGCCTGCGTACAACATTTTGATCCAGTCAACAAATACCGATCCTACTCCCATCTTTTCCAATACCAGGAACAGGTATTGCCATTCCACGCTGTTGAATGCTTTGGCCGCGTCAAGAGACGCGACCGCCGCATTCAAGTCGTGGACCTGGCCCACCTGGACATTTAGGTAGAGTCTCCTTATATTTATTGCTGTCGACATATTTGGCATAAACCCTGCTTGGTCCCCATTTATGAGTGAGGCAATGACAGAATTAAGACGATAAGCCAATATTTTGGCCAACAGTTTGACATCTGCTTGCAACAAGGAGATGGGCCTATAGGACTCTGCCTCCACCGGATCTTTACCTGGCTTCGGTATAACAACTATAACCGCCTCGTTCATCGTGTCAGGTAGTTTACCTAACTGTTGGGCCTCGTTGAATACTTCCACTAACTGGGGTAGTAAGATAGGAGCAAATTGTTTGCAAATCTCAGCAGGTAGGCCGTCACTCCCTGGAGCTTTGTTGTTGGCCATGTCCCTTAGTGCCTCCTCTAGTTCTCTTATAGTAAATGGACTATCCAAGAGCGACCTTTGGTCCTGATCTAAAGTGGGCAAGTTCAGGGGATGGAGGAAACTTTTGATGTCAGTTTCCGAAGCTTTAGTTTTAGAAGTGTATAGGTTTTTATAAAACCCTAGCAATATCTGGGGTATTTTCTCAGTGGCCACCTGTATCGTACCATCCACGTCGCGCAGCTTCGCCACATAGTTAGATTTCTTCTGAGCCCTGGTAATCAAGGCCAGCAGTCTCGCAGCCTTTTCCCCTTCTTCATAATACGTTTGCTTCAGGAAAAAACGCTTATTACGGGCATTCCGGAGCAAACGTTCGTCCAACTGTTGCTGCGCTTCTTTCCACTTAGTTTCAAGCTCTGGCCTAGGGTCTGCAGTATAGTTATTCTCTGCTGTCTCTACCGCCATGAGCAATTGTCTGGTGAGAGCACTATTCTCCTTTTTCCGACCATTAATTTTAGCAGCCAATATCCCACGCAGGAAAGCCTTCATCGCGTCCCACACTACTATCCTACTAGTAGAAGAGATATTACGGTCAAAAAACTCAGATAGGGCGTCTTTTACATTTGACAGATCAATCAGGACATTAATCCAATATGGGTTGGACTTCCATTGGGCAGATCTGCGCGACATGGACGGCAACAGCTGAAATGTCGCCACAATCGGTGAGTGATCAGAAATTTGCCTCGGCAGGTATTTAATGTCGTGTAATAGGTAACCCATTTCTTCATTGCCCAGAATAAGATCTATCCTGGATAAGGAACTATGTGTGCTGGAGCGACAGGAAAACCGCCTAGTGTCAGGGTACCTCAACCTCCAGAAGTCCAAGATGGCTGCTTCTTGTAGCAGTCGGCCGAAGGGAGTGAGACCGCCGCTAACAACCTGTGAAGAAGCCCAAAATTTATCCAATGACACGTTAGGTACACTATTAAAGTCTCCCATCAGCATAGTAGGCACATTGGGAGGAATATGGTGGAGTACAAGGAGCCGTGTAAATAAACATATCTGCCCTCTCCATCAATTTTCTGGGAGAAACAGGTAAAAGCAATAGACCTGTGTATCAGGACGCTGACTCCCCTTGCATAGGCAGAATAGGTAGCATGGAAACAGTGGCCAGCCCACCTTGGCATAAGAATGCCAGTTTGGTCCGGTAGTAAATGAGTCTCCTGGAGACAGCAAATCAGGGGCTGATATTTTCCCATACCATCCATCACCGCCCTTCTTTTATTGGCGTCCTTAAGTCCCCTAACATTCCAGCTGTAAAAGGTGACCTTACTAGCCATTGGAGAAGGACAACCAACTATAGGTGAGTCGGATCCAAATATGATCCAACCCGGCCACGTTTTTGTGCAGCTGTTCCGCTGTGGATATAAGTAAGTTCCTGCATAACCTGGTTTCTAAAGTAGCCTCAACTCCCAACATTAGGACACATACAAACAAAAAACGAAAAAACAACAAGGAACAATAAAGACGAGACAGGAGAGAAAAGGGGGACCCCTGTTCGCTCCTACCTTAAGGTAGTCTAAAGCAAGGTCACCGAAATGTCTGACAGGCCCCTGCTCCTACTCCCAAAGGAACTGCAGGTTCAAAGAAAATCGGCCTTATCAGAACCACCAGCACCCTTCACAATCCAAATTGTTAGTGGCAATATGCGGCAGAGTTAAGGTTTTCCAACTAGATAGTACTCTTCAGGAGCCACAACAGATTTACTTCTCACATCCCACATCATCCCTTTAGTAATCTTCCTAATATCAGTTGAACCCAACATACAAGTGTATTATACAGTTTTCGCTGATACTGAGCATGTGAGAGCAATAATCTCTAAATAGCACCATTCCTTCCCCTGCTCACATGGCTGTCCTATCACACTGAAATAGTATCACACACATATATAAACTCAGCCATTCAAACCGATCTGCTGTATCCATTCTTCAATCATCAGTCGCTCGCGAGTCAGCATTTCTCAAACGGTTTTCATGACTGTCCACCCAACGGAGGGCCTCTTTAGGATCATTGAAGAAGTTGGTCCTTCCCAACGCGACCACCCGTAGTCGCGCCGGAAACAGCATTAAGTAAGGAACATTCAGGCTACGCAGACACCTCTTTATGTCCCTAAACCGCGATCTCCTCTTCTGGACCTCCATGGACACCTTTTGGCCGCCGATGGTTAAATCAGGCTGCCTTCACGGTTGCGGTCCGGGTGAGCCGGGGATCCGTCTCGCTTCCCGCTACATTCAGGTATGTCTGCGAGGTCCGATGAGTGTGCGAACCTCCCCAGCTTAGTAGCCGCATCGCGCTGAATATCTTTTGCGCGGTCGCTGCGGCGTGGCGTGTCCGTCCCGTTGCCATCTTGCATCTCCCTGCTCGGACCTCTAGAATCTTTCTTCAGGCCCATTTCAGCTCTCAGCATGCCACGGAGGGTCACGGCTTTAGGTGGACCGGCTTTAGCAGCACCAGAACTGCAGCTGTGACGGAGTAAAGTCGGGTTTTTGGGGTTCTAATCAGGATAAATGATCAAGATGATGCGGGAGCTCTGCTTACCACGTCCGCTCACATCCTCTGCTAGCCACGCCCCCCCTCCTTGTACTTATATTATTATTTTTCTTTCTTTAGATCACCGGCTGGATTTGATGAGGAAGAATGGAAAAACTGCCAGAATATTGCGCTACATAATGATGCGTTTTTTTTTGTATCCGTGTGCTCTTGAATGTATTGGGTGTCGCATGTCAGATGTTTTATTTCCCTATCTCTTGCAGTTACTGGCAAGGCTCAAATGAAAAAACATATATATAACAAAATTATGAGGGGTAGATAGGCTTGGAGGAGAACCCTCCCTGGGAGACATATACTGTATGTACGAGCCGGAATAGCGATGTTAACCGGGGGATCCCTGTGAAAGTAGGGACCACCTGGGGTGCTTTCGCTTAGGAGGCTGCAGAGGCACCCTGGAAAGGATGTCTCTGGTTACCCCACGGACTCTAGTACAGTTTTATCCCAATGTATATCCTGCCTCTAGCAGTATGGCAGGTGACACTATTCCCCTTTCTAAAGATGGCGTTGGGTATCTCTTATCCTTATCTGAGCATGCGCCAAAATTCAGGGAACTTTGCCCATAAGAAGTATGGTGGACATTATCAGTTCTGCGAACAGCGCATGCACTGACACGCCTGTCGCAGTGACGTACTTCTATCTGGACTTGCGCTATCCCATAGTAGAGACGCGGATTTTAGTTTCACTTTGAATGTATGTCGCGCCATAGATGGTCGGTATGTGTTTACCATGATTCCTCTCATATTCAGCATTGTAATTATAAGCACATAGCTGTATTGAATCACATGACACTATAATTAATTCACTAAATATAATTTAATGGACAAGTTAAGTCCTGCACGTTATTACAGAAAAAGTTAAGCGCACATATATTGTGTTGTATCTCTGTGAATCAATGAGTGTAGTTTACAAATTTTTGCACCTCCTTCTGTGCACTTTGCATATTTGATTATTCCCACCCACTTGCTTGATTGATCATTGCATAAATATGTTGCACTGTGTTCTGTTTATTGCTTGAGAAAGGCTCAGTTTGGAGCCGAAACGTCGCAATTCCACATGGATGAATAAACTTTTCTAATTTTTATTTTTTTTGGTGTGCCGCCCATTTTTCTATTATTATATTTTGGGTTAAAGCTTACACCCTAGGGCTGGGTACCCAACCTGTTGATTTTTGGTGCTGCCATTGTTTATATATATATATATATATATATATATATATATACATATGTTAGCAGAAGAACCCAGCTTTGCACGGGTATATTTCATCTATTGCATTTAATGTTTGTGTGTGTCGTTAAAAAATATCGACAGTATCCACTATAACAGTGACATCTCCAGTACCATGCTCCTTTACCAGTGACCTGCACAGCAGCCTGCCCCCTTTACATTAAAATCCACAATGCCCTCCCCTTTAACAGTGACAACCACAGCGGCTGCCCTTTATTAGTGACCTCCACAGTACCCCGTCTCGTTAACAATGATTTCCACAATAACCCGCTCCCTTAACAGTGACCTCCACAGAGCTCCGTTCCCTTAAAAAGTGACCTCCACAACATCCCGCCCCTTAACAGTGACCTCTACAACACCTTGTCTCTTAACACTGACCTCCATAGCGGACCTTCCTCTTGACTGTGACCTCAACCATTCCCTGCCCCTTACCAGAGACCTCCACAGTGGCCGCCCCTTTATTAGTGACCTCCACAGTACCCCAATGCCTTAACAGTGATGTCCACAACACCCTGTCCCCATAAAAATGGCCACTACAGCAATCTGCCCCTTAACACTGACCTCCATAGCAGACCGTCCCCTTAACTGTGACATCCACAGCCGCTTACCCCTAGGGTGGCCAGAGGTCCGGTTTTAGGCCAGACAGTCCGGCTTTCAGACTCCCTGTCCTCCGTCAGTTGCAGCGCCTGGATGGACAAAGGGATGTCCTTTTAAACAGCTCACTCTCAGACAGCAGCACTGTGCTGTCTGAGCATGAGCTGCAGGGAGTAAGTTACCCTCCCTCCCACCCCTGCACCTGACAAAAGTTGATTTTTACCTTCATTTTTTCAATCCCTGTTGGCTGCGGAGTTGGAGGGTAAGTGGCCTAACTGATTTGGGGGTGTGGCTTAGTGGGACCTGGGGGCGGTGTTTTAAGTCCGTTTTTTAAAGGGTTGCCTGAATGGCCACCCTACGTGCCTCCTGAACTGTGACCTGCACAGCTTTCAGCTCCCTTAACAATGTCATCCACAGTGCCCTGCCCCTTTAAAGCTGATTTGCAGCAGTGAAGAAAAATGGCTGGGTTGTTATGGAAACCTGGTGTACAACTCTGTGTGTATGTGGAGATTAAGGACCTGCGAGCTTCTATTGGCTGATAAGGGACATGTGACCGTGTGTATGGAAGTTAGGATATGAAATTGGGATATGAAGAGAAAGACCTGCAGGCTTCTATTGGTTAATGTAGGTCATGTGATGTGCCATATTTGCAATTTTTTGGGGAATATCTCAGGAACAGTACGTGCTAGAGAGCTGAGACCCTGTCAAAAAACATCCTGGACACCTGATGTACCTGTGTGCCAAATTTCATGATTGTAAATGTGACGGTGTGGATTCCTTTAGCGGACATACACATATACATATACTCAGCTTTATACAATATATATATATATATATATTTACACACAGGTGAAACTCGAAAAATTTGAATATTGTGCCAACGTCTATTTATTTCAGTAATGCAAATTAAAAGGAATTGCATTAATGCAGCTTAAAATTAGAATTTTGTGAAAAGGGTCAATATTCTAGGCTCAAAGTGTCCCACTCTAGTCAGATAATTAATCCATACCCCCTGAGCAAAGGGTACCTCAAAATTATGACTTTGTGGTTTCATGAGCTGTAAGCCATAATCATCCAAATTATAAGAAATAAAGGCTTGAAATATCTTACTTTACATGTAATGAGTCTATCTCATATATTAGTTTAACCTTTTAAGTTGCCTTACTGAAATAAATTAACTTTGCACGATATTATAATTTTCCGAGTTTCACCTGTGTGTATATATATATATATATATATATATATTTTTTTATATATGCTTTATTGATTGATTTATGCCTGTCCCTGATTGATTTTTCACTGTCCCTGATTTCCTCAAATTGTTTTCGTGGCAGACACTGTCACACCCAACGACCCTCTTTTACTTCCCAGCACAGAATGATGTTCTGCTCACTCTGCTAAGGTACCCCTCTGCCAGCACTGGTTGGTTCATCCAGGCTGTCTGTCAGCCTGGGAGCCAATCGGGGCAAGTTACCCCTCCCACACACACACACACACTTCCTCTCAAGCTCATGTGAGAACCCTTCTTCTTCCTCCCTAGTGTTTTCTTCCCACCAACATGTGCATTAAAATGGCATTTTAGTGGATTTGTCCAAAACAAATCCAGAAAGATTGCCGTCTGAAAAATGGTTCACTCATCCTTAATATCAATACCTAAACACTTAATTTGGGAAGTTTGCCATTCTAATGGGAATTTTTATTGCATGGCGTTAACTAGGGTGACAAATTAAATGGAAGAATCTGAAATTTAGGAGGGGGGGGATTTTTTAAGACCAGCGCTCCCAGAAGATGCGCCTCTTCATAAATTAGGTGCATCCTCCTGGGAGCGCTGCACTGCATGCACCTAACCAGAAATCTATAACAGCTCAGAGCTGCCATATATTTACTGCTTCATTTACGCCAGAAAAAAAGTGTACATGCTGATAAATTTGTCATAGGAGATGGCCTCGCCCACTTTTAGAAAAGCGGCGAGGACAGCGAAGAAGGGGAGCTGCGACTACAACTTTTTAACATTACATTTTAGGTATACAGGGAATGATAAATCTCCTTCTTAGTCTCATAAGGGCAAATTTATCATTTCTTCACTCCAGAACTTTGGCTTTAAAAAGTCGCAAAGTAAGGCTTTTGATACATTTTGCACTCGCTTGGAAATGGGAGCATAGTCTACAGTCTAAGAGCTAAAGCTTTAGCATAAATAGGATCAGTATTCAGAAGCAAAATGGAACTAGAGTTTTGAAGACTAACAGGAGCTTTCTCAGATTTGGGAAAGGCAACTATAGTGGTGGACAACATCTCCTTAGGAAACGCACCATTCTGAAAAGCCTGGTTGGGAACTGGAAGCAAATAAAGAAGGACATGCATATCCTGGAATGTCTTATAATAGGTGTTGAATAAGTCATCTGGGCCAGGGGATTTTTGTCGAGTCAAGGACTGAATAATCTTGGACAATTCCAGAGAGGGAAACTTGGTTGTAATATATATATATATATATATATATATATATATATATATTGTTGTTGAGATAAAGAAGTTCCAGCTTTTCCCCCTCCCCGGTGAGCCTGTGTCTGGTCATCTAGGGCCTTTGAATTTGCTTTCTAGCTAGTCACACCTAAGCAACCCCAGATAACACAATTCTGGCAATCACAAACCTCAAGAATCCAGCAATACTCAGATCTTCCACAGTGACATCAATGACTGGGGTTCATAAGGTATGAGAAACCAGGGCTGGGTGTCATTTCTTGGGGCTCTCTGAAATAGTGAAGATTTATCCTGGATTTATGCCTGTCCCGGCATTGAAACCTATGCCACCTATGTGAATGTTGGGTTTCTGTTTTATTTCCTTTTATATTAATAAACCGTTGTATATAATATTTCTGTATGTCTTTTGTTACACTTTTTTTTGTATATAAAAGCATTATAACTCAATTTAAATTTTATTAAGTGATTGCAGGGTAGAAAGTTGGGAAAAGATAGCTTGTATCTTTTGTTCACTGTCTCTCTTCACGCTGTGACCCTATTGGATGAATATATAATTTAATATATAAACTATATGGCCTGGTCACGGGGTGACGTTGTATAAAAAGTAGTCCATCAATGGAGTACCCCAAACTAGTGATGAGCGGCAGGGGCAATATTATAATATCGATTTTCAATTTTTTTTCTATGCGAAAATCGCAATGTAAAATTCTCATATTGCGCATGCGCTAAACGGTGTGGCCAAGTTCAGCAACTGTCGGAAGTTTGAGGAGATTAGAAAAGATGGTTGGAAGTAGTGATGAGCGAGCACCAAAGTATTTGGGAATTTGGGTGTTTGGCCAGAGCACATTGCTATATTCGTGTGCTCAGCCGAGCACCCGAGTATAATGGAATCAATGGGAGACAACCAGGCACCCCCTGCTCTGAAGAGGGGAGGGTGCCTGGTCCATTGGAAAAGGTCAGAAAGTGACAGAAATACCACCGAAATTGATCAGGAACAGCATGGGGACCATGTCTGGATCCATCTTGGACTCCCAGGTCGCTGCTGGGAACCAAGCTGTCCTAGTTGTATGCCACTTTTACAGACTGACAAAAATACGCCCAAACCCCACTAAAAAAATAAATTTTACAGGAAAAATTGTTAGGAAACATTATTTCCTGTATATTCAATTGGATCTAAAGTGCAAGTCCTGCCAAAAATGTATTTTTTTTTTCAGAACTGGAGCCATGTTTAAGATGGACGGCCGGAGGTATCCGTATTGGGCTGCTAAAGGTGAAATTCTTTGATTCGCGCCAGAAGAACCACACTGATAGCATTTGCCAGTAATGTTTTCATTAATCTAGGATGAAATTGTTAGGTCAACAAGTCAGGTGGCTGCCCACAGTGAGGAAGTGAAAGAGGAGATGGGGGCTGATGACATCGCTGACCCAACCTGGAAAGGTGGCAAGTCAAGCGAGGACAGAGGGGGAGGGATCCACAGCACCGCAATAGGCTGGAAGAGGCTGTGGGGTGGCAAAAGGGAGAAGGCGGGCCACACCAAACAGGCCCGCAACTGTTCCCCCTTACGGAAATCTCCCTTGCCAAGGGGTAGGTGTTCCGCAGTATGGCGCTTTTTTTGAGGAAAGTGCGGACGATAAAAGAATTGTAATTTGCAAACTGTGCCATACCAAAATAAGAACTTATAAATAACCAAATAAGCATAACATATTTTACATGAACTCTAACTCAAACCATAACAATAAAAACTCAATCCCGGGAACATAATTGGGAAAGACGATACACTGGAGGCAAAATGAGTAGGGGTGTGAACATTAGCAACCTCACCACCACCGGCATGAACCGCCACATGGCATCAAAGCACCCTAATAGGTGGTCCAAACTCCTGGGTCTAATATCAGTGTCTGTAGGTCACAACACTGCCTCCTCTCCCTCCCCTGTGTTACGTGCTGGCCAATCCTCTGTCCTAGACTCAGGTCTGGATGACTCCCGCCCTGCAGCTGGGCCTTCGCAAGCACCATCAGCTAGCACGCCCACTTCTGTGTCCAAGCACAGCGTACAGATGTCCTTACTAGAGATGAGCGAACACCTGGATGTTCGGGTTCGAGATGTTCGGCCGAACTTCCCGAAAATGTTCGGGTTCGGGATCCGAACTCGACCTGAACTTTATTGAAGTCAATGGGGACCTGAACTTTTAGGCACTAAAAAGGCTGTAAAATAGTCCAGGAAAGGGCTAGAGGGCTGTAAAAGGCAGCAAAAGGTAGGTAAATGCCCTGCAAACAAATATAGATAGGGAAATGAATTAAAATAAAATAAAATAAATAAAAATTAACCAATATCAATTGGAGAGAGTTCCGATTGCAGAGAATCATGCGTCATATCACACACGACTGGAGAAGGCCACTTTCAGTTATTTCGGACCCAGCACCCAGACAGAGGAGAGAGGTCCCACAGCAAGGAATAAGGAGTCATATAACCCACCACTGGAGAAGGCCACTTTCAGTTATTTCTGTCCCAGCACCCAGACACAGGAGAGAGGTCCCAGAGCAAGGAATATGGCGTCATATCACCCAACACTGGAGAAGGCTACTTTCAGTTGTTTAGGCCCCAGCACCCAGACAGAGGAGAGAGGTCCCACAGCATGGAATAAGGTGTCATATGACCCACCACTGGAGAAGGCCACTTTCAGTTATTTAGGCCCAGCACCCAGACAGAGGTGAGAGGTCCCAGAGCAAGGAATATGGCGTCATATCACCCAACACTGGAGAAGGCTACTTTCAGTTGTTTAGGCCCCAGCACCCAGACAGAGGAGAGAGGTCCCACAGCATGGAATAAGGTGTCATATGACCCACCACTGGAGAAGGCCACTTTCAGTTATTTAGGCCCAGCACCCAGACAGAGGTGAGAGGTCCCACAGCAAGGAATAAGGCGTCATATCACCCACCACTGGAGAAGGCCACTTTCAGTTATTTTGGCCCAGCACCCAGACAGGGGAGAGAGGTCCCACAGCAAGGAATCATGCGTCATATCACCCACCACTGGAGAAGGCCACTTACAATTATTTCGGGCCCAGCACACAGAGAGAGGTCCCACAGCAAGGAATAAGGCGTCATATCACCCACCACTGGAGAAGGCCACTTACAATTATTTCGGGCCCAGCACACAGAGAGAGGTCCCACAGCAAGGAATAAGGCGTTATATCACCCACCACTGGAGAATGCCACTTTCAGTTATTTAGGCCCCGGCGCCCAGATTGAGGAGAGGTTCATTCAACTTTGGGTTGCACCGCAAGATCATGGTAAAGTTAAAAAAAAAGAGGATTCAATAAAGAAGTGACCCGGAGTACAAGAATACATGGCTGAGGGGGAGGCAGTTATAAATGTCTATTCTGCACAAGGGAGGGACAGGTCCTGTGGGATCCATGCCTGGTTCATTTTTATGAACGTCAGCTTGTCCACATTGGCTGTGGACAGGCGGCTGCGTTTGTCAGTAATGACACCCCTTGCCGTGCTGAATACACGTTCAGACAAAATGCTGGCCGCCGGGCAGGCCAGCACCTCCAAGGCATAAAATGCTAACTCTGGCCATGTGGACAATTTGGAGACCCAGAAGTTGAATGGGGCCGAAACATCAGTCAGTACGTGGAGGGGTGTGCAGACGTTCTATTTAACCATGTTAGTGAAATGCTACCTCCTGCTAACACGTTCCGTATCAGGTGGTGGTGCAGTTAGCTGTGGCATGGAGACAAAACTTTTCCACATTTCTGCCATGCTAACCCTGCCCTCAGAGGAGCTGGCCGTGACACTGCTGCGTTGGCGACCTCTTGCTCTTCCTCTGCCTTTGCCTTAGGCTTCCACCTGTTCCCCTGTGACATTTGGGAATGCTCTCAGGAGCGCGTCAATCTGCGTGCGCTTGTACTCGCACATCTTCCTATCACGCTCCAGTGCCGGAAGTAAGGTGGGCACATTGTATTTGTACCGTGGATCCAGCTGGGTGGAAACCCAGTAGTCCGCACACGTTAAAATGTGGGCAATTCTGCTGTTGTTGCGCAGGCAAGTAGTCGTCAAATTTTTACCTGGCCTCTGCTGCTGCAAAAAACCTCCCTCTGAGCCACTTCTAACAGACTAGCCTGAAAGTGCTAAAAATGACCCCTCATCCTCCTCCTCTTGGGCCACCTCCTCTTCCATCATCGCCTTAAGCGTTTTCTCAAGGAGACATAGAAGGGGTATTGTAACGCTGATAACGGTGTCATCGTCACTGGACATGTTGGTGGAGTACTCGAAACAGCACAACAGGTTACACAGGTCTTGCATGGATTCCCAATCATTGGTGCTGAAGTGGTGCTGTTCCGCAGTGCGACTGACGCGTTCGTGCTGCAGCTGAAACTCCACTATGGCCTGCTGCTGCTTGAACAGTCTCTCCATCATGTGCAAGGTGGAGTTCCACCTGGTGGGCACATCACATATGAGGCGGTGAGCGGGAAGGCCCAAGTTACGCTGTAGTGAATACAGGCGAGCAGCGCCAGGATGTGAACGCCGGAGGAGCGCACAGACGGCCCTTACTTTAAGCAGAAGCTCTGACATGTCAGGGTAGTTGTGAATGAACTTCTGCACCACCAAATTCAGCACATGCGCCAGGCAAGGGATGTGCGTCAAACCGGCTAGTCCCAGAGCTGCGACGAGATTTCGCCCATTATCGCACACCACCAGGCCGGGCTTGAGGCCCACTGGCAGAAACCACTGGTCGGTCTGTTGTTCAATACCCCGCCACAACTCCTGAGCGGTATGGGGCCTGTCCCCCAAACATATGAGTTTCAGAATGGCCTGCTGAGGATGACCCTCTCAGCACTTGTATATACACCTTGAGTGTAATATACCCTTTTACGGACAGATTAACACTTGGCCTGCAACAGCTGGGACACCAGATTCTGGGTATTGCAATTTTGGCAATTGAATTTCACCCCAGAACAAAATATATGTTTTGGCGGACACTATTATACTTTGCCAGCCAGTGCTGAAACCACTGATTTATGGTATTGCTATATTGGCAATTGAATTTCACCCCAGAACAAAATATATGTTTTGGCTGACACTATGAAACTTGGCCAGCCACAGCTGAAACCACTGATTTATGGTATTGCTATTTTGGCAATTGAATTTCCCCCCTAGAACAAAATATATGTTTTGGTGGACAGCAGACAGTGTCATACTTGGCTATCCTAAGCTGGAACACCAGATTTAGGGGATTGGTATTTTGGCAATTGTATTTAACCCCTTAATAAAATATAGAAATTGCTATCCTGAGTTTCTAGGGGTGACGATAAGCACAGCCAAGCCCCTGATGTAGGATATAGCAAAAAAAATAAAAAAATAGTATTGATGGATTCATGGACTTGGTGGCAGCTTGTTCTGGTGCACCACAAGACACAAAATGGCGGCCGATCACCCCAGAAAAAAAGTGACAGAAAAAAACGTTCTGTGCAGCCTAAAAACCAATGAGCAATTAACTAGCAGAAGTTGAATCATTCACAGCTGTAGATCGATCACTTCATTAGGTGTTTTTGCTCAATTTCCCCTGCTTAATCTCACCCTCACAGAAGCTGCGTCCTCTCCCTACACTAATCAGAGCAGTGTGACTTGAGGCGCTACGTGACTCCAGCTTAAATAGAGTCTGGGTCGCATGCTGCACTTGGCCAATCACAGCCATGCTATTAGTAGGCATGGCTGTGATGGGCTCTTAGGGCAAGAAGTGAAATGCTAGCTGATTGGCTGCTGTGCAGCCCTTCAGAAAGCAGGAAGGAATCGCCGAACAACAGACCCGAAACCGAACTTTTTTGAAAATGTTCGGGTTCAGGTCCATGTCCCGAACACCCCAAAATTCGGTACGAACCTGAACTATGCTCGAACTGTTCGCTCAACACTAGTCCTTACCCCAGGCCTTTCAACGTAAGAGCAAATACCCAGGTACCCACCCACAGGCCATAGCACTATATGCGCACCTTTCAAAATGTATGGCCCTGGAAATGTTGCCATTTAGGCCTGTGAACACTGAGGCTTTTTCCACATTGCGGCGTCCGTCCTTCGTTACTCAGTCCCCAGCCGCAACTATTTTTCTCAGTTTGCCGTCCCGGCATTACACCAGCAATTGTGTCCCGTAACATCACCCGTGCCCTGACCAACGCAGTTATTGGAAAGGTCCACTTAACAACGGACAAATGGACAAGTGTTTTTGGCCAGGCACGCTACATTTCCGTGACGGCACACTGGGTGAACCTTATGGAGGAGGTAGCGGGTCGTACCGTGGGATGTCACAGGTGCTACTGACGCCAAGGATTGTGGGCCCCACTTCCATCAGGATTTCCACCACCGCCTACATTCGTGACTGCAACCCCCCTTCTCCTCCTCCGCCTCCACCTCCTCCTCCACTGCAAACTCAGAATTCTTGCAGCAGCAGTCAGTCATCAGTCAGTAGCTGGAAGCAGTGTAGCACGGCAGTGGGGAAGCAGCACACCGCCGCAGAGCTGTGACAGGTTATATATGCTGTATGATTGCCCTGTGTGTGAGCTTGCCGAGCTTTGTAGCTCGGCTAGCTCACACACATGGCAATCATACAGCATATATGTACCATGCACAACAAACATCCCAAGCTTATACATTAATATAAACAAAACCATAACACATGAGAGTGGAGGTAATCTAATGGCATGGCCTGTTTAAGAACTTGTAAATAACCAAATAACCATAACGTATTTTACAGCGTAGTCATAAACTCAAACTCAAACCATAACAATAAAAACTCAAACAAAATGACAACTCTGCCCAGGGACCACAGCAAAACTTCGGGAAATTGTCTCTCAAAAACCTGTCCTAATAGAAGAATCTAAATCACTGGGCAGAAAACAACCTCTGCCCAGTGAAGAAGGCAATATAATACATGGGACAAATGCTCATATGGACATGTGGATCACTCTTTAATGTCCGGGATCCGACCATGCCATGCCTAGCCCACGTGTTCTGAAATTTCTACAAACCTACCCCAATTTGCCTAAGCAACTGGTGAAGGTGTGCCGTGTGTGTGCCCATTTCAGAAAGTCATCTACAGCTGCCGATGGTCTGGCAACGCTGCTGCAGCGCTTGTATTTGCCAGCTAACAGACTGTTGTGCGACGTGAGCACTCACTGGAATTCCCCATTACACATGTTGGCCAGGCTTTGTGAGCAGCAGAAGGCAGTAGTGGAATACCAGCTGCAACATGTTCTTGTATGTCTGACCTCTGTGAGGTTTTACGCAACTTTGAGGGATAAACACAGATGGAGAGTGGCGATGCCGTTATTATCAGCCTAACCATCCCACTTCTGTGTCTACTGAAATGCTGGCAGCTAACAATGAAGTTTGACGCTTCACATGTGGAAGAGGTGGAACTAGGGTTAAGACATTACACAGGGTGATAGCCAGACCACCCTCAGTTCGTCTACTCAGTGTGAATTGGATGATGATGATGAGGAAGAGCAAGATACGGTTGCCTCCCCTACAGAGGTTAGTAACCATACCAGGTTTATTCCATCTGTTCAGCATAGATGGGCAGGAGAGGAGGAAGAGGATAAGGAGATTGAGAGTCTTCCTCCTGATGAGGACAGCAAAGTATATTCTGTTGGGAATCTGACACACATGGCTGACTTTATGTTATGCTGCCTTTCCTGTGACCCTCGCATTCTACACATTTTTCACAACAGCGATTACTGGTTGTTCAGTTCACCTTTCTGACCCCCGCTACAAGGAGAACTTCTCATCTCTCATTCCTGTGGTGGAGAGGACAAGCAAAATGGTGCAATACCAGAAGGTCCTTGTGGAAAAATTGTTCCATAAATTTCCATCTGACAACGATGGCGTAGTTCCTTGGGCAACCCAGGAAGGGAGATGAGGGGAACACACAGCAGTTCCAACAGAGGCAGGACAACACTCTCCAAGGTCTGGGACAGTTTCATGACACTCCGCCAGCACCCTCACCTTGAGGGGCGCCCTAGTGTCACAAGGATGGAAAAAATGTGGAAGATGGTGAAGGAGTACATAGCAGACCGTGTCAGAATCCTCAGTGATCCCTCTTTGCTTTACAACTACTGGGTGTCCAAGCTGGAGATGTGGCACAAACTTGCGATCTATGCCTTGGAGATGCTGGCCTGCCCTGCCGCCAGCGTTTTGTCTGAGTGTGTATTTAGTGCTGCTGGTGGCATTATTACAGATAAGCGTATCTGCTTGTCCACTGACAATGCTGACAGGTTGACCCAGATACAAATGAACAAGGCCTCGATTGCCCCTGACTTCTCCACTCCATCAGAGAAAAGCAGAGCTGATGATGAACATAAAGGCAATTTCAATCTATCATTTATAATGTACTCAGTTTACTGTAGTGTATTCCCATGCACAAGTTTCTGTCACTTTCTGACCATTTCCAATGAACCAGGCACCCTCCCCTATTCAGAGCAGGGGGTGGCTGGTTGTCTCCCATTGACTTCCATTATACTTGGGTGCTTGGCCGCGCACACGAATATAGCAATGTGTTCGAGCCAAACACCGGAATACTTTAGTGCTCGCTCATCCCTAGTTAATATTGATGACAATGAGAATGACATTTGAATACAAGAGGGCCTTCAACAAAAGTAATATACACTCTAAGTTTGTTTTTGTTGAAAATGTAATTTTCAAATTAAATTTGTATTATGCAAAAAACGATGTTTAAATGTCCTAAATGCTTTTATGATGTGTGAGTTTCTTAAGCTGTATATGACAGGATTCATCAGTGGAGTCCCAACAGTGTACAGCAGTGATAGAAACTTTTTTATATTCAGTGATTGTCCTTTGGTTGGAAGTATATAAACACCAAATAATGTTCCATAGAATATGGAGACCACAGTGAGGTGGGAGCTACAGGTGGAGAAGGCTTTCTGTCTACCAGTAGATGAAGGAATCTCCAGGATAACAAATATGATATAACTATAGGACATAATAATTATTATAAAAGCACAGAAAAGTACAGGGGCAGATATTAATACAAATTCCAGGTTGACACCACTGGTATCTGAACATGATAGCTCTAGTACTAGAGGCAGGTCACAGAAGAAATGATCAATGGTATTTGGTCCACAATATTGTAAGGAGGATGTTGATACCATCTCAACCACTGACAAACTAAAACTCAGCAACCAACTTATAATGACCAGCTGCAGGCACAACTTGTGAGTCATGACGGTGGTATAATGTAACGGGTTACAGATGGCTAAATACCTGTCATAGGACATGACTGTCAGAAGAAAACACTCTGAACCTTCAGAGAAGGCAAATGTAAAAAACTGAGCAATGCACCCTACAAAAGATATGATCCCAACTTTATTAAGTAAAATGTGGAGCAGACTGGGGACAACGTCTGTGGTCAGTAAGATGTCAGCTATAGACAGTTGTGTGAGGAAAAAGTACATGGGCTGGTGAAGATCCCTGACGTGTGTCACCAGGGTCACCATGAGGAGGTTTCCACATAACGTCAGACAGTAAATGTGAAGGAGAATAGTAAAGAAAACGTAATTTAGACTTTGTGGGCTATGGAATCCTAACAGATGGACTTTAGAAATCATGGAGATATTCTGTTGACACATAGCCTGGAATGAATGATACATTATATTGTAAAATAATATAAAACCAATATACGCAGTAAAGAAGGAACTGAAAATATGCCATTTGGTTTAATATTCTCAAATTAATTCCCTAGGAAAGCCTAACCCTAATTTCTACAATACTAAAATAGGCACAATGTGAGGATACTATGTAACATAAAGAACACAAACACTGAAACAATAAATAAATGAAGAAGAAGTAGAAGAATATTGTTAGACCTATCAAGAGAAAAATAGAACTGAAATACTGTTACTGTAGCCCAATTCTTCACCTAATCATACAAGGCTCCTTTCACATCTGTGTTCTGCTGCACGGTTTTGAGATCTGTCACAGGATCTCAAAACCGCAGCTGAATGCTTCAGTTTTCTCCCCATTTATTTTTAATGGGGACAAAACTGAACAAACTTGAACGGAGTGCATCAGAATTCACTCTAATACGTTTCGTTGCATTCCCATGACACACACAAAAGTGCTGCAGGCAATGTTTTTTGTGTGTCTTGGAAAACTGAGCAAGACGGATCCGGCATGAACACAGTATAAGTCAATGGTCAACGAAAAAAAAGGGTCCAGTGCCCATTGACTTAAATTGGTTTTAGTTCCGGATCCGTCTTGTTCATTTTGGAGGTAATACTACCAGATCCGTTCTAAACAGATGTAGACAGTTGTATTTTTGACCGGATGCATTTTTGCTGATCCCCTGATGGATCCCGCAAAAATGCAGATGTGAAAGTAGCTGTTCAGATAACCTCTTCTAACAGTATTGATTACCTGTCTATTTAGGAGGTCCTATCAATTTGTGCTGAGTGGTACAATAGGACAATTATTCTATTTTATATTTAATTTTTAGTGACATAGTACTACCGAAAAAAAGAAATAAAAAAAATAGACAAAATTCTAAAAAAATGTCTTCTGTGAATAGTCACCTTAGAAAGTACTCGTTTCCAAGAAAGAGTGCAAGAATAATTTCTAACACAACAGATTTTCAAGAATAAAAAAACAAGTAAATAAAAAAAATCATGTAACATAAATCATTTAAACATAAGAATATTACAAATAATATACAATTTTATATAACATGAGATTATTTTAAATTAGAACTAAACAGGTTAATGAGAGAGAACTGGGACTGACACATCAATGAGATCTCCGCCAGTAAGTGTGCCATCCAGTCTGTTCAGTCGTAACCTCTATCCTTTATAGCTTAATGCAGAATGTTGCAAAACAATTGGGAATATAGGAAATTCAGAAATATTCTCCTGAGGTTCATTCATTTGTAACGAAAATAAAATCATATCTGGTGACTGCCATTATAATTAATCTCAGACGTACACTTTACTGTTTAAGAAACATTTGGGGTCATCTACTAATCTGAAATACGCCTATATTTGGTGTATTTCAGGCGTATGTTGTGGTGCTACTATGTAAGAAACATATGTGCTAAAGTTGAATGTATATGTGTTCCTGTGTTTCTGTGATTCTGGTCCTTTAAGACAGCAGGCATTGTAATATGATGCTGGAGTGAAACGCCCCCAATGATGTCAGCCTTAGGCCCCTTTCACACGGGCGAGTTTTCCGCGCGGGTGCAATGCGTGAGGAGGACGCATTGCACCAGCACTGAATCCGGACCCATTCATTTCTATCGGGCTGTGCACATGAGCGGTGATTTTCACGCATCACTTCTGCGCTGCGTAAAAATCGCAGCATGCTCTATATTGTGTGTTTCTCACGCAACACAGGCCCCATAGAAGTGGATGGGGCTGCGGGAAAATCGCAAGTATCCGCAAACAAGTGGCAAGTGCGGATGCAGTGCGATTTTCCCGCATGGTTGCTTAGGAACGGGACCAGATCTTTATTATTTTCCCTTATAACATGGTTATTCTTAATAAAGAATGCTTAGTAAAATGAAGATGAAGGGGTTAAAAACAATAAAACTTAACTTACCTTAGCCACTTAATCACGTAGTTGCAATCTGTCTTCTTTCTTCAAGCTTTAGCTAACAGCTAAAGGACCTGTGATAACGTCACATCACATGGTCCAATCACATGGTCCATCTTACCATGGTGATGGACCATGTGATTGGACCATGTGATGTGACGTCATCACAGGTCCTTTAGTTGTCCGTGTGAAAGAGGCCTTAGTGTTGGTCGAGCACCAAAGTGCTCGGGTGCTCGAGTAGAACACCTCGTAATGCTCAGTTGCTCTACAGAGCACCCGGGCACAATGGAAGTCAATGGGAGAACCCGAGTATTAAACCAGGCACCCCCTGCTCTGAAGAGGGGAGTGTGTCTGGTTCACAGGAAAAGGTCAGAAATTGATGGAAACACCACTGAAATGGTTCGGGAACAGCATGGGGAGGATGTCTGGATGCATCTTGGACTCCCAGGACGCCGCTGGAAACGAAGTTGTCCGAGTAGTGCGCCACTTTTACAGACTAACAATAAAAACCTACAAAAAGCATGTGTAACCCACATATAAGTATAAATAATCAATAGTACTCAGTCAAACACTACTAATTATCACAAAATAGCTTTATTGAAAATTCACCATTAAAAATCATACATATGAAGTCTCACATGGAGCAGAATGAGGAAAGAAAACAGACGAGGGGTGCTAGGAAGGGGGCTAGTACATGACATGTAAGTAAATAAATAAAAAAATCACCAAATTATTATATATGGTCATGTGATGCTGCAGGCACTCCCCCAATTTTCTTTTGTTTTTACTTTTTTCTTATTTTGCAGCTGTCATGCGGATATGTGGATGAATGGTTGGACTTGGACCTGGTTCGGACCTAACTGGAATCACTAACGACTTATATAATGAACTTGTTGGACAGTAGTTACACAGGAATATAATATAAGATATATATAGAAAAAATGTTTTTTAATTAGTTTTTTTTACTTTATAGTATTGACGGACAATATATGTCACAGAAACCCCCAGAAAATGGACAGTATGTTACGGCCAGATGAAAGCAATTTTACATACAGACAATGTTTTCAGATGCCAGACTGTACACTCCAGATTTTTGACAATATTTTAGGCCCAGATTAATGTAATTTTAACTACAGACAAACTATTCAGATGCCAGACTGTATATGTCCCAAAACAAAAACAGAATACAGAAGGTATATTACAACTAGAGTTGAGCCAACACCTGGATGTTCGGGTTCGAGAAGTTCGGCCGAACTTCTCGAAAATGTTCGGGTTCGGGATCCGAACTCGACCCAAACTTCATCCTGAACCCCATTGAAGTCAATAGGGACCCGAACTTTTGGGCACTAAAAAGGCTGTAAAATAGTCCAGGAAAGGGCTACATGGCTGCAAAAGGCAGCAAAATGTAGGTAAACGCCCTGCAAACAAATGTGGATAGGGAAAGGAATTAAAATAAAATTTATTTATTTAAATAAAAATTAACCAATATCAATTGGAGAGAGGTCCCATAGCAGAGAATCATGCGTCATATAACCCACCACTGGAGAAGGCCACTTTCAGTTATTTTGGCCCCAGCACCCAGAAATTGGAGAGAGGTCCCACAGCAAGGAATAAGGCATCATATCACCCACCACTGGAGAAGGCCACTTTCAGTTATTTAGGCCCCAGCACCCAGAAAGAGGAGAGAGGTCCCACCGCAAGGAATAATGCGTCATATTGCCCACCACAGGAAAAGGCCAATTTCAGTTATTTAGGCGCTAGCACCCAGACAGAGGAGAAGGTCCCACAGCAGAGAATCAGGCGTAATATCACCCACCACTGGAGAAGGCCACTTTCAGTTATTTAGGCCCCAGCACCCAGACAAAGGAGAGAGGTCCATAGAACAGAATCAAGCTTCATATCACGCACCACTGGAGAAGGCCACTTTGAGTTATTTAGGCCCCAGCACCCAGACAGAGTAGAGAGGTCCCACAGCAAATAAAAAGGCATCATATCACCCACCACTGGAGAAGGCCACTTACAGATATTTAGCCCACGGCACCCAGACAGAGGAGAGAGGACACATGGCAGAGTTTCAAGTTTCATGTCACCCACCACTGGAGAAGGCCGCTTTTTTAGTTATTTAGGCCCCGGCGCCCAGATTGAGGAGAGGTTCATTCAACTTTGGGTTGCACCGCAAGATCTTGGTAAAGTTACAAAAATGAGGATTCAATAAAGAGTGCCGCGGAGTACAAGAATACATGGTTGAGGGGGAGGCAGTTATAAATGTCTATTGTGCACAAGGGAGAGAAAGGTCCTGTGGGATGCATGGCTGGTTAAATTTTATGAACGTCAGCTGGCCCACGTTGGCTGTGGACAGGCTGCTGCGTTTGTCAGTAATGACGCCCCCTGCCGTGCCGAATACACGTTCAGCCAAAACGCTGGCCACAGGGCAGGCAAGCACCACCAAGGCATAAAATTCTACCTCTGGCCACGTGGACAATTTGGTGGAGACCCAGAAGTTGAATGGGGCCGAACTATCTGTCAGTATGTGGAGGGGATTGCAGACGTACTGTTCAACCATGTTAGTGAAATGCTGCTTCCTGCTAACATGTTCCGTATCAGGTGGTGGTGCAGTTAGCTGTTACGTGGAGACAAAACTTTTCCACATTTCTGCCATGCTAACCCTGCCCTCAGAGTTGCTGGCCATGACACAGCTGCATTGGCGACCTCTTGCTCCTCCTCTGCCTTCGCCTTGGGCTTCCACCTGTTCCTCTGTGACATTTGGGAATGCTCTCAGGATCGTGTCTACCAGCGTGCGCTTGTACTCGCGCATCTTCCTATCATGCTCCAGTGCAGGAAGTAAGGTGAGCACATTGTCTTTGTACCGGGGATCCAGCAGGGTGGCAACCCAGTAGTCCGCACACGTTAAAATGTGGGCAACTCTGCTGTCGTTGCGCAGGCACTGCAGCATGTAGCTGCTCATGTGTGCCAGGCTCCCCAGAGGTACGGACAAGCTGTCCTCTGTGGAAGGCATATCGTCATCGTCCTCCATATCCCCCCAGCCACGCACCAGTGATGGGCCTGAGCTGTGTCGGGTGCCACCTCGCTGTGAACCCTCTTTATCCTCATCCTCCTCCACCTCCTACTCATCCTCCTCGTCCTCCAGTAGTGGGCCCTGGCTGGCCACATTTGTACCTGGCCTCTGCTGTTGCAAAAAACCTCCCTCTGAGCCACTTCTAACAGACTGGCCTGAAAGTGCTAAAAATGACCCCTCATCCTCCTCCTCCTCGTGTGCCACCTCCTCTTCCATCATCGCCCTTAGCGTTTTCTCAAGGAGACATAGAAGTGGTATTGTAACGCTGATAATGGTGTCATCGCCACTGGCCATGTTGGTGGAGTACTCAAAACAGCGCAACAGGGCACACAGGTCTCGCATGGAGGCCCAATCATTGGTGGTGAAGTGGTGCTGTTCCGCAGTGCGATTGACGCGTGCGTGCTGCAGCTGAAACTCCAATATAGCCTGCTGCTGCTCGCACAGTCTCTACAGCATGTGCAAGGTGGAGTTCCACCTGGTGGGCACGTCGCATATGAGGCGGTGAGCGGGAAGGCTGAAGTTACGCTGTAGCACAGACAGGCGAGCAGCGGCTGGATGTGAACGCCGGAAGCGTGCACAGACGGCCCGTACTTTATGCAGCAGCTCTGACATGTCGGGGTAGTTGTGAATGAACTTCTGCACCACCAAATTCAGCACATACGCCAGGCAAGGGATGTGCATCAAACCGGCTAGTCCCAGAGCTGCGATGAGATTTAGCCCTATACTGCACACCACCAGGCCGGGCTTGAGGCCCACCGGTACTAGAAACCACTCGTTGGTCTGTTGTTTAATACCCAGCCACAACTCCTGCGCGGTGTGGGCCTGTCCCCCAAACATATGAGTTTCAGAATGGCCTGCTTAAGTTTACCTTGGGCTGTGCTGAAGTTGGTGGGGAAGGTGTGTGGCTGACTGGATGAGCTGGTGGAAGCAGAGGAGGAGGAAGCCGAGTAGGAGAAGGAGGCTACAGGAGGCAAAGAATGATGCCCTGCGATCCTTGGCGGCGGAAGGACGTGTGCCAAGGAACTCTCCGCCTGGGGCCCAGCCGCCACTACATTTACCCAATGTGCTGTTAGGGAGATATAGCGTCCCTGGCCGTGCTTACTGGTCCACATATCTGTGGTTAGGTGGACCTTGCCACAGATGGCGTTGCGCAGTGCACACTTGATTTTATCGGATACTTGGTTGTGCAGGGAAGGCACGGCTGTCTTGGAGAAGTAGTGGTGGCTGGCAACAACATACTGTGGGACAGCCATGGCCATCATCTGTTCGAAGCTGTCTGTGTCCACCAGCCTGAATGACAGCATTTCAAAGGCCAGTAGTTTAGAAATGCTGGCATTCAGGCCCAGGGCTCGAGGGTGGCTAGGTGGGAATTTACGCTTTCTCTCCAAGGTTTGTGAGATGGAGAGCTGAACGCTGCCGTGTGACATGGTGGAGATGCTTGGTGACGCAGGTGGTGGTGTCGGTGGCACATCCTCTGTTTGGTGGGCGCCAGGTGCCAACATTCCTCCCGAGGCGGAGGAAGAGGCCGAGGCAGCATCAGAAGAGGGATCAGGGGAGCGATAGTGAGTTCCTTGCTTTTAAGGTGTTTACTCCACTGCAGCTCATGATTTGCATGTAGATGCCTGGTCATGCAGGTTGTGCTAAGGTTCAGAACGTTAATGCCTCGCTTCAGGCTCTGATGGCACAGCGTGCAAACCACTCAGGTCTTGTCATCAGCACATTGTTTGAAGAAGTGCCATGCCAGGGAACTCATTGAAGCTGCCTTTGGGGTGCTCGGTCCCTGGTGGCGGTGGCCAGTAGCAGGAAACTTTCTTGGTGGCGGCTGTTCTGCTTTTGCCCCCTGCTCCCTTTTTTGCTACGCTGTTGGCTCGGTCTCACCACTGCCTCTTCCTCTGAACTATGAAAGTCCGAGTCACGACCTCCATTCCATGTGGGGTCTATGACCTCATCGTCCTCTGCATCGTCTTTCACCCAGTCCTCCTCCCTGACCTCCTCCTGTTCAGTCTGCACACTGCAGTAAGACGTGGCAGTTGGCACCTGTGTTTCGTCTTTAACAGAGACTTGCTGACTTCGATGAGGTGGTATTCCCATGTCCTCATCATCAGTAAATATGAGTGGTTGTGCATCAGTGCATTCTATGTCTTCCACCACTGGGGAAGGGCTAGGTGGATGCACTTGGGAAACCCTGCCAGCAGACTCTTCAAACAGCATAAGGGACTGCTGCATAACTTGAGGCTCAAACAAATTTCCCTGATATGCATGGGGGTGATGTGACAGACTAATGGGCTTGGTTTTCGGGCGCCATCTGGGCGCTTTCTGCAGAAGACTGGGTGGGAGATAATGGTGTGAACGTGCTGGATCCACTGTCGGCCACCTAATTGACTAGCGCCTGTACCTGCTCAGGCTTACCATCCTTAGAACGGCAATGGGCCCCACCAAATGTCGCTGTAAATTCTGGCGAGTACTGGAACCTGAGGTAGTTGGTTCACTAGGACGTGTGGCTGTGGCAGAATGGCCACGTCCTCTCCAAGCACCAGAGGGTCCACTGACACCCCCACGACCGCATCCATGTCCATTATTAGATTTTTTCCTCATTGTTGTGGTTCACCAAGCACCACAATAAGAAAAAAAATATTTGGCCCAATGTATTGATTTCAAATTCATGCCTTTTTTTACAGGCACCTAACACTAACTGCCTATTTATTTATGTAGCGGATTACACTAATCCAGGCACAGCATTAACCACTGATTTAGGGGAATATCAATTGTAGGCCTAGTATTTAGGCCCTGGATGAAAGGTATCCTTTTATGGACAGATTTACACTTCGAGGTTCACAGTAGCGTGAGAAAAAATATGTAGGATTATGCCTTCAGCAATTGTATTTTAACACTTTGTGTAATATACCTTTTAATGGACAGAAATACACTTGGAGATGCACGGTAGCGTGTGAAGTTATTGAGGATGACCCTCTCAGCACGTATATATACACCTTGAGTGTAATATAACCTTTTACGGACAGAAATACACTATGAGAATCACAATAGTGCGTGCAGATTTACAGGATTATGCTTTCAGCAATTGTAATGTAGCACTTTTTGTAATATACCCTTTTACGGAAAGAAATATACTTGGAGATGCACGCTGAGTGTAATATACCCTTTTACGGACAGATTAACACTTGGCCTGCAACAGCTGGAACACCAGATTCAGGGTATTGCTATATTGGCAAGTGAATTTCACCCCAGAACAAACTCTATCCATTGACGGATACTATTGAACTTTGCCAACCACGGCTGGGACAACGGATTTACAGAATTGCTATTTTGGCAATTGAATTTCACACCAGAAAAAAATATAACCTTTTACGGACAGATTTAAACTAGGCCTGCAACAGCTGGAACACCAGATTCAGGGTATTGCTGTTTTGGCAATAAAATTTCACCCCAGAACAATATCTATCCCGTGACGGACATTATAAAACTTTGCCAGCCACAGCTGAAACCACTGATTTATGGTATTGCTATTTTGGCAATTGAATTTCACACCATAGAAAATATTCCCTTTTACGGCCAGATTTAAACTAGGCCTTCAACAGCTGGAACACCAGATTCAGGGTATTGCTATTTTGGCAATTAAATTTCACCCCAGAAAAAATATACTCTTTTATGGACAGATTTAAACTAGGCCTGCAACAGCTGGAACACCAGATTTACTGTATTTCTATTTTTGCTACTGACTTTCACCCCAGAAAATAATATATCCTTTGACGGACACTAGAGAAATTGTCCAGTCACAGCTGGAACACCAGATTTAGGGTATTGCTATTTTTGCAATTGAATTTCACACCAGAACAAAATCTATCCTGTGACGGACACTATTCAACTTGGCCAGCCACAGCTGAATCCACTGATTTATGGTATTGCTATTTTGGCAATAGAATTTCACACCAGAAAAAAATATAACCTTTTACGGACAGATTTAAACTAGGCCTGCAGCAGCTGGAACACCAGATTTACTGTATTTCTATTTTTGCTACTGACTTTCACCCCAGAAAATAATATATCCTTTGATGGACACTAGGGAAATTGTCCAGTCACAGCTGGAACACCAGATTCAGGGTATTGCTATTTTGTCAATTAAATTTCACCCCAGAAAAAAATATACCCTTTTACGGACAGATTAACACTTGGCCTGCAACAGCTGGAACACCAGATTCAGGGTATTGCTATTTTGGCAACTTTATTTCCCCCCATAAGATAATATATCCTATGGTGGACACTATGAAACTTGTTCAGTCACAGCTGGAACCACTGATTTACGGTATTGCTATTTTGGCAGTTAAATTTCACCTAGCAAAGCAAGGCGTAGTTAAATAGAAAGAGATAAAACGTAACTTTTACTCAAAGATACTTTAGAATATAATCCCTTTAATATGACTGATATACATAGGCATGTGATAATGCCAAACATGAAAAAAGTACTCAAAACACCAAGAGAATACCTTTTAAATGCAGAAAAAGTGTGCTGCAGCACCAAAATGAGGGATAACCATTTGTCCTACCTTACCGGTGTTGACATTGGTGGTAGATGAGTGGGAGCGGACGAGGTGGGCGGGGGAGCAGGAGAGAGGGGCAAAGGGTACAGTGATGAAATATGAGACCCTAGACGTCCCTGTGATAAAAGGACTGCACTTGCCCCTATTGTCCTAACCACGGAGTAACCGCCCTGAAAAGAATGACCCCGTCTGGATCCTTTCCTTTCAAGAGTAATGGACCCTGTAAGCCCTAGTGCAGCTAGACCCTACATGCACGTTTGATCAGGTAGAATCATCAGTGGAGTATTGTACACAGGGAAAAACAGAATAAACCATATGATTAAGTTTAGTTATAATTTATAAGTCACAAAAAGATAGTGGCCAATAGTATGGAGGCCAGGGTCAGAAGAAAAAAGGGAGCCCATAGATGTGGACAACCTATAGACAGGACTGGATCCAGTGTGTGATATACTGCTGGACCGTCCTACCAGCTGATAAGCCGCTAGTGCTGTCTCAAATGATATCCTGGATATCACACACTGGGCGGTTACTTCGTGGTTAGGACAATAGGGGCAAGTGCAGTCCTTTTATCATAGGGATTTCTAGGATCTCATATTTCATCACTGTACCCTTTGCCCCTCTCTCCTGCTCCCCCGCCCACCTCGTCCGCTCCCACTCATCTACCACCAATGTCAACACCGGTAAGGTAGGACAAATGGTTATCCCTCATTTTGGTGCTGCCGCACACTTTTTCTGCATTTAAAAGGTATTATCTTGGTGTTTTGAGTACTTTTTTCATGTTTGGCATTATCACATGCCTATGTATATCAGTCATATTAAAGGGATTATATTCTAAAGTATCTTTGAGTAAAAGTTATGTTTTAACTCTTTCTATTTAACCAGGCCTTGCTTTGCTATGTTTAATTCCCTCGTGGTCATTTAAAGCCACAAATTCACAATCTGGTTTATGTGTGTTGTTCAATTGAATTTGACCCCAGAAAATTATCTACCCTTTGCCGGACACTATTAAACTTCGCCAGCCAGTGCTGGGACACCAGATTTAGGGGATTGCTATTTTGGCAATAAAAAATCTATCCTTTGCCAGACTGCAGACAGTATTACACTTGGCTAGCCACAGCTGGAACACAAGATTTAGAGGATTGCTATTTTGGCAATTGTATTTAACCCCTTAATAAAATATAGAATTTGCTATACTGAGTTTCTACGGGTGACAATAAGCACAGCCAAGCCCCTGGTGTAGGATATAGCAAAAAAAAACTAGTATTGATGGATTGATGGACTTGGTGGTAGCTTGTTCTGGTGCACCACAAGACACAAAATGGCCGCTGATCAAAGTGAGAGAAAAACGCTCTGTGCAGCCTAAAAACCAGTGAGCAATTAACTAGCAGAAGTTGAATGATTCACAGCTGTAGATCGATCACTTCATTATGTGTTTTTGCTGACTTTTCCCTGCCTAATCTCGCCCTCACAGAAGCTGTGTCCTCTCCCTACACTAATCAGAGCAGTTTGACGTGCGGCACAACGTGACTCCAACTTAAATAGAGGCTGGGTCACATGCTGCACTGAGCCAATCACAGCCATGCCATTAGTAGGCATGGCTATGATGGCTTCTTAGGGCAAGAAGTAAAACGCTAGCTGATTGGCTGCTGTGCAGCCCTTCGGAAAGCGGGAAGAAACAACGGACCCGAACCCGAACTTTTTTGAAAATGTTCGGGTTCGGGTTCGTGTCACGAACACCCCAAAATTCGGTACGAACCCGAACTATGCTCGAACTGTTCGCTCAATACTAATTACAACCAGATTAATGTAATTGGAAATATATAACCTGTTTTGGGATGAAGGACACTATATATCACAAAAAACACCCAGAAAAGGGACAGTATATTATTGTCAGATGAAAGTATTTTTACTTATAGACTATTTTTTGAGATGCCAGACTGTATATGTCCCTGCAAAAAAAAAAAAAAAGAATATGAATGGTATAATATGCCCAGTCTAATGTAATTTGAAAAATACAGAAACTGTTTTGGGATGACGGATACTATATGTCACAGAAACCCCCAGAAAATGGACAGTATATTATGGCCAGATTAAAGTTATTTTACATACAGACAATGTATTTAGATGCCAGACTGTATATGTCCCCTTAAAAAAACAGAATATGGACAGTATATTACGCCCAGATTAATGTAATTTGAAATACAGAAACTGTTTTGGGATGACGGACAGTATATCACAGAAATCCACAGAAAATGGACACTATTAGACACAGATTAACAGAATTTGCACTAAAGACACTGTTTGCTGATGAAGTACAGTATTTTTAAACAAAGCCACACACTATGGACACTAGGTGTGAGCCAGATTATTACAGTCACAGTCTGCGGATGATGTACACTATATGTCACTAATAGGTACACAATAAAAATATCTTGCACCTGTCAAACACACTCAGTTGTCCTAAAAAGGACTTTAGGGTTTTGGAAAAGCTTCTGATAGAAAAAACAACTAATTTCCCTCCCTGAATCTGTCCCTTCAGAAGCACTGCCCCTGAGACTGCAAGGTTAAATTGATTGCTGCTATAAAACGCACACACACACACTCTTGTCCTTAAATATGGCTACTGGCATTTCAGTGAGGGCAATACTTACCTGCACCTTGATTGGCTGCTTACAACCCGCAAAACATGATCTGTTCCCCTTTTTTCTTTCACACTACCCCCTGCACTGCATACCTGACTGGGAATTATGTTCTGTAAATTCGGCGGCGTTTACATTGTTGGGTGCTGTAGTTATTTGCTGTAAAATCTCCATGATGTCTTCATGATAAATCTGCAGCGTGGGGACCCCATGTGGCTTCTACACACTTTCAAAATAATCCTTCAGCGGGGCGAATAGATACCAGATGATGGGGACACTCCATGACCCCTTTTTTATTTCAAACTACCCCTGCACTTTATACCTGACTGGTAAATATATTCTGCACGCTGGTAGTCGCGCTGCTGATGGAATTCCCACCTGACACCTAGGCCTCAGTGGAAGCACAAGGCGAAGGAAGAGGAAGAAGTCACCAACAGGCAGGGGGCGTTATCACAGACAAGCGTAGCCGCCTGTCCACAGCCATCTGGACAAGCTCACGTTTATTAAAATGAATCAGGCATGGATCCCACAGGACTTGTCCGTACCTTGTGCAGCATAGACATGTATACCGGCCTCACCCAGCCATTGTTATACTCCAGCACACTTTCTCATATTTCCAAATGTTTTAGGGTCTACCCAAATAAAAATAAAAAAGTAAAAAACTAAAAACGGTGTTGTTGGCCACTACCTCCTCCATAGTGTTGAGCAAATTGCCAATATTTTACGAATATTGGCAATTTGCGAATATTTTGAATATAGTGCTGTATATTTGTAAAAAACAAATTTTTTTTTTTCAATCTGAACTCAAGATACCGTTACTAAAGATAGAGAATATAGCGCTATGTTATCTATCTTCTTTAATTCTAGCAAGCCAACCAATAGGATAGTTATAGCTTATTCAAAGTTTCATTCGCTTTGAACTGGCTATAACTCTCCTATTGGTTGGCTTTCTCGAATTAACGAAGATAGAGAATATAACGCTATATTCGGCATCTTAGTTAATTCTAGCAAGCCAACCAATAGGAAAGTTGCCTTTATACCCTGTTCAAAGTTCAATTTGAATAATTAAATCGCATATTATTTACGATAAATAGAATAATGACGAATATTTGATTTTGATGAATATATGACGAATATTCAATCGAATATTCGCAAAATCAAATATGGCACCTCTCGCTCATCAATACTCCTCCACCATCGCTCAACCTACACCGCCAAATCCACCGCCTCCTCAACCTCCTACTCAATATGGATCTCTTCCTCTTAGTTCAAGATTATTATTTTAATTTTTTATGTATTTTATGTTATTTTAAGTCATTTCCCTATCCACATTTGTTTGCATGGCAACTGTCCAGCTCTTACCCCCATTTTGCTTCCTTTTGCAGCCCTCTAGCTCGTTCCATTACTTTTTCAGATCCATTTTAGTGCCCCAAACTTCGGGTCCCCAATGTTGACTTCAATGGGGTTCCGGGTCAAGTTCTGGTCCAGAACTCGAACTTTGCAACGAAGTTCGGCCTAACTCAACGAACCCGCACTTCCTAGTGTTCGCTCAACACTAGCTATAATCTATCTATCTACCCCATCTCTCCCTGGAAGCCCTGAATTTTTCTCACCCTCCAGACATCGGCATTGTAGAGGACAAGATTACTGTACGTTTTTTCTGAAACCTACAGGATCTGATTTTCTATGTCAAATCCACAAAGATGAAGCACAGCTGCATTCGTTATGTGGGGTAAATTTACCGGCAGTTCTATCGAACTCCAGAACACATATTGCCTTTAAAACAGGCTACAAACTCTGCTCTGCTGGATGACAGTGTAGGTGCTCCCCGGTGCCTGTCAGCCCCTTCCTGGTGAAGTCTGCCCCGGGATGTGTGAAACTACCCCCGTGTGTAGCCAAGCCTCGCAGCTAAAGGCTTTTTTAGCAGCATGACCTGCGGTCGATCATCCGGGCTGCGCAGTGTAGGCAGCCACGAGGACGCGGCCAGCAGCCGCGACAGAGTCGGGGACAGTTCCACACTCGGGCAAGCTGGTTCTTTACTGGCTTCTGTGCTCTGACGGGCAGAGAATGGCTGGGTGCTGCCAATAGCTTGAGCCCAGCGTGTGTGTGGCGCTGATCATGTAAGGGCCGTGCGAGCGTCGGTAACCATGACTCTTCACAGACAAAAGTAGGATGAGAGAGACGCTGCTAAACCGCGCCAGTCCTTCTTCCCTCTGGCTTGGAGGAATCAGTACACAGCGCGGCAGGCTGCGTTACCGCAGTGTTCTTCTCCAGACTCGATGTGCCTGATATGGAAACCGAAAGCAGACCGGTGTCGGCAGTATGGTTTATGTATGGAGGGCAGTGTTCAGAGTTTACACAGTGGACTAAGGGTTACATTATACTAGGGCTGAAATGATTAATTAATGGAATTGATTTATTCAACACAAAAGGCCAATGTGGTCATGAACCCTTGACATTCAAGATCTACTATTCCTACTAATGTTTATGCAATCATTTTTTAGCGGCAATTATTCTAACAGGCTTAATGTGTAGTATATATATAAATATATAAAAAAAAAATATATATTTCAACAATTAGTTAAATGGATTAATAAATAAATAAGAGGCTTAATAAATTAATGAAAAAAAAAAAAAAAAAAAACTAAACTCATTGATTGGACAAAAATAAAAAATTGTTAGCCAAAAAATCCGTAAAGAAATTCAATAGTAGAGAAATATATAAATAAGTCATTAATAAATAAATTATTAAATATATTGAAAAATTCCTCCAAACATAAATAAATACATAAATACATGAATCAATAAATGCATAAATAAATTCATCAATACAGAAATATATAAATAAAGTTATAAATAAATATATAAAAAATGCATCCCTAAATAAAAAAATAAAAAAATTAATTCATCAAGAAATATATACAGAAGTTAAAAAACAATGAAGTGTTGTAGGGAGAACCAAGGAGAGGGGTTGACAAGGGACCCTTCAGCACCCAGAACCGACGGCGGCAAAGAAGTCGCTGCCTATCCAGGACTCGTTCATTTTGATAAATGTTAGTCTGTCCATGGAGTCACTGGACAGACGGGTCTGCTTGTCGGTGACCACCCCTCCTGCCGCGCTTAGTATCTTATCAGACAGTATGGTGGAGGAGGGCAAGTCAGTACTTCCAGCGCATACTTGCCCTCCAGCCTGGCAACCCAGTACTCCATGGGGTCGTTGGTGCTCATGCTGCTGGAAGCACTGACGGACCCCATGTAGTCTACCACCATGTGGGCCAGCCGTTGGTAGTGACTGCTGCTGCTACTGAATCGCGCAGACTGGTAGAACAACCTCATATCACCCATTAGATCACCTGCTCGGCTGGAGCTGCTTGGGCCAGCCACCTGCTTGGTGAGATGGGCGGAGACAACTGGAGTGTGAGGGTTCGCCTGCTCCAGCTTGAGGAGCAGACAGGCCCGCAGATTTTGCATATGGGCCTCCCTCCGGCTGGCTGGGATGAACTGCTCCAGTTTCCCCTTGCAGCGAGGGTCTAAAAGGGTGGCCAACCAAAATTCATCCCTCTCCTTAATTTTTCTGATCCGGGGGTCCGTCCTGAGGCATCACAGCATGTGGGCAGCCATGGGAAAGACTCTGATTGGCTGCCCGGGACCATAACATCTTAGACCTCCTGCTGCTGCTCCTCAACAAATTCTTCCTCCTCCTCCTCGTCCTGGGCCTGGTCTTGGTAGAGCATTATTGCCTCTTCTTGCTCCACCATGGCACTCTCCCCAGCCTCGAGCAGGAACACTATGGGGAGCACGTCATTGAGGCCAACAAGCTCTGCGCTGACCATCTTGGTTGCCTGCTCGAATGGGACCAACATGTTGCAGACCTGGTGTATCTTCCCCCACTCCGCATTGGTGATGTAGGGGAGTGGGTGTGATGGCACGGAAGTGCCTTGGTCAAGCAGGTATTCTTTCACAGACGGTCGCTGCTTCCACAACCTCTCCAGCATGTGGAGGGTGGAGTTCCACCACGTCATGCTGTCCACAATCCACCTGTGAGGGGGTAGGCTGTTGTCCTGCTGCAGTTTGGACATGGACGCAGTGGCGGTTGGGAAGTGTTGGAGGTGGCTGGCAATCCTATGTACACGTTGCCCAATGTCACTCAACCTTGGATATGGGCGTAGAAACTTCTGTACCACAAGGTTGAGGACATGTGCCATGCATGGCACATGTGTTAGACTGCCAGCATGGAGTTTGCTGCCATTGTCACAGACACCCATACCTGCCTGGAGACTTTGGGGTGTCAGCCACTTGTTTACCTGAGCATGGAGGGTGGGCAGAATATGAGGTCCACTGTGTCTCCATTCCCCTAATCTCACAAGCTGGAGCACGGCCTGGCAGCGGACGTGCCCCACACTTGAGTAGCTACAGGAACGCTTTCTGGAGGGCTCGGCAGCAGTGGAGACAGTGGCTTGAGGGAGAGCAGCAGTTCTCCCCTGGACACCCCGGGGCGGCACCACAAACTGAGATGCCTCCACATCTGATGATCCCTCCCCGGCGCCTCGAAGGGACACCCAATTGGCAGTAAAGCTGATGTATCGTCCCTGCCCATGTCTGCTACTCCAGGCATCCATTGTCAGATGTACCCTGTCGCTGACAGCGTGATCCAGCTACAGGGATACATTCTGCAAAAGTGCTGGTGTAGGGCGGGGACGCCGGTTCTGGCAAAAAAAATGGCGGCTGGGGACACGCCATCTGGGTTGGGCCTGCTCCAACATCTGCCGGAATGGATTGCAGTCCATAATATTGAAGGGCAGATATTGGCGATAACCCTTGCCAGGAGCCCATTGAGTGAACGCACGTGTCGGTCCCAGGGGGCGTAGGGCGCGGTGCGTTCAAATGCATTGGCAACCGACGGCTGGTGCCGAACGGCAGTGGAGGTGATAGAGGAGGGTGCAGAGGAGGCAGAGGTCTGGCTGCCTATACCAGTACCTCTAGGAGAAGGGAGTGGGGGAGTGGGAATGCATTCTTGGAAGGGGTTGGGGTGGCTGCAGGACAGTGGCAGGAGCTGCTGTCCCCTGTGCACTGCTGCTGGCGCTGCTACAACCACCCTGCATCTGTTCCCACTCCTGCCAGTGGTTGACTCTAAGGTGCTGGGTAAGTGCAGTGGTACCCAGCCGGGAATCAGACCTCCCTCTCCTCACCCTGGCATGAGGGTGAAGTAAGCCCAAACAGGCGACTTACGCACCAACCTCCTGTCAGATGCGGTGGTGACGGCTTGTGTCTGTTCGGGCTCAGTGCGCATAGGTGGTGCCGGCATCTGCTGTTGCGGCAGCCTCCTGCTGCCATTGCCAGTGAAGCCCCTGCCACTGGGCTTCCTGGTGACCTGGCGCACCATTTGCCTCAGGTGCCTATCTTCCTCATCAGTGCTGCTGTCATCTGACAAGGGAAGTGGCACCCATTCTAAATCACCCTCCTCTTCATCGCCTGTAATGTCAGACGCAAGGTTAACCAGTAGTTGACTGAGGGGAACAGCAGACGCGGAGCCCCTGACCTGGCTCCGCAGTCCCCTCGCTAACGCCTGGGTCTGACTAGGTGTGAGGGTTCTGTGGTTGAAACCACCCGCACCAGTTGGAAGGGATGTCACTGGGTTACTGACGGGTGGTATCCCCTCCTCCTCCATCCCTTCCAAAAGTTCCTGACTATCCGGACCTAGCTCTAGCTCACTCTCCTGCATTACCACCCCCAAGATGTCCCTCTCACTGTTGCTGTCAAACAGCATCAGGGTCGATTCTTGGGGGATGGGGGTTGGTCCTGCAGGAGGTGGAGAGCTGCTGCTGCTCCGAGCCAGGGCAGAGGACTCCATGCCACTGGCTTGTGTCACGAATGAAACCACTGCCTCGGTTCACGTATGAGGGGGACGCCCCTGCCACCTGCGCCCGCCTCTCTGTGGGTAGAGGAGCGGCTCCGTCCTGGCCCCGTGCTGGCCACATGCTGGCAGCGGTCCAACACTAGAACCAACTCCCCTACCACGACCACGGCTGCTGGAATGACCACAGTCACTCATCATTATGACAAATAAGCAAAAAAGTTTTTAAACAACAGAAAAAAAATAGAGAAAATATTGAGGGAGTTTGGGCAAACTTTATTAGGTTGGGGACAATGGGGCAAAACTAAAATAAAAGAGACACTAAACCCTAAATTGCTGCCAGATACAACAATAGTCCTTAAAAGAACTTTTGGGTCTCATGCCCGCAATTTAGCGCAGGTTGTGGTAAAAATATATATTGCTGCTAGACACAACAATAGTCCTTAAAAGGACTTTTGGGTCTCTAACACCAACCCTGCCTAACAAAAAACCAACCCTGCCTAACAAAAAAAATAAAATTCAATTCCCTACACTAACTGTCCCTTCCACAGAACAGCTGTCCCTGACTAAGACTGAGCCGAACCACATGTCATCTGGTGCTTTATAGCACCTGATGATGCATTTTGCCAGTAACCAACAAGGCTACGGAATTACAGTTAGTGGGAGAACTGGGAGGAGACTCATGTTAGCAGCCAACAAACATGCTGGGAGGAGACTCAAGCATCGTGCTCGAGCACACACAGTATTCGGTTGAACTGGTGCTCGCTCAACACTACTCTATAGTAAAATCTTCGGCCACTACCCGGTTCTTCATACCTGGCGCTAACAATGATCTGTAAGGATAAGTTCATACTTCAGTTATTTGGTCAGTTTTGGCCCCGTAACTGCCCAAATTAGTTACTTGTGAAGTCATTCTTATAGTGATGCCTGTCATATGTGTGTCATACTGACTCACAGTATTGTTTCACTACTCATAGCGGGCTCCCTATGCATGTTTCTGCAAGTGTTCTACATCCCTATACAGCCCTCTGCAACCGGTGAAATAGCTGTTTTTTAACATGATTTGTCACAAATAAATTCGAAATCAAATCTTTTTGGGAAATTTGGCAAACTGACCCATTCAATTTTTTGAAAAATGTGCTAATCTCTAGTGAAGTGGTTGAATCATCAGCATGTATGGAATTGAAATCCTTAATAGCTCAGGAAATACCCAAAGAACTTAAAATATCAGGATCCCGAAGCAAATTTTAATTCTACTGCCAGGTGAACTCTCTAGAGAAGCACATGAAAATGTTAGAGTGCCGGTATTTGGTCAGACCTCACAAAAGATCCCATGTGTGCTATAGGTAAATAATCTAATAAAAGAGTGATGCAAATATGAAATCTTTCCTACCATAGGAGTTTTGAAGAAATAAATAAAATACTTTGTTTAGTTGTGAAGAGCTCACCAAAGATCTGTTGGATAAAGCCTATGTAAATAACTGTACACCACAAGTTACCAAGTGGGAGAGACATGTCCTACCTAAGGAACTGTCCATATACAGATCCCCCATGGATGCAATTGGATTTGCCACATAATATAATGAAAGTTTGGTCCACAATCTCCTCCAGCCTTGTCAGATAGCTTCTTTTTAAGTTGGGCTGCCCCTGGTTAAACAAGTAAACATTAGTCAAGAAATATTGACAATCTAAAAAGAACACATAAAGTAACAAAAACCTCCAACTAGCATCAGATAGAGAAAAAAACAATCAGTAGGCTAAATGATTTAAGAAATAATATACCCCCCTTAGACTAACCTAGTTCAACACTTGAGGGTGCCTAAAACAGAAGTATACTAGTAACCCTTCGCTCACCATCCACCCACGCAGACCTAAAAGTTAAACCAGGGAGAGTCATAAATCCTCAAGAAAATAAGTAAAAATACATGCATTATAAAATAATCCCTTAGATTTAAAGGCAACACACTCACATATATACACTATGGAATCCTTTCTGAAGTCCAGACTTTAAAGATGGTGCCCACTGGCAAATGCATAGTTCAGCCTCACTGCCTGTTTCTGCTGTTTTAGCTCTTGGGCTAATATCTGAGATCAGCGATATTGTCCATTGTAGACATTTAACCCCTCGGATGCCATGGTTAAATGTGAACACCACATCCGAGAGCGCTAAAATTGAAAGCAGCAAACTTCCCTGCCCGGGACGTCTTCAGGGAAAGCAGTACAAGGGTCCCAGGCCAATTACTAGTATATTCCAATGCTGTCCTGCAGGTGGAGTACCACATTGGAATACTGAATCCTCTATTTTGCAATGGAATTTTTCTAATGTTTTTAAAAATAGAAGAAAAATTTAAAAAAATATAAAAATTGAAATTACCCTCCTTTCGCTAAATTAAAAATAAACAAACAATAAAAATGGGCATTGCCATGTCTGAAAATGCCTGCACCAATAAAATATAGAAATATTTATCCAACATGGCGAACGGAACAGAAAAAAAATGTATATGGCTGATTCATCATTTTTACATCACTTCACCTCCCCCCAAAAAAATTGAATAAAAGGTTTTCAAAAAGTCATAGACACTCCAAAATGGTATTAATAAAAAGGAAAGATCTTCCCACAAAAAAAAATGAGCCAATATATAGCGCCATAGACATAACTATGAAAAAGAATTATGGGGCTCAGAATATGGTGATAAAAAGATGGTAAAGGAGAACCACGTGGATCATCGAGAGGAAGAGAAGGGGCAGCTCAATCAGGGAGTGCCATCAAGAGAAGATCAAAAGTTCTAAAAAAACTGGCAAGTCCCCTCACTTTTTAAAGCGACAGATTTTCCATCTTTGTGAGCATGCAGCTGAAATGGGTTACCCCATATGGAATGTTCTTTGTGTATGTTATTTTATGGAATCTGACATATTGAGATATGGTAAATATATAAGGTTTTATAAGTCACTGGTGATTTTTATATAGGTCATTAACTACTTTTTCAACCACATTCTGTAAGTCTTTGTTTCGAAGACTATATACAATAGGATTCATTAATGGCGTCACCACAGTGTACAACAAGGACAGGAATTTTGTAACTTTCCAAGACTGATTTCTGTTTGGAACCAAGTAAACACAAAGAAGTGTCCCATAGTACATGGACACCACAACCAGGTGGGAGCTACAGGTGGAGAAGGCCTTCTGCCTCCCAGTGATTGATGGGATCTGTAAAATGGTGAAAATAATATAGACATATGAAATAATGATGATGAAGAAAGGGATGACTACCAACAGAGCACTCAAGATTGTAACTTCTATCTCAACCACAGTGATATCCGAGCATGACAGCTCAAGTATGGGATCAAGATCGCAGAAGAAGTGATCAATTTGATTTGGCCCACAAAAGTTGAGCCTGGTTATTGTTAGAGTGTGGATTAATACTACAAAAGCACTCAGCATCCAAGTCATCACAATCATTCTCAGACAGAATCGGTGATTTACGATATATGCATAGTGCAGAGGTTGGCAGATGGCCAAATATCTATCATAACACATGACAGTCAGAAGGAGACAATCGGTGGTCTCTGAGACGTCAAAGAAGTAGAATTGAACAATGCAGTCCATAAAAGATATTACATTATCCTTAACCACAACCGCATGGAGAATGTTAGGAAGGATATCAGTCGCTAGGATGATGTCTGATAATGAGAGCTGTGTGAGGAACAAGTACATGGGAGTGTGGAGGTTCCTGCTGTAGGACACCAGCACAATGATCAAAAGGTTCCCAAATACTGTCACACAATACACCACGAAGAAAAGGAAGAAGACAATGAATGTTACTCTATGGGTGTCCTGAAATCCCAAGATATGGATCGTTGTTATGGTGGTCAGATTCATCTTCTGCTTTATTTGAAAACAGAATAAGAAACAAAAAAGATAAGTTTGCTCAGAGAATAATATGAAGAATCACAGATTTTCTTGCTGTGTTTTTCTTTAGTTATTATGTGTGTTATATATTATTACAATTAATATTGCAGAATGTACTAAGACCATTCATGTTCAGACGACATTGTTGATATATATACCAATATGTTTTTCTCGCAACTATATATGAATATATCTACCATACTAAACATTGATGCAATAATTACTTAAGTGATTTACGATGTTTGCATACATTTGAGTGCAATGTCTGTTATAAAATTTTTGAACACCAAACAAAAAATATTTGCAAAGAAAAAAGATAAGTTTATATGGCACAATGTGTCTCTTTCAGAGTCCTTAAAGGAGGTTGTGCAAGAATGAGGGGTGGGGATGGTAAATCTCCCACTTGGCCATGCCTGTAAATGGAGGCTTAGTTACCTTCTTGCTGGTGCTGGCTCCCCAGATTCCCTTATGTCAGGACAAATGGTCACATATTGCAAGAGGATTTGTTCTCTGCTACAGCCAGTGATTGGTTGTGGCAATTTTAAACCAGATGTTTTCAGCGAGGGAATCCAATAGATCATTGCAGGCCTGGAGGAGAAGGAGCAGGGAGTCAACATCGGAGAGCAGGTAAGTTTCCCTTTACAAGTCTGGCCAAATGGTTTGCCCAAATGTACCATGATAATGGCTCATGCAAACAGCTGTATTACATCCTTCTGCCTTCTAGAGAACCATAATAGTGCTCCCATGACTTGAACTGTACATCTGCATGCTTTCAATCCAATGGTGACATGATCCATTGGACTCTGTATGTACACAGGTAGAAGAAATCATTGCAGCTAGGAGAAATATTAGATGCCTTATATATTCATACTAGGTGAGCTGTATGGACTCCATGAATCATACAGGCTCAGTGTTGGGGTGCATAAGGCTTTATGTAGAGTTATGAGCTACTTGTGTAAGGTCTCATGTACATAGCACCAGGGCCATAGCTGTAGGGAATGCAGAGATACTAGTCACATCTACCGTAGGTCAGAGAGGACATAAAGACCAACATAAAAGAAAACCCGGATATACAGCAAATGGGTCATGGTAAGTAGGGGTCTACGTTATATTTTTTTTTACTGGGCTACAAGTTAGTGTATGTTCACATTGTATTGTATATTAATGCATACATTAGGAAATCTCCTAGAGTATATGAGTAACATACGCATAAGCCTCATTCATCTGATACTATTTACACGTCAGGTAAAAGGTTTCCCATTTGGCTTTCGGTCGAGTGTAATATATTTGCCTACTTTCCTTTTTTTTTTGCTGGATTATTGACTAGCTTATTCCATGCAGTGGTATCCTGCAAGAAAATATGTATACTTTTTTAACAGGGCTAGCCTATGGCAACTTACTGTATGCCAGGGATAGGAATCCTCCCAAAATGTACTTCCAATGCACACCCTTAAACCTCTGCACTGCACAACTTTACTAAAGTATGCAGCTGACAGGGCATTAGCCAGTCTCTGTACCTAGGAAGGCTCCATGGACGACCATAACATGACAACCAATGGACTAGCATGCCCAAATCTTAATTTCAAAATGTTCTCCCTTATACCCTTGCTTCTAATATCCATGAAGAAAAAAGGTGGATGTATCCCACCCTCTCCTAAAGTCACTATTTCTACCTCAAGTGAGCTATGCTGGAAATGTACCTAATTTTAAAAATATAAACTTGATACTAATGTGGCCTGATACAAATTCCTTACTGAATCTTTCTGAGATTTTTGATGATTGCTTTCTCAGAATCCTGAATATCCCATGGAATAAACTCAATGGAAAAAATAAATAAAAAGCAAATGAAACCAGTTCTCACCTTTATGTGATGAGAACAGTGTGCTTGTTGGAAATTAAATTATTTTGTAAATGAATCATTTTTATGATATTCTGCTGATATTCTATGAGACGCTGCACAATGCATCTCCCTATTTATACATCCAGGGAACAGCTGGGGATTTGTATGGCGCAATAGGCAGCTCACAGGGGACTGCTATATCGTTGATGAATAAAGTATTAAAATCATGATATGACGTAAGAGTAATGGGAAAAAACATATCAAATCACAGAAGAGACCAATGTGTAAATCTAGCAAGAGTGCTGTCCCGTGTTCAGGTTTATTTATGTAGTTTTGAAGCCAAAACCAGGAGTGGATTTAAAAAAAAAGAAGTATTATTCTTTCCTTTTATAGGTCACAGATGATGTTAGCTTCTAAAACTGCATAAAAAAAAACAAAAAAACTGAAAGTGTGGCCATATCTAAAAGGCATGAAATTAATAATAATAATTAGGCTTGAGCTAATTGAGCTTGGGTCATAGATCCAAGGTTGATCGTTTAAAAATAAATAAATTTGGAGGTTATTTATCAAGCTGAAATATGGCTAAATTAGGCTCAGATTGCAGTGCATTTGTTGCTCACAATCTGAGACTTCTCCCTGCTCACGCTAGGTCTAAATAAGTGGGCGTGATTGAGAAGGGGACGTGCCAGAAGTGCCCGTCTCATTTACCATTTTCTATGCCTGTTTCAGGTGTAGAAAAAGGTCTAAATGTAAGACTGCAGAGAAGCTGTCTTATATTTAGAAGCAGTGCTGGATATGCCAAAGTTATGTAGGGGCTGGCGCCTCTTCATAATTTAGGTGATCCCCCGCCAGCTATGGGGCTTTATTAAGGCCGGCATCTAAAACACCAGTTATAATAAATGACCCCCTTTTTTTGTAATACTGTTTCCATACAGCATTAGAATGTAGGTGCAGTGTGTAGGAAAACTTTGTCTTGACCGAAGTTGCGCAAGACTTCGATAAATTACTTCTGTATTCCTATCTGTGTATTTAAAAAGTCGACTTTGGTATTAGTGGGTTCCTCGGTACTAAAGCCGACTTTGGATTTCTATTTTTAATAAATGTTTTTAAATACGTGTCTAGGAATACCAAAGTAAGTTACTGAAGTCTCACGCTACTTCAGCCGATGCGAAATTTTCCTACACATAGCACATACATTTTAATGCTGTACACGGAAACAGTATTATAAATGAAATTTCTTAACAAATCGACTCCAAATCTATGATCTAAAGCTTGATTTGCTTAATAATAATATTAGTAATAATAATAATAATAATAATAATAATAATAATAATCACAAGCACTAACATTAAACAGTGCTGTACCAATGGGGAAGTAATGATTACACTCTACAGGAGAGAGGACATCAATCATAAGCACTTACAAGAGAGAGTTTCTGCCTATAATAGCTTATAGTCAACAGGAGAGAGGTATCTATACCACCCCAACAAGATTAGGCCATACGCAAAAATGTAATAAAATAAATCTTTATTAGTATGTCATTAAAAATTAATAAGAAACATCAAATACATAGAATAGGACGAAGACTATCTAAACAGTGAAGGGGCGTGTCCCCCCTATTGGTGAGGATCTCTCCCACATAAAACCAAAATTGGTTACAAAAAAGGCACCATCCAACATCAATTATGCTGGTATCATGATCCCCCAATCCTAAAAGTATCCCTAGAGAGGTATCTACTAATAGGAGGTTATACTCTAAAGGATATAGGACTTTGAATATAAGAACTGAAAATCTAGAGGAGAAAGGTCTCTGCTCATAAGATCTTAATCTCTACAGAAGAGAGGAGCCTGCTGCTCATTCTTCATGAATTTCACAAAAGTTATTCTTACAAATTAATGATGAGTGAACCAGTTCGGACTGAACTGAGTTTGGTCTGAACTGTGCTATTTTTCAGGCAGCAGACAAACTCAAATTTTTTTTGGTTCAGTTCAGAAAAATCAGCTAAAACGGCACATAGCACCATTTTAGTGCACATGTTGGTGGGTAAAAAAAGCAGTAGGGAGGAAGAAGAAGGGTATCAAGTGGACCTGATAGTAAGTGGGGGGGAGGACATTCCCCTAACTGGCACCCAGGTTGACAGACAGTCTGGATGAGCCAATAAGTGATGCAGCAGGCATGGAGGTGCCCTAGTAGAACATTGTTCTGTGCTGGGCTATGAAAGAGGGTGGTTGGGTTTGCTTACACTGTCTGCTAAAAAAACAATCTTAGGGAGTAAGGGACAGTCAGAAATCAATGCAGGGACAGTAAAGCGAAAGGCTAGGATTCCAAAGAAGAATTGTGTTTGTTGGGTACAATACAGAGAAGCAAGGCAGCTGACACACAGAGAAATAGGAAGCAGTACCTGTGGCTGTGCCTTCTCTAAGAAGTGTAGGTCCACCTGAAAAGCAGCTACCTGCAAGCAAATAATTACATTTTCCCCATTATCACAGATATCCTCCGTGTGGTTCGATTTAATTAAGCAGCATATATACATGATTACTGCAGCAATACCCATGGCGTGGTGGCAATCTACCAGTATGTATGTCATGTTCTAGCGAGAGTCCTACCAACCAATAGAAAATCTCAGGGAAACAAACACGAGACAAGCAATCTGACAACACAAATTCTATATTTATAAAGAACAGACATGGCTGAAAACCGGATCAGTAAGGAACAAGTGGCAGGAAATACCTCTGGACCAAGTGCACCGGTTTTACTTTCAGCTAAATTCAGAGGACAGAGACTCAGTGAGCCCCGTTCTTCACAGAGCCCCAGATGGTTGGGATGAACTTAACTGATACTGGATGGTGAACTTGGCCAATTAACTGCAGAGACTGATGGTGCAGGCACCCACAGTTCACACAAACAAGGACGGAAACCCAGGCACACATACTAGAACCAGAACAAACTGCACAGGACACAGTACAGACAAGACAAACGGGAACCAGCACACAATCAGCTACCTGGTCCAAATGCGTAATGGAGGCATGGCAGTCTCAGGCAGGGCTGCCCAAATAGGCAGACAAGCAGATGCCTGGACCCTATGCAGAACAACTCATGATGGTCTTGGGCAGAGCTGCACAGAGACTACATGTTCTCCATGCAAGGAACCCAGGAGCCATTTCACCGAAGGCAGAACAGAGGTAGTAAATCACTGCCAGGCCAACAAAGACCTAGACACTGAACAAAAGAGATGTCCTCCCTCCAGAGAACCCAGGATCCCTCTCACTGAAGACATAGACTTGCAGATGCTGTATCCCATGGGGAGTTAGTCCATGGGCAAACAGACCACAAGGCATAGATAGGAAGAAGTCTGGACCAGACACAGACAGTAATACCCCTGGTGTGGCAGCAACTTATCAGTGTGTATTAAGGTGAAATTTGGTGTCAAGCCTGAACCGTCCATTAACATATATTCAGTTTCCACATGATCGCAATATAATTTTTTTTAGGGGTTCAATTTAATTTAGTCTTTGGAGACTACTCAAACAAAACAATAGCTGATCTCAGGAAGACCAGCCACAAAAACACTGTGGAGCCTCAGTTAAGAGTCTCAACACAGCAATCCAAATTGCAAAGCTCCCTGGGAAACAGTAATATGCAAAATAAATGTGGAGCCCCAGTATTGGGTCTACAACACAATGAAAGCCAGATATCCCTCAAAGGAAAGAAAACCAGTGCAAAGGGGTGTCTCCATTACAGAGATCACCAAATCCACCATATTAAGTGGCCCCTATGTCAAGATCCCGCTTTATTACAAGCTTTAAGGATGTGACCGGGAATGCCTAAGCCAGTTATCCATCCACAGACAGCTGTTTCGGTGTGTTGCCCCTCATCAGTGTGGAGTAGGATTCTGGCTAACCGGGAGCAATGCCTTGGAGACTACTCAAACAAAACAATAGCTGATCTCAGGAAGACCAGCCACAAAAACACCGTGGAGCCTCAGTTAAGAGTCTCAACACAGCAATCCAAATTGCAAAGCTCCCTGGGAAACAGTAGTATGCAAAATAAATGTGGAGCCCCAGTATTGGGTCTACAACACAATGAAAGCCAGATATCCCTCAAAGGAAAGAAAACCAGTGCAAAGGGGTGTCTCCATTACAGAGATCACCAAATCCACCATATTAAGTGGCTCCTATGTCAAGATCCCGCTTTATTACAAGCTTTAAGGATGTGACCGGGAAAGCCTAAGCCAGTTATCCATCCACAGACAGCTGTTTCGGGGTGTTGCCCCTCATCAGTGTGGAGTAGGATTCTGGCTAACCGGGAGCAATGCCTTGGAGACTATTCAAACAAAACAATAGCTGATCTCAGGAAGACCAGCCACAAAAACACCGTGGAGCCTCAGTTAAGAGTCTCAACACAGCAATCCAAATTGCAAAGCTCTCAAATTTTTTTTTAGGGGTTCAATTTAATTTAGCTTCATAAATATGTGATTAATGTAGCAACACCCCTGGTGTGGCAGCAATTTACCAGTTTGTATTAAGGTGAAATTTAAATTTTTGGGGATAGTTAAATTTAATTAAACCAGGATACATATGATTGCTATAAGAAACAAGGTGTAGCAGCAACCTACTTGTGTGTATTAAACAGAAATGAAGCGTCAAGCCTCAATCATCTGTTGATATATATTCAGTTTCCTCATGGTTGGAATTACATTTTTTGGACTAGGATTGTTAAATTATATATATATATATATTGTCACGGCCGCTGTCTCCGGCCGCGACCTTCCGTCCATTCGTGCGCTGCAGCTCCTCGCTGCAGTTTCGTTACTGTGTCAGTGTGTTTGTCTGTGGTTGTTCGTGGGTTAACTCCTGTGTTTGTCTTTCTGGAGTTTATCCTCTCTGTCTGCTCCATGGGTGTGGCTTCTCTGCCACACCCATGGAACCTGTATATTAGGCTCTGATTTTCTCAGTCCGGGGTCAGTTTTCCTGGTGTGTGCCTTGTCCTGTCCTGCTCCTGTTTGTCTCCCATGCTGCTGACCCATGGGATCCGTGTGTGTCTGTTTGTGCTCTGTAGGTTCCTCTCCCCTACTTGTTCATTGTTGTTCCATGCTGTCTTCTCCTGCTCTTGTCTATGGCTTTGTGGTCTCCTGTTATGTTGTTCCTTGCTATGTTCCTTGCTATGTCATCCTATGCTTCGTTTCCTGTTTCCTCCGGAAGGGGGTCTGTCGTTCCTCGGAGGGGGAACATCCGTCTACAGTCATGCCCTCGGAGCAGCATCCCAGCTGCTGGTGCAGCGGGCTTTGCCCGTGCAGCAACTCTCATGTTGTTGGTGACCATGTGATTAGTATGTCATTGTGTCTCTGTTCTGCAAGCTCTTGCTGCAGCTTCCATGCTGCAGAGTGCATGGGCAAGGCCACTCAGTTTAGCACTGGTGGAGCAAGGTCTTCTCTGCTCATTGCCACTCCTGTCTCCTTGCTAGAACTCCTGCTCTTGTGTTTTGTTTCTGCATTTGTTTATGCCATGTTATGCACCGTCGGTACCCCTGGTACCAAGGTCCGTTTGCTCCTGTGGTCACTGTCTAGTTCACGCTCCAGAGTGGACCCTGGCAACCCTTGGGCTAAGCCTATCCCCACCATCAGGGGCTCTAGTGAACACCTGGGGCTTGCTTAGTCACGCCCCTCTGGAGTATTGCTAGACAGTGGCGCAGTGGGGGTTCCCTCCCACTGTGCAGGCGGTGCATAGCGCTTATGTTTATCCTGTGTTCCGGTTTTGCATCCGTTCATACAATAACCCTGTTTTGTCCATACCTTGTACGTGTGTTTATTATGAAACGACGCGGAGGTTTCTCGCGGGACCTCCAACTCGTGACATATATATATATAAAATTACTACAAGACACAAGGTATAGGAGCAATCTACCAATGTGTATTAACAAGGAATTGAGCGTCAAGCCTCAGTAATCCATGTATGCATATTCAGTTTATACATGGTCACAATTTATAGTTTTTGGGGGAATGTTAAATTTAATTTAATCAGCAAATATGTGATTAATACAAGACATAGGGTAGGGGAGCAATCTTCGTGTGAGTGATAATTAGAAATTAATTGTGAGGCCTGGCCGTTAATAATTTGCTAATGTTCATTTATTTCTCTACACGGTTGCAGTTTAAAATTTTTAGGACTTGTTGAATTTAATTTAGCCTGCAAACAAATGATCAGTAGACCAGTAGACAGACTGAGGTAACAATATACCAGGGAGTGTTAACGTAATATTAAGGATCAGGCCTCAATCGTCCATTTATATATACATTCAGTCTCCACATGGTTGAAAAGGAATAATATATTCTTTTGGGACTTATTCCATTAAATTATGAATAGAATTGAGCGAACCCGAACTGTATAGTTCGGGTTCGTATCGAATTTTGGGGTGTTCAGGACACGGACCCGGACCCGAACATTTTCAAAACAGTTTGGGTTCGGGTCCGTTGTTCGGCGATTTCTTGCGCTTTCTGAAGGGCTGCACAGCTGCCAATCAGCTAGCGTTTTACTTATTGCCCTAAGAAGCCATCACAGCCATGCCTACTAATGGCATGGCTGTGATTGGCAAGTGCAGCATGTGACCCAGCCTCTATTAAAGCTGGAGTCACGTAGCGCCGTGCGTCACTCTGCTCTGATTAGTGTAGGGATAGGATGCAGCTGCTGTGAGGGCGAGATTAGGCAGGGAAAACTCAGAAAAAACACCTAATGAAGTGATCGATCTACAGCTGTGAATCATTCAACTTGTGCCTGTTAATTGCTCACGGGTTTTTAGGCTGCCCAGAGCGTTTTTCTGTCACTTTTTTCTGAAGTGATCGGTGGCCATTTTGTGTCTTGTGGTGGACCAGCACAAGCTGACACCAAGTTCATCAATCCATCAATAGTACAGTAATTAAATAGTGTCTAGCAAAGGATAGATTTTGATCTGGGGTGAAATTCAATTGCCAAAATAGAAATCCCCTAAATCTGGTGTCCCAGCAGTGGCTAGCCAAGTTTAATAGTGTCTGGCAAAGGATAGATAATTTTCTGGGGTGAAATTCAAGTGCCAAAATAGCAATCCCCTAAATCTGGTGTTCCAGCTGTGGCTGGCCAAGTTTAATGGTGTCCGGCAAAGGTTAGATTTTGTTCTGGGGTGAAATTCAATTGCCAAAATAGCAATCCCCTAAATCTGGTGTCCCAGCACTGGCTGGCCAAGTTTAATAGTGTCCGGCAAAGGATATATTTTTTTCTGGGGTGAAATTCAATTACCAAAGTAGAAATACCGTAAATCAGTGGTTTCAGCTGTGGCTTTTCAAGTTTAATAGTGTCCGGCAAAGGACAGATTTTGTTCTGGGTTGAAATTCAATTGCCAAAATAGCGATACTGTATATCAGTGGTTTCAGCTGTTGCTGGGCAAGTGTAAATCTGTCCGTAAAAGTGTATTTTACACTCAGCGTGTTAGCGTCTAAATGCAAGGCCTGATAAATAAATCCTCTATATTTGCACAAGCTACCATGCATCTCCAAATGTATTTCTTTCCATAAAAGGATATATTACACTAAGTGTTAAAATACAAGTGCTTAAAGCATAATCCTCTACATTTGCACACACTATTGTGCATCTCATAGTCTATTTCTGTCCGTAAAAGGGTATATTACACTAAAGATGTAAATATAAGTGCTGATAGGGTCATCCTCAATAACTGCACACGCTACCATGCATCTCCAAGTGTATTGCTTTCCGTAAAAGGGTATAAAACACTAAGTGTTAAATTAAAAGTGCTGAAAGCATAATCCTCTACATTTGCACACACTATTGTGCATCTTCAAGTGTATTTCTTACCGTAAAAGTGTATATTACACTAAGTGTTAAAATACAAGTGCTGAAAGCATACTCCTCTATATTTTTTCACACGCTACTGTTCATCTCCAAGTGTAATTATGTCCGTAAAAGGATACCTTTCATCCAGGGCCTAAATACTAGGCCTACAATTGATATTCCCCTAAATCTGTGGTTACTGATGTGCCTGTATTAGTGTAATACGGTACATAAATAGAGAGCCACATAGTGTTAGGTGCCTGTAAAAAAAAAAGGCCTGAATTTGAACTCAATACATTTGGCCAAATAATTTTTTTCTTATTGTGGTGAACGGTAACAATGAGGAAAACATCTAGTAAGTGACGCGGACATGGTCATGGTGGTGTTAGTGGACCCTCTGGTGCTGGTAGAGGACGTGGCCATTCTGCCACAGCCACACGTCCTAGTGAACCAACTACCTCAGGTCCCAGTACCCGCCAGAATTTACAGCGATATTTGATGGGGCCCAATGCCGTTCTAAGGATGGTAAGGCCTGAGCAGGTACAGGCGCTAGTCAATTGGGTGGCCGACAGTGGATCCAGCACGTTCACAAAATTATCTCCCACCCAGTCTTCTGCAGAAAGCGCACAGGTGGTGCCTGAAAACAAAGCCCATCAGTCTATCACATCACCCCCATGCATATCAGGGAAACTGTCTGAGCCTCAAGTTATGCAGCAGTTTCTTATGCTGTTTGAAGACTCTGCTGGCAGGGTTTCCCAAAGGAGTCCACCTAGCCCTTCCCCAGCGGTGGAAGACATAGAATGCACTGACGCACAACCACTTATGTTTCCTGATGATGAGGACATGGGAATACCACCTCATCAGAGTCCACACGTCTCTGATGATGACGAAACACAGGTGCCAACTGCTGCGTCCTTTTGCAGTGTGCAGACTGAACAGGAGGTCAGGGAGGAAGACTGTGTGGAAGACGATGCAGGGGACGATGAGGTCCTAGACCCCACATGAAATGAAGAAAGTCGTTTACTGACTTTCATAGTTCATAGGAGGAGACAGTGGTGAGACCGATCCAACAGCGTAGCAAAAGAGAGAGCAGGGGGCAAAAGCAGAACAGCCGCCGCCAAGAGAGTTCGCCTGCTACTGGCCACCGCCACCAGGGACCGAGCACCCCAAAGGCAGCTTCAAGGAGTTCCCTGGCATGGCACTTCTTCAAACAATGTGCTGATGACAAGACCTGAGTGGTTTTCAAGCAGTGCCATCAGAGCCTGAAGCAAGGCATTAACGTTCTGAACTTTAGCACAACCTGCATGACCAGGCATCTACATGCAAATCATGAACTGCAGTGGAGTAAACACCTTAAAAACAAGGAACTTACTCATGCTCCTCCTGCTCCCTCTTCTGTTGCTGCCTTGGCCTCTTCCTCCGCCTCGGGAGGAACGTTGGCACCTGTCGCCCACCAAACAGAGGATGTGCCACTAACACCACCACCTCTGTCACCAAGCATCTCCACCATGTCACATGGCAGCGTTCATCTCTCCATCTCACAAACCTTGGAGTGAAAGTGTAAATTACCACCTAGCCACCCTCAAGCCCTGGGCCTGAATGCCAGCATTTCTAAACTACTGGCCTTTGAAATGCTGTCATTCAGGCTGGTGGACATGGACAGCTTCAAACAGCTAATGGCGGTGGCTGTGCCACAGTTCGTTGTTCCCAGCTGCCACTACTTCTCCAAGACAGCCGTGCCTTCCGTGCACAACCAAGTATCCGATAAAATCAAGTGTGCACTGCGCAACGCCATCTGTGGCAAGGTCCACCTAACCACAGATACGTGGACCAGTAAGCACGGCCAGGGACGCTATATCTCCCTAACTGCACACTGGGGAAATGTAAAGGCGGCTGGGCCCCAGGCGGAGAGTTGTTTGACACACGTCCTTCTGCTGCCAAGGATCGCATGGCTTCATTCTTTGCCTCCTGTTGCCTCCTCCTCCTACTTGGCTTCCTCCTCCTCTTCTTCCACCTGCTCATCCAGTCAGCCACACACCTTCACCACCAACTTCAGCACAGCCCGGGGTAAACGTCAGCAGGCCATTCTGAAACTCATATGTTTGGGGGACAAGCCCCTAACCACATAGGAGTTGTGGAGGGGTATTGAACAACAGACCGATGAGTGGTTGCTGCCGGTGAGCCTCAAGCCCGACCTGGTGGTGTGCGATAATGGGCGAAATCTCGTCGCAGCTCTGGGACTAGCCGGTTTGACGCACATCCCTTGCCTGGCACATGTGCTGAATTTGGTGGTGCAGAAGTTCATTCACAACTACCCCGACATGTAAGAGCTGCTGCATAAAGTGAGGGCCGTCTGTGCGCGCTTCCGGGATTCACATCCTGCCGCTGCTCGCCTGTCTGAGTTGCCCACATTTTAACGTGTGCGGACTACTGGGTTTCCACCCTGCTAGATCCCCGGTACAAAGACAATGTGCCCACCTTAATTCCTGCACTGGAGCGTGATAGGAGGATGCGCGAGTACAAGCGCACGCTGGTAGGCGCCCTCCTAAGATCATTCCCAAATGTCACAGGGGAAAAAGTGGAAGTCCAAGGCGAAAGCAGAGGAGGAGCAAGAGGTCGCCATCGCAGCTTTGTCACGGCCAGAGATGTGGAAAAGTGTTGTCACTACGCCACAGTTAACTGCACCACCACCTGATACAGAACGTGTTAGCAGGAGGCAGCATTTCAATAACATGGTGGAACAGTACATGTGCACACCCCTCCATGTACTGACTGATGGTTCGGACCCATTCAATCAGGATGCTGAGAAGAAATCAACATCAGTGGCGAAGGGTGGTGGCGGCAACAATAAAGAACAGAGGCCACATACCTCCCAAAGAAGAGCTAGAGACACTTCTCCTTTGATATATGATGACCCAAAATGTGCCAGAGCTAAGCCTGGCATGGCTTCCTATAGCTCTGTGTGGCCAACTCCTGTTTTTCCACAAGGCACACAAAACCACAGTGGTGTGCAAGATATGCAGGATTAAAATAAACTGTGGCCATTCAAACACAATTATGGGTACCAGAGGTCTTCTGCAGCACATGAGGCAGTATCACCAGATCCTTTGGGAAAATTCAACTGGCCAGCATTCCCAATCAGCTTTTCCTTTTTCTACTAGTCCTCTTTATGGTATCCCCAAGCAGTATGTACCTTTCTCATCATTAGCGATGAGCAAATTTTTTAAAAAATTCTCTTTGGATGGTTTGTAGAATTTCCAAAATTTTATTTGATGTAAATTTATTTGTGATGAATCACATGAAAATTAGCTATTACTCGGCTACAGAGAACCTGTATATTGGTGTAGAACACTGTGCATTGACGAATCACACTGTGGTAGTGAAACAGTTACTTTGCATCTGTATGACAGGCGCCACTCTTAGAATCACTTCACACTTTACTTATTTAGTTAGTTTCGGGGCCAAAACTGACCCAATAACTGAAGTGTGAACTTAGCCATAGGCTACTTTCACACTAGCATTCTAGTTTTCCGGTATTGAGATCCGTCATAGGGGCTCAATACCAGAAAAAAAATGCTTCAGTTTTGTCCCCATTCATTGTCAATTGGGACAAAACTGAACTGAACAGAACGGAATGCTCCAAAATGCATTCCATTTAGTTGTGCTCCCATACCAGAGAGCAAACCGCAACATGTTGTAGTTTGCTTTCCATCCTGGGATGCGGAGCAAGACGGATGTCCCCCATTGCAAATCAATGGGGATGGATCCGTTTTCCCTGCCACAATCTGCCACAATAGAAAACAGATCCGTTCTCCATTGACTTTCAATGGAGTTCATGACGGATACGTCTTGGCAATGTTAAAGATAATAAAACTGAATCCCTTACGGATGCAGGTTGTTGTATTATCAGTTACGGAAGCGTTTTATGCTGAATCTTAGCGCCAGGTATAAAAAATTGTGCAGTGGCCAAAGATTCTACTATAGAGTGAAAGAGCGCACTCCTGTCTGCTGTACTCCTGTACACTGTCTGCTGACTCCACATAGGTTTCTACAGAACATGTTCTGTTACACGCTGATACAAGTAGTGTCCCCCTGACAGAGTAGAGAGGGTGTCAGTAGAGATGAGCGAATCCAAGTTGATGAAGTGGAATTTGATCCGAATTTCAGGAAAAGTTCTATTTGCACCGAACTCGAATTTCCTGATGCTTCGTAGTAACGAATCACATGAACATGGAGCTAAGAACTCTGGGAACGAGGGATCACCCACAATGCCATGCATGCAGCCAATCAGCAGCCCACGAACCCATGTGATGACACAGCCCTATAAATAGCCTCAGCCATCTTGGTTGCTGTCATTTTCCAGTGTACTTCCAGCGCAGGGAGAGACGTGACAGGCACTAGGGACAGTGTTAGGAAAGACTTTGTTTAGCAGAAAAAAAAATATTTAGAAGTTCAGTAAAAGTTCATTCAAAGTGTAGGGAAAGGATATGGAGGCATTATCCACACTATAGGGAGAGAGCAGGGAACAGAAGAGTGTACAGCCTGGGGAATAGGAGCTATTACTGTTACACCTTGCTGCACCAAATTGCACTATATGATAGCTCAGTAATTCCAGCAAACCTTGCTTGTTATCAGGGTGAAAGTGCTGTGTGATACAGCCATTTTTGGGGTTTATTTATAGGAAATATAAGCATGTCTTATTAGCCGTTCTGTGGTGAACTAACATTGTGACACAGCCTTTTTGGGGTTTATTTATAGTAAATACAAGTACGTCTTATTAGCCATTCTGCGGTGAACTTACAATGTTTTACAGCCATTTTATGGGTTTATTTATAGGAAATATAAGTATGTCTTCCTAGCCATTCAGCGGTGAATTTAACTTGTGATACAGCCATTTTTTGGGTTTATTTATAGTAAATACAAGTATGTTTTATTAGCCGTTGTGGGGTGAACATATATTGTTATACAGCCATTTGGGGGGTTTATTTATAGGAAATACAAGTACGTATTTTTAAGAGTTCCGCAGTTAATTTATGTCAGACAGGCCCTTCAAAGGGAATGGACATTGGCCAAAATGTTTCTGGTGCAGGCAGAAGTAGCAGCAGAAGAAGGGGGGCGGCAGAAGGAGTCGCAGCGACAGGCCTGAGCTTGCGGTGTCATCTAGTGGTTGTGTCTTGAATAGCAACCCTGTGGCGCTTGAATGGTTCAATTGGTATTCTACTTCGTAGCAAGTGACATCAGATAACCCCAGCCAAAAGTCGGTGGGTTCCTTTGACATGACACTTAGTTGGCATTGCCCGGGAGCAGGCCCTGGGGCCCCACCTATCCTGAACCTGCCACTGTCATTTTCTGTTCCCTCAGCTTGAGAAGAATTATATGCCGTAGGCTCGGCTCCACTTTTCAGTGAGGATGAGCTTCTAGATGACAGTCAGCAGCTACTGCCCAGCCAAAATCTGGAGAATAGATCTGCCGCTCCCTCCGTTAGGAGGGTAAGTAGTGATGATTAGAATAGCAGGGGAACTGGTGTTGCAAGCAGTCAGGCTCCTGGCCAAGAGACCATTGAGGGGGACATCAGTTACGTGCAGACAGTAGTGGATGATGATATAGCTGATCGCACTTGGTAGTCGGGTGAAGAAGGAGCTTCATCATCATCAGGAGAAGAGGGTCGCAGCTTGCGCATGAGGCAGCGGCTGAGCCAGCAAGGTGGTAGCATGGCCATGAGTCAGCATGGTGGCAGTAGTGGGAGACCAGGAGCCAAACGTGCCTGGGGTAAACCGTCCACTTCGCAGGAGCCTACCTGCCCGGAAAGTAGCGGTGCAGGGGTTCACAGAGACAGTGGTAGTAGGCAGTCAGCGAGAAGTGTTGGGGGGAAAATGTCATACTCGGCAGTGTGGCATTTTTTTTGTTAAGCCACAGGAGGAGGTGAACATGACCATTTGCATAATCTGTGGGCAGAAGGTGAATCGTGGCCAGGGTGCCAATGTTGGCACCATGGCCCTATGCATGCAGCATCACCTTAAAGTAGCCTGAGAGAACCGTGGCTCCGATGTAGTCATCCAGCCTGCTGCAGCAACCACTGCATCACCCAGTGTCCCGTACTATTTATCCTGCAGTCAAGGCTCCACTACCTCAGCCGAAGGAAGCTGTCTTTTCTTCCCATGATCTACTGGTCCTGATGCTCCTGCTCCTCGTCCTCCTACTATTTGTCACACATTTCATCAGCAATTGAACACCAAAGCGATTTACACACTGTTGGTCCTGCGATGATGTCCTCCTCTGCCTCCTCATTCTGCACCCTGTCCTCAGCCTCCACTGCAGGGACAATTCATAGTGCTCCTCCAGCATACCACAAGTGCAGGGCATGGCAGTGTCATGCTGTCCTGCACTTAGTGTGCGTGAGAGAACGGAGTCACACAGGAGAGGAACTTTTCCTCGTCCTCCATCAAAAAATATAATCCAGAGTTTCTACTCGCCAACTCAAAATCAAAAACCTTGGTCAGCCACAAACGGAAGAACATGGTGTTGGTGCTCGGTCAAGGAGGGCTTAGCCGTGCACCCTGCATGGCGCACATGTTTAATCTGATTGTAAAGAGGATTGTCAAGTCTTCCACCCATCTGCAAGACATCTTGCCAGGCCAGGAAAAAGTGCATGCACTTCAGCCACTCTTACACTGCAAAGCACTCCCTTCTTGAGCTGCAAAGGCAGAATGGTGTCCCCAACATCGGTTGATATGCGACATTTCCACCTCCATATGTTGGAGCGACTATGTGAACAGAGAAAGGCCATAAACGATTTTTTGATAATTTACATGGACAGAGGTACTCCCCAGTGTAACTTTAAAGTTGGCCAGTGGCAGCTCATGTGTGACACCTGTCATTGGCTCAGGCCCTTTGAGGAGGCCACTTTATGAACAACATAATTCCACTGCTTAATGTCCTTGAACGGATGCTATTAAATCTGGCTGGCCAGGGGACATGAGACCTGGCGCCTATATCTCACAGCCACATGAGCCCTGTGGGGGCTAAACTGGAGGAGAAGGAGGACATTTGCGCACAAGAGATGTCCACAAAAATGGGTCGGTTTTATGCACAGGTGACAGGAGAGAAGGGACAGGAGCAGCCAGAGGAGCTACAGGGCGACTAGGAGGATGAGGCAGATGACGCAGACACACCGTGACAGTATGCAGTGGAGATTGAAGCAGGGAGTCGCTCCTAGTCACTATTGTAAATAGCATGATGCATGCTTGTTTGCGTTGTGACAACTGAATTGTCACCATTCGACAGAGGGATGACTACTGGCTCGTGACCATGTTAAACCCATGCAACCGGTCCAAAATGGGGGCCTTTTTTCCCCCAGTTAGAGGAAGGACAAACTGAACTACTATTGAGGCATCCTATGTAGTCAGTTGGCAGCTGCCTATGCGGTTGCCCATCCTCACAGAGGTTTGACCAAGGGGACCCTCTGTGCTCCACTGTTATGTCAGCTAGGGTGGGGGACGGCCGGAGCAATACCAACTGCATCAGCAGCAACTTAAGCCTAGAGTCTTTGATGAGCAGTTTTCTTCTCCCACCTAGTGAATAAACTACTCACCAGCACCAACAGCTAGACATGGAGCAGAACCTGAACCAGCAGATGGTGGCATGCTTGGACTGCACCCTGCCACCCCACATTGAAGATCCCCTGGACTACTGGGCAGACAAATTTGATTTGTGGCCACAACTGGAGGAGTTTGGCAAGGACAAGCTTTCTTGCCCGGCCAGCAGTGTGGCATCAGAGCTGGTGTTTAGTGCGGAGGGGGCCATAGTTACCCAAAGGAGAATTTGCCTGTCCACCAAAAATGTGGAGAAACTGACCTTTGTGAAGATGAATCAGGCATGGATCAGCCAGGATTACCACACACCAGTGCCTGATAAATCAGACTAGATCGTCCCTGGTGCTATTTATAAAAACAAGAACTGTTTCTTCTGGCTACCTGCTTCAGCTACTATTCTGATGCTGCCACCCGCCTGATAACACATATCTGCTGCCAGGTGATCCTACCACCACCCAATATCTTGTGCTGATACTGGCTAGTCTTTTTCCCCCTACCTCCCCACTCTGTCACTTGGCCACTCTGTGGTCTCTTCATGCTGCTGCCACCTCAACACTCTGTGGTCAACTCATGCTGCTGCCACCTCAACACTCTGTCACTGGGCCACTCTGTGGTCTCTTTGTGCTGCTGCCACCTTACCACTCTGTGGTATTCTCATGCTGCTGCCACCTTAACACTCTGTCACTGGGCCACTCTGTGGTCAACTCATGCTTCTGCCAACTTAACACTCTGTAGTCTTTTCATGCTGCTGCCACCTCAACACTAGTGATTTCGACAGGCCAAACAGGGAAAATAGTGGCCTCGTCATAAAGTGGGGAGGTTGGCAACTGCATGAGGATTAAAGATAACAGTCAGTCACAGAGTGGTGCTGGCACTGGTCGTTAACACTGCCAAACATGCTTTTACCCATAGCTATGTATTTCAGTGTCACTCAGACATAATTTATTATTGCTGTCATTGCGCTTGAGAGCTTCAGGAGGGGGATCATTCATAAAAGATAAATGTCAAACAGAAAGTCATACAGACATAGATAGGTAGGTATATAGATAATTTTATTTCTTTTCTCGACAAAGGTTTTTGTCTAATTTACAAATGTTCTTACTCCCTCTCCCAGCAGGCCTCTTTACATGAATGAAATCAATTCATTTAATTGTCTGGAGACCTTTTTCTTTCCTCTGAGAAATCTCCTGTATGCTATAAAATACATAATTAAGAAACAGTACGACGCACATGGAAAATTCTGAATACTACTGACTTGAGGAAGTCCGATTAGAACACACACAGGCGGCAAATAAGTGTCTAAGGAGACACTCCATATGAAACACTGCGGCCGTGAGTAACCAAAATTCACCCCGTCTTATGTGAACACACTGTAACAATACAGGAATACGGCGCACTTACATTGTAACTATCGCTCCCTTTGTTTAAAGGGAATGCCGTAATAGTGCCAGCCAGTGTTATCTGTACATTTTATATTTAATGCGTAGGATAAAATCCAAAATTTTGTGAGTACAAGCAAAACTTAACACAGATACAACTGAAGTAAATCGAAGAGTTCTACGTGATCTGTTGCAGCTAAGCCGTTTATAACTTTCATATATGGATTATGACATTTGATGAATAAGTCACCGTCCAAACACGCATCCTAATATATATATATATTTTTTTTTTTCAGCCATTTTTTTATATATTTTTTTGTGATTTTTGATTTTATATGCGGTAGCTCCTATAATATACCTGGGCCTTTCAACTAATGTATATTGTGTATGTATTTTAATATAAGGTTTTAAAGACTATGCGATTAGAGATAAGATAATTGTGTATATGTATGCACAAACTGTTAATTAATATTAAAACGTAAGTAAACTGTTGAGAGCCAGTTATCTTTGTAGGGATTTATTCATATGGACAATTCTACCGGCAGGTAAGGCAGGATTAATTTTTTTTTTCTCTACAAGGTGAGTATACCGTAATCATGCTATTTGTCTGATTAACAGCATTCTTTTACAGCTGTATTCTTTGGGTTAGAAAGGATTTTTCATCCTGTGAGGCTCCTTGTATCTGCAATAAGAATCTCTCTCTGAGCTTCCACTATTCCCAGGATACCTGTCTTCGTACCTCAGTAGGAGACATTACAGCTCACAATCACTCAGTTTCAAAAACCCGCCCGTATTCACCATCCAGAATGAGGATACATTTAATATCATTCACCTGAATTTGCTCTTAGGAAATGATGTTTCTTGAACACAGTTATGTTTATGCTGATGCCAATAAATTGTTGTGTGTTTTTTTTTATGTTGAATCGCTATGACATATTGTCTGTATTGTCTGTAAAAGTATTGTGCTTCGGTTCTTATTTGTAAACCTTTTTTTTTATTTTCATTATTACTTTAACTCGTTCAGGTCAGAAATTTATCATTTTAGTTTTTTAGTCTTCCGGGAACCATAACTTATTTTCTGCAGAGCAAGAAAATGTAATATTAAATATGATGTAGTGGGAGACTGGGAAAAAATGATCTGGCTACGATTACAGCAATACTACACTTGCATCACCACATTCTGACTCTCATAACCTATTTATACTTTTTTCTGGGGAGCTGTGTGAGGGCTCATTGATTTTGCAGGGCGACCGCTAGTTTTTATTGATAACATTTAGTAGTGTGTATGACTTTTTAGATCTTTTAAGTGAAACTACAAAGAAAAAAAGGCAAATAGACTATTTTTATATTTTTCTGCTATGGCGTTCACCGTATGAGATAAATGCAGTTATAATTGACTGACTTAGGAATTTTGGGAGGCCACGGTGTTAAAGATATTTATGCTTAATTTTTATTTTTTATATGGGAAAAGGTGGGCGATTTACATTTTTTTTTTGTATTTTTAAAATCTTTTCTTTAATTTTATCTTTAACCTGTAGGGGACTATAACATGCAATCGTCAGACTATGGGAGATTTGCTATGTTCCTATAGAACCCTGCCACAGCCTTCCAATGGCCTGAGACTGCCATAGAAACCAAAGCTCCCTCAATCTCAGCGCAGAGTAACCATTTTGGCCTCATGAGCCATGGTCGTCGGTGACCTTGGAATCTGAGGGATTAAATGTCTTTGATGGGCGTTGTCGCTGATCACATACATTGCCTTCTGGTATCAACTGTGTAAAACAGCAGTCACCAGGCAGATATGGCGTCCACTTAGCTTCAGAGAAGGTGCTGTGGTTAAAGATCTGTCTCCCGTCACCGTACGTACATGGTAAAGGTTGTCAAGGGGTTAAATTAAGTTGAATGTATACTAATTATTTGTTACTTTACATTACAACTAGTCTTGAGCAAATTTAAGTATCCGAAGTGGACTTTGATCCAAATGTCAGGGAAATTTTGATTAGCAGATAATCTGAATTTCCTCATGCTTCGTGGTAACCAATCAATTTTCACTGAAAAAATAAATCATACTCGCCTCATCCATTTGAGCATGAATGAAGAGACCGCCGCGACCAGCTTGATTGACGATCCCACGTAAAATGTTGTGTTCCGCGACGTTTGACGTCATCATTACGGCCACCGAGCTGATGTTATCATGCACTGTGCATGATTTCAAGCTGAATCTTAAATCAAGATGGCTGTGGCGGCCTCTTTGCACTCAAATGCATGAGGTGAGTATGATTTCTATTTATTTTTTTAACCCCTGAAAGGCTTTCATTCTTACATCAGATTCCGCACTGAATCAGTTCAGTGATGAACGCAGCATCTGAGGGATTCAATGATGGGGGACGAAACCATCGCCGCTCCCTGTCATTGCGCCCACTACATACAAAGGAATGCGCTTCGTGATTAAATAATTCATCACAAGGTGAATTTATTTTTGTAATTCGGTGATGCAGCCAAAACTAATTTTTGTAAACTTTTCCCATCTCTTTTTATAACTTGCATACAAAAATACTGTATACACAAGTACATCAGCCTGGGTACGAACAAGTATTATACATAGGCATCATGAGCAGATACCCATAAACTGACATGATCAGAGGAGGTTTCCCCCATCGTTCTTTTCTTTCTATGTCATCAGCTGTTATATCCAGTGAAGCATGTGATGGACATCAGGAGTTTGTGGAGGACAGTGGATGTGTATTATAGATCCTGTTCTACTCCATGAACACCGCAAGTGTCTGCAAGTTAAGTTTGCCATAATAGTAAGGGATTCAAATCCAAAGTATTTTCTTACTTTTAGTTCGGCGGTCTCTCACCATGCGCTGCACGGGGGCGCACGTGAACTAGCAGCAGGACGGATCCGACAGGCTGTTCACCCACCGGAACAGCCTGACGGACTCCCCTGCCGCTAATGTGAAAGTACACAAAATAAATCAGTAGGAAAATATATGCCGATTGAATAATTTTCGTAGAATATAATAGGGAGAACAAATCAGGGCTAACGTGACAATGAACCAATAAATAAAATATCTTTATTAATTCCTTAGAGAGGTAAGGGTACATAAGGTACCTCAAATTAGCTAAAAACTAGGGACAGTCACACACAGAAGACAAAACATAGATCAATGCATAGATAGAGACACAGATATGAAGAGTGGGGGAGGGTATAAGGTAATCTGTCCCTATATCACCCTATCTAACCCTCAGCACAGGGACACTCCCTGATGGTGGAGGTTCCCTGCCCCCGTACCTAGGGCTATTAGGCCCTATAAACCCTTACGTAAGGTTGGTATCCTGGGGAGATGATGTGTCCTAGCTCCAACCGTGTTAGAGAAATCCGACACGTTTCTCCTTACAAAATGTGAAAGTACCCTTCGTCAAAATATATTTTTTACAATCTCAACCTATGATTGATGTAAAAAATAAAAAGTCAGTTGTAAAATAGTGCATTAGAATCTCTTTCTAACATTTCTCGCATCAGGGATGCTCAGGCACATGTCTTTTGTTGTTGCAGCTCAGGTGAAAGTCCTTTCTGCTGCAGCTCAGAAGCATGTCCTTTCTGGTGCAGCTTAGGAGACATGGCCTTTTTTCTGCATCTTTTTCACTGTAACAGCTTCTAACAGAATATACAGTGGATGGCAGTTGAAGGATGGAACCACATTACACAGCTGGACAGAGAAATTAGGAAAATAACAAACAGCAGGTGGCACTATACAGAAAAACGTGGAATTACAAAACTGTTCCCGATCCAGGTGATGTTTTCAAAAGTGTTTTTTATTTATTTTGTTACTTATTCACTAATTAACCTTAAATGTATATGTGGACAGAACCCCCAGCGATGCAATGTGGGTGCCTCAGTCCTGAGGGTTTGGTCTACCTCGCCCCCAATGTGAAGTTAAACAGAACAAATGAAGAGGTGGCATTCCAAATTCATGCAAGTCCAGTGATAATTTAATCCATATGTGATGTTGTGATCCTTTTGAATTTCTTTTTTTGCTCAGGAACAGTCATTAGAAATATCACTTAGTTTTGTTTCATCTGGAGGAGACCTTATTTGCATACTTTTTTTTCCCATGGATCATTTTCCTTTGAACAGACACAAACTCTTTAAATATCAGCAGCCAACAGACTTAGACTGTCTTAGGCTCCACCCATGAGGTTCTTCGGAGCATAAATCATAAATGGTGTTAAAGAGGACCTGGCAGATATTCTGATGTGTGCTTTAGTAAATACATATGTATAACAAATTTAATAATAATAGTATTCTGAACCAACTTGTGTTTAGAACATTGTTCCACTGTTAGAAATGTAAGAATATTTTGGCAATTTGGTGTTACCAGATGGACGTGTGTACCTACATAGTGACACTGTCCAATCAGTCCAACTGTGTAGGGAAACAGCCCTGCCACAAGTGAAATTGTAACATTCAAACTAGCAGATGCACAACTCAGGGAATAGATGCTCCAGAATTGCTATTTCATGGGGAGTATAAGCACTAAAACAGACATGTCTGGAATAAAGATGAGAGAATCAATTCTGAAATTTGAATTAATTTTTTTCCAAACACTTGCATGCAGAATTTTTTTCCAACTAAAATAAGGGATCTCAGACAGAAATAATTCCAAATGTGCATAACTGAGAAGAGTGAATGCTTAAAATACAGGATCCATACATTTATTTTATTTTTCTGTTCTTCTGACAAATTAGAACAATTGAAAAACAAACAGTGATATGAACCCTGCCTTATTGGTATACATACACCCATTGTTCTTCTAGGCTCTTCTGAATTTTAATGCTGAGATATTTCTGTTTGTTATTATCATCATCATCCAGGCAATGCAAGAGAAGAATTTCACCCTCATCTCAGATGTCATCCTTCTGGGTTTCCAAAATCTCCAAAACTTCAAACCCCTATTTTTTTCTATATTTGTCTTGATTTACTTTACAACCATAAGTGGAAATGTCTTGATCATCCTCCTGGTGTCTTCTAGCAAGAACCTCCATTCTCCCATGTACTTCTTCCTCACGCATCTCTCCTTAGCTGACATCCTGCTGAGCACAAACATTGCCCCACAAATGCTTTCCACAGTTCTAAGGGGGGGCGATCACAATATCTTTTACAAGTTGCATCTCACAGTTTTACTTTTTTGCAGTTTCTGAATGTTCAGAGTGTCTGCTCCTCAGCGTGATGGCTTATGACCGATTTTCAGCTATTTGCAACCCGTTGCATTATAACAGTGTTATGAACAGTGCATTTTGTGTCAAGTTGGCGACCATGTCTTGGCTGTTGAGTTTCTTGATCATACTAATTGACACAACAACCATAGCTCTTCTACAGTTTTGTGGGCCCAACGTCATTAACCATTTCTTTTGTGATTATCCCCTTATATTGGAGCTTTCTTGCTCAGATGTCTTTGTAGTTCAGCTAGAAGTCATTTTTCTGAGTTTACCGGTGCTTTTTGTTCCATTTGCAATAATTTTGGTGTCTTATATTTGTATTCTACAAGTAATTTTGAAAATCTCATCGATCACTGGGAAACATAAAGCCTTCTCCACCTGTAGCTCTCACCTCACTTCTGTATCGGTCTTTTATATAACTTTGTTTTGTATTTATGTCCTTCCAACTGGACAGTTATTGTCCACAAGTAAACTCTTATCTTTGTTTTACACAGTGGGGACCCCATTAATAAACCCAATTATATATAGTTTGAGGAACAAAGACATAAAAGAATCCTTTAGAAAACTTATGAATCGGACATGGCCTCCATGCAAGACATGATAGCTCCACATCTGAGGCAATATATCAGCATCAATGCTCTTTCAGCAGCCACAGATTTGTCTAAGGGTCATTTTACATGGACCGATGTGTCAAGAAATTATCGGGAACAAACCGAACGTTCCCAATAATTGCCTGATCGTCATCAGAGGTGACTTATGATGATTTACATTCACCAATCATCTCCGCTATAAGGGGACATGTGATTTCTACAGTGACTTTATACACAGGCCAATTATTGGGAACAAGCATTTATACAAGTGTGCCTCATCCACAGTAATCGGCCTGATTGTTGCCCCATATTAAAGCACCTTAGGAAACACAGATTAAGCTAGCACAAACCATCCCGATTAATTTAAGCTTCCTTTTGATAATCGTAGAGCCTACCTACCATAGATTCATACTTCATATGTAAATGAAAACTAAAGTTGTGACTGGTTCATTGCCAAAGGGTCTTTAACTATGTCCTGAGTAAAGGGGTTGAATACTTATGTCAAAGCAAGATTTTAGCTTTTACTTTTCAATTAATTAGCAAACATTTTGAACTTCCGGCTTTTACTTTCTCATTATGGGGGGTTGAGAGAAGAATGAAGTTAGAAAACAGTTTTTTTTTATTTTTTTTAGAACAGATTCACAGCATAACAAAATGTGATAAAAGTGAAAGGATGAGAGGACTTTCTGAATGCATTGTATATCATAATTTCATTCACACACAGAAAGTGTCATTCTCTTCCAAGAACTTCTTCTTGGTACGTTATTCTTTTGGTCAGCGAGTGTATATAGAGTACTGTGCAAAAGTGTTAATAGTTTAAATTTACTCTGCTGCAGTAAAATGATCCCAAACACCCTGCCAATGCATTAACAACTATCTTCACCATAAAGAAAAACGAGGAGTCCTGGAAGTCATGATGTGGTCCCACATCACCCAGTCTGTCTGGGACTACATAAAGAGAAAGAAGGATCTGAGCAAGCCTACATCCACAAAAGATCTATGGTCACTCAGTTCTCTAAGATGCTTGAAAACGCCTCCCTGCCGCGCTCATGCACAAACTGTGGTCAGGTGTACCTAGATGAACTAATGCTGAATTTAGATTTCTCTTTTGTTCATTCACTTTGCAATTTGTTAACTGATAAAAATATAATTAACACTTCTGTTTTTGGAACCATTCTTACTCCTGCTGATCCTGCTGATCCTGCTGATCTGATATTGGTGACCTATATTGATGTTTGGTTATCAATATAGGAAACCAGAAAGTCCCTTTTAATGCATATCTTGGGTTACAGAGTAGAGACAAGTGAATTTGTTTTGTGTTTGATTTGGAAAATTTTCAAACATTTTTAATTCTACCCAATTAACAATGCTCCAACTGTCCTGAAAATTGGTATATAACGGCTCTCTGCTCTCATAGGACTTAAATTATTTCTGAAGAGACAAGATAAAGACATAGATGGAAGAAAGAGAGGTAGATAGATACCGTAGATAGTACCTAGCAGACAAAACATTTTTTTCCCAGAAACCCCAAGTAGCATACTAGTCTCTCTCTCTCTCAACAAATCACCAAACAATTTGGGTTTGTTAAAATCCAAATGTTTTGGGAAAATTGGGATGCTCTTTCCTATATTACAGAGTACATGAAACCTTGTATAGTCTGAACTTGCAGCTTCTTGAAGGCATGCATTTAGGAACTAGTAAAGGGCATTTAGACGATAGTATGACTGGAGAATCTGACTACACAGGGTTTACATGTAGTCTGTAACCATGGAGATACATAAGTCTGGATAAAAGGTGTGGTATACTGAAAATGGTACAATTACTGAGGACATATAAATGACAGCATCAGGTCCACCTCATTTTTTACTATGATCTCTAGTGGATGAAGGTTTTCTGGCAATCTGTGGCAAGAGGTCATTTGCCAGACATCCAGTATGGTCACTGGCAGTGTGGAAAACATAGCTCTCATCACTGTGTCCAGCTGGTAGGATAACCAGTCACTGCCATGGGAGAACTTATATCCGGTGTTGGCTGATTTAATAAGAATCTTTGTATCAGGGCTACGTTCCAAGAGCTGTATTATTGCCTCTCGAATGTGCTGCAGGCGCCGTACATAAAATGCTAAGGGATAGGTGAGAAAGTGACTCCAGCAAGTCAACACGATGACCATTCCTTTCCGGGCTCCCAGTCCATCCAGCTCTGTAGCAATGTAGTGTAGCTCTTGAATTCCTGTACGCTCCATGCGCAGAGGCTTCTGGTGCGTTCTCCACTGCACTATATAGTTATACTCCGAGTCTGTTGCTAACAATGGACCAGGATTATGAGTCACGTGAAGGTCGATTTGCTTGAGAGCTGTATTAAAAAAAAATGAAATAAAAAGATCAGTAATAATAACACTCAGCAAACCAACAGAGACCCATGGATTTCAGATTAATGCAGTTGAACACAGCTGTAAGTGTTTTGCAGTTCGCAAATTGCCACCTCCCACAAACCTCCAAACACCGTTCACAAAACGGACAAGAATATAACATGTTGAATTTTTTTTTTTGCGACAGAATTTAATTTAGAATGCTGTCTGGATTTTTTGAAGCCCCATTAAGATGAATGGGACTGCATCTGATCCACAAAAAACAAAGATCGAATGAGGAACAAAACTATGGCTATGAACATGAGGTTTTAGGGAAAAAATCTGCAAGGAATAAGAATTAAAAAGAAATCTGAGAGTCAATTTAAAAAAAATGAATTTAAACTTTCGAAATAAAATCTAATAATTTTAGAAAATTTAGATTTTGAAAAAATATATGTAACAGCACTGGGAAACCTTGTGACGTGATCACAGGGGAGAATCCTCTTTCATCATACTGGGGTATAGACCTCAGCAATCCAGAATCTGAGCACAATCTATGAAGCAGAAGCCTGTGCTCAGTACCACAGCTGATAGCACCAGCCAGTTCCTAGTGCAGAAGTGCTTGAAGAATCATTCATCCCCATCTACTGCTGTGATGCCAAAAGACCTTGCTGCAGACTGAGGCCTTTGACAACCCATCATCAAAAGACAGTAGGTGGTCATTAAGGTGTTAATATGCTGAAGTCTGCTTATACTTTATATGTTTGAAATAAAGTAAAGGTAAAGTAATCCAATAATGGGATTTAAAAAAGTTATATAATATAATTTAGTAATAAAAATGTATAGAAAAACAAAAAATAAAAAAATGCAATTATTTAGTACAAAATACATTTTACATTCACATATCAGGTATCCACACAACCATAACAACCTTAAGAATCACGCTGGGTTCAGACCTGAGCGTTTCTGAGACGTGCGTTTTTGTCGCGCGTTTTTGGCAATAGTAAGCGCGTGTTTTATGTGCGTTTGTGTGATTGACTGCAGTGTTGTCCAATGACCAAATATCCCTGTCTATATGAAGTTTGGCCAATCAGAGCTGGGGTTTGGCCTTTCCAGCACTTTGCAAATTCATAAACGTGCGTTCAAACACGCGTTTTCAGTGTCAAAAACGCGCAAAATACAAGCGTTGCGCGTTCCCATTGAAGTCTATGGGCCAAAACGCGCGATAAACGCCCCAAAAAAAGCTCAAGTACTTGTTTATGTGTCGGGCGTTTTCCAGCGCGTTCGAACGCGCTGTAAAACGCTAAAATGTTAACCAGTCCCATAGGGAAGCATTGGTTTGCATCAGTTATGCGTTTTACAGCGCTTTCGAACGCGCTGTAAAACAGGCAAGTGTGAACTGAGGGTAAAGATACTCGTTAGAATTTGGGCCTCTTTGCGCACCCAGGCTGCAAAAAAGTGTCACTCATGTGGTATCGCCGTACTCAGGAGAGGTAGAGCAATGTGTTTTGGGGTGTATTTTTACATATACCCATGCTGGGTGAGAGAAATATCTCTGTAAACTGACAATTTTGTATACATTTTTTTTAGAAAGTTGTCATTTACAGAGATATTTCTCACACCCAGCATGGGTATATATAAAAATACACCCCAAAGCATATTGCCCTACTTCTCCTGAGTACGGAGATACCACATGTGTGACACTTTTTTGCAGCCTGGGTGCGCAAAGGTGCCCTAATTCCCATGAGTACCTTTAGGATTTCACAGGGCATTTTTACGCATTTGGATTCCAGACTTCTTCTCACACTTTAGGACCCCTAAAATGCCAGGACAGTATAAATACCCCACAAGTGACCCCATTTTGGAAAGAAGACACCCCAAGGTATTCCGTGAGAGGCATGGCGAGTTCATGTAAAATTTAATTTTTTCTCACAAGTTAGTGGAATATTAGACTTTGTGAAAAACAAAAATAAAAAAATAAAAATATCAATTTCCGCTAACGTGCCAAAAAAAAAAAAATTCTGTGAACTCGCCATGCCCCTCACGGAATACCTTGAATACCGTGTCTTCTTTCCAAAATGGGGTCACTTATGGGGTATTTATACTGCCCTGGCATTTTAGGGGCCCTAAAGCGTGAGAATCCAAATGCGCAAAAATGCCCTGTGAAATCCTAAGGCCCCTTTCACACGGACGAGTTTTCCGCGCGGGTGCAATGCGTGAACGCAAAGCATCCGCACTGAATCCTGACCCATTCATTTCAATGGGGCTGTGTACATGAGCGTTTTTTTTCACGCATCACTTGTGCGTTACGTGAAAATTGCAGCATGTTCTATGGCCCCTTTCACACGGGCGAGTTTTCCGCGCGGGTGCAATGCGGTAGGAGGACGCATTGCACCGCACTGAATCCGGACCCATTCATTTCTATGGGGCTGTGCACATGAGCGGTGATTTTCACGCATCACTTCTGCGTTGCGTGAAAATCGCAGCATGCTCTATATTGTGCGTTTTTCACGCAACGCAGGCCCCATAGAAGTGAATAGGGCTGCGCATAGTTGCTTAGCAACGGGACCCGATCTCTATTATTTTCCCTTATAACATGGTTATAAGGGGAAATAATAGCATTCTTAATAAAGAATGCATTGTAAAATGAAGTGGAAGGGGTTAAAAATAATAAAAGTTAACTTACCTTAGCCACTTGATCGCGTAGTCGTGATCTCTCCTCTCTTTCCCTGCAGCATCTATGATCTACAGGACCTGTGAGGACGTCACATCACATGGTCCAATCACATGGTCCATCTTACCATGGTGATGGACCATGTGATTGGACCATGTGATGTGACGTCATCCCAGGTCCTTTAGATCTTAGCTGATGCAGGGAAAGATAGGACAGATCGCAACTACGCGATCAAGTGGCTAAGGTAAGTTAACTTTTATTATTTTTAACCCCTTCCTCTTCATTTAACAATGCGTTCTTTATTAAGAATGCTATTATTTCCCCTTATAACCATGTTATAAGGGAAAATAATCAATTCTCCAGAAGACCCGAAACCGGACTTCAGTGATGAAGTCCGGCTTCGGGTTGGGAACCAAACATGGCGTTTTTTCTCACGCGCGTGCAAAACGCGTTACAAACGTTTGCACCCGCTTGGGAAAAACGCGCATATTACCGCAATGCACCCGCCTCTTATCCGGGCGTCAAACATGACGCCTGTGTGAAAGAGGCCTATATTCTGCGTTTTTCACGCAGCCCTAGCCCCATAGAAGTGAATGGGGCTGCGTGAAAAACGCATTGCATCCGCAAGCGAGTGCGGGTGCGTTGCGTTTTTCACTGATGGTTGCTAGGAGATGTTGTTTGTAAACCTTCAGTTTTTTATTACGCGCGTAAAAAACGCATCAAAACGCATTGCACCCGCGCGGAAAAAACTGACCAACTGAACGCAATCGCAGGCAAAACTGAATGGCTTTGCCTGTGAAATCGCACAGTTTTCACTGAACGCATCCGCAACGCATCCGGACCTAATCCGGACACGCTCGTGTGAAAGAGGCCTAAAGGTACTCAGTGGAATTTGGGCCCCTTTGCGCATCTTGGCTGCAAAAAAGTGTCACACATGTGGTATCGCCGTACTCAGGAGAAGTAGGGCAATGTGTTCTGGGGTGTATTTTTACATATACCCATGCTGGGTGTGAGAATTATCTCTGTAAATGACAACTTTTTAAAAAATTTTATACAAAGTTGTCAATTTACAGAGATATTACTCTCACCCAACATGGGTATATATAAAAATACACCCCAAAACACATTTCCCTACTTCTCCTGAGTTCGGCGATACTACATGTGTGCCACTTTTTTGCAGTCAAGATCCGCAAAGGGGTCCTAATTCCAATGAGTACCTTTAGGATTTCACAGGTCATTTTTACGTATTTGGATTCTCACGCTTTAGGACCTCTGAAATGCCAGGGCAGTATAAATACCCCACATGTGACCCCATTTTCGAAATAAGACACCCCTAGGTATTCTGTGAAGGGCATGGCGAGTTCACAGAAAAAAAAAATTTGGCACAAGCGGAAATTGATATATATATATATATATATATATATATATATATTTTTTTTTTTACAAAGTCTCATATTCCACTAACTTGTGACAAAAAATAAAATTTTGCATGAACTCACCATACCCCTCACGGAATACCTTGGGGTGTCTACTTTCTAAAATGGGGTCACATGTGGGGTTTTTGTACTGCCCTGGCATTTGAGGGTCTCCGCAATCATTACACGTATGGCCAGCATTAGGAGTTTCTGCGATTCTCCTTATATTGAGCATACGGGTAATGAGATTTTTTTTTTTCCGTTCAGCCTCAAAAAAAATTAAAGTGAACGGCACAGATTTTTTCATTCGCATCGATCAATGTGGATGAAAAAATCTCTGCCAAAATCAGTGACTGCGGTGCGGTGGGCTGGGCGCTAGCTACCTAACAAGTAGCTAACTAACTGGCGGTAATAAGGGACCCTTAGGCCCCATTCACACGTCCGCTATTCTGTTTGCGGAACGGAATTGCGGACCCATTCATTTCTATGGGGACAGACTTTGTCCCGCTCGGATCTGGAATTGCGGATCCGCACTTCCGAGTCTGCACTTCCGTTCCCCAAAAATATAGAACATGTCCTATTCTTGTCCGCAATTGTGGACAAGAAAAGGCATTTTCTATATAGTTCTGGCAATGTGCGGATCTGCAAAATGTGGAAAGCACATTGCCGGTGTCTGTGTTTTGCGGATCAGATCCGCGGATCCGTGGATCCGCAAAACACATATGGACATGTGAATGAAGCCTTACAGGGGGGTGATCAGTGACAGGTGGGTGATCAGGGAGTCTATATGGGGTGATCAGGGGTTAATAAGGGGTTAATAAGTGACCGGGTGCGGGGGTTAGTGTGGTGCTTGGTGCTACCTTACATAGCTACCTGGTCCTCTGGTGGTCGATCCCAGTAAATGGTACCACCAGAGGACCAGGTAGCAGCTATATCAGACGCTGTTCACAAAACAGTGTCTGATATACATGTTTGATGTGATCTACAGCCCTCCAGCGATTGATCATCGCTGGCAGGCTGCAGTATAACTTGCGATTTTTAATTTGCTGTGAACGCGCCTCTCGCGAGATGACGCGCCGCCGCATCAAGGAGGAACAGACCTGCCGCTGCCTCGATGCAGCCCTGCGTTAGGCGGTCGGCAGTTGGTTAACAGAGTTGCAAAAATGGATGATTATTGGCTTTCAGACCAGGGGTGGCAATATTTCTAAAAGTGTGCAGTTTGTGAACTGTTTTTGTGCTGCTGAGGTGTAATTCTATAGTGAGTGGACAAATGAAACCATTGCAAATAAGGAATGTGGAAACTGCAAAGCACCACGTGCCATTGGTGTGAGAAGTGAACGTTGGCTATAAGGCCTCTTTCACACGAGCGTGCCGGATTAGGTCCGGATGCGTTGCGGATGCGTTCAGTGAAAACTGTGCAATTTCACAGACAAAGGCCCTATTCACACATCCGCAATGTAGTCCGCATGTATTCCGCAATTTTGCGGAATACATGCGGACCCATTGACTGTGAATGGGGCCGGGAAAGATGCGGAGAGCACACACTGTGCTCTCCGCATCCGATTTTGCGGAGCGCGCCGCCGATTTTCCGGTCCGCGGCTCCGCAAAAAAAATAGAGCATGTCCTATTCTTGTCCGCAATTGCGGACAAGAAGAGGCATTTTCTATGGAGTCCGGGCAATGTGCGGTCCGCAAAAATGCGGAATGCACATTGCCGGTGTATCGTGTTTTGCGGATCCAGCGGCTCCGTGGATCCGCAAAACACTGCGATGTGTGAATAAGGCCAAAGCCATTCAGTTTTGCCTGCGATTGCGTTCAGTTTTTCCAGCGGGTGCAATGCGTTTTGATGCGTTTTTCACGCGTGATAAAAACTGAAGGTTTACAAACAACATCTCTAGCAACCATCAGTGAAAAGCGCAGCGCACCCGCGCCTTTGCGGATGCAATGCGTTTTCATGCAGCCCCAATCACATCTATGGGGCTAGGGCTGCGTGAAAAACGCAGAATATAGAACATGCTGCGATTTTAACGCAACGCACAAGTGATACGTGAAAAAAAACGCTCATGTACTCAGACCCATTGAAATGAATGGGTCAGGATTCAATGCGGGTGCAATGCGTTCACATCACGCATTGCACCCGCGCGGAAAACTCGCCCGTGTGAAAGGGGCCTAAAGGTACAAAGGGCCGTCTGACACGTTAGATTGGAGCAGCTCCCCAGCAAAATGTAGTAGACGTGTGTCTAAAACAACAGTTCAGCAAACCCTACTGCCTATGGGACTCCACAGCAGACAGATGGTCACTGTTCCTCCGCTAACGAAGATGTATCTACAGAATGGCTTCAATTTTCACCACAGTATCAGAGACTTCCACTAATTGGTTGATTTCTCTAAGGCTACGTTCACACGACGACAATTGTCGCGCGACAAAAAGTCGCACTACAAATCGGGAACCACTACACTGCAACATTTGTAGGGCGACATTGATGTCACTTTAATGTCGCGCGACAATTTTTATAATGGGAGTCTATGGTGGTGTCGCACGTGCAACATGCGACATGTTGCGACTGTGACACAACAGTTGCCAAAAATCCAAACCAGATGGATTTTTTCCGACTGTCGTGTCGCAGTCGCAGCAAGTCGCATGTCGCAATGCGACACCATAGACTTCCACTAATAAAAATTGTCGCGCGACAATAGTGCAACTTTTGTTGCGCGACAATTGTCGTCGTGTGAATGTAGCCTAACAAGTCCTATTTTTTGCTTCATTAGATGGATGGGCATTGGCATGTCAGGCAAGAAACATCACAGAACGAATACCCTGCTACTATTTCTGGAAGGACACAAGCTGTTAGTGGCAGTATTGTGGTCTGGGGAATGTTTGACTACATGTACTTGGGACAACCTACCAGGACCTTATTGAGTCATTCCTAGCCCGTCTAGGCTCTGTCTGTGCTGTACATTGTGGTTTCTCTGGTCATAATAATGTGACATGACTGTGTACAAAGTTTCTTACATTCACCTATACTATTCATGTCTGGAAACTTCTCTTTAACTGGAGCTACGTACATTTTAAGTTTATCTAGAGCAGGCATGCTCAACCTGCTGCCCTCCAGCTGTTGCAAAACTATAACTCCCAGCATGTCCAAACATCCTACAGCTATCAGCCTAGAACAGGACATTGTGGGAGTTGTAGTTTTATAACAGCTGGAGATTGAGCATGACTGTTCTAGAGGAAGGCAAAAAAACACTTTAATACCTCTAACCCTCTACATTGTGCTTCAAATTTCGGAAGCACATTTTCCTATTTGTCAAAGATAATCCATTCTGTTCCTCCGGAATACTCTGTCTAACCATTTGAATGTCTTGATCACTATTGATTGCAGCATCTGAGCGGTTAAATGTCCATTATCAAAATTATCTCCAATCTCAGTCATTGCAGAAGTATGTGAGCTGCAATATCCATAGGATCCTGGGAACACGCCATACATTTATGACCCTATGCAGCAAGTACATCCTGCCAGCAGCATACTTATATGGCATGTTAAGTGAGGAGCTTGAAGATCCAAGGGGCTTGAGCAGCACTGGAAAGCTGAAGTGCAGTGAGGGGCTAGGTCCCACCCCTAAGCGCTCTGAAACAATAATTTGCAAAATGCCGCAACTGATTTTCACAAGACAGCCATAATTTTAATCTGAAAGATCAACCCTACTGGACCATTTGTCTGGTTTAATAAAGTTGATACTGCTGATAGATGCTTTTTAAAGGGGTTTTCCGAGATTCCAGTGACCTATTCTCAGCATAGATCATCAATATCAGATCAGTAGGGATTTGACACAGGACTTCCACAGATCAGCTGTTTGAAGAAGCCGTGGTGCTCCCATGAGCGTTGCAGCCTCCTTGCAGCTTACCAAATGCAGTGCCATACATTGTATAGTGGCTATGCTTGGTATTGCTGCTCAGCCCTATTCACATGGATGAGACTGAGCTGTGCCAAGGCATGACAATGAATGTGGCCATGACGGACCCACACAGCTCAGATATTGATGACCTATCCTGAAGACAATATTACAACCCTAACTTCAAAAATTTTCCTTTAAGCGGTTTGTGTGACAAAAAATGGGTCAAAATGTTCTAAAAAAAAAAATAGGAAAATATTACAATTCTTCAACACTATGCTGCTACTTCTGGTCTCTTCTTCCTGGTCTTTCTCATCATTGGAAATGTGACATCGTTACATCAGCCAGAAATAGGATTGGATAAGTGGTCACTAGAGATGATCGTATTTAAAAAAAAATTAGATTTGGCTAGTTCGCCTAATTTTTAGAAAAAATTTGGTTCGATCCAAATTTATTTGCGGCAAATTTCATTAAAAAACGTCTATATCCTGGCTGCAGTGAGCCTTTATAGTGGTATAGAACACTATACCTGCAGTAACACGCATAGGGAGTCTGCTTTAGTAGTGAAATAATACTGAGAGTCCGTATGACATGCAGATGACAGGCCTCGCTCTTAGAATCACTGCATACTTCACTTATTTGGGCAGTCAGGGGCCAAAACTGAACTCAACCATACAGGTTGATGTTAGCACCGGGAAGAAGCGCACTCCTTTTATACCATCATCAACTGATTCCACATAGATGTCTACAGAACCTGTTCTATTAAACGCTTATACAAGTAGAGCCCCCGATAGAGTGGAGAGGGTGTCAGCAGTAAGTTTGTGTTGACGTCACTAATTATTTTGCCCTTTCTCTGATCCGTCAGAACAATAACCCCAAAAGATCCTGTCTGTTATGTATCCACTAGAGTTGAGCGAACCCGAACTGTATTGTTCAGTTCATACCGAATTTTAGGATGTTCGGGACACGGACTCGAACCTGAACATTTTCATAAAAGTTTGGGTTCGGGTCCGTTGTTCGGCGATTCTTCCCGCTTTTTAAAAGGCTGCAGAGCAGCCAATCAGCAAACATTTTACATCTTTGCCCTAAGAAGCCATCACATACATGCCTCCCAATGGCATGGCTGTGATTCGCTGAGTGCAGCATGTGACCCAGCCTCATTATAAGCTGGAGTCACGTAATGCCGCACGTCATTCTGCTGCTGTTAGTAAAAGGAAAGGTTGCTGCCAGTGCTCTCAGGGAGAGATTAGGAAAAAAATCAGTTGATCCTGGTGGTGTGAAATCTTCAAGCTACTGCAATTATTGAGGGTGCTACTGCAATCCTACATTTTTGTAGTGTTTTTTTTTTTAATCCATCTGTTACTGAAGTGGGGGTCGGTGGCCATTTTAGACAATGCAGTGTCCTTTGAACTGCATGTGACCTTCATGTGTGCCAGCCTGCCAGGGACATCAGTCTAATCCTTTTTGGTAGCTCAGTGAAGGAAAAAATCATTTTTTCTGGCCGGCCAAGTCCCCTACATTACCTTTTGTATAATTTAAGGGTGACATAGTCCATTTCTATAGTATGGGGCAAAAATCCGTATTGTGGTGCTATAGAGCACTTGTGCATACAACGCACCAAAACGTATTTTCAATTTCAGCAGTGAAATAGTGCATCAGTGTATTTTTTTGAAAAAAAAAAAAAAACAGTATTCCTGGTCCACAAAGAAGTCTTCAATACACCGCCCAAATACCTATTTTACATTTCTGCAGTGAAATAGTGCATCAGTAGTGATGTCGCGAACATAAAATTTTCCGTTCGTGAACGGCGAACGCGAACTTCCGCAAATGTTCGCGAACGTGCGAACAGTCCTAGACTTCAATAGACAGGCAAATTTTAAAAACCAAAGGGACTCCTTCTGGTCACAATAGTGATGGAAAAGTTGTTTCAAGGGGACTAACATCTGGACTGTGGCATGCCGGAGGGGGATCCATGGCAAAACTCCCATGGAAAAATACCTAGTTGACGCAGAGTGTGGTAGTTGTAATAGCAATGCGATTAATACAGGTTATATTAATCACATTGCGAATTCAACTTAGAGCTGGGTTCCTAATGGTTGAATTGCTAGAAATTCTAGCAATACAACCATTAGGAACAACTCTAAGTTGAATCGTAATGCGATAATATAACCTGTATTATCGCATTACGACTACAACTACTAACACTACACATCTAAGATGGATGCCGTCCTTGCTTTTTGATAGGAGGTGGGAGGGTCTGGGAGGGAGACTGATGTACTAGCCCTAAAAAGGGCTTTTTGGGGTGCTGTCAGGATGCTGTCCTTACAGCAGAGATCTGATGAGTTTTTCAGGACTGGAGTGGACACTGAATTCACTAGCCTAGCTATCGATTTCCCTATTAAATCAGCAGCAACCACACTCTCCCTCCTCTCACTAAGACTGCAGTTTCCGAATGAATCTAAAATGGATGCTGTCCAGGAGATGGGAGGGTCTGGGAGGGAGGGTATGCTGCTGATTGGCTGGAATGTGTCTGCTGACTGTGAGGTACAGGCACAAAGTTTACTCAATGATAGGGGGTGGACCTAACATCGCATATGTTCGCCCGCCGCGACGAACGCGCACAAGCTATGTTCGTCAAGAACTATTAGTCGGTGAATAGTTTGGGACATCTTATTTGCGAATTCAACTTAGAGATGGGTTCCTAATGGTTGTATTGCTAGTATATAACGAAGATTGAGAATTTAGCGCTACATTCTCAATCTTCGTTATATTCTAGCAATACAACAACCATTAGGAACTCAGATCTAAGTTGAATTCTCAATGCGATTAATATAATCTGCATTAATCGCAATGCGAATTCAACTTAGAGCTGAGTTCCTAATGGTTGTTGTATTGCTAGAATATAAGTTATATTCTAGCAATAAAACCATTAGGAACTCAGCTCTAAGTTGTAATCGCAATGCGAATAATACTTACAATTATTAATCGCTTTCCGAATCCATTTGATGTCTCTATTTGATTGTATATGACGGTTGACTATGACTACCACCAACGTTCTGCTGCCTCCAAAGCAAAATATCTGAATCAACCAGGGGCCATTTGGGCGTTTTTGATAAAAAAAAAACGCATCAAAAACGCATCAGCGTTTTTATAATTTTCATTTTTTAGTTTATTTTTTTGTGTATTTTGCCACATTTGGTTGCATATTTACATTTGGCATAGGCAAAGATGGTAGTCTAGATCATGCGTCTATACCAAAACCTAGGATCATTGTTTGACAGCATATTTTCTAAGCCATGTAGCTGAATATAGATTTGGGCAGAGTAATGATCTAGACTACCATATTTGCCTATACCAAATGAAATTATGCAACCAAATGTGGCAAAATACACAAAAAACTAAAATAAAAAATGAAAAAAATATAAAAACGCAGATGCGTTTTTAATGCGTTTTCTATCAAAAACGCCCAAATGGCCCCTGGGGGGTTCAGATATCTTGCTTTGAAGGCAGCAGAACGTTGGTGGTAGTCATAGTCAACCGTCATATACAATCAAATAGAGGCATCAAATGGATACGCAAAGCGATTAATAATTGTAAGTATTATTTGCATTGCGATTACAACTTGGAGCTGAGTTCCTAATGGTTGTATTGCTAGAATATAACTTATATTCTAGCAATACAACAACCATTAGGAACTCAGCTCTAAGTTGATATCGCAATGCGATTAATGCAGGTTATATTAAGTGCATTGAGAATTCAACTTAGAGCTGAGTTCCTAATGGTTGTTGTATTGCCAGACTATAACAAAGATTGAGAATATAGCGCTATATTCGTTATCTTCGTTATATTCTAGCAATACAACCGTTAGGAACTCAGATCTAAGTTGTAATCGCAATGCGAATAATACAGGTTATATTAATCGCATTGCGATTTACAATTACTATTACTGCAGCTTCAGAATGAATCTAAGATGGATGCTGTCCTTGCTTTTAGATAGGAGGTGGGAGGGTCTGGGAGGGAGGGTATGCTGATTGGCTGGAATGTGTCTGCTGACTGTGAGGTACAGGGTCAAAGTTTGCTCAGTAATAAAGTATAGGGGCGAACGCGAACATCGAATATGTTCGCCCGCCGCGGCGGGCGCGAACAAGCTATGTTCGCCGGGAATTGTTCCCCGGCGAATAGTTCGGGCCATCTCTATGCATCAGTTTACTTTTTGGGGGAAAAAGCGGTATTCCTGGTCCACAAAGCAGTTGTGCATACTGCGTACAAATACCTATTTTAAATTTCAGCACTGAAATAGTGCATTACTCTGTTTTAAGGAAAAAAGCTGTATTCCTGGTCCACAAAGTATTTTTAAATGCACCGCCCAAATACCTATTTTACATTTCTGCAGTGAAATAGTACATCAGTGTATTTTTGAGAAAAAAAGCGGTATTCCTGGTCCACAAAGCAATTGTGCATACAACGTGCTAAAATACCTATTTTAAATTTCAGCACTGGACTAGTGCATTACTGCGTTTTAGGGGAAAAAGCAGTATTCCTGGTCCACAAAGCAGTTTAAAATACACCGCACAAATACCTATTTTACATTTCTGCAGTGAAATAGTGCAACGGTGTATTTTTGGGAAAAAAGCGGTATTCCGTTAAATAGTGCATTTGTGAATTTTGGGGAAAAAAGACATGTTCTTGGTCCACAAAGCAGTTGTGCATACAGCGTACAAATACCTATTTTAAATTTCAGCACTGAAATAGTGCATTAGTGTGTTTTAGGGGAAAAAAGCTGTGTTCTTGGTTCACATAGCAGTTGTGCATACAGCGTACAAATACCTATTTTAAATTTCTGCACTGGACTAGTGCATTACTGTGTTTTAGGGAGAAAAAGCGGTATTCCTGGTCCACAAAGCAGTTTAAAAAACACCTCCCAAATACCTATTTTACATTTCTGCAGTGAAATAGTGCATCAGTGTATTTTTGGGGAAAAAAAGCAGTATTCCTGGTCCACAAAGCAGTTGTGCATACAGCATACAAATACCTACGTTTAATTTTCAGCCGATAAATAGTGCATTTGTGAATTTTGGGGGGAAAAGCGTTATTCCTGGTCCACAAAGAAGTTTAAAATACACCGCCCAAATACATCATTTACATTTCTGCAGTGAAATAGTGCATTACTGTATTTTTGGGAAAAAAGCGGTGTTCTTGGCCCACAGAGCATTTTTATGACACAGGCACTGCCTTAGTGTTAATTAACTTAATTGCTGACTATTGGCAGTTAAATTGAAACCGGAGATAAATCACCTTTTAGCTTGGTGGGTGAACACAAATAATAGGGAGAAAATCAAATAAGGGACGTGTGCATAGTTGTGGTGGTGTTGGTGGAGCTCCTGTTGCTGGGACTGGACATGGCCGTTCAGCGCCAACTACAGGTCCAAGTGAAAAACTTTCCTCAGGTGCGAGTAGGCGACAGAACCTGCAGCGTTATTTGGTAGGCCCGAATGCCACTCTACGGATGGTGAGGCTGGAACAAGTACAGGCGATAGTAGATTGGGTGGCTGACAGTGGCTCCAGTTCCTTCACAGTATCTCCCACCCAGTCCTCTGCAGAAAGCTCAGAGTTGGCACCTGCAGCCCATGCCAATCAGTCTTTCACCTCGCACCCTTGCAAAGCAGCCAAGCAGCCTTAGCTTGAAGTCATGCAGCAGACTCTTATGCTTTTTGATGACTCTGCTGGCAGGGTTTCACCGGGCCATACACATATCCCTACCCCAGAAGTGGAAGACATTGAATGCACTGATGCCCAACCTCTTATGTTGCAGGATGAGGACATAGAAGGAACACCTCAGCACGTCTCTGATGATGACGAAACACAGGTGCCAACTGCTGCAACTTTCTGCACTGTGCAGACCGACGAGGAGGGCAGGGGTCAAGAATGGGTGGAAGATGATGTGGAGGACGATGAGGTCCTAGACCCCGACTTTACTCAATGCTAGTGACTTGTACAGCTCTGAGGAAGAGGCGGTGGTCGCACAGAAGCAACAGCACAGCAAAAGAGGGAGCAGGGTGCAAAAGCGGAGCGGCCGTCCCTTAGACAGTACGCCTGCTACTGCCCACCGCACCCAGGGACCGAGCACACCAAAGCCAGCTCCAAGGAGTTAATTGGCGTGGAGGTTCTTCAGACAATGTCCTGACGACAAGACATGAGTGGTTTGCACGTTGTGCCATCAGAGCCTGAAGCGAGGCATAAATGTTCTAAACCTGAGTACAACCTGCATGACCAGGCATCTACATGCAAAGCACGAACTGCAGTGGCGTAAACACCTTAAAAACCAAAAAAGTTCTCAGGCTCCTCCTGCTTCCTCTTCTGCTGCTGTCTCTGCCTCTTCCTCCACATCTGGATTCTCAGTGGCACTTGCCACCCAGCGAACAGACGATGTGTCACCAACACCACCACCTCCATCATCATCACCAAGCATCTCCACCATGTGACACGCAAACGTTCAGCTGTCCATCTCCCAAACACTGAAGAGAAAGAGAAAATACCCACCTACCCACCCTCGATCCCTGGTTCTGAATTCGAGCATTTCAAAATTACTGGCCTTTGAAATGCTTTCACTCCGTCTGGTGGAGACGGACTGTTTTATACAGCTGAAGGCGGTGGCTGTCTGACAGTACGTCCTTCCCAGCCGCCACTACTTTTCTAGGCGAGCCGTACCTTCCCTGCACAATCAAGTGTGCATTAGGCAACACCATCTGTGGCAAGGTCCACACAACCACAGATACAATGACCAGTAAGCACGGGCAGGGAAGCTATATCTCCATAACTGCACACTGGGTTAAAGTAGTGGCGGCTTGGCCCGAGCGGATAGCGGTTTGGCGCATGTCCTTCCACCACCGAGGATTGCCGGGCATTATTCGTTGACTCCTGTTGCCTCCTCCTCCTAATTCGCCTCCTCCTCTTCTACCACCTCCTCATCCATTCAGCGAAAGACCTTCAACTTCAGCACAGCCAGGGGTAAACGTCAGAAAGTGGTTTTAAAACTCATCTGTTTGGGGGACAAACCCCACACCGCACAGGAGCTGTGGAGGGGCATAGAACAACAGACTGATGAGTGGTTGCTGCAAGTGAGCCTCAAGCCCGGCCTGGTGGTGTGCGATAATGGGAGAAATATTGTAGCAGCTCTGGGACTAGCCGGTTTGACCTACATCCCTTGCCTGGCGCATGTGCTGAATTTGGTGGTGCAGAAATCTCTTAAAAACTACCCAGACATGTCAGAGCTGCTGCAGAAAGTGTGGTCCGTCTGTGCGCGCTTTCGGCATTCTCACCCTGCTGCTGCTCGCCTGTCTGCGCTGCAGTGTAACTTCGGCCTTCCCGTTTACCGCCTCATTTGCGACGTGCCCACCAGGTGGAACTCCACCTTACATATGCTGGAGAGACTATGCCCTGCAGCCAGTGTATGCCACTGTATTTAGCATGGCAGGGGGCGTCATTACAGACAAATGCAGCCGCCTGTCCACAGCCAACGAGGACAAGCTCACATTCATAAAAATGAACCAGGCATGGATCCCACAGGACTTGTCTGTACCTTGCGCAGAATAGACATTTATAACTGCCTCAACCATACATTCTAGTGCACTTATTCATTGAATCCTTTTTTTTTATTTGTCCAATTATTTTGGGGGCTACCCCAATTTTAAAAAACCTAAAAATAAAATAAAAATAAAGCCTTTCTAAAAGAAAAAAATCTGAAAATCGCCTGTGCCATTGGTGGGTAACATTAACCTCTTTTTGCCATGAATGAACCTCTCCTCTGTCTGGGTGCCAGGGGCCTACATTTCTGAAAATCGCCTGTTCCATTGGTGGGTGACATTAACCTCTTTTTTCCGTGAATGAACCTCTCCTCTGTCTGGGTGACAGGGGCCTAACTTACTGAAAATCGCCTTTTCCATTGGTGGGTGACATTAACCTATTTTTGCCGTAAATTAACCTTTCCTCTGTCTGGGTGCCAGGGACCTACATTTCTGAAATTCACCTGTTGTATTGGTGGATGACATGAAGCCGTTTTTGCCGTGAATGAACCTCTCCTCTGTCTGGGCGTCAGGGGCCTTCATTTCTGAAAATCGCCTGTTGCATTGGTGGGTGACATGAAGCCTGTTTTGCCGTGGATGAACCTCTCCTCTATCTGGGTGCCAGGGGCCTGAATTTCTGAATATCACCTGTTCCATTGGTGGGTGACATTAACCCATTTTTGCCAGTGATAAGCCCCTGCTGTGCATTGCTGGCAGGAAACCAAATTTTGTAAAATAGTCTGTTACTGATCAAAAGATGCGTGACTACAAACGCACGCTGGTAGACGTGCTGCTGATGGCATTCCCACCTGACGCCTCCTCAACCTCCTACTCCACATCGACCTCCTCCTCCGAGTTGCCAATTAATAATGTTAAATTTGTATGTATTTTATTTTTAGTAATTTCCCTATTCACATTTGTTTGCAGGACATTTACCTACATTTTTCTGCCTTTTGCAGCCCTCTAGCCCTTTCCAGGGCTATTTTACAGCCATTTTAGTGCCCAAAAGTTCGGGTCCCCATTGACTTCAATGGGGTTTGGGGTCAAGTTCTGGTTAACTTCGGATCCCGAACCCAAACATTTTTGTGAAGTTCAGCCGAACCCGTTGAACCTGAACTACGAGGTGTTCGCTCAACTTTAGTATCCACCTTTACTCGGTCAGCATTTGGTCAGTAATCCATCAGTATTGCTAATGCCAAAAAAAAACAGGATTGGATCCAAAACAGAGATGACATGTGAATGAAATATTTGCATGTCTTCTGTGTTTTGTACCCACTCCTGCTTTAGGCTACCAAATCACAAGCCAATTCTTATGGGACCATATAGGCCTTACAGCTGCTATAAAGACAGGATCCATTGTGCATCTTATTTTTCCTACCTTCTGACAGATCAGAAGAAGAGTCAAATAAATGATGATGTCAGCCAGGAAGAAAGGCAAAATAGTGGCCCAGTCATGATGTGGGGAGGATGGGAACATCATTAGAAGTCCATAGAGTTGCCCTTTGACAAAGTGGTGAGGTGGAAGCAGCATGAGGATGCCATAGAGTGGCACAATGACAGTGTGAAAGTGGCAGCAGCAGCATCAGGAAGCCACAGAGTGGCACAATGACAGAGTCTGTAGGTGGTGGCAGCATCAGGAAAAGGCCACAGAGTGGTAAGGTGACTTAGTGTTTAGGTGGCAGCAGCATGAGGAGACCACAGTGTTACCTGGTGACAGAGTGTGGGGGTGACAGCAGCATCACAAGGCCACAGAGTGGAAAGGTGACATAGTGTGGAGGTAGCAGCAATATAAGGAGACCACAGAGTGCAAGGTGACATAGTGTGGAGGTGGCAGCAGCATGAGGAGACCACAGAGTGGCAAGGTGACATAGTGTGGAGGTGTCAGCAGCATCAGGAGGCCACAGAGTGGCAAGGTATCATAGTGTGGAGGTGTCAGCAGCATCAGGAGATCACAGAGTGGCAAGGTGACATAGTGTGGAAGTGGCAGGAGCATCAGGAGGCCACAGAGTGGCAAGGTGACATAGTGTGGAGGTGGCAGCATCATAAGGAGACCATAGAGTGAACCGGTGACCAAGTGGGGAGGTGGGTGGCAATAACAGTACCCACTGACGATGGTGGGTGTAAGAAGGAGCACTTGGCATCAGATGTGTGGCAGCAGGCGGGTGGCAGCATCAGAATAGTAGCTGAGGCAGGTAGCCAGAAGAAATCGGTCTCTATTATCAAAGTGTTGGTGTGGCACCATGGAGGATTTAGTGTAATGCATCAGGCATTGGTGGGTGGAAATCCTGGTTGATCCACGATTGATTCGTCTTGACAAAGGTCAGTCTCTCCACATTTTGGTCGGACAGGCAAGTTCTTCTTGGGGTAACTTTGGCCACTGCCGCACCAGCTCTGATGCCACACTACTGGGCAGGAAGGACAGCTATTCCAGGGCAAACTCTGACAGTTGCAGTCATAATTCCAGTTTGGCTGCCCAGTGGATCTTTAATGTGGGGTGGCAGGGTACTGTCTAAGAATGCCACCACCTGCTGGTTCAGGTCTTGCTCCAGGTCTAGCTGCTGCTGCTGTCGAGTAGCTCTATGTCTAGCTGCTGGTGATTAGTTTCTTCACTATGCGGGTGAAGGAAGCTGCTCATCAGCGACTCTAGACTCAGGCTGATGGAGCTGGTACTACTCCTGCCACCCTACCCCTCCCTTACAGCCATGGCAGTGGAATGTGAGTGCAGACGGTCCTCCCGGTCAGAACTGCGAGAGGATGGACGATGGGGCAGATAGACAGCGGCCAACTAACTTCATAGGATGTCTATATAGTAGTTCAGTTTGTCCTCCCTCTCAATGGGTGTAAAAAAGGCCCCCATTTTGGACCGGTAGGGAGAGTCCAACAACGCGGAGAGCCAGAAGTTATCCTTCTGCCGAATTTTGACAACTCCGTCACTATGCAAGCAAGCATGAGTCGGACCATTTGTGCAACTGACTCAGATGGACTCCCTACCTCCATCTCCACTGCATACTGCCACAGTGTGTCTGGGTCCTCTGCCTCCTCTTCCTCATCACCCTGTAGCTTCTCTGGCTGCTCCTGCTCTTCCACTCCTGTCACCTGTGTATAAAAACCACCTATTTCACTACATATTGCTTGTGCTCCAATATCCTCCTCCTCCTCCAGTTCAGCCCACACAGGGATCATGTGGCTGTGAGATGTAGGCGCCACGTCTACATGTCACCTGACCAGCCAGATTTACCAGCATCTGTTCCAGGACATAAAGCAGTGGAATGACATTGTTCATCCTGTAGTCCTGGCAACTGACAAATACATGGCCTCCTCAAAGGGCCTGAGCAAATTGCAGGTGTCATGCATGAACTGCCATTGACTGACATTTCAGTTACACAGGTGAGTACTCCTGTCTGCTTGGATCATCAAGAAATCGTTTCTCTGTTCGTATAGTCGGTCCAAGATATGTATGGAGGGTGATATTCAAGCGGGTGGAAATATCGCATATCAGCCTATGTTATGGGATGCCTTCTGCTGCTGCAGCTCAAGGAGGGTGTGCTTTGAGGTGTACGAGTGGCTGAAGTGCATGCAAAGTTTCTTGGCCATTTTTAGGATGTCTTGCAGATAGTTGGAAGACTTCAGGAACCGCTTGACAACCAGATTGTGTGCCATGTAGAGAGCATGGCTCCGCCCTCCTTGATGCAGCCCCGACATCACGTTCTTCCCATTGTCAGTCACCATAGTTCCGATTTTGAGTTGTCGCAGAGAAAGCCAGGAATCGATTTCTTGATGAAGAAAACGGAGCAGTGCCTCCCCTGTGTGACTCCATTCACACAAGCAAACGAGGTGCAAAACAGCGTGACACCACTGTGCCCTGCACATGTGGTATGCTGGAGGGGCACTGTGAATTGTCCCTGCAGTGGAGGCTGAGGACACGGGGGAGGATAAGGAGGCAAAGGCAGACATTGTCACAGGACCAACGGTGTGAGAACTTGGAGGCGGAAGCGGCATCACCTGTCCAAGTTGCTGGTGTGGTTGTGCAGGAACCACATTCACCCAGAGGGCCGTAAAGGACATGTATTTTCCCTGAACGTAGTAACTGCTCCACACGTCGGCGCTACCGTTCACTTTGGTAGACACTGACAGGCTCAAGGACTGGCCCACCTTCTGTTCTACGTACATGTGTGTGTAGGGCTGGTACTGCCTTTTTGGCAAAGGAATGACAGCTTGGGACTCTCCAGCTCGGCTTGGCACAAGCCATCAGTTCTCTGAAAGGTGCAGAGTCCACCACTTGGAAAGGGAGGGACTGCAGCAAAAGAAACTTGGACAGGAGCACATTCAGCTACTGCGCCGTTGGATGAGTGCACGCATACTGTTGTCTCTTGGCAATCGCTTAGGTGATCGAGTGCTAATGGAATGACTGACGAGGAGTAGGAGGGCGAGGAGCATCATGACCAGCAGATGATCCAAACATAGCGCAAAACTGCTGGCTCAGGTGAATAAATATCTGTTTATTATACTCACAAAGTCCACAGGGGCCCCTGACGAAGCTATGAGCGAAACCTAGGTTGGGCCGTGCTGTTTTACTACTATATATGCCAATTTTATTGTGGACTTTGTGAGTATAATAAACAGATACTTATTCACCTGAGCCGGCATTTTTTTGCTATGTTCCTTTTCCTCTTCATAAAGGTTTAAATCCGATGTGGAGGATTGTTCGGTTGGTGCGGTGGAGGAGGCTGCGAAATTCACACTGACAGCAGCGATTGCAGCGCATGTGAAGCAGATTTTCTGTGACGCTCCGCGTTTGTTTGTAAGATTCAGATATATGGACTTACTATCGCAGGTCAAAGTCGAAGTGTGTAATCTGAACTGTGAGTGGCCACATTAGCGCGGTCTCCGTTAACTTTTGCTGTTTTCACTTTATGGTGATGCTGCATATGTTGACAAAGGGCCGTGGTGCCAACATTGGCACCCTGGCCATGCTTCAACTTTTGCCCACAGATTCTACATATGGCCATGTTTACTTGGCCATATGAACCCGTGCACCACTACTTCTCAGGCAGGTAGGCTACTGCGAAGCAGGTTTGGTTCCCAACCTCCCACTGCTGCCTCCCGGCCAGGCTCGCAACTTCCTGGCTCCACTGCTGGTTCACGGGCAAGCTGCCACCCTCTTCTTCCAATGATGATAAAGCCCCTTCGTCACCCAGCTCCCAAGTGCGATCAGCTACATCATCATCATTGAGTACTGTCTGCACGTCACTGATGACCTTCTCAACTGTCTTTGGGTCAGGAGCCTTACCGCTCGCAACACCAGCTCCCACGCCACTCTCCTCATCACTACTTGCCTGCCTAGTGGAGGAAGGAGCGGATGTCTCCTCCACATTTTGGCTTGCCAGTAGCTGCTGACTGTCTTTTAGTAGCTCGTCCTCACTGTATAGTGGAGATGAGCCCACAGCATACAATACTTACTGCCAACTAAGGATTATGTCTGGTGAACCCACCGACTCTAGGCTGGGGGTGTCTGATGTCACTTGCGAAGTCGTAGCTTGAGTCAACCATTCAAGAACTGCTGGGTTGCTGGTCCAGACACGACCACTAGCTGACACTACACAGCTGAACTGCAAATATATTTTTCTTTTGCCACTACTACACACCAAAAGGGGCTTTAGTACTTATAAATGCACCGCTGAACGGCAAATTTATTTTTCTTTTGCCACTAATACACGCCAAAAAAGGCTGCAATTTTCACACTTCACCACACAATGGCTAATAAGCCCTTTTTCCCACTAATACAAGCCCAAAAATGCTTTAGAACAGATAACTGCACCGCACAAGGACAAATAGGACAAAAAATATTTCCTTGTAATAAACCCTGTTAATGGTTGTATCAAACAGCACTTGCACCACAATAAGAATGGTCTGCTGGAATTACAGAGCTGTATAATGGCTATTTGAATCCCCAGTAAGTGCAGCAAGGTGTAATAGGATTGTTCCTATTACCCAGGCTGTAACCTCCCCCGACTGAACCCTGTTCAACATAAATGCTATGGAATGATTCCTCCCTATAATTTCCCTACACCTTGAATAATCTTTCCCTGAACTTGTAAATCATATTTTCAACACAATGAAGGTTTTTCTAGCATTGTCCCTAACTCTTGCTAATATCTCTCCCTGCACTAAGTACACTGGGAAATGGCAGAATCCAAGATGGCTGAGGCTATTTATAGGGCTGTGACATCACAGGGCTGGCTGGTTGCTGATTGACTGCACTCATGGCATTATGGATGACCCCGCCTTGCCAGAGTTCCTTGCTCCATGTCCTCACACATGTAGCAGCCATTTTAGGAAAAAATGTGATTCGTTACCACGAATCGTGAGGAAATTTGGATTCGGTGTCGAGAGTGACCATTAGGGAGTGGTGAGGGATCAGAAAGGAGTATTTACTATCAGCCAGAAATGATCTTCAACCCGTTGTTGTGAGGGCTTCTTTTGCCAAATGAGTTTAATTTTCCAGTTTTCTGTATTATTTGCAGGTGTCTAATGAATGTACCTTCTCCTATCATAATTATAAATATTCCTTATATTCTATTTTGTGTTCAATAGGCATTTTTCAGACAGAATTAACGTTGTCTTATTCAGAATTTGAACACATCACCTCTGAAACTCCCCTGGCACAACCCTAAAACCTGGGTTGGTTATTCAGGCCACCTACTTGAAACAAACTTCACTAGATATTCCCACCACTGGCGGAGTGTGGAGTCTCCGAACATGTAGACCATTTTTCCAGTGAGACAATTCGCAACTTTGTTGGATGTATTGAACTCTTGATTGGAGCAGACAAGGGAAGTCCATTTGTCCTGGTAATAAAATCCTGAGGGATTTGGATTCTTCAGCCCGGATACACAAGAGTTCTTATCTGAAAAAAATGAAGATTTTTAGCTGCAATTATTATTAAAAAGTAAGGTTGTCATTTATTATTAGATATACGCCAATTATTGGCATATATCTATCACAGATTCGGTCACAAAGGAGGTTTCCGCTCACGTGAGGCCAAAAAAATGGCAAAGAAGGGGGCTGGCTGGCTGGCCCATCTTATTTTTCATTTTCTACATCTGTTTTAGGTGTAGAAAATCATCTAATTCTACGCCAACAAGGGAGCTGGTGTAGATTTAGGCTAGTGGTGGATGCGTCTAAGTTATGTAGAGCCCGTTGCCTCTACATAAATTAGACGCATCTTGCACTAACATAAGGGTTATTAAGACTGACATCTAAAACGCTGTCCTTAATAAATAACCCCATAAATGTTTTGTGTGAAATTCTAGACAACTACATGTTCACACAATCATTTTGTATTGCAGTAGTTACAGTTAACCTACTCATGAAGTTTAGAAGGGGAATCATGTAATTTTTGCTCTTGTCAGACTTGTCAGTGGCATATCCGTTTGGTGCATTTTTTTCTGTGATTTATATATTTATATATTTCATCCGCACTATGCTCCGTTTTGTGTAGGATGCCTTTATGGTGCATGTGGTCGGCGCCGGCATCCTCCATTGTACACATTATTTGCTGGGGATGGTCGTTTGCTGCGGTCCACATGCGGTGGAAATTCTCCCCCAATGAGAAACACGCTAGAGTGTTTGGGGTCGGAGCAGTTCCCCCATATTGGCCACTATATTTCTGTGATTTTGTAGGATTTGTCCTCTGAGAAAGTCAATGTACTGTGGTGATGTGTTCAGTATAAGTGCTGGGAGGCTTGTATATCCCACCCAGGTACCTCAGCTGGGTGAGATAACCAAAATCCAGAAAGCTGCAGTGGTTTCAAGAAAGTATAGTTTGCTGAGACAGTTTTGTCTAGATGTTGTTCTGGGCTGGATTTCATATGGACTGGGGGATAGGTTTGGGAGTGGGATCTGCCAGTCCACACCCTTCCACTACATATATTGTCTTTTGCTGGAGGTGATCGCAGGTAAGGCCTGCTGCTATAATCACGGAGGGATAAAACAACCCTCTGTGTATGACTTAGAGGGAGAAAGGCTGAGGTTGCCTGAGAGAAGGGAGCCTGAGAGGCTGTGTGTGGTCTCAGCCAGGAAGGCTGAGGGGCCATGAGGCTTTGTAAAGCCTGAAGTTTGGGGGGCCAGCGATGCCTATGGAAGGAGGGTCACACGGTCAGAGTCGGGAGGACTTCTGAACCATCTTTCCCTAAGGGTGCTGGTGTGGTCAAAGCCTGGAGGCTGCTAGACTATAAATGGCTGAGGAAGCCGAAGCTAATACCGTGTGTGAATGGCGCTCTATAGGTGAGGTAGAGATAACACCTGTATTAGGTAGAGCACAGATGGGCAGGTGTTTATGTTCGACATTTATGTGTGTAATGGTGCTGAAGTGCCGAAATAAAGCACCTTTTGGACATGAACCCATTGTCAGAGGAGAAGTCTGTGATATAGACCACCTGAGAGAGAGCGATCCCTTACAGTACATACACTAAGACCGTGTGAGACCCTGCAGCTTTCCTTCATCTATTAGTCATGATTTTTTAAATATTTATATATATATATATTCATTATTTTTGCTGCTTGGCACCAAAATCTATATGAATTGTAGTCTTCTACATAATCAATTGGCAGCATGCGCCTAAAATGTACAGAGTCGTAATTTCAAGAACGTGGTGATAGCATGGAGGGGTGAAGTTGGGATTTAGCACCACCGCCCCTTAATATTGACCTTTTAACCTTTGTGGTGCTGTGCTCATTGCATCATCACAAGGTAAAGAGGTTTCTTTACTAGCTGAACTTCAGAGATAATTGAGATAGATTTGTCAGTTAAAACCGGATAGCAGCACATATCCTTTTTTTTCGAATGATCTGTCCTCCTCATGTGTGAGAGAAGCATACAGATGTAGCTGAGCTACAACTGACTCTGATAACTCTGATAATACAGGTCACAATGTAATCTCACACCATCTTGTGACAAAAGTCATTGAAATACATTGAAAGAGTTAGTTAAGCTTTTTGTGCCATTTTATACTTAAAGTGGTTATCCAAGACCTATAATGCCCCCACATATGCCCGGGCCCCTCACACAGATTGTACTTACCTCAGTCCCGGCCTCCCGCGTCACTTCTTATGCAGGCACGGCCGCTGCTGTATCTCTCTGTCACACGGATGACAACATCCAGCGGTGAGGGGGGGGGTGGTTGGGGACAAACCAATAGCAGGCCGCGGCCGAGACGGGGGGAGGGAGGGTGTGAGTTGGGGCATTTTTGTTACCTACCCTCCTCATTCTAGGGCCCCTCCTCAGATCCTGCCTGCTCGGGGAACGAGCCTCCCTAGTGTAACCCGCGATGCTAGGGAGGCTCGTTCCCAGAGCAGGCAGGATCTGAGGAGGGGCCCTAGAATGAGGAGGGTAGGTAACAAAAATGCCCCAACTCACACCCTCCCTCCCCCCAAAAAAAAACCCAAAAAGCAAAGAACACGTATTTATCTTTACAGCCCATTATTCCGCTGTGGACCGATAGATAGATAGATAGATAGATAGATAGATAGACAGACATACCTTTGATGTCATCTTTTTGAGGAAGAACATTAAAAGATTTGACTTTTGATGAAATTTCTTGCTCGATCAATGACCTTCAATGACGAAAAAAGAAATTTTTTTGTATGGGTTCTACTATTACGTGAACTGTTTCGGGTGTTTTCTTGTCCTTGACGGGTTACATACTTCATGCTTGATAAAAACAAGACTGACATTTAATATAGATTGATCTGACTAGAGGAAAGAAAGACAACAAGGGCTGAATTAAGATTGGTAGCGGAGCCAAAAAGTTTTCTATGAACTCCACCTTACTGTAGCCACATAGGGAGAGATTTATCAAACTGGTGTAAAGTAGAACTGGCTTAGCTGCCCATAGCAGCCAATCAGAGTCCACCTTTCATTGTCCAAAGGAGCTATGAGTAAGGAAAGGTAGAATCTGAGTGGTTTCTATGGTCAACTAAGCCAGTTCTACTTTAGACTAGTTTGATAAATCTCCCCCATAGTATATAGTAACCACTTATGAAATACAAAGCTGTCCATGCATGGAGTCTGGGAATTATGGAGAGTTAATTCAGTGACTTCCCATCTCAGCTGGCCACCTCTCCACCTCTTCAGAACTGGAGACATTATTGAATGGTCATCAGGGTGGAAAGATATTAGAGGCTTCCTAGAGGCAGTGATGGGCCCAGGGCTTTTTTCACTATGTGCTCTCTATAAACCAGCCGAGGAGACAATCCTCACTTCCTTCCCTCTTAACTAGTTTAGACCTAAAGGCAACCATCAGTAGATTCCTACCCAGACACAAGACTTTAAGGTTCAGTTCTGGGTTTTTAACTTATATAATGAGCTGAATAAATTCTAAGCTTCTGCCAAAATTCAGCTATGCCACATCTCTATACCATTATAGTCTAGTACAGCGATGCTCAACCTGCGGCCCTCCAGCTGTTGTAAAACTACAACTCCCATCATGCTCGGCTGTATGCTGATAGCTGTAGACTTACTGGGCATACTGGGAGTTGTAGTTTTGCAACAGCTGGAGGGCCACAGGTTGAGCATGCCTGGTCTAGTACATGCTAAAAACATCATCTTGGATAAACTGTCTACCTATAGTTATATATAGATTGTAAGGTGTTCAATAGTATATACCATTTGCTGGTCATATGCAAAAATGTTCTGAACAGAACTTAGCCCAGTCCAGGGTGACCAGGTGTCATATTATTATTTTATGACAGTTCGCAGGGAAGCTAATGCTGTATGAGCAATCAATCTGTGGCTGATGTTGATTCAAAGAGCGACAAATGGCATAACCAGGTTTAAAGCTTAACACAAAACTGGAAACCATGATAACTAAGAAAACACAGAAGGAAAATAATTAATTGAGATGGCTTTAATTCAATAACAATGGAAATAATATTTTGTACATGTTGTCCAGGATATGTGTTACTGAGCTGGGCGCAGTGGTGGCTCCTCTAAGTCAAAGCTCCTCAAATCCAGTCTTCTGGGCCCACCTGTCGGTCATTATTTGAGTATATCCCACAAAATGAATTCCTCTGGTAAGTTCTGATGCACTGATACTAATTATATCACTTACTATATACTAAGGAAATCCTGAAAACATGACTGGTAATAAGTAGGCCCTGAGGACTGGAGTTGAGGAACACTGCTCTAAGCCATATCCTGACCAATGCAGACTAAACTAAGACATGCCATCAAAGGAATTGTTTCCCATATAAGCCACAGGAAGAGGTACTCATTTTCACACTGTGAATACCTGGATAATGCTCACCCACTGTTTTCTCAGACTGATCATGATATCAGGAGCAAAGGTATAATTATCAATAATTATTTTCAGATAGACTGCTAATCAAGCAGTAAAAAATTAATGCACATGGCTCTGTTGATAATTTGGAACAGAGGTGAGGAAGAATACAGGGGAACCATCCGGGACCACCACCTGCAAACTAAATTCTATCATCCTTCACCATTTTTTTAGTAGATCTAAGACTACTCCAAGGATTTCACCAAATCTCACAGCAAAGTAGGTTGGAATTGGCTGCTAGGGACTCAGGTTACATCTGCAGTAAGGCAGAAGCAAAAAAGGTGAAAGCTCACAGATAGCAGTCTTAAAATGCCATGGAGTAGCAGAAGAGAAGTACAAATCAGTGAACAAAAGGTTAATAAAAATTGGTGAATTAGTAGCGCCCTAATCAGTAGGTAAAAGGAAAATCCATAAACCAAGTCTAGGTCTGTACACAGTGATGTCTAAAAGAAATGCAAGGACACAAAGACCTCAAAACACAGGCAAAGTCAGTCAGTTCCAGACTTAAAGGAGTTGTTCACCCCTGAGGGTTTTTTGGTTGAACCCTGAAGTGGTGGGACCCGCCATGCATACTTACCTGCTCCCTGCCGTTAGCTTCTGGCTCCTTCACGCTTCCCCGCCTCTTTGGCTCTCCACTTGTCAATAACTGGTTGAACAAAGGTCACTTGTGTGGTATTTTTACTGCCCTGGCATTTTAGGGGCCCCTAAAGTGTGAGAAGGAGTTTGGAATCCAAATGCATAAAAATGTCCTGTGAAATCCTAAAGATACTCATTGGAATTTGGGCCCCTTTGCGCATCTTGGCTGCAAAAAAGTGTCACCGTGGTATCGCCGTACTCAGGAGAAGTAGGGAAATGTGTTTTGGGGTGTATTTTTACATATACCCATGCTGGGTGAGAGAAATATCTCTGTAAATGACAACGTTTTAAATTTTTTTATACAAAGTTGTCAATTTACAGAGAAATTTTTCACACCCAGCATGGGTATATGTAAAAATACACCCCAAAACTCATTGCCCTACTTCTCCTGAGTACGGCGATACCACATGTGTGACACTTTTTTGCAGCCAAGATGCTCAAAGGGGCCCAAACCAATGAGTACCTTTTAGGATGGCATTTTTACGCCCAAACATCCATACCCACTCAGCTCCTATGTCCTGACAAACTTGATTTCTCCATTCACATCGATCAATCGATCGTTGTGGAGGAAGACATCTTTGCCAGATTTCTCGTCCTGCATCGCCGCATACACCGACTTCACGTGTCTTCTGACAGCAGCGCAATGCTTCTCTCAGAATGCACATCAGTGCTGCAGCGTTTTCGTCGGTTGGTCCATTGGTCTACCTGGAAAATAAAGGGTGGTTAGGGGAAAAAATTAAAGTAAGAAAAAACAGACAGCAGGCTCATAAACTTAAACGTTACAAACTTTATAAAACCTGAACATCAAAACTTTTAAAACCTGAACTAACTCAAGATTTCTTTTTCTTGCTACCTGTTTAATTTTTTTTTTTTCTTTTCACTCTTCATTTTCCTTGCAGAAACCTCTCATCTCCCATAGGACAATGTGTAAAGGGTAAATCACACAGAGATGGTGCGAAGTACATTATGCACTTTATCCCAAGTGAAAGGAGATGTTTCTACCATTTCACATTTCTGCTGTAGCACACCAGCACCCCTATGTGTTAGGGTCTCTCAAAACCTAGTATCCTGAGAGACCCTTGAGCCTGATTGTAAAAACTTCCTGTGTTGTGCTGTCCCTACGTCCCTAAGTGTACCTGAGTGTGGTACTTTCGGAAACACTCCCCTAGGCATAGGGCAGGGTGGTCAGGACAGTCAGAACAGAAATAACGGGTGTCATGCCTTATTCCACTCCTGCTACAGACACAACATCTTTTTCGGGGTGGCAGTTGGGTTGAGGTACCAGCAACGACATTGGGGAAATGTCGCTCGTGTAGACGGCTCACTACATTGGTGGTTGGGGCCACGGAACCTCCTGGATACAGGAGGTTCTCGATGATCTCTTCCTGAAATTTGAGGAAGGATCCTGTTCTCCCAGCCTTACTGTAGAGAACAAAACTATTATACATAGCCAATTGAAATAAATATACAGACACCTTTTTATACCAGCGTCTGGTGCGGCGGGAAATCAAATACGGGGCCAACATCTGGTCATTGAAGTCCACCCCTCCCATGTGGAGGTTATAGTCGTGGACTGAGAGGGGCTTTTCAACGACACTGGTTTCCCATTCAATTTGTATTGTCGTGTCTGCGTGAATGGAGGAGAGCATGTAAACGTCACGCTTGTCTCTCCATTTCACCGCGAGCAGTTCTTGGTTACACAAGGCAGCCCTCTCCCCCCCTTGCAAGACGGGTGGTAATGAGCCGTTGGGGGAAGCCCTGGCGACTATGTCGCACGGTGCCACAGCAGCCAATCTGTTCTAAGAACAAATGCTTGAAGAGGGCCACACGTGTGTAGAAATTGTACTTGTAATTGTACTTGTAATTGAACGCATGTGTGGGCGACCGATGAGGCCTGATCGGGCAAACACTGCGTTTTGGGTGGGGGGCGAACTAAGGTGACACTAATACTATTATAGATCTGACCGTAATCAGTTCTGATCACTTACAGATACTATAAAAGTACAAATGCTGATTAGCGCTACGCTAATCAGCGAATCAGTGACTGCGGTGCGGTGGGCTGGGCGCTAACTGAAGCTAACTACCTACCAAAAGGGGACTAAACTAATCTAAACCTAAAAGTCAATCCTGGTGAAAAAAAAAAAAGTGACAGTTTACACTGATCACTTTTTCTATTTCACTAGATGATTGACAGGTGACTGAGAGGGGTGATCAAGGGGTTAATTGGGGTGATGGGGGTGATCAGGGCCTGGAAGTGTGGTGCTTGGTGTACTCACTGTAGAGATGTGCTCTCTCCTGGGTCCAACTGACGACAAGAACCCAGGAGAGGGCACAGAAGCCATTTAATGCATTATATTTATACATATAATGCATTACATGGCTCTTGATTCATTTTTTTAAAAATCACCAGCCTGCCAGCGACGATCATTGGCTGGCAGGCTGGTGATGAACTTCCACTGTGCCGATCCCGATAGTCTGTGTGCCCGTTCAGGCGCACAGATCGCATCATCTCGCCCCTCGCGAGATGACGCGCCCGCGCGTCAACGAGGAACAGAAGGACCGCCGAGATCACGCGTATCTGCGTGCGGCGGTCCTAAAGAGGTTAAAGTCAGCTTGACAGGATAACCACACCCATATCCTCTCTAAAATGAGTAAAAATGCAAGTTTCTTGTACAAATATGCCCAAAAAATTGCATAGCCATATTTTGCACTTTTTGAAGTAAGAAATCTGAAGTACAGGGTGTGAGAAATTCCTTTTCATGTGTTCTGTTCTGTTAACAGGCAACACCCTTCATTAACAACAATGGCCATGCCTGCTTTTCTATATGGCACATTTGGCAATACCCTTTAAATCACAGTCTATCCAAATGCTCACAAAGCATTGCTTGGCAAAACCATAGATGTTGCAGTGTGGAACTGTGTCGCCAAAATTAGGTAAAATAGAATAAAATAATGAATTACATTGAGAAGAACGTTTTTTCTTCTGTGCTTAGGATATCGCGGTTGCCTCCAGATGAGTGGTCTCGAATAGCGTCACATGGTAGTGTTTTTGGCCTCATACACACCCATCTTTCTTCATTTCGTGAGTCATAATATTCACAAACGTCTTGCCCAGGAAGGTTAAAGTTACATTCCACCACTTCTTCTTTCCCGTTTTTAAAAAAATAACCTTTGAAGAAAACCTGGACGAAGTAGAGCATAACATGGCCAAACTTTAGTGAGCATTCTGGGTGCACTCGTACCCCTCATTTATGGAAAGTAGCCTAGACAAAAAGTGGGTGTGTTACCCAAAGCAAACAATCAGGTTGGAAAATAGGGAAGAGATTTTCAGTATCTCTGCCCACACATTTCAGAGGTTGACTGATTTTTTGTTCATTGCGGGGACAGTCAGCACAGGGAATTACTCCAGATGAATAATTATGGGGACCCTGCGGCTATTTTGAGTAAGTGGGTCCTTGGGAAAAGAGAATACTAGCTGGCAGGCTCTTGTGCTTGCTTGAACTGTTCGCTTAACCCTATCCATAAGCTCATAAGCAATGTTTCGGGCTGAGTAATGAGCCCTTCATCAGGCTGATAATACAAGAAATAAAGATACATAGATAAGTTATATGGTTTCGCGATACAGATTGCATAACAATTCTTGCATACCCAAATATTTTAGCTGAATATAGAGGCTAGGGTTACAAAACCATTAGGCTATAATAAATAATGGATCTGATTTCCAAAACTTCCAGAGAGGGAACCGCATAAGCTCACCTTGTGGAGATAAGGTGTATCCACAACCGTGTTACATATCAAAATTCATCGCTAAAAGTATAAGTACTGTAGGAGCAATGGTATATAATTGTGCCACCCCTGTAGGACTGTAAGGCTGAAGACAGATAGGCTAGAGTACATAGTGGTGCCATTAGAGAGTTAAATAGACATACATTTTGGTCATAAATCTTCATCCTTCAGCCCTATACAGCTCAATTTATGGATTGCCTCTCTGTTGCACATTAACCCTTCCTATGACAGGGTACCGCAATTAGCTCTCAGGGACCACTGGTCTATGGTCCCCTCATGCATATACTCAAGTCCCCCACTTATTTCTACAGGGGTGGCACAATTATAGACCATTGCTCCTACAGTACTTATACTTTTGACATGTAGCGATGAATTTTGATATGTAACACGGTTGTGGATACACCTTATCTCCACAAGGTGAGCTTATGCGGTTCCCCTTTCTGGAAGCTTTGGAAATCAGATACAATATTTATTATAGTCCTACGGTTTTGTAACCCTAGTCTCTATATTCAGCTAAAATATTTGGGTATGCAAGAATTGTTATGCAATCTGTATCACAAAACCATATACATTATATATGTATCTTTATTTCTTGTATTATCAGCCTGAAAAAGGGCTCATTACTCAGCCCGAAACGTTGCTTATGAGCTTATGAATTACTATGTCTGGCTAAATATTCAATAAATCACTTCAAGCATCATGTCTGTGTTCTGCAGGACAGGGCAGGTCCTCCAGAGCAAGAGACTCATTGTAACTGCTCTGTACTATGGCCAAGAGATGAGAATCACAGACGGAGAAGGGATACTGCTGACTTAGAATTCGCTAAAGGATTGCATAAAAATGGTGTCTAAACCAGACAACAATATAATTATGTATTTTCATAACTGTTCAGCTGCATGTACGTGAGCATGTCTACAGCAATAGAGCGCTTGCTCTGTTTCTCCCCGCAGCGCATGCACACTGGAAAGATCTACTGTATTATTTCATTTGCTTTAGGTGTGTGGGCTATGATGCCGGTGGAGTGATTAATCAACCTGCCTATGTAGCCTATGGGCTATTGGGTTCTGGTCAAATGAGGTTCTGATCCAGGGACTCGGCACTCTATTTAAATCCCCTGCTGGCAATACACCCTTGCCAGTTATAGGCTTTACTCTCTTGCTATTCTCCTAGTTCTGTTCTGTGCGTATTGGATTGCTATTTGTTTTGACCTTGGCTTTCCTTTGACCACTCTCTGCCTTGAAATTTGGTTCTGTGACTCCCGTCTGGTTATGACTTCAGCGTGGCTATTCTGACCACCCTTTGTCTTCTGATTTGGCACTGTATTGCCCATCTAGTTCAAACCCATTCCCGTTCGACCACGTTTTGTTTTTTTCTGTCCTGTGTGTGTTTGTCTTGCACTTAGCAGTACAGGGAACATCGACCAGTTGTGGATTTGCCGCTTAGGGCTTTCACTGCAAGTAGGCAGGGATAGCCGGCTGGGTTCCAGTCAGGGTTCACTGTCTGTATGTTTTTCCCTGCCTACTGTGCTGCCAGGGGGTTTCCAGAATGTTCATATTGATGGTATAGCCTCAGTATTGGTCATCAATATTACATAACCGATCAGCAGTTTGACGGAGGTGTGGTGCTCCTTGCAGCTCCAGTGATTGACGCAGATTCCTCAAAGTGACATCCAATTTTAATGGCTGTGCTTGGTTTTACACCTCAACCCTATTCACTTGAGCTGTTCATGGATCATGTGACTGAAGAACACAGCGTCACATGACCTAGGAAGAGGCTTAAGCATTCCAATAGTGTTAAGGACTCTGCGGCTCATTAGCGGGGTACCGATCTCATATTAATGACCTATACTGAGGTAGGCCTTCAATATGAAAACCTATTTAGCCTTTACCAAAAGGGAATCAATTATTAACCCCACTTCTATTTCCCACTGTTGGAGGGGGTGTTAACCCTTCAAATACTCTAGACCACTTAGAGAGCCAATCTTAGTTCATCTACTGCCCTAGAATGACTTCATACTGACTATCCCTCTACACCGATGTACATACTCAGTTGAGTCACATTAATATGAGCACTTCATATTTTTGATCTCGGCAGCTCACAGGTCACTAATTAGGTCACATGTGGTGAGCTGGCTTAGTTGGTATATAAGGTGTGTGATAGGCACACATATCCCTCACTGATGTCATGCGTAAAAGCGACGATTTATCAGAGTTGCAAAAAGAGTTGATTATTGACTTTTGGGCCATGTGTGGCAGTATTTCTGAAACTGCACAACTTGTGAACGGTTCTCATGGTGCTGTGGTGAAAGTGTATAATGAATGGACAAATGGCACCATTGCAATAAAGCAACATGGAAACTGCAGAACACCACATGCCATTGATATGGAAGGTAAACGTTGGCTACAAAAGTGCATTAGAATGGTCCAACATGCTACAATGAAGCAGTTTACAGCCAGAATGAACCAAAGGGCTACCAGAAGTGTATAAAACAAAAGGTCAGCATACCCTACAAAGTTGTATCAGCAGAAAAGTCTTCCATTTTCGTGGAAGAATCCGAATTGGCAAAGGTTTGCCTTCTCTAAAGATTGAACATTGACGTGCCAGGTGAGAAATATCAGGAAAAAAAAAACAGCCTGCAACCATTGCTGGAAGAACACAACTGGTGGTCTGGGAAACTCTCTGGGCCATGGAAAGCACTTTCAACCAATTTGGGTATGAATCTATTGTAGCAGATCACATAGTGATGAGCGGCATAAGCAGTATTCGAATTTGCGATATTTTGCAAATTTTTGGCCCAATATCCGCCATAAATTCGCAAATTCGAGAATTTGTGATCTCCAGACATTATTTACTTGATTGTTTGCGATTAGAATATGCGCGATCAACGCTAAGGGGTGGGCAACTTTCCTATTGTTTGCTAGGGATGTTGCTAAGTGCCGATATTCGCAATAAATTTGTGATAAATTTGCGATTAGAATATTCGCGATCAACACTATTCGTGAATACGAATATATAGCACTATATTCTAAATACTCACAAATTCTCGAAGTTGCGATATTCGCGATTAAAATTGGAGATTTGAATATTCGCGTTCAACACTAATCACATACACCCTAATATTCTGCTTGTCTTGCCTGGGGTGGATGGGATCTTCTAGTAAGACAATGCAAGATGTCACATAGCTAGAAATGTCCAACATTGTTTGGAAGATCATGCCCGGGACATTCAAGTCCTACTCTGGCCCCAAATTCCCTGGAATTGAACCCAACCGAGCATCTGTGCAACCTCCTTGATCGTCCTGTTTGCTTTATGGTTCCTACTCAACTCATCCTTTAGCAGCTATGAAATGTACTGCAGTCAGCATGACTCTGTGACAAGCTACCAGGACCTTATTGAGTCATTACTAGTTCATATAACTGCTGATGAAAACTGCAGTTATTATGGATATTAGGTGGTGGTCAGAATAACGTGACTCGACTGTGTATATGTACCTATTTGGAGTCTATGTATGTACTTTGTACATACATTGAAATGCTTCCACACTAGAGAACAGGTTCATTAGTTATCTATATTTCTTTACCTTATCTGGACGTGTGGATCTTTTTTCATGCAGAATTGCAATGGCTTCACTGGAATGCATGAGTTTTATGGAGACCATGGTCTCACCTGGCCACTGAAGAATGAAGGAAGCTGTGTAGGTACCATTGTAGTTGTCAGAAACAGAACCACTGACACCAGCTTTCAGGCTTGGGGAATGAAGCTTAGCATGGAAATAGTCTCCACCATAGCTCTTAGTTCTACCTTTATGGTCTTTTGCTATGATGAGAACCTCCATCTTTTCTCCCACGATATAAGTAGAGCGAGGATGGAGCAAGAAATATATTGAAGTTCTTGGATGGGTAGAAAACTCTAAACTTGTGTTGAGCATGGGTAGTGGCCATTCAGTCAACTTCAAAAGGGTGTGAAGCTCTTCATCCTCATGGGTCGTCTTTGGCCAAGTTGTCATGATCGTTGTTGCTGTTTGACTGCTCTGCTTTATGGAACGTTCTCTCATATTTATTCTGTGGATGAACTAAAGATTGATGTTATTCAGACATTAAATAGGTAACAATTGTGGGAATATTAAAATATACAAATCACAGAGTTCTAAGACAAGGCCAAATGCATTTAACTTTGCAGTATAGGCTCCATCCTATGAAATATCCCTACATTTGGCATCGAATTGTACAGAATTAGACAGAAAAAAAAACTCTCCAAGACTTTGAAATCAGAGAACATTTGTCTAAGCTCATAGTAGAGGATTGGGCCTATTCTGAGTTTTTCTCTGTGGCCCTATGATTTTTTTGGTACACATCTAGAATAAGCTGTTCTGACTATGTCTAATTGTCACAGGTATGCTGCTTATTTCAGCCTCTGATGCAATTAAATGGTTAGTCCCATTATAAAGCAGATATTTGTAGCATATCCACTGCATATGCCAGAAATGTGGAATTTGTCAAGATAGAACTGCCCTACACTTTGTGACTGGTACTGTGACAAGCCCATACTACTTGAATAATATTATTAATCTAGTCATTGTGCCTCTGCATGAACAACACAGCCCTAAATTCATCTTCATAGACGACAATGTGCCAGCTCGTCGAGGTTGCATAATTCGGGAATGGCTGAGGTGCCTCAAATGGAGTGGCCTGCACTTTCTCCAGTCCTGAATCCCATTGAAAACATATGGGATCAGCTGATTTACCGTATAGAGGCTTGTAATTCTGTAACCCAGGACCTCAATAACCTGAGGGCCACCCTTCAAGAAAAGTGAGATGCCATGCCTCAGCTAACAATAAGTCGCCTTGTGAACAGCATGAGACATTGTTGTTAATCTGTAATTGATGCTCAAGGCCACATGACAAGTTATTGAGACAGTGACATTTTTGTGAGGGTATACTCACCACTGGCCTTGTTGGCTTTTGTTTTCCTAAATTTGAAATGAGGAAATCACCATTGCATTCATCTAAGTAAATGCCCTACTTTCATGATATATCACTGTAGCGTGAACATTTTAGGTTTTACATAAATTTCACATGAAAGCCAAATATCCCTAACTTTTTGTGAGTACTGTATATACAGTGACTTGAAAAAGTATTCATACCCCTTGAACTTTTTTTTATGTGCTCTGCCCTGGATGGGAGGATTTACTTTAAGGTGGACATGGATAAGGTGTCAAAAGGATTTGGCTTTATTGCTGTAATGCAGCATCAAAGCTGCCACACAAAACGCTGACCCAGTGGGTCCTGAAAGACATATAAAGTACCTGGCCATAATTGCAGGTGTCAGTGATGGTTTGCACCTTGCCACACTGGAGCAATTCCAAAGAGCCGCCCATGTTCCATGTAAAAGTACAATGCAAGGGGAAGATAGTGCAGATCGAGACCTGTGGCGAGATAAAGGAAATGGGGGAGGAATGGAAGGAGGGACTAGAACAGTTCATAAGGAAAGGTGTAGGGCAAAAAAATATACAAAAACTCTGAATTGTATGTACACTAATGCCAGAAGTCTGACTAATAAAACTGGGGAACTGGAAGTAGTGATGTGAGGAGGACTATGATGCAGTGCAACTTACAGAAACATGGCTGGATTATAGCTATGACTGGGTGGTTAACATACAGGGTTACAATCTATTTAGAAAGGATAATAAAAACTGGACAGGGAACGGGATTCTCCTTTACGTTAAGTCCTGTCTAAAGTCCTGAAGATATAAGTGAGGGACATGAACATGTGGAGTCACTGTGGGTAGAAAAAGATGGAGGCAAAAAGAATAATAAGATACTAATAGGAATTTGTTATAAACCACCTAATATATCAGAGTCCTCAGAATATCTACTGCTAAACGAGATAGATGAGGGTGCAAATCATAATGAGGTCATTATTATGGGGGGCTTTAACTACCCAGAATCAGATATATTGTCTGCCAGATGCACCGTGTGAACTGGAACTGAATGAATTATATTGTTATAAAAATATCAGAAAAGGGGGGCTCAGTTGTGCTACTTGACATGTCCTGTTATCAGCTGCAGGTTTTGGAATTGTTATCAGATAGTGCCACTTATAGGGAACTAGGTAGTAATCCAACTAATATATTCAAACAACAACTCTGCTGTTTGTTGGCAGATGGACTTAGTCCGGGGGCCCCAACACCGAAGCAGTTTGGTTATTTGAATGTAGATTCCCCTGTGACACCAATATTGCATACACTGCCAAAAACATAATAATAATACATAAAAACATAATACCGCCTCCTATGCTCCCAGTAGTATCCGGTATTGGCTCTCTCACTAAGAGGTAAAGCGAGTCCTGGGGTACATATGGGACACCAGGGAGGGGTTGAGATCTTTTTTTCCATAAAGAATGGGGGAGGGCAATATCTGGCTAACCAGCGATGAATCCAGAGGTAAAAAGGCAGTCTGGTTTGAGACAAGCAGACAAACAACGCGAGTTTGTGAGCGTTTGTGTGTTTGAGTTCAAGTGTGTGTTTGTATGAGTGTGTGACTTTAGATTACATGACTTGAGATTCAGGGATTTTAGGAGAGGACTACAGTAAGTTAGATTCTTATCACTGCACTATATTGTATTTTTCTCTTTTCTTGCGTAATTCCTATTTAGTATGTGTTCCATTTTTGACAGCGCCAACCAGTGCACATCTTGTCTAATGTATGCAGTCCTGGAACAGCTGTTTAAGGGTGCATATCTTTGTTCAAAATGTGAGCAAATTGCCCGTTTAGAATCGCACATCGTGTATCTAACCAGGCGAGTTTCAACACTGAGAAGCTTTGACATTTTGGAAAAAAATTGCTGCTCACTGAGCAAGCACTCTATGGGGTAGATGTGGGGGAGGGTGGTAGCAAGGAGGCTCAGGAAAGTTAGGTAGCTAGCTTGATAACAGTTAGAAAGTGGGGTAGAGGGAAGAGTGCCAGGGAGGCTAGCCCTGATCTGACACAAGGTTTGCAGATGAGGGGAATGTCAGTTCAGGGAGAGCACCGCTGCAGCCAGACACTTCCTCTGCCAGTCAGGGGAATGTCAGCTCCAGTAAGCAGGGGACCAGGAGAGCAGGGCAGGCCAGACAGGTGCTGGTTGTGGGAGACTGAATTATTAAGGGTACAGATAGGGCGATCTGTCACAAAGACCGGGATCGTCGAACAGTGTGTTGTCTTCCTGGAGCTCGAGTTCGACACATCGCGGATCGGGTTGACAGATTACTGGGAGGGGCTGGAGAAGATCCAATGACCAATGACAAAGTTAGAGGTAGGTGGAGAGTCCTTAAAAATGATTTTAGGGATTTAGGTCACAAGCTTATGGCAAGGACCTCAAAGGTAATGTTTTCTGAAATACTACCTGTACCACGAGCCACACAAGAAAGGCAGCGGGAGATTAGGGAGGTTAACAAGTGGCTCAAGAACTGGTGTAGGAAGGAGGGGTTTGGGTTCCTGGAGAACTGGGGTGACTTTTCTCTCGGCTACAGGCTCTATCGTAGGGACAGGCTGAACCTCAATACGGAAGGGGCAGCTGTTTTGAGGTAGAAAATAGCTAGAAGGTTGGAGGAGTGTTTAAACTAAGGACTGGGGGGAGGGTAATTACCTTGCCCCCGGTCTCTATCTGCACTTCCCATCCTATAACTTAATGGAAGTGGGGGAGGAAGGAAGGAAAGGTGTAGGGTTAAAAACATACATAAACCTCTAAATTGTTTGTATACTAATGCCAGGAGCCTGACTGAGACATGGCTGGATGATAGCTATGACTGGGCAGTTTTTGTACAGGGTTACAGTCTGTTTAGAAAGGATCACCAGTAGTGTTGAGCGAACAGTTCGAAAATCGTTCGGGTCCATACCGAATTTTGGGGTGTCCGTGACACGGACCCGAACCCGGACATTTTCAAAAAAGTTCGGGTTCGGGTCCGTTGTTCGTCGATTACTTCCCGCTTTCTGAAGGGCTGCACAGCAGCCAATCAGCTAGCGTTTTACTTCTTGCCCTAAGAGCCCATCACAGCCATGCCTACTAATGGCATGGCTGTGATTGGCCAAGTGCAGCATGTGACCCAGCCTCTATTTAAGCTGGAGTCACGTAGCGCCGCACGTCACACTGCTCTGACTAGTTTAGGGAGAGGATGCAGCTTCTGTGAGGGCGAGATAGGCAGGGATAAAGAAGTGATTGAATGATCTACCTTTCTACACCTGTGCATCAGAACAACTCAGCTGAGCTGTTCACTGAAAGTCACTATTTTGTTGAGACTGGCCAGAGCGATTTTTACTGGCACATGTAACTGGGCTGACCGGCGGTGGCCATTTTGGGACTTGTGGTGCGCCAGCACAAGCTGCCACAGAGTCTAAACCAAAGCTCCAAAGAAGTGAAAAATCTACACCTGTGAATCAGAACAACAGCGATTCAGCTGCTCAGTCAAAGTCAATTATTTTTTCTGGCTGGGCAGACCGTTTTCTGGCACATGTTACTGGGCTGATAGGCGGCGGCCATTTTGGGACTTGTGGTGCTACAGCAAAAGCTGCCACAACGTCCATTATTCTCATGTAATAGTCGATTTTTTTCATAGATATACTACATCAGGGGTTTGGCTGTGCTTGTGTCACCCATACTAACTGCAAAGATATTTAATATATCAGTGGTGAAACTGAAAGTAACCCACTTGGATAGCAAATCCCATGAATGTGCTGTTCCAGCTAGGCTAGCCAGTGCCACTACAGCCGAGTCCAATACTGTCAGCCAGAAATATTTTTTTTTTTTATGTGCCAGAAATATAAATTAGAAAAAGCTTTCACAGTAATAATAAAATTATTCTGGTGTTAGACCAGAAGAAGCACTCCTGTTGTAATTAACTCCTTAAGGACACATGACGTATGGGTACGTCATGTGTCCAGTCCCTGAAGATGGCGCCCGCTCCTGGCCGCTGCGGGCACCATCGCTGCGGGGGTCCGGCTGATTCCTGTAGCTGACCCCCGCAGCTGATGATCGCGGTCGGCAGCGCTGCCGACCGCGATCATTTAACCCCGCAGATGCCGTGATGAATCCTGATCACGGCATCTGAACGCGCTAAAACCGAAAGTAAAACTTTCGGCAGCGCTCCGGCTCCTCTAGTGGTGATCGGGAGAATCGGAGCGCTGTAAGGGATAGCCTCAAGCCTTTCATTCAGCTTGAGGCTATCACTTACTATTTCCTATGGAGCCCTTGTTAGCAATAGGGCTTCATAGGAAAGTAGTAAATCGTCATAAACTCCAATACAAGTGTATTGGAGTTTATGATAGAAGCAATCAGGTAACTGATTTATATAGGTCCCTATGGGATCTATATAAAAGTGTAAAAATAAAAAAATAAAAAAATAAATAAATAAATAAAAACCTAAAAATTTAAATCACCCCCTTTCCCCAAAATTAAAATAAAATAATAAAAAATAAAAATACACATCATGGGTGTCGCAATGTGTGAAAACGCCCATAGTATAAAAATATAAAAATATATTTCCCATACGGTAAACAGAAAAGCGGAAAAAGCGCCCAAATGGCCGATTTGCCGCTTTTGGACGCTTCATTTCCTCAAAAAATTTAATAAAAAGCGATCAAAAAGTCCTACACACCCCATAATGGTATCAACTAAAAGTTAAGATCGCCCGCAAAAATAAGCCCCCATACAACGCCATACACTTATTTACAAATACGTTATAGCGGTCAAAACATGGCGACAAAAAAATAAAAAATTTCCCACTTTTGAATTTTTTTCACTATCAAAACGCAAGAAAAGCTATACATATTGGGTATCGCCGGATTCGTACTGACCTGTAGAATAAAACTAAATGGTCAGTTTTATCGCAAATCAAACGTTGTAATTTAGAAACCCGTAAAACTGTGGTGAAATTGCTTTTTGTTTGCAATTTCACCACATTTGGATTTTTTTTCCCGCTTCCCACTACACCATATGCATTATTAAATGATGGCGTTGGAAAGTACAACTTGTCCCGCAAAAAATAAGCCCTCATATTGCCATGTGAACGGAAAAATAAAAAAGTTATGGCTCTTGGAAGGCATAGAGCGCAAAACGAAAACGCAAAAATGAAAAACCCTGTGTCCTTAAGGGGTTAATACTGTAAAAAGGCTTAGGCAATATTTCTCCCAGTGTGGGAAATTTATCTAGCAAAACTAGCATTTTAAAAATTCCGGTGTTCTGAAATACCAGCAGTCCTCTTGTAATTAATACCGCAAAAAGGCATTACATTGTCCAGTGTTGTAATTTTGGTGAAAAAAAGGCCAATTTAATCAATCTGGTGTTAGTTAGACCAGAAACAGTAGGCCTCACGTTTTTACTCCTGTAAAAAGAAATTATATCTCCCCGTGTGGGAATCTATCTACCAAAACTAGCATTTTAAAAATTCTGGTGTCCAATTTGCAGCAGTTTTCTTGTAATTAATACCGCAAAAAGGCATTACATTGTCCAGTGTTGTAATTTTGGTGAAAAAAGGCCAATTTAATCAATCTGGTGTTTGTTAGACCAGAAACAGTAGGCCTCACGTTTTTACTCCTGTAAAAAGGAATTATATCTCCCCGTATGGGAATCTATGTACCAAAACTAGCATATTAAAAATTCTGGTGTCCAATTTGCAGCAGTCTTCTTGTAATTAATACCGCAAAAAGGCATTACATTGTCCAGTGTTGTAATTTTGGTGAAAAAAGGCCAATTTAATCAATCTGGTGTTTGTTAGACCAGAAACAGTAGGCCTCACATTTTTACTCCTGTAAAAAGGAATTATATCTCCCCGTGTGGGAATCTATGTACCAAAACTAGCATTTTAAAAATTCTGGTCTCCAATTTGCAGCAGTTTTCTTGTAATTAATACCGGAAAAAGGAATTATATCTTCCAGTGTGGGAATTTATGTACACAAACTAGCATTTTAAAAATTCTGGTGTCCAATTAGCAGCAGTCTTCTTGTAATTAATACCGCAAAAAGGCATTACATTGTTCAGTGTTGTAATTTTGGTGAAAAAAAGGCCAATTTAATCAATCTGGTGTTAGTTAGACCAGAAACAGTAGGCCTCACGTTTTTACTCCTGTAAAAAGGAATTAATACCTCAAAAAGGCATTACATTGTCCAGTGTTGTAATTTTGGTGAAAAAAGGCCAATTTAATCAATCTGGTGTTTGTTAGACCAGAAACAGTAGGCCTCACGTTTTACTCCTGTAAAAGGAATTAATACCGCAAAAAGGCATTACATTGTCCAGTGTTGTAATTTTGGTGAAAAAAAGGCCAATTTAATCAATCTGGTGTTTGTTAGATCAGAAACAGTAGGCCTCACGTTTTTACTCCTGTAAAAAGGAATTAATACCGCAAAAAGGCATTACATTGTCCAGTGTTGTAATTTTGGTGAAAAAAAGCCCAATTTAATCAATCTGGTGTTTGTTAGACCAGAAACAGTAGGCCTCACGTTTTTACTTCTGTAAAATGGAATTATATCTCCCCGTGTCGGAATCTATGTACCAAAACTAGCATATTAAAAATTCTGGTGTCCAATTTGCAGCAGTTTTCTTGTAATTAATAGCGGAAAAAGGAATTATATCTTCCAGTGTGGGAATTTATGTACACAAACTAGCATTTAGTGTTGAGCGAACAGTTCGAGAATAGTTCGGGTTCGTACCGAATTTTGGGGTGTCCGTGACACGGACCCGAACCCGGACATTTTCAAAAAGTTCGGGTTCGGAGTTCGGCATGTTCTCTCGGCGCATTTTGAAAGTACAATATAGCAGAATAGTACAGGCTACCGATCACCATGGGAACGCCTCCTCCAGTAGAATGTACTGTCAGATGTTTGAATTACGTTGAAATCGCAATGCGATTCTTATATATTTGCTTAATCGCATTGCGATTTCAACTTCTCAAATCCGACAGTACATTCTAGCATTTTTCCCATGGTGATGTAGACTCTCCATTAGCACGGAATCCGGCTGAAGCAGAAATCGCAATGCGATTCTTAGAACTCAAATAAATCGCATCACACTACACGTTCTAATTGCATTAGATTTTAACTTTACTGTTTGGTTTTGTATCGCGATAATCCAAATTTTGACTAATCGTGTGCGTACTGTTCTAGCACGCAGTGCTATTCGTATCCCACTCTTCAGTTCTAATCGCATTCGATGTTAACTTATGCATTTTTTTTTTTTTTGCCAGGCATCAGCAGTAAGTTAAAATAGAATGCGATGCCTGTCAAAAAAAAAAGCATAAGTTAAAATCGAATGCGATTAGAACTTAAGAGTGGGATACGAATAGCACTAGTGTTGTTGAGCGCACATTTCGAGAATAGTTCCGGTCCGTACAGAATTTTGGGGTGTTCGTGACACGACCCGAACCCGAACATTTTCATAAAAATTCGGGTTCGGTTTTGTAGTTCGTCATTTTTTGTGGCGCATTTTGAAAGGCTGCAAAGCAGTCAATCAACATGCATCATACTACTTGCCCTAAGATGCCATCGCAGCCATGCCTACTATTGGCAAGGCTGTGATTGGCCAAGTGCAGCATGTGACTCAGCCTCTTTATAAGCTTGTGCGCACGTAGGGACGTGCTCACTCCCGATGTGAATAGAACAGGGATAGATGCAGCTGCTGTGAGATAGGCAGGGAATAATTGAGGAAAAAAACCTGAGAATAAGTGAAAGATCTACACCAGTGAATCAAAACAACTCAGCTGAGCTGTTCACTGAAAGTTTATTTTTTTTTACACTGGCCAGATCGATTTTTACCGGCACATGTAACTGGGCTGACCGGCGGCGGCCATTTTGGGACCTGTGGTGCGCCAGCTCAAGCTGCCACAGAGTCCAAAGAAAAGCTCCAAAGAATTGAAAAATCTACTCCTGTGACACAGAACAACAGCGATTCAGCTGCTCAGTCAAAGTCAATTTTTTTATCTGGCTGTGCAGACCGTTTTCTGGCACATGTTACTGGACTGATAGGCGGCGGCCATTTTGGGACTTGTGGTGCGCCAGCAAAAGCTGCCACAGCGTCCATTAATCTCATGTAATAGTAGATTTTTTTCATAGATATACTACATCAGGGGTTTGGCTGTGCTTGTGTCACCCCTACTAACTGCCAATATATTTAATATATCAGTGGTGAAACTGAAAGTAACCCACTTGGATAGCTAATCCCATGAATGTGCTGTTCCAGCTAGGCTAGCCAGTGTCACTACAGCCAGGTCCAATACTGTCAGCCAGAAATTATTATTTATTTTTTTTTGCCAGAAATATAAATTTAAAAAAATCTTTCCCTGTAACAAACATAATTCTGGTGTTAGACCAGAAGAACACTCCTTCAGTAAATAATACTGTAAAAAGGTTTAGGCAATAATTCTCCCAGTATGGGCAATTTATGTACCAAAACGAGCATTTTAAAAATTCCGGTGTTCTGAAATACCAGCAGTCCTCTTGTAATTAATACCAGAAAAAGGCATTATAGTGTCCAGTGTTGTCATTTTGGTTCAAAAAAGGGCAATTTAATCAATCTGGTGTTGGTGAAACCCGAAATAGTAGGCCGCACGTTGTTACTCCTTTGAAAAGGAAATAGTTCTCCCACTGTGGGAATTCATTTAACATAAGTAGCATTTAAAAATTCTGGTGTCCAATTTGCAGCAGTCCTCTTGTAATTAATACCAGAAAAAGGCATTATAGTGTCCAGTGTTGTCATTTTGGTTCCAAAAGGCCAATTTAATCAATCTGGTGTTGGTGACACCCGAAATAGTAGGCCGCACGTTGTTACTCCTTTGAAAAGGAAATAGTTCTCCCACTGTAGGAATTCATTTAACATAAGTAGCATTTAAAAAATTCTGGTGTCCAATTTGCAGCAGTCTTCTTGTAATTTATAGCGTAAAAAGGAATTATATCTTCCAGGGTGGAATTTTTGGGCTTAAAATTAATATATTTTATTGTGGTGCGAGTTGAATCGCAACAATGAGGAAACATTCTATTAAGGGACGGGGACGCGGTCGTGGTGGTGTCCGTGGAGCCTCTGTTGCTGGTAGTGGACGTGGACATTCGCCCTCAGGTGAACAAAGTAGTGAACCAACTCCCTCAAGTAGCCGACAGAATTTACAGCGATATTTGGTGGGGCCCAATGCCGTTATGAGGATGGTAAGGCCTGAGCAGGTACAGGCATTAGTCGATTGGGTGGCCGACAGTGCATCCAGCACGTTCACCACATTGTCTTCCACCCAGTCTTCTGCGGAAAGCACACAGGTGGCACCGGAAAACCAAGCCAATCAGTCTGTCACATCACCCCCATGCATATCAGGGAAACTGTCCGAGCCTCAAGTTATGCAGCAGTCTCTTCTTCTATTTGAAGACTCTGCTGGCAGGGGTTCCCAGGGGCGTCCACCTAGCCCTTCCCTAGCGGTGGAAGACATACAATGCACTGACGCACAACCACTTATGTATCCAGATGATGACGACATGGGAATACCACCACAGCAGAGTCACCCAGTCTCTGATGATGACGAAACACAGGTGCCCACTGCCGCGTCTTATTGCATTGTGCAGACTGAACAGGAGGAGGTCAGGGAGGAAGACTGGGTGGAAGACGATGCAGAGGACGATGAGGTCTTAGACCCCACATGGACTGAAGGTCGTGCCGCTGACTTAAATAGTTCAGAGGAAGAGGCAGTGGTGAGACCGAGACAACAGCGAAGCCAAAGAGGGAGCAGGGGGCAAAGCAGAACAGCCGCCGTCCAGAGAGTTCGCCTGCTATTGGCCAGCGCCAACAGGGACCCAGCACCCCAAAGGCATCTTCAAGGAGTTCCCTGGCATGGCACTTCTTCAAACAATGTGCTGAGGACAAGACCAGAGTGGTTTGCACGCTGTGCCATCAGACCCTGAGGCGAGGCATTAACGTTCTTAACCTGAGCACCACCTGCATGATCAGGCATCTACATGCAAAGCATGAACTGCAGTGGAGTACACACCTTAAAAACAAGGAACCCGCTCAGGCTCCCCTGCTACCTCTACCGCTGCTGCCTCGGCTTCCGCCTCGAGAGGAATGTTGCCACCTGCCGAGCAGCAAACAGAGGATGTGCCACCGACACCACCACCACCACCGCCACCGTCACCTAGCGCCTCCACTATTTCACACAGCAGCGTTCAGCTCTCCATCTCTCAAACCTTGAGAGGAAGCGCAAATTCCCACCTAGTCACCCTCGAGCCTCTTGGCCTGAATGCCAGCATTTCTAAACTACTGGCCTTTGAAATGCTGTCATTCCGGCTGGTGGACACAGACAGCTTCAAACAGCTGATGGCCATGGCTGTCCCCCAGTATGTGGTTCCCAGCCGCCACTACTTCTCCAAGACAGCCGTGCCTTCCCTGCACATGCAAGTGTCCGATAAAATCAAGTGTGCACTGCGCAACGCCATTTGTGGCAAGGTCCACCTAACCACAGATACGTGGACCAGTAAGCACGGCCAGGGACGCTATATCTCCCTAACTGCACACTGGGTAAATGTAGTGGCGGCTGGGCCCCAGGCGGAGAGTTCCTTGGCGCACGTCCTTCCGCCGCCAAGGATCACAGGGCATCATTCTTGCCTCCTGTAGCCTCCTCCTCCTACTGGCTTCCTCCTCCTCCTCCTCTGCTTCCACCAGCTCATCCAGTCAGCCACACACCTTCACCACCAACTTCAGCACAGCCCGGTAAACGCCAGCAGGCCATTCTGAAACTCATATGTTTGGGGGACAGGCCCCACACCGCGCAGGAGTTGTGGCGGGGTATTGAACAACAGACCGACCAGTGGTTGCTGCCGGTGGGCCTCAAGCCCGGCCTGGTGGTGTGCGATAATGGGCGAAATCTCGTGGCAGCTCTGGGACTAGCCGGTTTGACGCACATCCCTTGCCTGGCGCATGTGCTGAATTTGGTGGTGCAAAAGTTCATTCACAACTACCCAGACATGTCAGAGCTGCTGCATAAAGTGCGGGCCGTCTGTGCGCGCTCCGGCGCTCACATCCTGCCGCTGCTCGCCTGTCAGCGCTACAGCGGAACTTCGGCCTTCCCGCTCACCGCCTAATATGCGACGTGCCCACCCGGTGGAACTCCACCTTGCACATGCTGGAGAGACTGTGCGAGCAGCAGCAGGCCATAGTGGAGTTTCAGCTGCAGCACGCACGGGTCAGTCGCACTGCGGAACAGCACCACTTCACCACCAATGATTGGGCCTCCATGCGAGACCTGTGTGCCCTGTTGCGCTGTTTAGAGTACGCCACCAACATGGCCAGTGGCGATGCCACTGTTATCAGCGTGACGATACCAATTCTATGTCTCCTAGAGAAAACGCTTAGGGCGATGATGGAAGAGGAGGTGGGCCAGGGCCAGGGAGGAGGAGGAGGAGGATGACGGGTCGTTTTTAGCACTTTCAGGCCAGTCTGTTAGAAGTGGCTCAGAGGGAGGTTTTTTGCAACAGCAGAGGGCAGGTACAAATGTGGCCAGCCAGGGACCACTACTGGAGGACGAGGAGGATGAGGAGGAGGTGGAGGAGGATGAGGATGAAGCAGGTTCACAGCGGGGTGGCACCCAGCACAGCGCAGGCACATCCCTGGTGCGTGGCTGGGGGATACAGAGGATGATGACGATACGCCTCCCACAGAGGACAGCTTGTCCTTACCTCTGGGGAGCCTGGCACACATGAGCGATTACATGCTGCAGTGCCTGCGCAACGACAGCAGAGTTGCCCACATTTTAACGTGTGCTGACTACTGGGTGGCCACCCTGCTGGATCCACGGTACAAAGACAATGTGCCCACTTTACTTCCTGCACTGGAGCGTGATAGGAAGATGCGCGAGTACAAGCGCACACTGGTAGACGCGCTCCTGAGAGCATTCCCAACTGTCACAGGGGAACAGGTGGAAGGCCAAGGCAGAGGAGGAGCTAGAGGTCGCCCACGCAGCAGTGTCACGGCCAGCTCCTCTGAGGGCAGGGTTAGCATGGCAGAAATGTGGAAAAGTTTTGTCTCCACGCCACAGCTAACTGCCCCACCACCTGATACGGAACGTGTTAGCAGGAGGCAACATTTCACTAACATGGCTGAACAGTACATCTGCACACAACTCCACGTACTGACGGATGGTTCGGCCCCATTCAACTTCTGGGTTTCCAAATTGTCCACGTGGCCAGAATTAGCATGTTATGCCTTGGAGGTGCTGGCCTGCCCGGCGGCCAGCGTTTTATCTGAACGTGTATTCAGCACGGCAGGGGCGCCATTACTGACAAACGCAGCCGCCTGTCCGCAGCCAACGTGGACAAGCTGACGTTTATAAAATGAACCAGGCATGGATCCCACAAGACCTGACCCTCCTTGTGCAGAGTAGTCCTTAATAACTGCCTTAAACCATGTTGTCTTGTACTCCTGGCCACTTCTTCATTGAAAAATCAATTTTTGAAATTAAGTAGGATCTTGGGGTGCAACCCAGAGTTGAATGAACCTTCCGTCTGTCTGGGTGCCGGGCCAAAGTACATGAAAGTGTCCTTCTCCTGTGCTGGGTGATATGAATGTTATACTTGTGCTGTCTGACATGTCTCCTTTGTGTGGGTGCAGGGGGCCAAAGTCACTGAAAGCGGCCTTCTCCTGTGGTGGCTGATATAAATGCCTGAATCTCTGCTGTGGGACCTCTCTCCTCCGTGTGGCTGCAGGGGTCAAAGTCTCTAAAAGTGCCCTTCTCCTGTGGTGGTTGATGTGAAACTGATGCTTGTGCTATCTGACCTGTCTCCTCTGTGTCGGTGCTAAGGCCTAAGTCACTGAAAGCGGCCTTCTCCTGTGCTGGCTGATATAAATGCCTGAATCTCTGCTGTGGGACCTCTCCTCTTTCTGGGTGCAGGGGTCAAAGTCTCTAAAGGTGGCCTTCTCCTGTGGTGGTTGATGTAAAACTGATGCTTGTGCTATCTGACCTGTCTCCTCTGTGTCGGTGCTAAGGCCTAAGTCACTGAAAGCGGCCTTCTCCTGTGCTGGCTGATATAAATGCCTGAATCTCTGCTGTGGGACCTCTCCTCCTTCTGGGTGCAGGGGTCAAAGTCTCTAAAAGTGGCCTTCTCCTGTGGTGGTTGATGTAAAACTGATGCTTGTGCTATCTGACCTGTCTCCTCTGTGTCGGTGCTAAGGCCTAAGTCACTGAAAGCGGCCTTCTCCTGTGCTGGCTGATATAAATGCCTGAATCTCTGCTGTGGGACCTCTCTCCTCCGTGTGGCTGCAGGGGTCAAAGTCTCTAAAAGTGCCCTTCTCCTGTGGTGGTTGATGTAAAACTGATGCTTGTGCTATCTGACCTGTCTCCTCTGTGTCGGTGCTAAGGCCTAAGTCACTGAAAGCGGCCTTCTCCTGTGCTGGCTGATATAAATGCCTGAATCTCTGCTGTGGGACCTCTCCTCCGTGTGGCTGCAGGGGTCAAAGTCTCTAAAAGTGCCCTTCTCCTGTGGTGGTTGATGTAAAACTGATGCTTGTGCTATCTGACCTGTCTCCTCTGTGTCGGTGCTAAGGCCTAAGTCACTGAAAGCGGCCTTCTCCTGTGCTGGCTGATATAAATGCCTGAATCTCTGCTGTGGGACCTCTCTCCTCCGTGTGGCTGCAGGGGTCAAAGTCTCTAAAAGTGCCCTTCTCCTGTGGTGGTTGATGTGAAACTGATGCTTGTGCTATCTGACCTGTCTCCTCTGTGTCGGTGCTAAGGCCTAAGTCACTGAAAGCGCCTTCTCCTGTGCTGGCTGATATAAATGCCTGAATCTCTGCTGTGGGACCTCTCTCCTCCGTGTGGCTGCAGGGGTCAAAGTCTCTAAAAGTGCCCTTCTCCTGTGGTGGTTGATGTAAAACTGATGCTTGTGCTATCTGACCTGTCTCCTCTGTGTCGGTGCTAAGGCCTAAGTCACTGAAAGCGGCCTTCTCCTGTGCTGGCTGATATAAATGCCTGAATCTCTGCTGTGGGACCTCTCTCCTCTCTGTGTGCAGGGGTCAAAGTCTCTAAAAGTGCCCTTCTCCTGTGGTGGTTGATGTGAAACTGATGCTTGTGCTATCTGACCTGTCTCCTCTGTGTCGGTGCTAAGGCCTAAGTCACTGAAAGCGGCCTTCTCCTGTGCTGGCTGATATAAATGCCTGAATCTCTGCTGTGGGACCTCTCTCCTCCGTGTGGCTGCAGGGGTCAAAGTCTCTAAAAGTTCCATTCTCCTGTGGTGGTTGATGTAAAACTGATGCTTGTGCTATCTGACCTGTCTCCTCTGTGTCGGTGCTAAGGCCTAAGTCACTGAAAGCGGCCTTTTCCTGTGCTGGCTGATATAAATGCCTGAATCTCTGCTGTGGGACCTCTCTCCTCTTTCTGTGTGCAGAGGTCAAAGTCTCTAAAAGTGTCCTTCTCCTGTGGTGGTTGATGTGAAACTGATGCTTGTGCTATCTGACCTGTCTCCTCTGTGTCGGTGCTAAGGCCTAAGTCACTGAAAGCGCCTTCTCCTGTTCTGGCTGATATAAATGCCTGAATCTCTGCTGTGGGACCTCTCTCCTCTTTCTGGGTGCAGGGGTCAAAGTCTCTCAAAGTGGCCTTCTCTTGTGCTGGGTGATGTGAAGCTGATGTTTGTGCCATCTGACATGGTTGCCGGGGTCCCATTAAATGGTGGCCTACTCCTGTGGTGGGTGATCTAAATGCATGATTCTCTGCTGTGAAAACTTCACTCCTCTGTCTGGGTGCTGGTCCAAAATACATGAGAGTGGCCTTCTCCGGTGGTGGTTGATATGAAGCATGATTCCTTGCTGTGGGACCTGTATCCTCTGTCTGGGTGCTGGTCTGAAATAAATGAGAGTGGCCTTCTCCGTTGGTGGTTGATATGACGCATGATTCCTTGCTGTGGGACCTGTATCCTCTGTCTGGGTGCTGGTCCAAAATAAATGAGAGTGGCCTTCTCCGGTGGTGGTTGATATGACGCATGATTCCTTGCTGTGGGACCTGTATCCTCTGTCTGGGTGCTGGTCCAAAATAAATGAGAGTGGCCTTCTCCGGTGGTGGTTGATATGACGCATGATTCCTTGCTGTGGGACCTGTATCCTCTGTCTGGGTGCTGGTCCAAAATACATGAGAGTGGCCTTCTCCGGTGGTGGTTGATATGAAGCATGATTCCTTGCTGTGGGACCTGTATCCTCTGTCTGGGTGCTGGTCCCAAATAAATGAGAGTGGCCTTCTCCAGTGGTGGATGATATGACGCATGATTCCTTGCTGTGGGACCTCTCTCCAATTGATATTGGTTAATTTTTATTTATTTTATTTTATTTTAATTCATTTCCCTATCTACATTTGTTTGCAGGGGATTTACCTACATTTTGCTGCCTTTTGCAGCCCTCTAGCCCTTTCCGGGAGTCTTTTACAGGCTTTTTAGTGCCCAAAAGTTCGGGTCCCCATTGACTTCTATGGGGTTCGGGTTCGGGATGAAGTTCGGGTTGAGTTCGGATCACGAACTCGGACATTTTCCGGAAGTTCGGCCGAACCTCTCGAACCCGAACATCCAGGTGTTCGCTCATCTCTACTGATGACCTATCCTCAGGATATGGTCGGTAGGGGTCCATCGTCCGAGACTCCCACCAATCAGCTGTTTGAGAAGGCAGCAGCACTTACAGTAGCACCGCAGCCTTCTCTCTGCCTTTCCCAGGCTGAGGGATGATATGTTCATCGATCATGTGGCCTTGGAGCAGCACAGCCCCATTCAAGTGAATGGGGTTAAGCGCGATACCAAGTACAGCTGCTATACAATGTACGGTGCTGTGCTTGGTGAGCAGAGAGAAGGCAGCAGTGTTCACAGTAGCGCCTCAGCCTTCTCTCTGCTTTTCTCTGCGTTCATTGGTCACATAGCCTAGGAGCAGCTCAGCTTCCTTGAAGTGAATGGGGCTGAGCTAAGATACCAAGTACAGCCCCTATACAATGTACCGCACTTTGCTTGGTGAGCAGAGAGAAGGCAGCGGTGCTCACAATAGCGCCACAGTCTTCTCTCGGATTTTCCGAGACTGATTGACGACGTGTTTGTGTGTCACGTGGCCTAGGAGCAGCTCAGCTCCATTCAAGTGCTCCACCATCTGCTATACGATGTACAGAGCTGTGCTTGGTGAGCCTTGAGAAGGCAACACTGGTGCTTTCTCAAAACAGCTGATTGGGGGGGGGGTCCCGGATGTCAAACCCCCACCGATTAGGTACTGATGACCTATTCAGACGATAGGTTATCAGTTAAAAATCTCAGAAAACCCTTTCAAGGGATCTGTGAGAAAATATAAGAATACGGCCGCTCCTCCTCAAATTGAGTGGCCAGTATATATATATATATATATATATATATATTGTGGGGAGTCGCTCTGGTAGACAGCGGTGCGGGTGCAGTTTAGAGGCAAAACAAGGAGTCCAGATTGTGCAACAAACAGTGTTTTATTCACACTTGCACACAAAACGAAAAACAGTCTCTTGGTGACAGTTCACACACAACGGAAATAACGTAGCTAAACAAAAACAGTCCAACACAGGTTCAGTCACCTGGGAGGTGTAGGTGCAGGTTCGCACCACGCTGTCGGCCCAGCCGCAGGAGAATCCAGCTTCAGGTAGCCAGGAACACAACACCTCCTTACTGAGCTCTTCCTCCAGGACAGAGAACTCCCAGCCCTGTTAGCAGCTCCAGGATAATCACACACCCCCAGACACAGCTGCTGGCTGCGTTTTATATCCAGCCCAAAACATGGACTGGACCGTGGGGAGCAGCCACCCACCCTACTCTTTAGCTGCTCCCAGTAAGAGCCGGCCCGGATCGGCTTTGCAGCCATGCTATTTAACAAAGACAAAACAGCACTAGCTGCTGCAGACAAAAACCCGGCTCTCACCTCACCGAGGCCAGCAACCTCGGTGACACGTACCTGCCATCACATATGACACCTTGCACCTTACCACAATATATATATATATATATATATATATATATAGTGGTAAAGTGAATGGGAAAGTCCTGAAAGGGGTGTATATTTCACCCAGGTTCCTTAACTGGGTGAGGTAAATAAAATCCAGAAAGGCTAAAGTGGTTTCAGCAAAGCAAGGTTGCTGAGACAGTTTTGTTAAAAGTACAAGGACTGGATTTTATTTGGACTGGGAAGGTAGGTTTGGTAGTGGGACCTCCTCATTGTTAGGCTCCATTCACACAACCGTATGTTGTCCATAAGTGGATTCGTCTCGCAAAAAAACGGATAGCATTCCGTTTTTTTTGCTGATCCATAGACTTCAACAGGACATGGCCCTATTGAAGTCTATGGATCAGCAAAAAAACGGAATGCTATCCGTTTTTTTGCGGACACGGATCCGTTTTTTTGCGGACAACATACGGTCGTGTGAATGGAGCCTTAGAGGGAAATAAAAGCACACCCCAGGCTGTCAGTCTGAGAGAGTTATGCCTGGAAAATAATCTAGGACACTGGCTGCCTTGCTGGCTAGAGACAACGAATTCTCTGTGTGTGACCTGCGCTTAATAGGTGAGCTAGAATCTAATAGTGATGAGCGGCAGCGGCAATATTTAACCACTTCAGCCCCCCCTAGCTTAAACTCCCTTAATGACCAGACCACTTTTTACAATTCTGCACTACACTACTTTCACAGTTTATTACTCGGTCATACAACTTACCACCCAAATGAATTTTACTTCCTTTTCTTCTCACTAATGGAGCTTTCATTTGGTGGTATTTCATTGTTGCTGACATTTTTTATTTTTTTGCTATTAATAAAAATTTAACAACATTTTTGCAAGAAAATGACATTTTTCGCTTTCTGTTATAATTTAAAAAAAAAAATATATATTTCTATATAAATTTCCTCTAAATTTATTGTTCTACATGTCTTTGATAAAAAAAAATGCAATAAGTGTATGTTTATTGGTTTGGGTTTATTGGTTGATTTATTGGTAAAAGTTATAGCGTTTACAAACTATGAAAAAAAGTGAATTTCCGCATTTTGAAGCAGCTCTGACTTTCTGAGCACCTGTCATGTTTCTTCAGGTGCTAGAATGTCAGGATAGTATAAATACCCGCCCCCCCAAATTGCACCATTTTAGAAAAAAGACACCCCACAGTATTCGCGGAGGGGCATGGTGAGTTCATGTATGATTTCATTTTTTTTCCACAAGTTAGCGGAAAATGACACTTTCTGAGGAAAAAAAATTATAATAAAGTTTCCATTTCTGCTAACTTCTGGCAAAACAAAATAAAATCTCCCACGGACTCACTATGCCCCTCAGTAAATACCTTGGTGTGTCTACTTTCCGAAATGGGGTCATTTGTGGGGTGTGTTTACTGTTCTGACATTTTGGGCGGGGCTAAATTGTGAGCAGCCCTGTAAAGCCTAAAGGTAATCGTTGGACTTTACGCCCCTTTACGCACCTAGGCTGCAAAAAGTGGCACACATGTGGTATCGCCGTACTCAGAAGAAGTAGGGCAATGTATTTTGGGGTGTATTTTTACATATACCAATGCTGGGTGAGAGAAATATCTCTGTAAACTGACAACTTTGTATAACATTTTTTAAAAAGTTGTCATTTACAGAGATATTTCTCACACCCAGCATGGTTATATGTAAAAATACACCCCAAAACACATTGCCCTACTTCTCCTAAGTACGGAGATACCACATAAGTGACACTTTTTTGCAGCCAAGATGCGCAAAGGGGCCCAAATTCCAATGAGTACCTTTAGGATTTCACAGGGCAATTTTATGCATTTGGATTCCAGACTTCTTCTCACGCTTTAGAGACCCCTAAAATGCCAGGGCAGTATAAACACCCCACAAGTGACCCCATTTTAGAAAGTAACACCCCAAGGTATTCCATGAGGGGTATGGTGAGTTCATGTAAAGTTTTATTTTTTGTCACATAGCTAGTGGAATATTAGACTTTGTAGGAAAAAAAATAAAGATTTCCGCTAACTTGTGCCAAAAAAAAGAAATCTTCTATGAACTCGCCATGCTCCTCACGGATTACCTTGGGGTGTCTTCTTTCTAAAATGGGAGTAGGCTTCTACCAAGCCCGATAATGGTCGAAATCTCGTCGCATCTCTGGGACTAGCCGGTTTGACGCACATCCCTTGCCTGGCGCATGTGCTGAATTTGGTAGTGCAGAAGTTCATTCACAACTACCCCGTCATGTCAGAGCTGCTGCATGAAGTGAGGGCCGTCTGTGCGCGCTTCCGGCGTTCACATCCTGCCGCTGCTCGCCTGTCTGCGCTACAGCGGAACTTCGGCCTTCCCGCTCACCGCTGGGCCGAAATAACTGAAAGTGGCCTTCTCCAGTGGTGGGTGATATGACGCATGATTCCTTGCTGTGGAACCTGCATCCTCGGTCTGGGTGCTGGGCCGAAATAACTGAAAGTGGCCTTCTCCAGTGGTGGGTGATATGACGCATGATTCCTTGCTTTGGGACCTGTATCCTCGGTCTGGGTGCTGGGCCGAAATAACTGAGAGTGGCCTTCTCCAGTGGTGGGTCATATGACGCATGATTCCTTGCTGTGGAACCTGTATCCTCGGTCTGGGTGCTGGGCCGAAATAACTGAGAGTGGCCTTCTCCGGTGGTGGTTGATATGACGCATGATTCCTTGCTGTGGGACCTCTCTCCTCTGACTGTATGCTGGGGCCTAAATAACTGAAAGCGGCCTTCTCCAGTGGTGGGTGATATGACGCATGATTCCTTGCTGTGGGACCTCTCTCCTCTGTCTGGGTGCTGGGCCTAAATTACTGAAAGTGGCCTTCTCCAGTGGTGGGGGATATGACGCCTTATTCCTTGCTGTGGGACCTATCTCCTCTGTCTGGGTGCTGGGCCGAAATAACTGAGAGTGTCCTTCTCTGGTGGTGGTTGATATGACGCATGATTCCTCGCTGTGGGACCTGTATCCTCTGTCTGGGTGCTGGGCCGAAATAACTGAAAGTGGCCTTCTCCAGTGGTGGGTGATATGACGCATGATTCCTTGCTGTGGAACCTGTATCCTCGGTCTGGGTGCTGGGCCGAAATAACTGAGAGTGGCCTTCTCCGGTGGTGGGTGATATGACGCATGATTCCTTGCTGTGGGACCTCTCTCCTCTGTCTGGGTGCTGGGCCTAAATAACTGAAAGTGGCCTTCTCCAGTGGTGGGTGATATGACGCATGATTCCTTGCTGTGGGACCTCTCTCCTCTGTCTGGGTGCTGGGCCGAAATAACTGAGAGTGGCCTTCTCCGGTGGTGGTTGATATGACGATGATTCCTTGCTGTGGGACCTGTATCCTCTGTCTGGGTGCTGGGCCGAAATAACTGATAGTGGCCTTCTCCAGTGGTGGGTCATATGACGCATGATTCCTTGCTGTGGAACCTGTATCCTCGGTCTGGGTGCTGGGCCGAAATAACTGAGAGTGGCCTTCTCCGGTGGTGGTTGATATGACGCATGATTCCTTGCTGTGGGACCTCTCTCTCTGTCTGGGTGCTGGGCCTAAATAACTGAAAGTGGCCTTCTCCAGTGGTGGGTGATATGACGCCTGATTCCTTGCTGTGGGACCTCTCTCCTCTGTCTGGGTGCTGGGCCGAAATAACTGAGAGTGGCCTTCTCCGGTGGTGGTTGATATGACGCATGATTCCTTGCTGTGGGACCTCTCTCCTCTGTCTGGGTGCTAGGCCGAAATAACTGAAAGTGGCCTTCTCCAGTGGTGGGTCATATGACGCATGATTCCTTGCTGTGGAACCTGTATCCTCGGTCTGGGTGCTGGGCCGAAATAACTGAGAGTGGCCTTCTCCGGTGGTGGTTGATATGACGCATGATTCGTTCCTGTGGGACCTCTCTCCTCTGTCTGGGTGCTGGGCCGAAATAACTGAGAGTGGCCTTCTCCGTTGGTGGTTGGTATGACGCATGATTCCTTGCTGTGGGACCTCTCTCCTCTGACTGGATGCTGGGGCCTAAATAACTGAGAGTGGCCTTCTCTGGTGGTGGTTGATATGACGCATGATTCCTTGCTGTGGGACCTCTCTCCTGTGTCTGGGTGCTGGGCCGAAATAACTGAGAGTGGCCTTCTCCGGTGGTGGTTGATATGACGCATGATTCCTTGCTGTGGGACCTCTCTCCTCTGACTGGGTGCTGGGGCCTAAATGACTGAAAGTGGCCTTCTCCAGTGGTCGGTGATATGACGCCTTATTCCTTGCTGTGGGACCTCTGTCCTCTGTCTGGGTGCTGGGCCTAAATAACTGAAAGTGGCCTTCTCCAGTGGTGGGTGATATGACGCCTTATTCCTTGCTGTGGGACCTCTCTCCTCTGTCTGGGTGCTGGGCCGAAATAACTGAAAGTGGCCTTCTCCAGTGGTGGTTGATATGACGCATGATTCCTTGCTGTGGGACCTCTCTCCTCTGACTGGATGCTGGGGCCTAAATAACTGAAAGCGGCCTTCTCCAGTGGTGGGTGATATGACGCATTATTCCTTGCTGTGGGACCTCTCTCCTCTGTCTGGGTGCTGGGCCTAAATAACTGAAAGTGGCCTTCCCCAGTGGTGGGTGATATGACGCCTTATTCCTTGCTGTGGGTCCTCTCTCCTCTGTCTGGGTGCTGGGCCGAAATAACTGAAAGTGGCCTTCTCCAGTGGTGGTTGATATGTTGCATGATTCCTTGCTGTGGGACCTCTCTCCTCTGTTTGGCTGCTGGGCCGAAATAACTGAAAGTGGCCTTCTCCAGTGGTGGGTGATATGATGCATGATTCCTTGCTGTGGGACCTGTATCCTCGGTCTGGGTTCTGGGCCGAAATAACTGAGAGTGGCCTTCTCCGGTGGTGGTTGATATGATGCATGATTCGTTCCTGTGGGACCTCTCTCCTCTGTCTGGGTGCTGGGCCGAAATAACTGAGAGTGGCCTTCTCCGGTGGTGGTTGATATGACGCATGATTCCTTGCTTGGGACCTGTATCCTCGGTCTGGGTGTTGGCCTGAAATAACTGAAAGTGGCCTTCTCCAGTGGTGGGTGATATGACGCATGATTCCTTGCTGTGGGACCTCTCTCCTCTGTCTGGGTGCTAAGTCGAAATAACTGAGAGTGGCCTTCTCTGGTGGTGGTTGATATGACGCATGATTCCTTGCTGTGGGACCTCTCCTCTGTCTGGGTGCTGGGGCCGAAATAACTGAAAGTGGCCTTCTCCAGTGGTGGGTGATATGACGCATGATTCCTTGCTGTGGAACCTGTATCCTCGGTCTGGGTGTTGGCCTGAAATAACTGAAAGTGGCCTTCTCCAGTGGTGGGTGATATGACGCATGATTCCTTGCTGTGGGACCTCTCTCCTCTGTCTGGGTGCTGGGGCCGAAATAACTGAAAGTGGCCTTCCAGTGGTGGGTGATGCTGACGCATGACTCCTTGCTGTGGGACCTCTCTCCGTCTGTGTGCAAGAATGAAATAACTGAAAGTGGCCTTCTCCAGTGTTGAGTGATATGACGCATGATTCCTTGCAGTGGGACCTCTCCCCAATTGATATTGGTTCAATTTTATTTATTTTATTTTAATTCATTTCCCTATCCACATTTGTTTGCAGTTGATTTACCTACATTTTGCTGCCTTTGGCAGCCCTCTAGCCTGTTCCTGGACTATTTTACAGCCTTTTTAGTGCCTAAAAGTTCGGGTCCCCATTGACTTCAATGGGGTTCGGGATAAAGTTCGGGTCGAGTTCGGATCCCGAACCCGAACATTTTCGGGAAGTTCGGCCGAACTTCTCGAACCCGAACATTCAGGTGTTCGCTCATCTCTATTGATATATATACTTTTTTTTATTTTTTTTACAAAGTCTCATATTCCACTAACTTGTGACAAAAAATAAAATACCTCTCACGGAATAGCTTGGGGTGTCTTCTTTCTAAAATGGGGTCACATGTGAGGTGTTTGCACTGCCCTGGCATTTGAGGGTCTCCGCAATCATTACACGTATGGCCAGCATTAGGAGTTTCTGCGATTCTCCGTATATTGAGCATACGGGTAATGAGATTTTTTTTTCCGGTCAGCCTCTGGGCTGAAAAAGAAAATTAACAGCACAGATTTCTTTATTCGCATCGATCAATGTGGATGAAAAAATCTCTGCCAAAATCAGTGACTGCGGTGCGGTGGGCTGGGGGCTAACTACCTAACAAGTAGCTAACTAACTGGCAGTGATAAAGGACCCTTATGCCCCATTCACACGTCCGCAATTCTGTTTGCGGAACGGAATTGCGGACCCATTCATTTCTATGGGGACAGACTTTGTCCCGCTCGGATCCGGAATTGTGGATCCGCACTTCCGGGTCTGCACTTCCGTTCCGCAAAAATATAGAACATGTCTATATGTATAACTGCAGAGCCGCGCGCCGCTGTGGACGTGCGCCCCCCACCCAATGGCATGGCCCATGTGTTGCCTGGGGGAGGGCCCGCTGGGAGGCGCTCCCAGCTTGAAGTTAGCACGGCCACTAAACCTTTCGCTGACAGAGGTCGACAGCAGGAGGAAACGTGGGCCCGGATTTGTCTCCCTCCCGTCCCCTCTCTGCTCCTTCCCCTCTCTGGCCCAGCAACAAGGTAAGCCAAAGGGGGGGAGGGATCAAAGTATTTGTATTTCCTCATGTGCTGCCAGAGTACCTGCCTGCTCCATACCCCCTCTGCTCTCTATGCAGCAGCCCTTTCATTCACCCCCCCCTTTGTGCAGCCCCTTCATTCATCCCCCCCCTGTGTGCAGCACCTTCATTCACCCCCATGTGTGCAGCCCCTTCATTCACCCCCCCTCAGTCACCCCCCCCCCTTGTGTGCAGCCCTTTCATTCACCCCCCTGTGTGCAGCCCCTTCATTCACCTCCCTGTGTGCAGCCCCTTCATTCACCCCCCTGTGTGCAGTCCCTTCATTCACCCCCTCTTCAGTCACCTCCCCCTTGTGCAGCCCTTTCATTCACCCCTGTTCAGCCCTTCATTCACCCCTGTGTGCAGCCCCTTCATTCACCCCCTGTGTGCAGCCCCTTCATTCACCCCCTGTGTGCAGCCCTTCATTTACCCCCCTTCAGCCCCCGTGTGCAGCCCTTTCATTCACCCCCTGTGTGCAGCCCCTTCATTCACCCCACCCCCGTGTGCAGCCCCTTCATTAACCCCCAGTGTGCAGCCCTTCATTCACCCCCGTGTGCAGCCCCTTCATTCACCCCCAGTGTGCAGCCCCTTTATTCACCCCCGTGTGCAGCCCCTTTATTCACCCCCGTGTGCAGCCCCTTTATTTACCCCCGTGTGCAGCCCCTTTATTCACCCCCCGTGTACAGCCCCTTCATTCAACCCTGTGTCCAACTCCAGCCCCTTTATTCACCCACCCTGTGTGCAGTGGCTGCCTGCAGCCCCTTCATTCACCCTTCCTGTGTGCAGCCCCTTCATTCAGTGGCTGCCTGCAGACCCTTTATTGGGGAGGGGGCGGCAGCGGGTTGGTGGGGGAGGCGACGGGGAGGGGGCCCCATGGATCAGTTTTGCAACGGGGCCCCATGGATTGTGTGTACGCCACTGATGTGCGGCATCCTATTGTAATGGCAGCGGGGCCCGGTGCACTCACTGTATTGCACCGGGCCCCGCTCAGAGTAGAAATACTATGAATAACTGTACTAATATTAACGGTCTTCACCTCTTCACTTACTACATAATGAGGCAGGAGGCTGGGCGGGCTCTGGCAACGTAACTGACTTCGTCATGTGCCTGCCCCGTGCGCTTCATCCATGAAGTGGGCGGAGCAGGGGCGTCACTTAGTAAGTTACTCGGCCAGTGGCCGCCCAGCCTCCTGCCTCAATATGTAGTAAGTGAAGAGGTGAAGATCGTTATTATTAGTACAGTTATTCATAGTATTTCTACTCTGAGCGGGTCCCGCTGCAATACAGTGAGTGCACGGGGCCCCGCTGCCATTACATTCACAATAAACAGCGACACTGTTATGGGGGAATCTGTGGATGAAACATAGCATACGATGCTATGTGTCATCTACAGATACTCCCATAACAGTGTCAGCCACAGATCCCCCCCATAACAGTGTCAGCCACAGATCCCCCCATAAAAGTGTCAGCCACAGATCCCCCCATAACAGTGTGTCCCCTACAGATCCCCTCCATAACAGTGTCAGCCACAGACCCCGCTAAGTGTCAGCCACAGACCCCCATAGGTATCAGCCACAGATCCCCCCATAACAGTGTCAGCCACAGATCCCCTCTATAACAGTGTCAGCCACAGATCCCTCTATAACAGTGTCAGCCACCGACCCACCCATAACAGTGTCAGCCACAGACCCCCCCATAACAGTGTCAGCCACAGACCCCCCATAGCAGTATCAGCCACAGACCCCCATAACAGTGTGTCCTCTACAGAAACCCCTCCATAACAGTGTCAGCCACAGATTCCCCCATAACAGTGTTAGCCACAGATCTCCTCCATAACAGTGTGTCCTCCACAGATCCCCCATAACAGTGTGTCCTCCACAGATCCCCCATAACAGTGTCCTCCACAGATCCCCATAACAGTGTGTCATCCACAGATCTCGCATAACAGTGTGTCCTCTTCAGATCCCCTCCATACCAGTGTCAGCCACAGATTCCCTCTATAACAGTGTCAGCCACAGATCCCCTCTATAACAGTGTCAGCCACAGATCCCCTCCATAACAGTGTCAGCCACAGATTCCCTCCATAACAGTGTCAGCCAAAGATCCCACATAACAGTGTGTCCTCCACAGATCCCCCATAACAGTGTGTCCTCCACAGATCCCCCATAACAGTGTGTCCTCCAAAGATCCCCCATAACAGTGTGTCCTCCAAAGATCCCCAATAACAGTGTGTCCTCCATAGATCCCCCATAACAGTGTGTCCTCCACAGATCCCCCATAACAGTGTGTCCTCCACAGATCAGATCCCCCATAACAGTGTGTCCTCCACAGATCCCCGTAACAGTGTGTCCTCCACAGATCCCCCATAACAGTGTGTCCTCCACAGATCCCCCATAACAGTGTGTCCTCCGCAGATCCCCCATAACAGTGCCAGCCACAGATCCCCCCATAACAGTGTCATCCACAGATCCCCCACCATAACAGTGCCAGCCACAGATCCCCCATAACAGTGCCAGCCACAGATCTTCCATAACATTGTCAGAAATAATGTTCTAGTGAACTGCATCGGGCTCTGCTGCCATTACATTCACACTAAACAGCTAAATAGTTATGGAGGGATCTGTGGATGACACAGCATAAGATGCTACTGTATGTGTCTTTCACAGATACCCCCATAACAGTATCAGCCACAGATACCCGCATAACAGTGTCAGCCACAGACCCCCATAACAGTGTCAGCCACAGACCCCCAAAACAGTGTCAGCCACAGACCCCCATAACAGTGTCAGCCATAGACCCCCAAAACAGTGTCAGCCACAGACCCCCATAACAGTGTCAGCCATAGACCCCATAACAGTGTTATCCACAGACCCCCATAACAGTATCAGCCACAGATCCCCCATAACAGTGTCAGCCACAGATCCCCCATAACAGTGTCAGCCACAGATCGCCCATAACAGTGTCACCCACAGATCCCCCCATAACAGTGTCACCCACAGATCCCCCCATAACAGTGTCACCCACAGATCCCCCATAACAGTGTCAGCCACAGACCCCCATAAGTGTCAGCCACAGACCACCCCCATAAAAATGTCAGCCACAGACACTGCCATAACAGTGTCAGCCACAGACCCCCATAAGTGTCAGCCACAGGCCCCCCATAACAATGTTAGCCACAGTGCCCCCATAACAGTGTCAGCCACAGACCTCCATAAGTGTCAGCCACTGACCCCCCTAAGTGTCAGCCACAGACCCCTATAAGTGTCAGCCACAGACCCCCCATAAGTGTCAGCTACAGATCCCCATAACAGTGTCAGCCACAGACCCCCATAACATTGTCATCCACAGATCCCCCATAACAGTGTGCCGTCCACAGATCCCCCATAACAGTGTCAGCCACAGTGCCCCCATAAAAGTGTCAGCCACAGACCCCCATAGCTGTGTCAGCCACAGACCCCCATAACAGTGTCATCCACAGATCCCCCATAACAGTGTCATCCACAGAAACCCCATAAAATTGTCATCCACAGATCCCCCATAAAAGTGTGTCATCCACAGATCCCACATAACAGGTGTCAACCACAGATCCCCCATAACAGTGTCATCCACAGATCCCCCATAACAGTGTGTCATCCACAGATCCCCATAAGAGTGTGACATCCACAGATCCCCCATAACAGTGTGACATCCACAGATCCCCCATAACAGTGTGCCATCCACAGATCCCCCATAACAGTGTCAGCCATAGACCCCCATAACAGTGTGCCATCCACAGATCCCCTCATAACAGTGTCATCCACAGATACCCCATAACAGTGTGTCATCCACAGATCCCCTCCATAACAGTGCCATCAACAGATCCCCCATAACAATGTCAGTCATAGACCCTTATAACAGTGCCATTCGCAGATCCCCCCATAACAGTGTGCCATCCACAGATCCTCCATAACAGTGTCAGCCACAGATCCCCTATAACAGTGACATCCACATATCCCCTATAACAGTGTCAGACATAGACCCCCATAACAGTACCATTCACAGATCCCCCCCATAACAGTGTGCTATCCACAGATCCCCCATAACAGTGTCAGCCACAGATCCCCTCCATAACAGTGTCATCCACAGATCCCCTCCATAACAGTGTCAGCCACAAATCCCTCATAACAATTCCATCCACAGATCCCCCCATAACTCTGTGTTATCCACAAATCCCCCATAACAGTGCCATCCACAGATCCCCCCAAAACAGCGTCATCCACAGATCCCCCATAACAGTGACATCCACAGATCCCCCATAACAGTGTCATTAACAGATCCCCCATAACAGTGCCATCCACAGATCCCCCCATAACAGTGTCATCCACAGATCCCCCCATAACAGTGACATCCACAGATCCCCCATAACAGTGTCATTAACAGAACCCCCATAGCAGTGCCATCCACAGATACCCCCCATAACAGTGTCATCCACAGATCCCCCATAACAGTGTCCTCCACAGATCCCCCATAACAGTGTCCTCCACAGATCCCCCATAACAGTGTCATCCACAGATCCCCCATAACAGTGACATCCACAGATCCCCCATAACAGTGTCAGCCACAGATCCCCCATAACAGTGTCATCCACAGATCCCCCATAACAGTGTCAGCACTAATGTTCTAGCGCCCGTTATTGTAACAGGCATAATGCCTACTATATATGTATAGGAGATCTCTTATGGGCTGATTATAGGCTTCTAAGAGACTTGTGAGGAGCCAAGTATACACTGGCCGCATCTCCTCAAATTATTCAGCCACTATTTGATGTACCAAACACTGACTATCTTCAAGGCTTATAATAGTCCAGTGAGGAGCTAGTTAACCACCCAGCACCCTCTTCATATTGAGAGGTGTGTGTATAGTGTAATTCCTCATAAGGTGCAGGAAAGGCTGCATTCCAATCAGAGATAAACAGGTGCTTAACAACCTGCCGACCGCCTAAGGCACAGATGCGTCCAGGCGGCGGCAGGTTTGTTCCTCCTGGACGCATCCGTGCGTCATCTCACAAGAGGCGAGATTTCCTGTGAACGCGCGCGCGGCTCTGCAGTTATACTGCAGCCTGCAAGCGATGATCAATCGCTGGCAGGCTGTAGAAGTTAAATAAATGAAATCAAACAAGTATATCAGACGCTGTTTTGTTAACAGCGTCTGATATGCCTGATACCTGGTCCTCTGGTCCCATTTGCTGGGATCGACCACTAGAGGACCAGGTAACTATGTAAAGTAGCCCTAAGCACCACACTACACCCCCCCTGTCACTTATTAGCCCCTTATTAACCCCTGATCACACCATATAGAGTCCCTGATCACCCCCCTGTCATTGATCACCCCCCTGTAAGGCTCCATTCAGACGTCCATATGTGTTTAAACACGGACACCGGCAATGTGCTTTCCGCATTTTGCAGATCCGCACATTGCCAGAACTTTATAGAAAATGCCATTTCTTGTCCGCAATTGCGGACAAGAATAGGACATGTTCTATATTTTTGTGGAACGGAAGTGCAGACCCGGAAGTGCGGATCCGTAATTCCAGATCCGAGCGGGACAAAGTCTGTCCCCATAGAAATGAATGGGTCCGCAATTCGGTTCCGCAAAAAGAATTGCGGACGTGTGAATGGGGCATAAGGGTCCCTTATCACCGCCAGTTAGTTAGCTACTTGTTAGGTAGTTAGCGCCCAGCCCACCGCACCGCAGTCACTGATTTTGGCAGAGATTTTTTCATCCACATTGATCGATGCAAATGAAGAAATCTGTGCCGTTCATTTATTTTTTCAGCCCAGAGGCTGAACGGAAAAAAAAATCTCATTCCCCGTCTGCTCAATATAAGGAGAATCGCAGAAACTCCTAATGCTGGCCATACGTGTAATGATTGCGGAGACCCTCAAATGCCAGGGCAGTACAAACACCTCACATGTGACCCCATTTTAGAAAGAAGACACCCCAAGGTATTCCGTGAGGGGCATGGTGAGTTCATGTAAAATTTTATTTTTTGTCACAAGTTAGTGGAATATGAGACTTTGTAAAAAAAAAAAAAAATTATATATATCAATTTCCGCTAACTTGTGCCAAAAAATAATTTTTTCTGTGAACTCGCCATGCCCCTCATGGAATACCTTGGGGTGTCTTCTTTCCAAAATGGGGGTCACTTGTGGGGTATTTCTACTGCCCTGGCATTTTAGGAGTCCTAAAGCGTGAGAATCCAAATGCGTAAAAATGCCCTGTGAAATCCTAAAGGTACTCATTGGAATTTGGGCCCCTTTGCGCATCTTGGCTGCAGTAAGTGTCACTCATGTGGTATCGCCGTACTCAGGAGAAGTAGGGCAATGTGTTTGGGGTGTATTTTACATATACCCATGTTGGGTGAGAGAAATATCTCTGTAAATGACAACTTTTTAAAATTTTTTATACAAAGTTGTCAGTTTACAGAGATATTTCTCTCACCCAACATGGGTATATGTAAAAATACACCCCAAAACACATTGCCCTACTTCTCCTGAGTACGGCAATACCACATGTGTGACACTTATTTGCAGACTGGTTGCACAAAGGCCTCTTTCACACGAGCGTGTCCGGATGCGTTGCGGATGCGTTCAGTGAAACTGTGCGATTTCACAGGCAAAGCCATTCAGTTTTGCCTGCGATTGCGTTCAGTTGTTCAGTTTTTTCCGCGCGGGTGCAATGCGTTTTGATGCGTTTTTCACGCGCGTGATAAAAAACTGAAGGTTTAAAAACAAACTCTCCTAGCAACCATCAGTGAAAAACGCAACGCACCCGCACTTGCTTGCGGATGCAATGCGTTTTTCACGCAGCCCCATTCACTTCTATGGGGCTAGGGCTGCGTGAAAAACGCAGAATATAGAACATGCTGCGATTTTCACGCAACGCACAAGTGATGTGTGAAAATAAAAGCTCATGTACACAGACCCATTGAAATGAATGGGTCCGGATTCAGTGCGGGTGCAATACGTTCACATCACGCGTTGCACCCGCGCGGAAAACTCGCTCGTGTGAAAGGGGCCTATAACTTTTACCCAAACCAATAAATATACACTTATTGGATTTTTTTTTTTTATCAAAGACATGTAAGACAATAAATTTAGAGAAAATTTTATATAAAAATGTAGTTTTAAAAAAAAAAAAATTACAACAGAAAGTGAAAAATGTCATTTTTTTGCAAAAATTTCGGTCATTTTTGATTAATAGCAAAAAAAGTTAAAATGTCAGCAGCAATGAAATACCACCAAATGAAAGCTCTATTAGTGAGAAGAAAAGGAGGTAAAATTCATTTGGGTGGTAAGTTGTATGACGGAGCAATAAACGGTGAAAGTAGTGTAGTGCGGATTTGTAAAAAGTGGCCTGGTCATTAAGGGGGTTTAAGCTAGGGGGGCTGAAGTGGTTAACCAGCACATAAAAACAGTGTGCATTCCCCCCTCCCCCCAAGGTCAAGGGTGTGATAGATCAATATCTGTATACATGTGCCATGTTTTGTTTTTGTGTAGGTTAGACGCATCTAAAAATAAAAAAAGAGTTGAGGATCAAACTGAACCTAAAATAGAGACCCTTCTGGTAGCAAATCTCACCCCTTTTGAAAGTATAATCCTCAGGATATCATACTGGTATAAAAAACTAACACAAAAAGATAGAAACATCCTGCACAATATGATAATTACATGGATATGCATGGCCACAATTATAGAAAAAAAAACACACACACACACACGAGACCCCGCCCCCCCAAAAAAAAATAAAAATAACATCAAAACTCTAAATGCAAAAATTACTGTATATCTAAGCTAATACCATAATACATTAGATATGATAGATAAAAGAAGGTCATTTACAATCAGAAATATGCCTATGTTAAGCGTTTTTCTGGCACAGATTGCGGTGCAAAGGTATGGAATGTTCGGGGAAGGCGTTGGCAGGCAGGACCATCTCATTCATCATTTACTACATCTGTTTTAAAAAATCACTGAAAAGGGGTAAGGGGACGTTCAATGTCAATGTACTTGGTTAAAACATAACCTTTATTCTCATACATTAAAATAAATGAGGAGTGGAATCGGTTATTTCAGTGTTCTGAGTGCTGAGTACAATACTATATATATCTGTAATGGTGGGCTAGGAGGTATATCACCATCATGTAAGGACCCTTAATGGTAATGTAGGAACCCTGAACTGGTGGCCAGACATGTAAAGCCACTGATTGGTAGGGCCTATCCTCTTGATTTGTAATTGCCGAGGGATTTCACTGGAAACAGTGTCTCTAAGGACTAACTCAAGTGCCTCCTCAACGTATGTGAGACTAATAACCACACACAGTGATATTGTTTGCGGAAACAGGTCTGTCCGGTTATACTGAACACGGCAAGTTACAACCTGTACACGCTACTCATGCTCCTCAATAGCTCAGTCGCTTCATTTAACAGGTCCTGTCAAGCCCCTACTATAATTTTGAAAGTCCTTGCTTGCAGGAAAAACTGGATGCTGTGCTTAGGAGGATCATGGAGTCTTGGCTCAAAGGGGTAACTCACTACACATCAGGCCAGAGTGGCACCTCTCCTACTGCTCTCTCCTATATGTGCTAGCCCCTACTACTTCTCTACGACCCATTTCCTCAACACATTCAGAGACACAGCGTACAGATCGGCACTAAGCCCTATCCTAGCTGCTACGTCTGCCCCGCCATTATTACAGGAAGCCCTTAAAGCTCGATGTGTTTCCCGTCATCAACTTTCATCAGGAGCTATCGGCTAAGTCTATAAATGCATGTGGAGAAACAAACACAAAAGCGCTGGCTGCCGTGTAAATCAGCAGCAACAGCGTCGGCGCTAGGGAGGCCATGGCACGGGCGCCGTACTCGGAAGTTTAAAAATACAAAACCACTCCCACAAGGTGGAGGCAAAACCCCTAGCCGGCCAATCAGGAGGTGTGGACATCGCAGTATACCTCCGTATCATGGTACCGCCTACACAGGTGGTGTGTCTCAGCTGTGTCAAAACACAGGTTATAATCATGGGAATAAACCGGCGGTATGAATGTGGCGATGATAACAGTGAATGCGGTACAGTATGTGTCCACTGAGTGTATTATATAGATTTATGGCCCAGATCGAACTAAACTTATATTGGCCACATGACGTCCACCTCTATGAGAGATCAGAAAATGCTTACTTCATGACTTATTGTCAGGGTTCACCAGACCTGGTGCTGAGGTATAATAATATAAAATATGCATATGTATGGGTGAGCGCAATTTTATTCAATGTAATCAATGGATCACCATCCGCAGGTAAGGGGCCATCAGAACATGTGTAAGCTCACCAAAGTCCATATGACTGAGGGGGTCAAATGTTTGATGTCAGGCTATGCAAAACTGTATACCTGTCCTACCTACATTAAATGAAGCATACATAATAAATATGCTCATTAAGGCCTTCAGGACGCACCGTTCTCAGCTTAAACGTCCATTGCGCTTCCTTCTGTAGTACTTTCTTGTCAAAATTGCCCCCTCTCATGGACCTGCGTACCAATTCAATACCCTGAAAACCAAAATAGTCCTTCTAATCTTTGTGACAAATCGCAATGTGCCGTGCGAGTGGGGTATCCACTTTATTAATGATGTCATTCAGATGTTCCCCTATCCGCCTGCGAAATTCACGGATAGTAATCCCCACATATTGCATAGCGCATTTGCACGTTGCTAGGTATACTACACCGCTGGTTTTATAGTTGACAAAGGATTTAATTTTGTAGCTTATACCTGTCACGGTGCTCGGTGCTCCTGAAAGTATTGCCTGTTTTGATTGCTCCACAAGCCACACACCCACTACATCTAAATGTTCCCAGCAGTTTGGTGTTTAACCACAATGAAGGACACGGAGATTCAAAGAGACCATGCACAAATCTGTCCCTAAGGTTGCAGCCTCTGCGGTATGTGATCTTTGGTGCATCACCCACTAAGTGGCCCACACCCGGGTCGGACTGCAAAATACCCCAGAACTGGGTTAACAAATCACGGACCCTATCATGCGCATCGTCAAAGGTCACAATTATGCGTATCTCCTTGTCCTCCTTCTCTCTAATTCGTGGGACCAAAAGGGAGCTCCTATCCACTGTTAGTGAGTGTTGGTGTGCCCTGGTGAGGACCTTTCTGGGATACCCTCTTCTCTGGAATCTTTGTTGAAGATCCTTAGACGCCACCAAATAGTCCGAAAACTTGGAGCAATTCCGTCGGAGCCGCAAATATTGCCCCTTCGGAATGCCTTTCTTTAGAGGCATTGGATGACAACTATTCCACTCCAGTAGGCTATTGGTGGCCTTTTTTCACGGAAGAGGCGGGTACCCAGGTATCCCTCCTGATCCTTGAAGATCGGCAGGTCAAGGAAGTCTTTTCTGTCCTTGTGAATTTCCGAGGTAAAGAATAACCCCAAGTCATTGATGTTTAACACTTCCACAAAAGTCTCAAATTCTGATCTTGTTCCTGTCCATAAGATGAGCACGTCATCGATATAGTGTAGCCATAAAGAGATATGACGTGTCTATTCACTCAGCTCCTCTGAAAATACAACCTCCCGTTCCCATCAGCAGTTTGCAGGTAGTGGATGAGCCAATATAAATACATATATACGCAATATACAGGACTTACCCCCGTGAGGAAAGAAAGTGTGAAGAATGCTGCAATGGAGAACACCAGCTTATTCATTATCCTTGACATGGAGTACTGGCTGCTTCAGTCACAATGATTAGTCACTCCAGTTACTCAATGTTTCCTCCTCCTCCAGGGCGCATACATAGTATACAGAGGAACGTCATAAGAGGAGGAGAAACCTGTAGCTTACAACAAGACATTGCAAGAATGGATCATAAAAGGAGAGAAAAAAAATGCATTGTTACCCTTTAATATAATTTCAGTTGCCTGCCAGTGTGTGTCAGGCCCACTGATTGTACTGTGCCCACTGCCCACCACTCATATAGGGTGGCACAGTACCTTGCACGCATAGTACCACTAATAAAAAAAAAAAATGACAGGCAGAGGCAGGCCACCCCGCTGGGGCCGTCGTGGTCGTGGTGCTGTGATTTCCTTTGGCTCTAGAATAATGCCCAGTGTTCAGAGGCCACTTACCCTGAACTCGAAAAATTCTGAGGACATAGTAGACTGGCTTACACAGGACACCCAATCTTCTACAGATTCCGCTAGGAACCTTGACGCACCATCCTCCTGCAGCTTCGGGCAACTTTCAAGTTACCACTCACCCGCCCGCCGCCACCACCAACACTAGCAACACAGCTGCTTCACTTGATCCGTCAGAGGATTTATTTATACATCATTTGGAAGAAATGAGTGATGCGCAACCATTATTGCCAGATGATGTAGATAACAGGGATAAATCAACCATAAAATGAGGGGGCACACTGAATATATACCAGGAGTGCAAAAGTGGCCAAAAATACTAAATTATACCAACAAAATGTCCCAAATGGAACAAAGTGGCCACCATACAAATGCACATCCACCAAATGTTATATAAAGCAAGATAATTTTTATTGTACAAAAACAGGACAAAATACACACATACACCTTAAAAGTTGTATACAATAAACCGTGTGTCGAGATATGATAAAACCGACACACATACTAGATCCACACCAAGCCCAAAATGCAGGCTTTAAGATACAAGATAGCCAGCTCACTGGCGCTCAACATGCACACAAAGATAAATAATGTAATGCATATTCAAAACGACATAATAAGCAATATAGAGATATAACCCACAAATAAACCTTGTACCCTCAGATAGCATGTGCACGCTGGCGTGTGGACCTAGGTGAGTAAAAAAAACGCCCCACGCGTATCGCCGGCTCCCTCCGGCTTCGTCAAAAGTTGTTTCAAGGGGACTAACACCTGGACTGTGGCATGCCGGAGGGGGATCCATGGCAAAACTCCCATGGAAAATTATGTAGTTGACGCAGAGTCAGGTTTTAATCCATAAAGGGCATAAATCACCTAACATTCCTAAATTGTTTGGAATAATGAGCTTTAAAACATCCAGTATGCGTATACGATCAGGTATAATGTTGTATTGGTTACGCCCGCTTCACAGTGACAGACCAAAATCTGACAGACCAAACTTCCTGTTTAACGCACGGGGTTGAATAGGAAAAGGCAGGGAAAGCTTTCAAAGAGGAAAAGGCAGGGAATTATTCCTTCAATGTCCCTGACACTAGTTCTGCACGTTCTGCTAGGGAACCTCCTTACCTTCTGCAGCACTGATTGGCTCATCCAGGCTGTCGGTCAGCCTGTGAACCAATCAGGGCAAGCCCACGCACTTCCTCTCAGGGTCATGTGAGAACCATTCTTCTTCCTCCCTTGTGTGTTTTTCCACCAATATGTTCAGTAAAATGGCACTGAGAGCCATTTTACTGGATTAACCCAAACTGAACCTGAAAAATTTTAGGTTTGTCTTGCAGACAAATTTTATGAAAGTGCTGATTCGCTCATCTCAAACATACAAAATAAGAATGCCAGAAGAAAGAGTATCTCGTAACTCCACAAATATCCAAAACTTATGCCTTAACGGAGCAGAATGCTTACCCGTATTTGTACTCACACAATAGTCAATTGTCAGAAGAAAAAGTGGCTTGTTGAGAATGAACCTTGGAAACTTCTCCCTTTGAATTGGGAGCAAAAGCAGTACAGTATAAACGTGGTAGGGTAATAGAGGCATGTGGCCACAATAGTAGTAGCAACATAATGGAAAAGGCAAGGCAGTAGATGTGTGGTTGTTTAGGTGTGTTAGTAGTAGATACCACTCACTAGGTTTCTCCCCTCTCTGAGAGACTTTGTGACTGTATGTTCATTTACCCTATCTGAGACTGCAACCAACAACCTTGTTGCCTTATTTGAGATCCCACCAGCCACCAAGCCCCAGTAAACATTCTTGTGCAAGTTCTGTCTGTATCTGATGGAATAGCATCCAGCATTCTAGAGTGTGGAGCCATGCATACCACTCAAGAGCCTAACATATAGTTAATGAGTATGAGGGACATAAAATTATCCATACTTTATAATAAAAAAAGCAAATAGAAGATGTCACCAGTGAGAAGAACTGAAGATAGTTTTGCTCTGGCTAGTTACAGGTAATTTAGATAACAAATTATGTTTGTGTCTAATTTGAACACTTCTAGGAGTTAATTAGTGTAATAAGGCCGAGAGGAATTCTTTACAAGATATTTATTACACTCACAGGACTACTGTATACTCTCCTATGCAGTAGATGATGGCATCTGGAAGGAATCACGCTCTATGACACTGCTTTAGTCTTCACATGAAATATGGAGGATATAACCAAGGTAAATTTACAAGATAATAACCACAAGCACAGCTCTAGAATGCTATCATATGTTATTCAGGTAGTAGATACAATGGGTTACTAGAAGTTCTTGGTGGCAGAGCTGATGGTTTCATAATGTACTAAACAAATGGGTGATTTTTGGGCATAGCTGTAGTAGAGTTCTTGCAGTAACTCAAATGTTCCTCAGCCGTATAAGAAGATGCCAGTATTATAAATGACACATGGGAGGTGGAGATCCTGGGACAAATTTTCCATTGGGATCGAGGAACTTTAAGTTATGCCTCCTTCTACTGTATTCCCTGAAAAGCCAACCAACCTCCATCTATGATATTGCTTCAGGACACTTAGACTGGCCATGACTTTGTCTTAATCAATCCGCCAAGACTTGTATTATTATAATAGATCATACTTAAGAAATCCCAGTTTCATAAATCTGTTAGTAAACTCTGAGTAGAGAAGAGCAAATTTCTTAAAATTCAATTCTGGTATGAATCAATTCAATCTGAATCAAAAGTATTTTGAACACTGGGAAAAGTCATTCTCTCTCTAAAATCAAAAGATTCTAATTCTAACAAATTGGGATTTTTTTTGTGAAAAATCTGGATAAAATTGGGATTTTTAAGAATTGATTCCCTCATCATTTCCAATTCTGAGTTAAGAGATGGTGAGCAGAGAGCAGTTACAAAGAGTGTCTCTCTCCCTGGAGGTCCTGTCCTGCATTACAAAAAATAGCCATTTGATATGAGTAGACACCGTGCCATGCTTAGTTTCTCCTCTGGTGTTGTTGCAGGGAAATTGACCACACTGATAACTTTTCTTCTTTTTATTAGGCTACATTCACACGAAGGTATTTTGTTTTCGCGTCCGTTCCGTTGTTTTTGTGGATGGGATGCAGACCCATTCATTTCAATGTCCTATTCTTGTCAGTTTTTTGGACAAGGATAGGCATTGTTACAATCAATCAGCAAAAAAAAAAAAACGGATGACATATGAACGTCATCCGTTTTGTTATTTTTTTGTGGATCCACAATTTGCGGACCGGAAAACACATACAGTGGTGTGAATGTATCCTTAAGCTGTATGTTTGTCCCACTAGGAGATAGGGCACCTGGTAGGCTATGCTTCTTGCCGGGCCTAATACATATATTAGTGACAGATCTGGGGATATATGAGTTAATCGATTTATTCAAATTAAAATTCAACCTGATTATTTTGGGTAAAATTACGATTTGGTAGAATAGGAATTCCTTCAAATTCATGTGCAGGGCTGGCAAACTGGGTAATTGTTCAGGGCCCTGGTCAGTCCAGGCAGATCAGATCGATGAACAGATTGAACAGAAGGGAATCCAGAGATGAGAGTTTCCCAACTTAGGAGTCCCTGCTCTGACTCCATATATGGATGTGTCTATATATAGAGTCAGTGTTATGAACATAAAAGGGGTATTCCCAAGCATGGTCATCATGCTTGGGAATACCCTGTGTATATAAGCCAAATTTAGACTCTATTTCTGAAATGTTTTTGTGGGGGTTAAAACTCACAACCTTCTACATTATCGATAAGAACCGTCACCACTGGGCTACAGAGCTCAAAGCTAAGTCATTGCTGAAAAACCTCATAGAAATTTCTCTTCTACAATACAAGATAAACTTCTGAGGTTTTTCACACAAGAAAAACTTCTATGAGGTTTTTCAGCACTGACTTAGCATTGAGTTCTATAGCCCAGTGGTTAAGGTTAACTTTTAATGTAGTGAAAAGTTTGATTTTATTGAGAAAAAAGAAAATTGAGCAAAACTTAAAATATGATCAAATAACACCCGTATTAGGCTACTTTCACATTGGCGTTTTTGGGTCTGCTTGTGAGATCCGTTTCAGGGCTCTCACAAGCGGTCCAAAACGGATCAGTTTTGCCCCAATGCATTCTGAATGGATAAGGATCTGTTCAGAATGAATCAGTTTGGCTCCGTTCAGTCTCCATTCCGCTCTGGAGGCGGACACCAAAACGCTGCTTGCAGCCAACTGAGCCAAACGGATCCGTCCTGACCTACAATTTAAGTCAATGGGGACGGATCTGTTTTCAATGACACAATATGACACAACAGAAAACGTTTTGCCTATGTAACTGATAATACAAACGGAAACGTTTTGAATGGATGCATGCGGTTGTATTATCAGTGCGGATCCGTCTGTGCAGATACAAGACGGATCCGCACAAGACGCCAGTGTGAAAGTAGCCTTAATTCACACCAACCTTTTTAACTTGTGTAAGCAGTATTTTTTGTTGGGAAAGGTGGCAACCCTAACAGCACCCCCGCTCAGTACATCTATAGGCCCGCTCTCTGCAGCAAGCTAAGCCTCATCACTTTGTAAAATTTTTTTCTCTTTATCACAATATTCTGACCCCCATAACTTTTTTATAGTTATAAATAAAATACAGTATAGAGGGTCACTTAATACACCGAATCCACAGACAAGGAGTATCTAAATTGTATATTTGAACATTTATTGACCACAGTAATTAATCATGATGAACAATTTATCAAGATAAACCATATCACATTGTATAAAAATATAAAAAAACAATAATTCATATAAAACATATAAAACGTTCATATAGGAGATGCCATATAAAACCACAGCTTTGTGCTAATTAGTCCATTCAATTCAATCAACGCTGAAATAAACTTTCCAATCGGATTCAATTTGTTTATCAGTGTGAAAGGTTAGCCACAGGTAATAAGGATATGCGCATGATGGATTCAATGGGTGTCTAATTTATAAGTGCCATCTCCACATCCTCATTTGTGTTTTTGGACAACTGAAATTAGTCCCATATATCTGTTAATGGTACATCTATGACAAGCACTCTGTGTATTTCAAATGCTCCGATTAATAGTATAAGAGTATAGGTACTTTACCACTTCTTCAGACACAGCCGGCCATTCGTGTATCCAGCTCCTTTAGCGCTCTTCTAGGACCTGCCGCGGCGTCCCACGTGGTCCTATATGTCATCAAATGTGGCGTCCCACGTGATGCGGACTACAGCAGTTGATTGGTGCGGCCGCCAAAAGAGAAATCCGCATAGAAATCCCGTGCTGAGCCACGCCCCCTGCACTGATCACATGACAGTGACGTCACGCCAGGTCCTTCAGCTGTTCTACAGTTCGGGTTGGTGGCAGCCGCCCCTTATGGATTCCATATGCGCTATTGTGGAATCCATAACGGGATGCGCAATTAACCACCACCCGAACCCCGAACAACGGACTTTTTTTAAATGTTCGCTCATCTCTACTCCAGACGCGTTTCGGGACTTTTACATGTCCCTTCCTCAGTGGTAACAGTACCACTCGTACAACTGCAATGGCATCTCCTATATGAACTTTTCATATGTTTTATATGAATTATTGTTTTTTAATACTTTTATATTTTTATACAATGTGATATGGTTTATCTTGATGAATTCTTCATCATGATTAATTACTGTGGTCAATAAAGGTTCAAATATACAATTTAGATACTCCTGGTCTGTGGATTCGGTGTATTGAGTGACCCTCTATACTGTATTTTATTTGCAATTTTTGGTCTTTTGGTGGACTTAGAGGCGGGCACCTATCCACACTGAGTAGGACAGGAGTGCCACCACACCACAGGTTGTTTCCTATCCTACACTGTTTTTTTTTATAGGTATGTCTACAGAGATGTGTGGAGGCTCATTTTTTGCGGGATGATCTGTCATTTTTGAAATACCATTCTGGGTGTGTATGACTTGATCACTTTTTATTAAATTTTCTTGGGAGATAAAGTGATAAAAAAAAAAGTGAGTCAGCTTTTTTTTTTAAATTCTGTTTTGCTGTTCACCCTATGTGCTAACTTTTTAAAAACATTTTAATAGTATGGGCGTTTTTGCATGCATCAATGCCCATAATGCTATTTTTTTGTTTATTGAGTGATTTTAATTTCTCAGTTTTTGCTTTATATTTTCAAAACTTTTATTTATTTATTTTTTTAACTTTTTGTTAAATCCCCCAAGTGGACTACAACTTACAATCATCAGATGTAAATTGCTCCACTAGTCTGTATAGAAATCACTATATCACAGTTCAGTGCTGCCGTCTAGTGGCCTGAACTGGGATATACTAGCAATGAGCCTGGAAGCCTAGTACAGGCTGTGGCTTATTTATAGAAGAGGGTGCTTTCCCCGATATCTGCTGGGGGAAAGCGTGCCTGAAGAGGACTGTTTTTAACACTCTCAGATGACGTAAGTGAGGGGATCTCATTGCTGTAAGGAGAGGGGGTATGTGGCATAGTCTGGGGCCATGAGGGTGAAGAACTGTGAGGAGTTTTATGGAGTGTAAATCTGTGAGGTAGGGCCAGAATCAACAGAATGTAACTGTGTTGTTAGTACATTATTACAAGATTTGGGGCCACACTTTTGATTTTTCCCAGGGCCACACTTTGTCCAAAACAGGCCTTGTTAAAGTTTTCCAGGCATTTAAAGTACTTTTTAGTTGGGTAGAATCAATTTGTGCCGTACTAAAATTTTTGGTCGATTTGGTTGAATTAGCAATTTCAGGAAATTTGCTTATATCTTAATCTGGAGCTTTGTTTTGCAACCAGTTGCTATAGTAACCTATCAGTTTCCCTGCCAACCTATCAGAATGACCATGCCTCTAATATGATAGCATGTACCACTGAATATTGTATGTGTAGTATGGGAGAATAATGGAGCATTGTTTCTAGGGAAGCATGTGTGTGCATGAGCTGTAAGAGCTAAAGCATATGGGTTTTAGCAGGACTGAACGTTTTATATGGACACACTAAAACTGGTTGTAAACTTTGTAAATGCATGTCTGTGTTGTACAGGACAAGTTACCCAGGATGATATATGCTCTTTGAAATGGGCCTCCAGTGAAGTCAAGAGATGAGGACCCTGAATAGTGAAAGTCTTCTTCCCTATAACCCCACATTCCCTAAAAAGGTACAATAAAAGAGAAAAGAAAGGTCTAAAAGACCTTTGAATGTATGTGTGTTTCCCCTTCTAACCTTTCTAATTAGTTACATGTAGTTCCCTTTTTTTTTGACAGACATTTCCTGTTTCTCGTACACATCATGCAAGTAGTAGACAGTGGAATTTCCCTTTTTAGCAGTGAGCATTGCTTTTTTTTCAAAATCCTGTTCACCATTCCATTTTACATGGTTCTACCCAGATGTACAATGAATCAGACATCTATAACAGAAATAGTCCTCAGAGGGTTTGGAAACCTAGACTATTTCAAGTTCTTCTTCATCTGTATGTGTCTTCTCATGTACATGGTAACAGTGATGGGAAACCTTATCATTATCTTGTCTGTGTCAACCAGTTATCGCCTCCGATCTCCAATGTTCTTCTTTCTTGGTCACCTCTCCTTCTCAGATATGTTAGTTACTTCCACTGTTGTCCCAGTCATGGTGAATGTTACTTTGGCAGATGGTGGTAGTTTGTTCCTCACAGGCTGTATTACACAGTTTTTCTTTTTTGGGTCTTTGGCAATTACCCAGTGTCTTCTACTGACAGCAATGTCCTATGACCGATATCTGGCTATATGTAATCCACTCTACTACTCCGTTATTATGGACTACAAACTCTGCATATATCTGGTTGTGGGGTGCTGGTCCCTTGGGTTTGTGTTAACCCTTATTCCAATATTTTTAATAAAGACATTATGGTTCTGTGGTCCTAATGTCATTGACCACTTCTTTTGTGACCTTGGACCTCTTCTAGAGCTGTCTTGCTCTGATGTTTCCATTGTGAAATATGAGGTGCTTTCACTCTCTGGTCTCCTAACCATTATCCCCTTTTTATTTATTGTGGTTACCTACGTTTATATCTTTGTAACTATCATGAAGATCACCTGCATCACTGGGAGGCAGAAGACATTTTCTACCTGTAGTTCTCACCTGACTGTGGTATGTACCTATTATGGGACACTCTTTGCAATATATGTAGTGCCTCGGAGAGGGTATTCCACAACAGTCAACAAGGTATTATCTCTCATGTACACTGTGATTACTCCATTATTCAACCCTATTATATATGGCTTAAGAAATCAAGAAATCAAAATGGCCATGCAGAACTATTTATGTGCTCAAAACATGTGGTGGAAATGATAGGATAACTGCATTAATATTAATTATTTTGTATGACAAACATACTTGTATTATATGTAATATTATATAATTTGTACACGTTTGAAGCTTTGAATTTAAGGGGGTTATCCAGCAAAATATATTTATGACTTATCCACATGATAGGTCATCAGTATCAGATCTACTATGGTGTGACACCTGGGACCCCTACCAATCAACTGTTAGAAGAGGCATTGAGCGCCACAGCCTCTTCCTAGGTCAGTGGTATCACTGTACATCTGCACACGACCTAAGAATAAGTCATCATTACCTTTTGAAGGATAACCCTTGAACTAAAATTGGGTTGAAGAAAAGTAAATGGCTTCCTAAAGTATCTATGATGTTGTAATCATGGTTCTGATGAACTATGGAAGATCAAGGGGTTGCATTTGTAATACAAGTAAAAAAAAGGAACCTACATTGTAACCATTTGAAAGCAACCTAATAATAATGATTGGAAGTGAAGGGAGATGATCGAAGGCAGCTGAATAAATGATTATCTATCTGACAACTTCCATGCTGAATTTCAAGGATAGAGAATGGTGATGTAGTACATGCTGAAATCCCTACCTGGGGCAACAATAGAGCTCATCCCTCCAGTAGATGGGCCTTTATGAAGTGAGGACTTCAAAGGGTCACTGTGCTTTCAGAAAACCTTATACAATATATGGGAACATATTGAACGTGTTGATTGGTGGGGTTTTGAGTAGGGTTGAGCGGACACCTGGAAGTTCGGGTTCGCGAAGATTGGCGAACTTCGCCGCAAAGTTCGGGTTCGGGACCCAAACTTGACTCTGAACCCAAACCTCATTGAAGTCAATGGGGACCCGAACTTTGGGGCACTAAAAGGGCTCTTAAAAAGTAATAGAAAGGGCTAGAGGGTTACAAAGGGAAGCAAAATGGGGGTAAGAACAGAACAATTGCACTGCAAACAAATGTGGATAGGGAAAGGAGGAGGAGGTCCATATGGAGTAGGAGGTTGAGAAGGCGGTGGACGTGGCGGTGTAGGTGGAGGAGGTAGTCGACAACACTTAGGTAGACCCAAATAACATATTAACATAGTATATAAGACAGAAAAAAGACATCTGTCCATTCAGTTCGGCCTGTTTCCTACAAGTTGATCCAGAGGAAGGCAAAAAACACCTGTGAGGCAGAATAACTCCCTGGATCAACGACCCCTCTCTAGTAGCTGTAGCCTGTAATATTATTACACTCCAGAAATACATCCAGTCCCCTCTTGAATTCCTTTATTGTACTCACCATCACCACCTCCTCAGGCAGAGAGTTCCATAGTCTCACTGCTGTCACCGTGAAGAATCCTTTTCTATGTTTGTGTACAAACCTTCTTTCCTCCAGACGCAGAGGATGTCCCCTCGTCACAGTCACAGTACTGGGGATAATAAGATGATGGGAGAGATCTCTGTACTGACCCCTGATATATTGATACATAGTTATTAGATCTCCCCTCAGTCATCTTTTTTCAAAAGTGAGGAACCCTAATAAAAAAAAGAAAACAAAGAGAAAGGGCACTGGACTATAACAATGGCTGTGTGAGGCCGGTATACATGTCTATTCTGCACAAGGTACAGACAAGTCTTGTGGAATCCAAGCCTGGTTCATCTAAATGAATGTGAGCTTGTCCACATTGGCTGTGGACAGGCGGCTGCGCTTGTCTGTGATAATGCCCGGTTCTTTGCTAAACAAACATTTAGACAATACACTGACACTACACCTCCAAAGCGTAAAGGGCAAGCTCAGGCCATGTGTCCAATTTGGAGACCCAGAAGTTGAATGGTGCAGACCCATCAGTCAGTACTGTGTAGGAATGTGCACAAATACTGTTCCACCATGTTGCTGAAATGCTGCCTCCTGCTAAGAAGTTCCATATCAGCTGGTGGTGCTGGTTATTGTGGCGTGGTGACAAAGCTTTTCCACATTTCGGCCATGCTAACCCTGCATTCTGAGGTGCTGGTGGTGCCCCGGCTGCATTGGCGACTTCTTCCTCTTCCTCTGCCTTTGCCTTGTGCTTCCACTGAGGTCCTGGTGTCAGCTGGGAATGCCATCAGCAGAGCGTCTACCAGCGTGCGCTTGTAGTTGCGCACCTTCCGATCCCGCTCCAGTGAGGGAATTTGGAGAGAATGTGGGCAACTCGGCAATCGTTGCGCAGGCACTGCAGCAAGTAGTCACTCATGTGTGCCATGCTGCCCAGAGGCAAGGACAAGCTGTCCCCTGTGGGAGGTGTATCGTCTGTGTCCTCCGTATCCCCCCAGCCACGCTGCAGTGATGCCCAGGAGCTGCTTTGGGTGCCACCCTGCTGTGAACACGGTTCCTCCTCCTCATCCTCCTCATCCTCTAGAACTGTGCCCTGGCTGGACAATTGTGTACCTGGCCTATGTTGGTGCAGGAACCCACCCTCCAAGCCACTTGTGAATGACTCGCCTGATAACCGTGGAAATGATCCCTCTTCCTCCTCCTCTTCCTCCTGTGCCACATCCTCTTCCATCATTGCCCGAATCGTTTTTTCAAGGAGACATAGAAGTGGGATAGTAACGCTGATCACTGCGTTATCGGCACTGGCCATGTTGGTAGAGTACTCGAAACAGCGCAACAAGGTACACAGGTCTCGCATGAAGGCCCACTCATTGGTGGTGAAGTGGTGCTGTTCCGCAGAGCGACTCACCCGTGCGTGCTGCAGCTGAAACTCCATTATGGCCTGCTGCCTTTTGCACAGTCTCTCCAGCATGTGCAAGGTAGAGATTTACCTTGTGGGCACATCACATATGAGGCAGTGTTGCGCTGCAGCGCAGACAGGCGAGCAGCAGCAGGGTGAGAATACCGAAATCACACAAAGACAGCCTGCACTTTCTGCAGCAGCTCTGACATATCGGGGTAGTTTTTCAGGAGGTTTTTCCCCCAAACAGGTGACTTTCAAAACAGCCTGCTGTCATTTCCCCCTGGCTGTGCTGAAGTTGGTGGTGAGGGTGTAATGCTGAGCAGATGAGGAGGTGGTAGAGGAGGAGGAAGCAGGTTGTGCTCAGGTTTAGAACATTCATGCCTCGCTTCAGGCTCTGATTGCTCAGCATGCAAACCACTCATGTCTTGTCATCAGCACATTGCCTGAAGAACTACAACGCCAGGGAACTCCTTGGAGCTGGCTTTGGTGTGCTCGGTTCCTGGTGCGGTGGGCAGTAGCAGGCGTACTGTCTAGGGGACGGCCGCTCCGCTTTTGCACCCTGTTCTCTCTTTTGCTGTGCTGGTAGCTCTGTGTGACCACCACCTCTTCCTCCAAACTGCACATGTCACTCGCATGACCTTGATTCCATGTGGGGTCTAAGACCTCATCATTCTCCATATCATCTTCCACCCACTCCTAACCCCTGCCCTCCTTGTCGGTCTGCACACTGCAGAAAGCCACAGCAGTTGGCACCTGTGTTTCGTCATCATCAGAGACGTGCTGCGGTGGTCTTCCCATGTCTTTATCCTGAAACATAAGTGGTTGGGCATCAGTGAACTCAAACTCTTCCACTTCTGGGGCAGGGCTTGGCCCTGGAAAAGGGTTATGGCCCTGGAAAACCCTGCCAGCAGACTCATCAAAAAGCATAAGAGACTGTTGCATGTCTTAGACTGCTTGGCTGATTTGCAAGGGGGTGAGGTTAAAGACAGATGTCCATGGGCTGCAGATGCCAACTTTGAGCTTTCAGAAGTAGATCGGGTGGGAGACAATGTGAAGGAACTGGAGGCACTGTCAGCCATCAATCTACTACCGCCTCTACTTGTTCTGGCCTCACCATTCATAGAGCGGCATTCAGGTCTACAAAATAACGCTGACCGTTCTGTCGCCTACGCGCACCTGGGGAAGGTGTTTCATTTGTGCATGTAGCTGGCACATATCAACCACGTCCTGTCCCTGCAACAGGAGCTCCACCAACACCAGCAGCACCACAACCATGTCCACGTCCCTTATTTGACGCTCTCCTCATTCTTTTCTGTCACCCAACAAAGTAACAGAGGAATTTAATAAAATTATTTCCCTGTCAGGTATGCTGTGCCAGTGTCATAAAGAGAAAAGATTGGTTTAGGTGACACATCAATGTCAAAGACGAATTTAATAAAATTATTTCTACCGTCAGGTATGCAGTGCAAGCCGGTACTTGATCACCAAAAAAGTGAATTTGCCCCCCCAGAATCTAACAGATTGATTTACTGAATTGATTTCCATGTCAGATACACAGCGCAGGCCGCAGGGGTACTCGACAGCCAAAAAGTGAAATTATCCCCCCAGAATCTAACCCCCCAGATAGATTTACTGAATTGATTTCCCTGTTAGGTATGCAGAGCAGAAACAAAACAATAGCTGAACTCAGGGAGACCAGCTACAGAAAACACCACAAAGCCTCATTTAAGAGTCTTAATACAGCAATCCAAAGTGCAAAGCTCCCTGGGAAACAGTAATATGCTAAATAAATGTGGAGCCCCAGTATTGGGTCTACAACACAATGAAAGACAGATATCCCTCAAAGGAAGGAAAAATAAGCAAAGGGGTGTCTCTATTACAGAGATCACCAAAACCATCATGTCAAGTGGCCCCTATGTCAAGACCCCGCTTTTTTACAAGCTTTAAGGATGTGACAAAGAAAACCTAAGCCAGTTATCCATCCACAGACAGCTGTTTCGGGGTGTTGCCCCTTATCAGGGTGGAGTAGGATTCTGGCTAACCGGGAGCAATGCCTTGGAGACTACTCAAACACAACAATAGCTGATCTCAGGGAGACCAGCTACAGAAAACACTGCGGAAAACTAAGCAAAGAGGTGTCCCCATTACAGAGATCACCAAATCCACTGGCTTAGGTTTTCCCTGTCACATTCTTAAAGCTTGTAAAAAAGCGGGATCTTGACATAGGGGCCACTTAATTTGGTGGATTTGGTGATCTCTGTAATGGAGACACCCCTTTGCTTAGTTTTCCTTCCTTTGAGGGATATCTGGCTTTCATTGTGTTGTAGACCCAATACTGGGGCTCCACATTTATTTTGCATGCAGTGCAGAAGGAACACACCCTCCAAGCCACTTGTAAATGACAGCCTGATAACAGTGCAGGGGTACTTGACCGCCAAAAAAAGTTAATTTGTCCCCCTACAATCTAACAGATGGATTTACTGAATTGATTTCCCTGTCAGATATGCAGTGCCTGTGTCATAAAGAGAAAATTTGATTTAGGTCACACAACAATGTGACATACGAATTTAATAGAATTATTTTCACTGTCAGGTATGCACTGCAGGCCACAGGGTTACTTGACCGCCAAAAAAGTGAATGTGTCCCCCTAGACTTTAACAGATGGATTTACTGAATTGATTTCACTGTCACATATACAGCACAGGGGAACTTTACAGAAAAAATTTTGAATATTTCACCCCCTGGGGCCCTGAACTCACAGACAGATTACCAATATTATTTTCCCTTACCCTGGCACATATGCAGTGCAGTTGTACTTAAAAAATGGGTATATGTCGCCCACTGAACTACCAGAACAGGATTAAATTATTGTCCCTGGCACATATGCAGGTGCAAGTGCACTGCAGTTGCAAAAAATGGTTGACCACGGCCACCTAACAGACGGATTAAACCTTATTTTTCTGTGTCACTGGGCTCAGGGGTACAAAAATGTTGCACTCACAAAAAAAAAAAAAAAAATCGCTGTAGATCACAGATTTAACACCAAGTTCTGATTTCTTCCTAATCTCTCCGTAACAGCCATGCTTCCTATCCCTACACTAGTAAGAGCTAACGTGACATCCAGCTTAAATAGAGGCTGGGTCACATGCTGCACTGGCCAATCACAGCCATGCCATTAGTAGGCATGGCTGTGATGGCTTCTAAGGGCACACATGTTAAACACTTGTTGATTGGCTGCCCTGCGGCCTTTCAACAAGCTTTATTAAACAGCCGAACACCAAAATCAAACCCAAACTTTTACTGTTTACAGTTCCCTTTTGCTCAACACTAGTTTTGAGTACTGCAGCAAGGAGAGAGAGCATGCTAATTTTGGTCTAGAAATCTGTGGGGGTCTCAGTACTCAGACTCCCACCAATTAAAACTTTTAAATGTCCCTATACTATATCAAAAGTTTTCTGAAAGAACAATGACCCTTTGAGTGGAGAGAGGGTCTCAAAGCTTGCATTTGTGACCTAATAATCAAAGAAGACTTGGACTCCGGCTGGCTCTATGGAAACTGATTTACAAGTTCATCATTTCATAAAATTAAATAGACGTTAAAGAGAATATGTCAGTGCTTTTGACCATGCCAAACTGTGACAGTACTAGGTAGAGGATGGGGAAAATAGTAAAAACATAATTTTTGTGGATTTTTCTCACCAGGGATAGTCAGTATAGGATGTTTTATTCTGACAGTTTCTGCATGATCAAGTGCCTATGAGGAGGGACTGTGAATCGGCTCAATGCCACAAGCACTCCACAGTGAAGCCCCATCTCCTGGGCACTTGAGAGAGCACACATTTGCAGAAAAAAACTTCATATTCAGTTGGATTAATACATTTTTATAGTGGGGGACAGGCACAGCATGGACAATGAAGATAATAAAGAAGAGCAGACACCACCTCACAATATACCATCTTCAGCTTCTTCTGCTTTTTTGGAATCATAAGCACTACTAGATTCCTTGGCAATCAGACTACTGGAAACTTTACCGATGCTGAGAACAGGAGTTCTGTATTCCTGGTTTTCATCAGAGAGATTGGTGCATATGATCAATCACCCTCCATTATAGTGAAGCGCAGGAAGATATGAGCATCTCACATGGTTGCATCTCACAGCAACTACAGAAACAGTGCATGTCTGGACATCATTATACATGGGGACAATTGAATTGAATTTTTGGCCCTCGTGTGGGACAATGGGACACTTCTGAGAACCCAATATTGTGGTAAGTGGTGGTATTTGTTACATTTACACTCACTTTTTAGATCATTTGTTCTGTAATGGTAATTCTAGATTGTCAGATGGATATAAACCACATGCTGTCTTCTCATTGTGTAGGACTGTTGTGTATTATATTTGTGCTGTATGGAGTTGCTATTATCATAGTAACATAGTAACATAGTATATAAGACCGAAAAAAGACATTTGTCCATCCAGTTCGGCCTGTTTCCTACAAGTTGATCCAGAGGAAGGCAAAAAACCCCTGTGAGGCAGAAGCCAATTTTTCCCACTTAAGGGGAAAATAATTCCTTCCCGACTCCAATCAGCATCAGAATAACTCCCTGGATCAACGACCCATCTCTAGTAGCTATAGCCTGTAATATTATTACACTCCAGAAATACATCCAGGCCCCTCTTGATTTCCTTTATTGTACTCACCATCACCACCTCCTCAGGCAGAGAGTTCCATAGTCTCACTGCTCTTACCGTAAAGAATCGTCTTCTATGTTTGTGTACAAAATTTCTTTCCTCCAGACGCAGAGGATGTCCCCTCGTCACAGTCACAGTCCTGGAGATAAATAGATGATGGGAGAGATCTCTGTACTGACCCCTGATATATTTATACATAGTTATTAGATCTCCCCTCAGTCGTCTTTTTTCTAAATTTAAACTAAACTTTTTAAACTAATCTTTTTAAACCTTTCTAAATCTAAACTTTTTTCCTAATTTTGATAACCTTTCAGGGTCCTGTAGATCCCTCATTCCAGTTATTACTTTAGTTGCCCTCCTCTGAACCCTCTCCAGCTCTGCTATGTCTGTCTTGTTCAAATACATTAAATATTTTCCCAACTCTTGGCTCTTCCTTGATCTGTCAAATAATTACACTCTTTACTCTTGATGTCAAATGAACTTGCTATACAATGCTGTCCATTATGTTCTCCTCTTCTACGAAGACTCATGAAGATTTTTGTCACCTCTGTCCATTACTTTTCTGGGACACATAGGAGGTTGTCTCATGACAAGAACCCCTGTCCTTATGCATAATTAAGGCATATGGATGTGGTAATATGGGCCTTCATTTGGGACCCTGCTCTATGAGCCTGATGGGAGATTCCAGTATTGATGCACTTGGGGATCAAACGATTAAATGGCAATAGAATCCTTCAATTCAAACCATTAAAATGGAATCTAAACTTTTCTTTGACAGTTGAGTACCTGCTACAGGATGCCATTGGACACTCAGGCTGAGTTCACACTTCAGTTATTTGCTCTGTTATTTCCATCAGTTATTGTGAGCCCAAACCAGGTGCGGGTCAAAAACACAGAACAGGTGCAAATCTTTCCATTATACTTGTGTAGGCTTCAGTAAACAATAACTGAGTGATGGAAATGGTTGACCAAATACCTGAAGTTTGAATTCAGCCGTATTTTACAGTATTATAAAAAGGTACTGATGTGTCCACCCTTACCGTGCCTATCATTTGGTTAATTACTCCTATTTCTCATGAAACCAATTCAATATATTATTGGTAGATGCTAGCAAAACCCTTGACAGCCTGAAATGCACAACACAACCACTGTGTGACATCTTATGACACACATATCAGAACATGTCTACCCAAGAAATAAGGCAGGTTATTCTGGGTTTTATGTCCACCTTTATTCATATCCAGTACATTTCATTGCATCCTGAAGCCCGTGTTCCTGAAACCTCCTGGTTTGTAGTAACTACAGATGAGCGAATTTCTAAAGAAATTGATTTGGTCAGTTCTCCAAACTGTCCAAAAAGATTTGATTTGATGCAAATTAATTAGTGGTGAATCGCGATAAACAGTTATTTCCTGGCTACAGAGAGCCTGTATAGTGGTGTAGAACACAGTGCATTACAGAAACATGCATAGGGAGTCGTGGTACTGAAACTATACTGTGAGTCAGTATGGCACACAGATGACAGTCATCCCTTTTAGAATCACTGCACACTTCACTTATTTGGTCAGTTATGGTGACAAAACTGACCAAATAACCAGATAATACTAAAGCATGAAAGAGTGCACTCCTTTTACACCGTCGTCAGCTGATTCCACATAGATAGCTACAGAACCTGTTCTATTAAACGCTTATACAAGTAGAGCGTCCCGATAGAGTGCAGAGGGTGTCAGCAGTAAGCTTGTGTTGATGTCAATGATTATTTTTCTCTTCTCTCTGATCCATCAGAACAATAACCCCCAAAAAACGGATCCTGTCTTTGGAGCATCCGCCTTCACTCAGTCAGCATTTGGTCAGTAATCCATCGGTATTGCTAATGCCCAAAGGAGTGATTCTAAAACAGAGATGAAAGGTGAATGGAATATTTGCATGTCTTCTGTGTTTTGTACCCACTCCTGCTTTTGGCTACCAAATGATATGCCAATTCTGATGTAAAATAGGGACCAATGCTGGGCTGCTGTTCAAGACAAGACTGCTGGATGACACCGGGAGCTCAGGCCTTTATCTGCGAAAACTGCTGCCAATCGCCTTCTGCCCGTTCCCTTTGAAGGCCCTGTCACCTGTCTGACGGACATACTGTAAAATAAAAGAATTAAATTAAATTAAAATAATACACCCCAAAAAATGCTGTAGTACAATGTAACGTCACCGCAAAACTGCAATTAAGACATATTCTTTTTCCTATTAATACACCTCAAATAAAGAAATAAAACAATTACAAAATTACCGCAGAACGGCTAATAGGACGTACATATATTTAATTTTAATACACCCCGTAAATGGCTGCAGTACAATATAACTTCACCGCAATTAAGAAATATATTATTTTCCTATTAATAACCCCACCAAAAAAAAAAAATATCTATCACAATTCACCGCAGAACGGCTAATAGGTAGAGATGAGCGAATTTCTAAAAAATTAGATTTGGTTAGATCCGAATTTAGTTGTGGCAAATCACGTAAAAAATTGCTATTTCCTGGCTTCAGAGAGCCTTTATAGTCGTGTAGAACTCTCTACCTTGCAGTAACATGCATAGGGAGTCTGCTGTGGTAGTGAAACAAAACTGTGAGTCAGTATGAAATGTAGATGACAGGCGTCTCTCTTATACTCACTGCACACTTCACTTATTTGGGCAGTTACAGGGCCAAAACTGACCAAATAACTCATGTGTGAACTCAGCCTTACAGGTCAATCTTAGCGCCAGGAAAAAAGTACCGTTCAAAGGCCCAAGATCCTACTATAGTATGAAAGAGTTCACTCCTTTTACACCAATTCACTGATTCCACATAGATTTCTACAGAATCTGTTCAGTTAAACGCTTATACAAGTAGACATCCCCCCGGCAAAGAAGAGGGGATGTCAGCTGTAAGTTTGTGTTGACATCACTGATTATTTTGCTCTTCCTCTGATCCGTCAGAACAATAACCCCAAAAACGGATACTGTATGTGGAGCATCCGCCTTCACTTGGTCAGCATTTGGTCAGCAATCCACCAGCATTGCTAAAGCCAAAAAAAACTGGAGTGGTTCCAAAACAGAGATGACATGTGAATGGAATATTTGCATGCCTTCTGTGTTTTTTAATCACTCCTGCTTTTGGCTACCAAATCATAAGCCAATTCTGATGCACAATAGGGACCATGTCATGCAGGCCTTACAGCTGTTACATAGAAAGGATCCGTTGTGCGTCTCATTTTACCGTCCTTCTGAAAGATCAGAAGAAGGGTCAAATGATGATGTCAGCCAGGCTGAAGGGCAAAATAGTGTCCCAGTCATGAAGTGGGGAGGGTGGGAATAGCAGGAGAAGTCCACAGAGTGGCCCTATGACATAGTGGTGAGGTGGAGCATGAGGAGACTACAGACTGGCACAATGACAGTCTGGAGGTGGTGGCAATAGCAGCATCTCGAGGAGGAGACAAGTTGGCACAATGACAGTGTGGAGGTAGCAACAGCATCAGGAGGACACAAAGTGGCACAATGACAGTCTGGAGGTGGCAGCAGCAGTATCAGGAAACCACAGAGTGGTACAATGACAGAGTGTGGAGGTGGCAGCAGTAATAGCATCAGGAGGAGGCCATAGGGTGGCACAATGACAGAGTGTGGAGGAGGAGGTGGCAGCAGCATCAGGAGGAGGCCACGAGGTGGCACAATAACAGAGTGCGGAGGAGGCGGTAGCAACAGCATCAAGAGGGGGCCACAGGGTGTCACAATGACAGTGTGGAGGTGGCAGCAGTAGCATCAGGAGAGTAACAGAGTGGCACAATGACAGAGTGGTGGCAGGATGCTTTCTAAGTATGCCACCACTAGTGTTGAGTGCGAAGATTATAATTGTGAATTTTTATCACGGACATTGCCACTTCGAGAATTTGTGAATATTTAGAATATAGTGCTATATATTCGTATTCGTGACTAGTGTTGATCGTGAATATTCTAATCCAGAATTTATCGCGAATATTCTAATCGAGAATTTAGTGCGAATATCGGAACCTAGCAATATCCCTAGGAACCAATAGGAAAGTTGCCTACCCGTTAGTGTTGATCGCGAATATTCTATTTGCACATTTTTTAGTGCGAATATATTACATTGCCGATTTTCGCAATCAAGTAAATAATGACTGGAGATCACAAATTCTCGAATTTGCGAATTTATGGCGAATATTCAGTGAAAAATTAGCAAAATACTGCAAATTCGAATATTGCCTATGGCACTCATCACTAGCCACCACCTGCTGGTTCAGGTCCTGCTCCAGGTCTAGCTGCTGCTGGTGACTAGTTTCTTTACTAGTCGGGTGAAGAAGGCTGCTCATCAGCAACTCTAGACTCAAGCTGCTGCTGATAGAGCTGGAACTGCTCCTTCCTCCTGACCCTGCCACAGCAGCCATGGCAGAGGAACGTGAGTGCAGCGGGGCCCCCTGGTCAGACCTGAGAGAGGATGGACAATGGCGCAGATAGAGAGCAGCCAGCTGACTACATAGGATGTCTTTATAGTAGTTCAGTTTGTCCTCCCTCTCAGCCGGTGTAAAAAAGGCCCCGATTCTGGACCAGTAGCGAGGGTCCAACAAGGTGGAGAGCCAGAAATCATCCCTCTGCCGAATTTTGACAATTTGACTGTCACTACGCAAGCAAGTGAGCATGCATTGGGCCATTTGTGCAAGTGACTCGGAGGGACTCCCTGCCTCCATCTCCACTGCATAATGCAATGGTGTGTCTGGGTCATCTGCCTCGTCTTCCTCATCGCCCTGTAGCTCCTCTGACTGGTTCTTCTACTCCTGCTCCTCCTCTCCTGTCACCTGTGTAGAAAAACTGCCCATTTCGCTACACATTGCTTGTGCTCAAATTTGTCCTCTTCCAGTTCAGCCACCACAGGGCTCATGTGGCCATGAGATCTAGGCGTCAGGTCTCCAGTCCCCTGACCATCCAGATTTACCAGCATCTCTTCCAGGACATGAAGCAGTGGAATGACGTGGTTCATCCCGTAGTCCTGGAGACTGACAAATAACGTGGCCTCCTCAAAAGGCCTGAGAAAACGGCAGGTGTCACGCATGAGCTGCCACTGGCCGACATTGAAGTTACACAGAGGAGTACTCCTGTCTGCTTGGATCATCATGAACATACAAGGGTGTAATTCCAACGAGTGGAAATGTTGCATATCAACCTATGTTGGAGGTTGCTGTTCTGCCGCTGAAGCTCAAGGAGGGTGTGCTTTGCGGTGTATGAGTGGCTGAAGTGCATACAAAGTTTCCTGGCGATTTTTAGGATGTCTTGCAGATGGGTGGAAGACTTCAAGAACCGTTTGACAACCAGATTTTGAGTTGTCACAGAGAAAGCCAGGATTTGATTTCTTGATGAAGCACAAGGAGCAGTTTCTCCCTGTGTGACTCCGTTCAACCAGGCAAACGAGGTGCAGAACAGCGTGACACCACTGTGCCCTGCACATGTGGTATGCTGGAGGGGCACTGTGACTTGTCCCTGCAGTGAAGGCTGAGGACAGGGTGGAGGATGAGGAGGCAGAGGTGGACATTGTCGCAGGACCAACGGCCTGAGAACATGGAGGCGGAAGGAGCCTCACCTGGCCAAGTTGCTGGTGTGGCTGTGCAGGAACCACATTCACCCAGTGGGCTGTAAAGGACATGTATTGTTCCTGACCGTAGTTACAGCTCAACACATCGTCACTGCCGTGTTCTTTGGCAGACACTGGCAGGCTCAAGGACTGGCCCACCTTCTGTTTTACATACGTGTGCAGGGCTGGTGCTGCCTTTTTGACAAAGGAATTATTGCTTGGGACTCTCCACCTCAGCTCAGCACAAGCCATCAGTTCTCTGAAAGGTGCAGATTCTACCACTTGGAAAGAGAGGGACTGCAGCACCAGCAACTTGGACAGGGGCACATTCAGCTTCTGCGCACTTGGATTAGTGCATGCATACTGTTGTCTCTTGGCAATCGCTTAGGTGATCGATTACTGATGGAATGAATGACTAGGAGTAATAGAAAAAGCAGGAGCACAAGGACCAGCAGATGATGGGGAAAAACAGACAGCTCCCTTCAGCTGAGGTGGTGGAGCCTTGACTACCTGAATTTGGGTGCGTGCCATTGGGTTATGCAGCGGTTGCTGCGGCAGGCTGGACCACCACATCAGAGCCACAGTTCTCCCAGGCCACTTTATCATGATGCTGCATATGTTGGCACCCTGACCACGCTTCACCTTCTGCCCACAGATTCTACAAATGGCCATGTTTACCTCCTCCGGCGGCTTAACAAAAAACTGCCACAGTGCCGAATAGGTGATTTTACCCCAACACTTCGCACTGACTGACTGATACTTCCACTGCTTCCGTTAACCCCTGCACCACTACTTTTCGTGTAGGTAGGCTCCTGCGAAGCGGGTGGTCTGACCCGGCTACGTTTGGCTCCCGACCTCTCACTGCTGCCACCCTGCTGACTCACGGCCACGCTAGAATCCGCCGTTGCCTAACAGGCAAGCTCCTCATCAGTACTTGCCTAGCGGAGGAAGTGGCTGACTGTCCTCTAGAAGCTCGTTCTCACTGTATAGTGGAGCTGAGCCCACAGCATATAATGTTTGTCTGGCTGAGGGAGCAGAAAAGGACAGAGGAAGGTTGAGGACAGGTGAGGGCACAGGGCCAGCTCCCGGGCCATGCCAACTAAGGGCTGTGTAACACCCCAGAGTGGTGTTACCACTTCTGCACCTTGCTACTATCTTTTATGGTCTAACCTATATGTAAACTAAATATTTATTGCTAGGTCTCTCAACACTGTGCATTTATAATAAATAATGTTATGTAACTGTTCATGTAATGTATAGTTTTTTGTCACTAATACATGCCAAAAAGAGCTGTAATTTTCTCAATTCACCACACAACGGCTAATAAGCCCTTTTCTTTCCCAATATTACAAGCCAAAAAATGCTTTCGAACATATAACTGCACCGCACAAGCGCAAATAAGAGATAGAAATTAGTGATGAGCGGCATAGGAAATATTCGAATTCGTGATATTTCTCAAATTTTTGACCGAATATTCGTCATAAATTCGCAAATTCGATAATTTGTGATCTCCAGTCATTATTTAATTGATTGCAAAAATCGGCAATGTAATATATTCGCGCAAAAAATTCGAGTTTAGAATATTCACGATCAACACTAAGGGAGAGGTATATTTCCGATTGGTTGCTAGGGATATTGCTAAGTGCCGATATTCGCGATACATTCGGGATTAGAATATTCGTAATTAACACTATTCGCGAATACGAATATATAGCACTATATTCTAAATATTCGTGAATTCTCAAAGTGGCGACATTTGCGCTTAAAATTCACGATTCGAATATTCGCGCTCAACACTAATAGAAATATTTCCTTGTAAATTAAACCCTGTTAATGGCTGTATCAAACAGCACTTGCACCCCAATAACAAGAATGGTTTGCTGGAATTACAGAGCAGTATAATGGCAATTTGGATCCAAAGTCAGTGCAGCAAGGTGTAATAGGATTGTTCCTATTCCCATAACCATGTTCTACATAAATGCTGCGGAATGATTCCTCCCTATCCTTTCCCCAGTGGCGTTGCAAGGGGGGTGCGGGCGGTACCGGGTGATCGCTGTACAGGGAATCCCGGTCTGAGCTCTGACTCCATATATGGTTGTGTCCATATATGGAGTCAGTGCTATGAACATGAAGGGGGTATCCCCAAGCATTGTCTGAATGCTTGGGGACACCCAATGTAATTTCGCTTCTATTTCTGAAAGGTTGCCACCAGAATTCAAACTCACAACCTTTCATATCAGAGGCAAGAACACTAACCACTGAGCTACGGAGCTCAATAGTAAACTGTATTAGAAAAACCTCATAGTAGTTTATCAAGTATTAGGTATCACTATACAGCAGAAGTATAATTAACTTTTTTTTTTTTCAGTAATTGTAAAAAAAATGTATGACACAAAATAAATGTGTAAATACTACATATATATATATATATAGTAATTAGAGATGAGAGAACACCTGGATGTTCGGGTTCGAGAGGTTCGGCCGAACTTCCGGAAAATGTCCGGGTTCGCGATCCGAACTCAACCCGAACTTCATCCCGAACCCGAACCCCATAGAAGTCAATGGGGACCCGAACTTTTGGGCACTAAAAAGCCTGTAAAAGACTCCCGGAAAGGGCTAGAGGGCTGCAAAAGGCAGCAAAATGTAGGTAAATCCCCTGCAAACAAATGTAGATAGGGAAATGAATTAAAATAAAATAAATAAAAATTAACCAATATCAATTGGAGAGAGGTCCCACAGCAAGGAATCATGCGTCATATCATCCACCACTGGAGAAGGCCACTCTCATTTATTTGGGACCAGCACCCAGACAGAGGATACAGGTCCCACAGCAAGGAATCATGCTTCATATCAACCACCACCGGAGAAGGCCACTCTCATGTATTTTGGATCCAGCACCCAGACAGAGGATACAGGTCCCACAGCAAGGAATAGAGCGTCTATATCAACCACCACCGGAGAAGGCCACTCTCATGTATTTGGACCAGCACCCAGACAGAGGGAGAGAGGTCCCACATCAAGAGAATCATGCCTCATATCAACGCCCACCGGAGAAGGCCACTCTCATTTATTTTTGGACCAGCACCCAGACAGAGGATACAGGTCCCACAGCAAGGAATCATGCGTCATATCATCTACCACTGGAGAAGGCCACTCTCATTTATTTGGGACCAGCACTCCAGACAGAGTAGATAGGTCTCACAGCAAGGGAATCATGCGTCATATCAGCCCCCACCGGAGAAGGCCACTCTCATTTTATTTTGGACCAGCACCCAGACAGAGGATACAGGTCCCACAGCAAGGAATAAGGCGTCATATCAACCACCACCGAGAAGGCCACTCTCATTTATTTTGGACCAGCACCCAGACAGAGTATACAGGTCCCACAGCAGGAATCATGCCTCATATCAACCACCAACGGAGAAGGCCACTCTCATTTATTTCGGCCCAGCACCCAGACAGAGGATACAGGTCCCATAGCAAGGAATCATGCGTCATATCAGCCCCACCGAGAAGGCCACTCTCATGTATTTTGGACCAGCACTTGCAGACAGAGGAGAGAGGTCCCACATCAAGGAATCATCGTCATATCAACCCCACCGGAGAAGGCCACTCTCATTTATTTTGGACCAGCACCCAGACAGAGGATACAGGTCCCACAGCAAGGAATAAGTCAGTCATATCAACCACCACCGGAGAAGGCCACTCTCATTTATTTCGACCTTGTACCTAGACCAGGATATAGGTCCCACAGCAAGGAATCATGCGTCATATCAACCACCACCGGAGAAGGCCACTCTCATGTATTTTTGGACCAGCACCCAGACAGAGGAGAGAGGTCCCACATCAAGGAATAAGGCGTCATATCAACCCCCACCGGAGAAGGCCACTCTCATTTATTTTGGACCAGCACCCAGACAGAGGAGATAGGTCCTACAGCAAGGAATCATGCCTCATATCAACCACCAACGGAGAAGGCCACTCTCATTTATTTCGGCCCAGCACCCAGACAGAGGATACAGGTCCCACAGCAAGGAATCATGCGCCATATCAACCCCCATCGGAGAAGGCCACTCTCATTTATTTGGGACCAGCACCCAGACAGAGGATACAGGTCCCACAGCAAGGAATCATGCTTCATATCAACCACCACCAGAGAAGGCCACTTCATGTATTTTGGACCAGCACCCAGACAGAGGATACAGGTCCCACAGCAAGGAATCATGCGTCATATCAACCACCACCGGAGAAGGCCACTCTCATTTATTTTGGACCAGCACCCAGACAGAGGAGAGGTCCCACATCAAGGAATCATGCGTCATATCAACCCCCACCGGAGAAGGCCACTCTCATTTATTTTGGACCAGCACCCAGACAGAGGATACAGGTCCCACAGCAAGGAATCATGCGTCATATCATCCACCACTGGAGAAGGCCACTCTCATTTATTTGGGACCATCACCCAGACAGAGGATACAGGTCCCACAGCAAGGAATCATGCTTCATATCAACCACCACCGGAGAAGGCCACTCTCAAGTATTTTGGACCAGCACCCATACAGAGGATACAGGTCCCACAGCAAGGAATAAGGCGTCATATCAACCACCACCGGAGAAGGCCACTCTCAATTTTTTTGGACCAGCACCCAGACAGAGGAGAGAGGTCCCACATCAAGGAATCATGCGTCATATGAACCCCCACCGGAGAAGGCCACTTTCATTTATTTTGGACCAGCACCCAGACAGAGGATAGAGGTCCCACATCAAGGAATCATGCGCCTATATCAACCCCCACCGGAGAAGGCCACTCATTTATTTTGGACCAGCACCCAGACAGAGGATACAGGTCCCACAGCAAGGAATCAAGGCGTCATATCAACCACCACCGGAGAAGGCCACTCTATTTATTTTGACCAGCACCCAGACAGAGTATACAGGTCCCACAGCAAGGAATCATGCGTCATATCAACCACCAACGGAGAAGGCCACTCTCATTTATTTCAGACGAGCACCCAGACAGAGGATACAGGTCCCACAGCAAGGAATCATGCTTCATATCAACCACCACCGGAGAAGGCCACTCTCATGTATTTTGGACCAGCACCCAGACAGAGGAGAGAAGTTTTCACAGCAGAGAATCATGCATTTAGATCACCCACCACAGGAGTAGGCCACCATTTAATGGGACCCGGCAACCATGTCAGATGGCACAAACATCAGCTTCACATCACCCAGCACAAGAGAAGGCCACTTTGAGAGACTTTGACCCCTGCACCCAGACGGAGGAGAGAGGTTTTCACAGCAGAGAATCATGCATTTAGATCACCCACTACAGGAGTAGGCCACCATTTAATGGGACCCCGCAACCATGTCAGATGGCACAAACATCAGCTTCACATCACCCAGCACAAGAGAAGGCCACTTTGAGAGACTTTGACCCCTGCACCCAGACGGAGGAGAGAGGTTTTCACAGCAGAGAATCATGCATTTAGATCACCCACCACAGGAGTAGGCCACCATTTAATGGGACCCCGGCAACCATGTCAGATGGCACAAACATCAGCTTCACATCACCCAGCACAAAGAGAAGGCCACTTTGAGAGACTTTGACCCCTGCACCCAGACGGAGGAGAGAGGTTTTCACAGCAGAGAATCATGCATTTAGATCACCCACCACAGGAGTAGGCCACCATTTAATGGGACCCCGGCAACCATGTCAGATGGCACAAACATCAGCTTCACATCACCCAGCACAAGAGAAGGCCACTTTGAGAGACTTTGACCACTGCACCCAGAAAGAGGAGAGAGGTCCCACAGCAGAGATTCAGGCATTTATATCAGCCAGAACAGGAGAAGGCCGCTTTCAGTGACTTAGGCCTTAGCACCGACACAGAGGAGACAGGTCAGATAGCACAAGCATCAGTTTCACATCAACCACCACAGGAGAAGGGCACTTTTAGAGACTTTGACCCCTGCAGCCACACGGAGTAGAGAGGTCCCACAGCAGAGATTCAGGCATTTATATCAGCCAGAACAGGAGAAGGCCGCTTTCAGTGACTTAGGCCTTAGCACCGACACAGAGGAGACAGGTCAGATAGCACAAGCATCAGTTTCACATTAACCACCACAGGAGAATGGCACTTTTAGAGACTTTGACCCCTGCAGCCACACGGAGGAGAGAGGTCCCACAGCAGAGATTCAGGCATTTATATCAGCCACCACAGGAGAAGGCCGCTTTCAGTGACTTTGGCCCCCTGCACCCACACAAAGGAGACATGTCAGACAGCACAAGTATAACATTCATATCAACCACCACCGGAGAAGGCCACTCTCATTTATTTTGGACCAGCACCCAGACAGAGTATACAGGTCCCACAGCAAGGAATCATGCGTCATATCAACCACCAACGGAGAAGGCCACTCTCATTTATTTCAGACGAGCACCCAGACAGAGGATACAGGTCCCACAGCAAGGAATCATGCTTCATATCAACCACCACCGGAGAAGGCCACTCTCATGTATTTTGGAACCGCACCCAGACAGAGGAGAGAAGTTTTCACAGCAGAGAATCATGCATTTAGATCACCCACCACAGGAGTAGGCCACCATTTAATGGGACCCCGGCAACCATGTCAGATGGCACAAACATTAGCTTCACATCACCAAGCACAAGAGAAGACCACTTTGAGAGACTTTGACCCCTGCACCCAGACGGAGGAGAGAGGTTTTCACAGCAGAGAATCATGCATTTAGATCACCCACCACAGGAGTAGGCCACCATTTAATGGGACCCCGCAACCATGTCAGATGGCACAAACATCAGCTTCACATCACCCAGCACAAGAGAAGGCCACTTTGAGAGACTTTGACCCCTGCACCCAGACGGAGGAGAGAGGTTTTCACAGCAGAGAATCATGCATTTAGATCATCCACCACAGGAGTAGGCCACCATTTAATGGGACCCCGGCAACCATGTCAGATGGCACAAACATCAGCTTCACATCACCCAGCACAAGAGAAGGCCACTTTGAGAGACTTTGACCCCTGCACCCAGATGGAGGAGAGAGGTTTTCACAGCAGAGAATCATGCATTTAGATCACCCACCACAGGAGTAGGCCACCATTTAATGGGACCCCGGCAACCATGTCAGATGGCACAAACATCAGCTTCACATCACCCAGCACAAGAGAAGGCCACTTTGAGAGACTTTGACCCCTTCACCCAGACGGAGGAGAGAGGTTTTCACAGCAGAGAATCATGCATTTAGATCACCCACCACAGGAGTAGGCCACCATTTAATGGGACCCGGCAACCATGTCAGATGGCACAAACATCAGCTTCACATCACCCAGCACAAGAGAAGGCCACTTTGAGAGACTTTGACCCCTGCACCCAGACGGAGGAGAGAGGTTTTCACAGCAGAGAATCATGCATTTAGATCACCCACCACAGGAGTAGGCCACCATTTAATGGGACCCGGCAACCATGTCAGATGGCACAAACATCAGCTTCACATCACCCAGCACAAGAGAAGGCCACTTTGAGAGACTTTGACCACTGCACCCAGAAAGAGGAGAGAGGTCCCACAGCAGAGATTCAGGCATTTATATCAGCCAGAACAGAAGAAGGCCGCTTTCAGTGACTTAGGCCTTAGCACCGACACAGAGGAGACAGGTCAGATAGCACAAGCATCAGTTTCACATCAACCACCACAGGAGAATGGCACTTTTAGAGACTTTGACCCCTGCAGCCACACGGAGGAGAGAGGTCCCACAGCAGAGATTCAGGCATTTATATCAGCCACCACAGGAGAAGGCCGCTTTCAGTGACTTTGGCCCCCTGCACCCACACAAAGGAGACATGTCAGACAGCACAAGTATAACATTCATATCACCCAGCACAGGAGAAGGACACTTTCATGTACTTTGGCCCCGGCACCCAGACAGACGGAAGATTCATTCAACTCTGGGTTGCACCCTAAGATCCTACTTAATTTCAAAAATAGATTTTTCAATGAAGAAGTGGCCAGGAGTACAAGACAACATGGTTTAAGGCAGTTATTAAGGACTACTCTGCACAAGGGAGGGTCAGGTCTTGTGGGATCCATGCCTGGTTCATTTTTATAAACGTCAGCTTGTCCACGTTGGCTGCGGACAGGCGGCTGCGTTTGTCACTAATGATGCCCCCTGCCGTGCTGAAAACACGTTCAGATAAAACGCTGGCCGCCGGGCAGGCCAGCACCTCTAAGGCAAAACATGCTAATTCTGGCCACGTGGACAATTTGGAAACCCAGAAGTTGAATGGGGCCGAACCATCCGTCAGTACGTGGAGTTGTGTGCAGATGTACTGTTCAACCATGTTAGTGAAATGTTGCCTCCTGCTAACACGTTCCGTATCAGGTGATGGGGCAGTTAGCTGTGGCGTGGAGACAAAACTTTTCCACATTTCTGCCATGCTAACCCTGCCCTTGGAGGAGCTGGCCATGACACTGCTGCGTGGGCGACCTCTAGCTCCTCCTCTGCCTTGGCCTTGGCCTTCCACCTGTTCCCCTGTGACAGTTGGGAATGCTCTCAGGAGCGCGTCTACCAGTGTGCGCTTGTACTCGCGCATCTTCCTATCACGCTCCAGTGCAGGAAGTAAAGTGGGCACATTGTCTTTGTACCGTGGATCCAGCAGGGTGGCCACCCAGTAGTCAGCACACGTTAAAATGTGGGCAACTCTGCTGTCATTGCGCAGGCACTGCAGCATGTAATCGCTCATGTGTGCCAGGCTCCCCAGAGGTAAGGACAAGCTGTCCTCTGTGGGAGGCGTATCGTCATCATCCTCTTTATCCCCCCAGCCACGCACCAGGGATGTGCTTGCGCTGTGCTGGGTGCCACCCCGCTGTGAACATGCTTCATCCTCATCCTCCTCCACCTCCTCCTCATCGTCCTCGTCCTCCAGTAGTGGTCCCTGGCTGGCCACATTTGTACCTGCCCTCTGCTGTTGCAAAAAACCTCCCTCTGAGCCACTTCTAATAGACTGGCTTGAAAGTGCTAAAAACGACCCGTCATCCTCCTCCTCCTCCTGGCCCTGGCCCACCTCCTCTTCCATCATCGCCCTAAGCGTTTTCTCTAGGAGACATAGAATTGGTATCGTCACGCTGATAACAGTGGCATCGCCACTGGCCATGTTGGTGGCGTACTCAAAACAGCGCAAGAGGGCACACAGGTCTCGCATGGAGGCCCAATCATTGGTGGTGAAGTGGTGCTGTTCCACAGTGCGACTGACACGTGCGTGCTGCAGCTGAAACTCCACTATGGCCTGCTGCTGCTCGCACAGTCTCTCCAGCATGTGCAAGGTGGAGTTCCTCCGGGTGGGCACGTCGCATATTAGGCGGTGAGCGGGAAGGCCGAAGTTCCGCTGTAGCGCTGACAGGCGAGCAGCGGCAGGATGTGAACGCCGGAAGCACGCACAGACGGCCCGCACTTTATGCAGCAGCTCTGACATGTCTGGGTAGTTGTGAATAAACTTTTGCACCACCAAATTCAGCACATGCGCCAGGCAAGGGATGTGCGTCAAACCGGCTAGTCCCAGAGCTGCCACGAGATTTCGCCCATTATCGCACACCACCAGGCCGGGCTTGAGGCCCACCGGCAGCAACCACTGGTCGGTCTGTTGTTCAATACCCTGCCACAACTCCTGCGCGGTGTGGGGCCTGTCCCCAAACATATGAGTTTCAGAATGGCCTGCTGACGCTTACCCCGGGCTGTGCTGAAGTTGGTGGTGAAGGTGTGTGGCTGACTGGATGAGCTGGTGGAAGCAGAGGAGGAGGAGGAGGAAGCCGAGTAGGAGGAGGAGGCTACAGGAGGCAAAGAATGATGCCCTGTGATCCTTGGCGGCGGAAGGACGTGCGCCAAGGAACTCTCCGCCTGGGGCCCAGCCGCCACTACATTTACCCAGTGTGCAGTTAGGGAGATATAGCGTCCCTGGCCGTGCTTACTGGTCCATGTATCTGTGGTTAGGTGGACCTTGCCACAAATGGCGTTGCGCAGTGCACACTTGATTTTATCGGACACTTGCATGTGCAGGGAAGGCACGGCTGTCTTGGAGAAGTAGTGGCGGCTGGGAACCACATACTGGGGGACAGCCATAGCCATCAGCTGTTTGAAGCTGTCTGTGTCCACCAGCCGGAATGACAGCATTTCAAAGGCCAGTAGTTTAGAAATGCTGGCATTCAGGCCAAGGGCTCGAGGGTGACTAGGTGGGAATTTGCGCTTCGTCTCAAAGGTTTGAGAGATGGAGAGCTGAACGCTGCTGTGTGAAATAGTGGAGATGCTAGGTGACGGTGGCGGTGGTGGTGGTGGTGGCGGTGGCACATCCTCTGTTTGCTGCTCGACAGGTGGCAACATTCCTCTCAAGGCGGAAGCCGAGGCAGCAGCGGTAGAGGGAGCAGGGGGAGCCTAAGCGGGTTCCTTGTTTTTAAGGTGTGTACTCCACTGCAGTTCATGCTTTGCATGTAGATGCCTGATCATGCAGGTGGTGCTCAGGTTAAGAACGTTAATGCCTCGCCTCAGGGTCTGATGGCACAGCGTGCAAACCACTCTGGTCTTGTCCTCAGCACATTGTTTGAAGAAGTGCCATGCCAGGGAACTCCTTGAAGATGCCTTTGGGGTGCTGGGTCCCTGTTGGTGCTGGCCAATAGCAGGCAAACTCTCTGGACGGCGGGTGTTCTGCTTTTGCCCCCTGCTCCCTCTTTGGCTTCGCTGTTGTCTCGGTCTCACCACTGCCTCTTCCTCTGAACTATTTAAGTCAGCGGCACGACCTTCAGTCCATGTGGGGTCTAAGACCTCATCGTCCTCTGCATCGTCTTCCACCAAGTCTTCCTCCCTGACCTCCTCCTGTTCAGTCTGCACACTGCAATAAGACGCGGCAGTGGGCACCTGTGTTTCGTCATCATCAGACACTCGGTCACTCTGCTGTGGTGGTATTCCCATGTCCTCATCATCTGGATACATAAGTGGTTGTGCGTCAGTGCATGGAATGTCTTCCACCGCTGGGGAAGGGATAGGTGGACGCCCCTGGAAAACCGTGGGAGCAGAGTCTTCAAACAGAAGAAGAGACTGCTGCATAACTTGAGGCTCAGCCAGTTTCCCTGATATGCATGGGGGTGATGTGACAGACTGATGGGCTTGGTTTTCAGGTGCCACCTGTGCGCTTTCCGCAGAAGACTGGGCGGAAGACAATGTGGTGAACGTGCTGGAAGCACTGTCGGCCACCCAATCGACTAATGCCTGTACCTGCTCAAATTCGCTGTAAATTCTGCCGGCTACTTGAGGGAGTTGTTTCACTACTTTGTGCGTCTGAGGCCGAACGGCCACGTCCTCTGCCAGCAACAGAGGCTCCACGGACACCACCACGACCGCGTCCTCGTCCCTTAATAGAATGTTTCCTCATTGTGGCGGTTCAACTCGCACCACAATAAAATATATTATTTTTTAGCCCCAAAATTCCCACACTGGAAGATATAATTCCTTTTTCCGGTATTAATTACAAGAACACTGCTGCTAATTGGACACCAGATTTTTTATAATGCTAGTTTTGGTACTTAGATAACCACACGGGGAAATATAATTCCTTTTTAGAGGAGTGAAAACGTGAGGCCTAGTTTTTCTGGTCTAACAAACACCAGATTGATTAAATTGGCCTTTTTTTCACCAAAATTACAACACTGGACAATAATGCCTTTTGGCGGTATTAATTACAAGAACACTGCTGCTAATTGGACACCAGATTTTTATAATGCTAGTTTTGGTACTTAGATTCCCACACGGGGAAATATAATTCCTTTTTACAGGAGTGAAAACGTGAGGCCTAGTTTTTTTGGTCTAACAAACACCAGATTGATTAAATTGGCCTTTTTTTCGCCAAAATTACAACACTGGACAATAATGCCTTTTGGCGGTATTAATTACAAGAACACTGCTGCTAATTGGACACCAGATGTTTTATAATGCTAGTTTTGGTACTTAGATTCCCACACGGGGAAATATAATTCCTTTTTACAGGAGTGAAAACGTGAGGCCTAGTTTTTCTGGTCTAACAAACACCAGATTGATTAAATTGGCCTTTTATTCACCAAAATTACAACACTGGACAATAATGCCTTTTGGCGGTATTAATTACAAGAACACTGCTGCTAATTGGACACCAGATGTTTTATAATGCTAGTTTTGGTACTTAGATTCCCACACGGGGAAATATAATTCCTTTTTACAGGAGTGAAAACGTAAGGCCTAGTTTTTCTGGTCTAACAAACACCAGATTGATTAAATTGGCCTTTTTTTCACCAAAATTACAACACTGGACAATAATGCCTTTTGGCGGTATTAATTACAAGAACACTGCTGCTAATTGGACACCAGATTTTTTATAATGCTAGTTTTGGTACATAGATTCCCACATGGGGAAATATAAATCCTTTTTAGAGGAGTGAAAACGTGAGGCCTAGTTTTTCTGGTCTAACAAACACCAGATTGATTAAATTGGCCTTTTTTTCACCAAAATTACAACACTGGACAATAATGCCTTTTGGCGGTATTAATTACAAGAACACTGCTGCTAATTGGACACCAGATTTTTTATAATGCTAGTTTTGGAACTTAGATTCCCACACGGGGAAATATAATTCCTTTTTAGAGGAGTGAAAACGTGAGGCCTAGTTTTTCTGGTCTAACAAACACCAGATTGATTAAATTGGCCTTTTTATCGCCAAAATTACAACACTGGACAATAATGCCTTTTGGCGGTATTAATTACAAGAACACTGCTGCTAATTGGACACCAGATTTTTTATAATGCTAGTTTTGGTACTTAGATAACCACACGGGAAATATAATTCCTTTTAGAGGAGTGAAAACGTGAGGCCTAGTTTTCTGGTCTAACAAACACCAGATTGATTAAATTGGCCTTTTTTTCACCAAAATTACAACACTGGACAATAATGCCTTTTGGCGGTATTAATTACAAGAACACTGCTGCTAATTGGACACCAGATTTTTATAATGCTAGTTTTGGTACTTAGATTCCCACACGGGGAAATATAATTCCTTTTACAGGAGTGAAAACGTGAGGCCTAGTTTTTGGTCTAACAAACACCAGATTGATTAAATTGGCCTTTTTTTCGCCAAAATTACAACACTGGACAATAATGCCTTTTGGCGGTATTAATTACAAGAACACTGCTGCTAATTGGACACTAGATGTTTTATAATGCTAGTTTTGGTACTTAGATTCCCACACGGGGAAATATAATTCCTTTTACAGGAGTGAAAACGTGAGGCCTAGTTTTTCTGGTCTAACAAACACCAGATTGATTAAATTGGCCTTTTATTCACCAAAATTACAACACTGGACAATAATGCCTTTTGGCGGTATTAATTACAAGAACACTGCTGCTAATTGGACACCAGATGTTTTATAATGCTAGTTTTGGTACTTAGATTCCCACACGGGAAATATAATTCCTTTTACAGGAGTGAAAACGTAAGGCCTAGTTTTTCTGGTCTAACAAACACCAGATTGATTAAATTGGCCTTTTTTTCACCAAAATTACAACACTGGACAATAATGCCTTTTGGCGGTATTAATTACAAGAAGACTGCTGCTAATTGGACACCAGATTTTTTATAATGCTAGTTTTGGTACATAGATTCCCACATGGGGAAATATAAATCCTTTTTAGAGGAGTGAAAACGTGAGGCCTAGTTTTTCTGGTCTAACAAACACCAGATTGATTAAATTGGCCTTTTTTTCACCAAAATTACAACACTGGACAATAATGCCTTTTGGCGGTATTAATTACAAGAACACTGCTGCTAATTGGACACCAGATGTTTTATAATGCTAGTTTTAGTACTTAGATTCCCACACGGGGAAATATAATTCCTTTTTACAGGAGTGAAAACGTGAGGCCTAGATTTTCTGGTCTAACAAACTCCAGATTGATTAAATTGGCCTTTTTTTCACCAAAATTACAACACTGGACAATAATGCCTTTTGGCGGTATTAATTACAAGAAGACTGCTGCTAATTGGACACCAGATTTTTTATAATGCTAGTTTTGGAACTTAGATAACCACACGGGGAAACATAATTCCTTTTTACAGGAGTGAAAACGTGAGGCCTAGTTTTTCTGGTCTAACAAACACCAGATTGATTAAATTGGCCTTTTTTTCGCCAAAATTACAACACTGGACAATAATGCCTTTTGGCGGTATTAATTACAAGACCACTGCTGCTAATTGGACACCAGATTTTTTATAATGCTAGTTTTGGTACTTATATTCCCACACAGGGAAATATAATTCCTTTTTACAGGAGTGAAAACGTGAGGCCTAGTTTTTCTGGTCTAACAAACACCAGATTGATTAAATTGGCCTTTTTTTCACCAAAATTACAACACTGGACAATAATGCCTTTTGGCGGTATTAATTACAAGAGGACTGCTGGCATTTCAGATTACCGGAATTGTTAAAATGCTCGTTTTGCTAGATAAATTTCCCACACTGGGTGAAATATTGCCTAAGCCTTTTTACAGTATTAATTACAACAGGAGTGCTTCTTCTGGTCTAACACCAGAATAATTTTATTATTACGGTGAAAGCTTTTTCTAATTTATATTTCTGGCACATAAAAAAAATATATATTTCTGGCTGACAGTATTGGACAAAGTAGTGGCACTGGCTAGCCTAGCTGGAACAGCACATTCATGGGATTTGCTATCCAAGTGGGTTACTTTCAGTTTCACCACTGATATATTAAATATCTTTGCAGTTAGTATGGGTGACACAAGCACAGCCAAACCCCTGATGTAGTATATCTATGAAAAAATCGACTATTACTTTAGATTAATGGACGTTGTGGCAGCTTTTGCTGTAGCACCACAAGTCCCAAAATGGCCGCCGCCTATCAGCCCAGTAACATGTGCCAGAAAACAGTCTGCCCAGCCAGAAGAAAAATTGACTTTGACTGAGCAGCTGAATCGCTGTTGTTCTGATTCACAGGTGTAGATTTTTCACTTCTTTGGAGCTTTGGTTTACACTCTGTGGCAGCAAGTGCTGGCGCACCACAAGTCCCAAAATGGCCACCGCCGGTCAGCCCAGTTACATGTGCCAGTAAAATCGCTCTGGCCAGTCTCAACAAAATAGTGACTTTCAGTGAACAGCTCAGCTGAGTTGTTCTGATGCACAGGTGTAGAAAGGTAGATCATTCAATCACTTCTTTATCCCTGCCTATCTCGCCCTCACAGAAGCTGCGTCCTCTCCCTACACTAGTCAGAGCAGTGTGACGTGCGGCGCTACGTGACTCCAGCTTAAATAGAGGCTGGGTCACATGCTGCACTTGGCCAATCACAGACATGCCATTAGTAGGCATGGCTGTGATGGGCTCTTAGGGCAAGAAGTAAAACGCTAGCTGATTGGCTGCTGTGCAGCCCTTCAGAAAGCGGGAAGTAATCGACGAACACCGGACCCGAACCCGAACTTTTTTGAAAATGTCCGTGATCGGGTCCGTGTCACGGACACCCCAAAATTCGGTACGGACCCGAACAATTTTCGATCTGTTCGCTCAACACTAATAGCAATTACACATTTATTTTTTTAATTAATTATACTTCTGCCATATAGGAATACCTAATACATGATACACTACTAAGAGGTTTTTCCAACACAATTCATCATTGAGCTTTAATGCTCAGTGGTTAGAGTTTTTGCCTCTGATGTGAATGGTTGTGAGTTCTTGTCCTGGTGGCAACCTTTTAGAAATAGAGGCTAAATTATGCATTCATGTATATCAGAAGTATGATAATATATATTTATACTTCTGATATAAATATTTATATATATATATATATATATATATATATATATATATATGTAAATTTATTATATATGGGAAACTATTACTGAGGTTTTTAGCCATATTATTAGTATAGCAGGTTAATATGAAGCTCTGATGGGGGATGTATGGATGCTACTGATGGGGGGGATGTGTGGAGGACACTGATGGGGGTATGTGTGGAGGACATGATGGGGGTATGTGTGGAGGACACTGGTGGGGGGGGATGTGTGGAGGACACTGATGGGGGGATGTGTGGATGACACTGATGAGGGATGTGTGCAGGACACTGATGGGGGTATGTGTGGAGGACACTGATAAGGGGGATGTGTGGAGGACACTGATGGGGGTATGTGTGGAGGACACTGATGGGGGGATGTGTGGAGGACACTGATGGGGGGATGTGTGGAGGACACTGATGAGGGTGTGTGTGGATGACACTGATGAGGGATGTGTGCAGGACACTGATGGGGGTATGTGTGGAGGACACTAATAGGGGGATGTGTGCAGGACACTAATGGGGCTATGTGTGGAGGACACTGATGAGGGTGTGTGTGGAGGACACTGATGGGGAATGTGTGGAGGATACTGATGGGGGATGTGTGGAGGACACTGATGGGGGATAACATTTTTTGCTGTGGGGCCCAGTCATTTCTAGCTACGCCCCTGGGTGACACCACCAGGAGATGAGGGGGTGAAATTCAATTGCCAAAATAGCAATACCATAAATCAGTGGTGATGCACAACCACTGATGTTTCCTGATGATGAGGACATGGGAATACCACCTCATCGGAGTCCGCACGTCTCTGATGATGACGAAACACAGGTATCAACTGCTGCGTCTTTCTACAGTGTGCAGACCGAACAGGAGGTCAGGGAGGAAGAATGTGTGGAAGACGATGCAGGGGACGATGAGGTCCTAGACCCCACATGGAATGAAGGTCGTGCCACTTACTTTCATAGTTCAGAGGAAGAGGCAGTGGTTAGACCGAGCCAACAGCGTAGCAAAAGAGGGAGCAGGGTGCAAAAGCAGAACACCCGCCGCCAAGAGAGTTCGCCTGCAACTGGCACCGCCACCAGGGACCGAGCACCCCAAAGGCAGCATCAAGGAGTTCCCTGGCATGGCACTTCTTTAAACAATGTGCTGACGACAAGACCCGAGTGGTTTGCACGCTGTGCTATCAGATCCTGAAGCGAGGCATTTACGTTCTGAACCTTAGCACAACCTGCATGACCAGGCATCTACATGCAAAACATGAACTGCAGTGGAGTAGACACCTTAAAAGCAAGGAACTCACTCTGGCTCCCCCTGCTCCATCTTCTGCTTCTGCGTCGGCCTCTTCCTCCGCCTCTGGAGGAAAGTTGGCACCTGCTGCTCACCAAACAGGAATATGCAAAATAAATGTGGAGCCCCAGTTATGGGTCTACAACACAATGAAAGCCAGATATCCCTCAAAAGAAGGAAAACCGAGCAAAGGGGTGTCTCCATTACAGAGATCACCAAATCCACCATATTAAGTGGCCCCAATGTCAAGATCCCGCTTTTTTACAAGCTTTAAGGATGTGACAGGAAAAACCTAAGCCAGGCATCCATCCACAGACAGCTGTTTCGGGGTGTTTCCCCTCATCAGTGTGGAGTAGGATTCTGGCTAACCGGGAGCAATGCCTCAGAGACTACTCAAACACAACAATAGCTGATCTCAGGGAGACCAGCTACAAAAAACACCGCGGAGCCTCACTTAAGAGTCTCAACACAGCAATCCAAAGTGCAAAGCTCCCTGGGAAACAGGAATATGCAAAATAAATGTGGAGCCCCAGTTATGGGTCTACAACACAATGAAAGCCAGATACCCCTCAAAGGAAGGAAAACCGAGCAAAGGGGTGTTTCCATTACAGAGATCACCAAATCCACCATATTAAGTGGCCCCAATGTCAAGATCCCGCTTTTTTACAAGCTTTAAGGATGTGACAGGGAAAACCTAAGCCAGGCATCCATCCACAGACAGCTGTTTCGGGGTGTTGCCCCTCATCAGTGTGAAGTAGGATTCTGGCTAACCGGGAGCAATGCCTCGGAGACTACTCAAACACAACAATAGCTGATCTCAGGGAGACCAACTACAAAAAACACCGCGGAGCCTCACTTAAGAGTCTCAACACAGCAATCCAAAGTGCAAAGCTCCCTGGGAAACAGGAATATGCAAAATAAATGTGGAGCCCCAGTTATGGGTCTACAACACAATGAAAGCCAGATATCCCTCAAAGGAAGAAAAACCGAGCAAAGGGCCAACCAAACAGAGGATGTGCCACCGACACCACCACCTGCGTCACCAAGCATCTCCACCATGTCACACGGCAGCGTTCAGCTCTCCATCTCACAAACCTTGGAGAGAGAGCGTAAATTCCCACCTAGCCACCCTCGAGACCTGGGCCTGAATGCCAGCATTTCTAAACTACAGGCCTTTGAAATGCTGTCATTCAGGCTGGTGGACACAGACAGCTTCAAACAGCTGATGTCCATGGCTGTCCCCCAGTATGTTGTTCCCAGCCGCCACTACTTCTCCAAGACAGCCGTGCCTTCCCTGCACAACCAAGTTTCCGATAAAATCAAGTGTGCACTGCGCAACGCCATCTGTGGAAAGGTCCACCTAACCCCAGATACGTGGACCAGTAAGCACGGCCAGGGATGCTATATCTCCCTAACTGCACACTGGGTAAATGTAGTGGCGGCTGGGCCCCAGGCGGAGAGTTCCTTGGCGCACGTCCTTCCGCCGCCAAGGATCGCAGGGCATCATTCTTTGCCTCCTCCTCCTACTCTGCTTTCTCCTCCTCTGCTTCCACCAGCTCATCCAGTCAGCCACACACCTTAACCACCAACTTCGGCACAACCTGGGGTAAACGTCAGCAGGCCATTCTGAAACTCATATGTTTGGGGGACAGGCCCCACACCGCGCAGGAGTTGTGGCGGGGTATTGAACAATAGACCGACGAGTGGTTTCTGCCGGTGGGCCTCAAGCCTGTCCTGGTGGTGTGTGATAACGGGCGAAATCTCGTCGCAGTTCTGGGACTAGCCGGTTTGACGCACATCCCTTGCCTGGCGCATGTGCTGAATTTGGTGGTGCAGAAGTTCATTCACAACTACCCCGACATGTCAGAGCTGCTGCATAAAGTGCGGGCCATCTGTGCGCGCTTCCGGCGTTCACATCCTGCCACTGTTCGCCTGTCTGCGCTACAGCGTAACTTCGGCCTTCCCGCTCACCGCCTCATATGCGACGTGCCCACCAGGTGGAACTCCACCTTGCACATGCTGGAGAGACTGTGCGAGCAGCAGCAGGCCACAGTGGAGTTTCAGCTGCAGCACGCACGTGTCAGTCGCACTGCGGAACAGCACCACTTCACCATCAATGATTGGGCCTCCATGCGAGACCTGTGTGCCCTGTTGTGCTGTTTCGAGTACTCCACCAACATGGCCAGTGGCTATGACACCATTATCAGCGTTACAATAGCACTTCTATGTCTCCTTGAGAAAACGCTTAAGGTGATGATGGAAGAGGAGGTGGCCCAGGAGGAGGATAAGGAGGAGGAGGATGAGGGGTCATTTTTAGCACTTTCAGGCCAGTCTGTTAGAAGTGGCTCAGAGGGAGGTTCTTTGCAACAGCAGAGGCCAGGTACAAATGTCGCCAGCCAGGACCCACTACTGGAGGACGAGGAGGAGGTGGAGGAGGATGAGGATAAAGCAGGTTCACAGCGGGGTGGCACCCGACACAGCTCAGGCCCATCACTCGTGCATGGCTGGGGGATACGGAGGACTATGATGATACGCCTCCCACAGAGGACAGCTTGTCCTTACCTCTGGGGAGCCTGGCACACATGAGTGACTACATGCTGCAGTGCATGCGCAACGACAGCAGAGTTGCCCACATTATAATGTGTGCAGACTACTGGGTTGCCACCCTGCTGGATCCGGATCCCCGTTACAAAGACAATGGGCCCACCTTACTTACTGCACTGGAGCGTGATAGGAAGATGCGCGAGTACAAGCGCACGCTGGTAGACGCGCTCCTGAGAGCATTCCCAAATGTCACAGGGGAACAGGTGAAAGCCCAAGGCAAAGGCAGAGGAGGAGTGAGAGGTCGCCAACGCAGCTGTGTCACGGCCAGCTCCTCTGAGGGTAGGGTTAGCATGGCAGAAATGTGGAAAAGCTTTGTCTCCACGCCACAGCTAACTGCACCACAACCTGATACGGAACGTGTTAGCAGGAGGCAGCATTTCACTAACATGGTTGAACAGTACGTCTGCACACACCCCCTCGTACTGACTGATGGTTCGGCCCCATTCAACGTCTGGGTCTCCAAATTGTCCACGTGGCCATAGTTATCATTTTATGCCTTGGAGGTGCTGGCCTGCCCGGCGGCCAGCGTTTTGTTTGAACGTGTATTCAGCACGGCAGGGGGCGTCATTACTGAAAAACGCAGCCGCCTGTCCACAGCCAACGTGGACAAGCTGACGTTCATAAAAAATGAACCAGTCATGGATCCCACAGGACCTGTCCCTCCCTTGTGCACAATAGACATTTATAACTGCCTCCCCCTCAACCATGTATTCTTGTTCTCCGGTGCACTTCTTTATTGAATCCTCATTTTTTTAACTTTACCATGATCTTGCGGTGCAACCCAAAGTTGAATGAACCTCTCCTTAATCTGGGCGTCGTGGACTAAATAACTGAAAGTGGCCTTCTCCAGTGGTGGGTGATATAACGCCTTATTCCTTGCTGTGGGACCTCTCTCCTCTATCTGGGTGCTGGGGCCGAAATAACTGAAAGTGGCCTTCTCCAGTGGTGGCTGATATGACGCCTTATTCCTTGCTGTGGGACCTCTCTCCTCTGTCTGGGTACTGGGGCCAAAATAACTGAAAGTGGCCTTCCCCAGTGGTGGGTGATATAACGCCCTATTCCTTGCTGTGGGACCTCTCTCCTCTGTCTGGGTGCTGGGGTCGAAATAACTGAAAGCGGCTTTCTCCAGTGGTGGGTGATATGACGCCTTATTTCTTGCTGTGGGACCTCTCTCCTCTGTCTGGGTGCTGGGGCCGAAATAACTGAAAGTGGCCTTCTCCAGTGGTGGTTGATATGACGCATGATTCTCTGCTATGGGACCTTACTCCAATTGATATTGGTTAATTTTTATTTATTTTATTTTAATTAAGTTCCCTGTCCACATTTGTTTGACCTACATGTTGCTGCCTTTTGCAGCCCTCTAGCCCTTTCCTGGACTATTTTACTGCCTTTTTTGTGCCTAAAAGTTTGGGTCCCTATTGACTTCAATAGGGTTCGGGTTCGGGATAAAGTTCGGGTCGAGTTCGGACCCGAACCCGAACATTTTCGGGAAGTTCGGCCGAACTTCTTGAACCCCAACATCCAGGTGTTCACTCATCTCTATACTCCATGAAAATATTGTTGTTGAAATTCTGAAAAACTGTCGGGGCATTACTGAGCCCAAATGGCATGACTAAGTACTCAAAGTGTCCCTCTGGAGTGTTGAAGGCAGTTTTCAATTCATATAGGAAACTATGAAGACAGGCAGTCTATATCAGGTCACCAGCAGATGTCAACAAAAGACAGGGATAGTATAGGTATGTTAAAAAAACCACTATCTTTATTGTAGTAGTAATGTTAAAAAAATATTATTTCAATATAGGCCACTTCCAATGTACAAGGAGAGGGGAATAGTAGTGAAAAATTGGAAAAAAAGGTAAGAATTAAATGGGGATAGAAAGAAAGATAAAAAAGAGGGGGTTGTGAAAAAATGATGGTGTTAAAATGATATTAGGGCCTCTTTCACACTTGCGTTCTGAGGATCCAGCGGGCACTTCCGTCCCGCCGGATCCATCAGAACGCAAGTCGCCTGAAAGCATTAGAAGACTGATCTGGATCCTGATCAGTCTTCTAATGCTTTCAGGTTACTATGGCAGCCAGGACGCTATTAAAGTCCTGGTTGCCATAGTAGGAGCGGGGGAGCGGTAAACTTACAGTCCGTGCGGCTCCCGGGGCACTCCTGAATGACGTCAGAGCGCCCCATGCCCATGGATCACTTGATCCATGCGATCGCGTGATTCATGCGTGTGGGGCGCCCTGACGTCACTCTGGAGCGCCTAGGGAGGCGCACGGATGGTAAGTATACTGCTCCCCTGCTCCCCTGCTCCCCACTACATTTTACCATGGCAATCAGGACTTTAGCGTCCTGGCTGCCATTGTAACAATTGAGAAAAAGCTAAACGTCGGATCCAGCGATGTGCACTTCAATGGGCATTAATTCCGGATCCGGCATTACGGCATGTCTTCCGGATTTTTGGACGGAGACAAATCCGCAGCATGCTGCGCTTTTGTCAACATCCAAAAAACGTTCACATACTGAACCGAAGACATCCTGATGCATCCTGAATGGATTGCTCTCCATTCAGGATGCATTAGGATAATCCTGATCAGTATCTTTCCGTCTTAGAGCCCTGAGGACGGAACTCTAGGACGGAAAGCAAAAACGCTAGTGTGAAAGAGCCCTTAAACACACTGTATTTGGCTATATGTCCAGAGAAAAAAAATAATAATGATAAAATATTGTAAAAGTATAGTGAATGCTCTGGGACGAGTTCAGTGTAAAAAAAAGTACAGCAGCAGCCTTCCAGGCCCAATGTATAAGTATATGCAGCTATGTGAAAGTGATTTTCATTTATGCGAAAATAGCCTTCATTTATGCGAAATGCGGCGTCCCACCGAAAATTGGCTCACTGGTCGCTGTTACCTTTCCTCAAAGATCGCAGGTTCTTTTCTGCATAGGATCCTCTGTGTGCTGTGGGTACTTGGTGCGGCTGGCAGTGCGATTGCAGGAGGATGTGATGATCGCGAGAAGCTGCTGTTTGCGGAGCGGACCGTCGATACAAATGTTGCTCTCTTTTTCCTCCAATCAGCGGAGTCCAAGTTTGGCATTCTTGCCACGTGCGGCAATTTTTTTGCGCGCTTTTTTCGTACCCGGTATTGTCGGTGGGTGGAGGCAGCCTGATGGCACAGGGCAGTTTGGAAGCCCTTCCTAGGGCTTGAGTAACCGTACGTGTTTTGAAGTATTGCAGCCTGCTTCATCAATGGTACTTCCTCTTCTGACTAGGGTGAGTCAGTTCAGACATGTGCACCTTGCATATTGTCCATACAGGAGAGCCACTGTATTTCCTTCTAAGTTTTCCATTCATCTCCCTCTCTAATATGTATAAGGTTATATGCCCCTCTCAAATCTAGTTTGGAAAACCAGGACGCTCCCAGAACCTGGTTGAACAAGTCAGGAATCAACGGAATAGAATATTGATTCCTAATGGTGATCTTGTTCAACTTTCTGTAGTCTATACAGGGTCTGAGACCACCGTCCTTTTTTTTAACAAAAAAGAACCCCGCACCCATGGAGGAGGTGGAAGATCGAAAAAGTCCCTTTTTCAAGCTCTCCCTAATATACTCCTTCATGGCGGTGCGCTCAGGACCAGATAGGTTGTAAATGCAACTCTTGGGGAATTTAGACCCTGCTTCTAAATCTATAGTGCAGTCATAAGATCTATAGGGAGGAAGGGTCTCTAACTCGGATGTAGAAAAAACATCTTGGAACTCCTCAATATACGTAGGGTGAGATGGAACTAGAGGAAACCCCTGCCTGGACTAAGGTCAAACATGAATTACAACTGGGACCCCACTTTTCTAACTCGCCCAGGGTCCAATTAATGGTCAGGTTGTGTAGCTGAAGCCAGGGCATCCCTAAGACCACCTCCACGGGCAGATTTTCGAGAATAAAGAACGAACACTTCTCAGTATGATACACCCCTACTGACAAAGTTATTACTGGAGTACAAAACTTGACAGTTCCTCCCAGCAAGGGAGTAGAGTCTATGGCGACAATATAGATAGGAGTGGACAGATTCAACACTGGGATTCCCACCTGTACCGCAAACTTAAGATCCATAAAACTAAATGCAGACGCAGAGTCAACAAATTCTCTACCTGACCCTTTGAGGCCACAAAGATTGGTAGCAACAACATCTTTCTTACCACCTGCGGGAGTATCTTGTCTTTAGATCCCTCCAACTTGGATGACCTTCCGGAAGGAGGAATCTTTGGACATTGATGAACCCAATGTTCAGAGTCGCCACAGTAGAAACAGGCGCCCTGTCGTCGACGTTGTTCTCTTCAGGTCATACCGAGCTGCATTGGTTCGTCCATCTTGGGCTCCAACTTGAGTCCCACGGGAGCGGATTCAGGTTTGTAAGATCCCTGGGGAGAAAACAGATGTTCCCGCTGTCTCTCCCTAACACGTCTGTCCAACCTAATAGCCAAAGTCATGGCCTCCTCTAAAGTCTCTGGGCAGGGGTGACATACCAGCATATCATTCAGATTCTCTGCGAGGCCTGACCTGAACTGGCTTTTGAGTGCCGGTTGAGTGCTGCTTCATTCCAGCCGGAGGGTACGCACCACTTACAAAACTGGGTACAGTAGTCCTCAACTGGCCTATCACCCTGAATGAGGGATTTAAGGTCAGACTCGGCTATGGAGACTCTGTCGGGTTCATCGTACAGAACCCCCAGCGCCTGAAAAAATGCATCCACTGACCTAAGGCAAGGAGATTTAGGAGGCAAGGAGAACGCCCACTCCTGAGGGTCGCACTGGAGAAGGGAAACAATTATTCCTACCCTCAGTTGGTCGGGACCAGACGAATAAGGGCGCAAGCGAAAATACAGCTTACAGCTTTCCTTGAAAGCCAAAAAAACACTTGCGGTCTCCAGAAAAGTGGACTGGCAGCTGGACATGTGGTTCTGCCTGCAGAGCAGCTGGGGCGGATAGTGGGGGCGTCCGGGCGGAATTATGTGCCTGTAACCTCTCCGCTAGTTCTGCCAGGTTCTGTATGTGGTCGGTGAGACTCTGTATACGGTCCATGGTGATATACGGCCTGTGATTCTGTCACGCCGCCTAAGGGGAAGAGAGTTTGTGCACCCCCTGTCTGCCACCCAAGCCTCTGTCCCTACCTACTTGCACTTGCCTGTCCTAGATAACGGAGCGCAACTGGGCGGCGGTCCCTAACCTCAGTAAGTGTGGAGGAGAGAAGGAGGACAGAGACAGATAGGCGGGCGGCGTAGTGGTAATAGTAGCAGACCGAGCAAGGCTATATGGCGACTCACTTGCGGGGTACAAACACTGAGGTCGTGTCAATACAGAGAAGCGAGACAAGACGAGTCCATAAACGAGCCAAAGGGTCAAACCAGGAGGTCACATCAGTACACAGGGGAAATAGAAGTCAGGTCAGGTAACAAGCCGAAGGTCAATCCAAGAGGTCATGTCTGGTTCAAGGGAGCAAGAAGTAGCGGGTCAAAAACTAGCACGGGTCCAAATCCAAATAGCACAGAAGTAGAAGTATCAGAGAGCCCTGGACAATTGATCACAGGCAACATGTGGCCAGCAGGTTGCCTCTTCAAATATTGCAGGGCAGAGGTCATGTGACGTGGCCAGTATTACATGACCTGCCCAGACCTCTGCAGCCGAGCACCGAGTGCCCAGCTCCACGCTCAGTCCTTACAGTGTTTCCACGGGAACGCTGGCCGCACAGAGAGGAAGCGTGCAGCCGGGCGCGCACTGCCCCCCGTTGCTCTGGTGACCAGGACGCCAAGCAGCTCTCCGCTCAGCGCTCTCAGCAGGACGCGGCGTCCGTCCGTGCTGCCGAGACACAGAAGGACGCCGGCAGCGCAGGAGGGAAGAAGCGCATAGCCGGCGCCCTGTGACAATTCTGTTTTCTTTCTACTCTTAAGATTTCTGAATTCCAGTGGGTTTATGAAGTCACAGCTGGCGGCATTTGAGTACAGCGGAGATATGGTGGTAGCAGATGGTGGACGTGCCTGCTGGGAGTCCAGCGGCTGCCATACTGCTCCGTGGATTACGCTTTATTAAGGTTTGCAGATTTAATAAAGAAGCTGTGGCCGATAACCATCCAGCAATAAATGGACACAGTTGTCGTTAATTTTGTTATGGGTTCAAGTGTTGGGTAAAGGGGCCAAGGGTGAGTTAAAGGTGGCACCCTATTCCTTTCCTGGTTACCATAGGTATTTAGGGCCCAATCCCACTCTGTTGTAAAGGCCTCAAGTCAGAAGTCAATAAAATGTTGGCCTTCCAACAGTAAGTGCCTGGTATTAACTTTATTTACATGAAAAAGTGAGACAACCCCTCAAATGGTTGTGGCTACTTTCCAGCTAATATTCATCTCTAAGTCCTGAGAATGTGGATTTGGATTAATTGGAGTACCAAACGGCAGCATCTAGGAATGAGAGGAGGGAGAAGGCTGTGAGCATCACCAAGACTGGCTGATATGGCCCAGGCCTCACAGGTGCACCTAAATTTAGCCTGTGGATAAAAATCAGGCACATTTACATAGGAATTTATACACCTCCAAGTATCTATGTATACAAAACAACTGAAAAAATGGCATGGTGTTAAACAGGCAGGAAGTGCCCAAATGCAGTTGTGCATCTATATACAGGGGAGCAGATCCTGCACTTGTAGCACGTAGCTAATGGCGATCCCCAGCAAAAATGCATAAAATGGAGGATGCATCCTTCCGTTTCAGGTATGGCCACATGCTGGAGGAAACTGGGGAGTATGCTGTCAGTCTGCGTTTATGCTCCTGTAATTCACCCACTGGCCCCTGATATTGCCCATATGGCACAGGTAGGTGAGTGTTAGGTCCCGAGCTACTTGAGAAACCTTGGAGCGGTGCTCGGGCTCAGACATGTTCTCCACAGGAGGATATGTTGGCTAATCTCTCAATTTTAACATCAGTATGAGGGTTTAGTAAGACCACAGAGTGCACCAGCCTTCTCAATAGTTATTTGTGTTGAAAGCGTATAGGGGCGTATTACAGTCAAAAAATAAAAATACATATGCATTTCACTGTTGCAGTTATTTCTGTTGAAAGTGTATAGGCTCGTATTTCAGTACTACAAGAAAAATATATAAGCACTTCACTCTTTAATTGTTTTCTGGTTAAAGCGTATAGTGGCCTTTTCCTGTTCAACAAGAAATATATATTCTGCAGTTATTTCCGGTGAAGCATTTACTGGCGTATTGCAGTAGAAAAAGAAATATACATTCGCCATTCGTTGGTGCACTTATATGTAAAAAAACATCTATTGACGTATATCAGTAAAAAAATAAATATACATTCGCCATTTGGTCATGCACTTATATGTTCAAAAACCTTTAGTTGTAATGATCTAGATTCAGGCTCAGAGTCCAGAAGCTGAAAGCAGCAATGCACAAGCAGAGGTAGATGAGAGGCAGCAAGCAGATGGAAGTCAAGAACAAGCGTGAGTCAATAGCCGATGATGTCAGGTAAGTTAAGGATCACGAGCAAGCGTAGTAGGATAATACAAGCCACGGGTCGGTACACGGATGATAACGTCGATTTCTCAGGAAGCAGCAAGGAGGAAGATATTGGCAGGAAGCACAATAATCTGGCAATGAAACAGAGCAAGAACATGGCTTTTAAAGGAAGTACATGGGAGAAGCCAGGAGTTCAGAGTTCAACAAGGAACTGGGAAGCAATGTATCTTAGCACAAGAGATCCGACAAGGTAACAAATCAGAAGTGAAGGTGGCTCAGCAGACGCTGCTGCAGCCGCGCACTGAAGCATTACTGGGTTCGAGTCCTGACATTAGTTGACGTATATCAGTAGAAAAAGAAATATACATTCACCATTTGCTGCTGCACTTATATATATATATATTCAGCGTTCACTGTTGCAGTTATATGTCGTAAAGTCCTTTTTGCGGTATGGACTGAATTACGTTGTGGTGAAATTTTGTATTTACGTTTCACACACTGCGCTCTTACGTGATGACGTCCATAAGAGCGGCGCACCATTACAGGTGAATACACTATACACTAACTGCACAAAAATGCGAACTAATTCACACCAGCCCGCATCTATCTGCGGTATTGCTTGCTGGAAACAACGGGGACTTTTCTGCAGCACAGAAACCACACGAGGACCGCGGCTCTCTCTTCCAGGGCGGGCCTACTTCCTCCACTACGTCCCATTCTCTTCAGAACACTCTGCCTCAGGCGCCGTTGTTTTTTTGAAACTGAAAGCCTATAACCCTCTGTTGAAAAGCCTTTAGTGGCGTATATCATTAGAAAAAGATATTCGGCGTTCAGCGCTGCACTTATATGCAGTAAAATGTCTTTTGAAAAATTTTGCTGGAAAAAATCTTGTATTCAGCGTGAAGCACTGCACTTATATGCGGTAACATCTTTTTTAAATTATTTTGGTGGAAAAAATCTTGTATTCAGAATGAAACGCTGCATTTATATGCAGTACAATCTTTTTTAAATTATTTCATTGGAAAAAAAATCTTGTAATATGTGTTTAGCGCTGCAATTATATGCGGTAAAATCTCTTTTGAAATATTTTGGTGGAAAAAAATCTTGTATTCAGCATGAAGTGCTGCACTTATATGTGGTAAAATCTTTTTTGAATTATTTTGGTGGAAAATAATCTTGTATTCTGCATTAAGCTCAGCACTTATATGCGGTAAAATATTTTTTGAATTATTTTGGTGGAAATACAAATTACCTTTAACTTCATTAACTTCCTCATCTCTTCATTATCATCGGATACACTAACTTTACACCCCCCCCCCAGCTATATATATAAGTGGTGCGAGCACCACATAGGAGCGAATAAAGGTTAATGATACTGCCAGCCTGTTAAAGGGAATTACAGCATGATACCACAATACATTTGATATGACATTTAGAAAGAGTTTAAAGTAGCCACATATAGCACATAGTGGGACACTGCATAAAGATGAATCAGGGGTGGATCAGCCAGGATTTCCACACACCAATGTCTGATACATCAGACCAGATCATCCATGGTGCCACACCAACATTTTGACAAAAGAGACCGTTTTCTTCTGGCTACCTGCCTCTGATACTATTCTGATGCTGTTGACCGCCTGATGCCACACATCTGATTCCAAGTGCTTCTTTTTTCACCCACCATCTTCAGCGGTTACTAGTATTGCCACCCACCTCCACAGTATGTCACCTTGCCACTCTGTGGCTTCCTCATGCTGCCGCCACCTCCAGACTCTGTCATTGCCCCACTCTGTGGTCTCATCATGCTGCTGCCACCTTCATACTTGGTCATTGTTGCACTCTCTGGCCTACTCATGCTGCTGCCACCTCCACACTCTGTTATTGTGCCACTCTGTTGCCTAATCATGCTGCTGCCACCTCCAGACTCGGTCAGTGTGCCACTCGGTGGCCTCCTCATACTGCAGCCACCACCAGACTCTGTCATTGTGCCACTTGGTGGCCTTCTCCTAATGCTGCTGCTGCTGTCGCCACCTACAAACTCTATCATTGTGCCACTCTGTGGCCTCCTCACACTTCTTCCACATCCAGACCCTATCATTGGGCCACTCTGTAGTCTCCTCATGCTGCTTTCAGCTCACCACTCTGTGGACTTTTTATGCTGTTCCTACCCTCACAATTTCATGATTTGGCCACTATTTTGACTTTCGGCCTGGCTGACATCATTTATTTGACATTTCTTCTGATCTGTCAGAAGGAAGGAAAAACGAGACGCACAACGAATCCTGCCTGTGTAGTAGCTTTAAGGCCTGTATGGTCCCATCATAATTGAATAAATGGCTAATGACTTGGTAGCCAAAAGCAGGAGTGGATAGAAAGCACAGAAGATATGCAAATATTCCATCCACGTGTCATCTCTGTTTTAGATCAACTACGTTTTTGTTTGCCTTTAGCAATACTGATCGATTATTGAGCAAATACTGACCGAAGGTATATGCTCCACAGACAGGATCTGTTTTTTCTGGGTTATTTTTCTGATGGATCTGAGAATTGTAAAAATTAATCAGTGACGACAACACAAACTTACAGCTTACACCCTCTCCACTTTGTCGGGGGGTTCTACTTGTATAAGCGTTTATTAGAACAGGTTCTGTAGACATCTATGTGGCTTTGCATTGAATACCCAGAAATCATTTGGTCCTCAAGCATTCACAACCAGCTCATTAGCCAAACTGTGGTTGATGATAGGACTAATATTTTGCCAAATGACAGGTTAGGTTCCTCAATGGAATCTCTAACTGGTTTAACGTCTCTGGGGATGGAAAGTTTTGGTGGCCACTGTTCTACTTCTTGAAACACAAAATATAATGAGAACTGCAACTAATCGGCTGAATGTGATCCCTAATAAGACACCCATCCTACATCTTCTGTTAGGGTTTATTCACATGGTGCCGACTGATTTCCAGTCTCATAAGTTTCAGCAACAAATCTGCCATTTTTGAATATGCTATAAATGCTTCCTAACAGCTGAATCTTCACAAAGAGAACATGGGAATTATGAAGTCAATAGACATGACATGCTTCACAGTCAGCCAGAACACCCTGCTCTGTAGTGACAAGAAGCAGTAATTGTGAAAGCAATGTCTACAGATGAGGCCTAGTCTGACTGATAACCCAAGACATGTTTCAAGAGTATAAAGGTTGCACTAGAAAGGCAATAGAGAAGAGCTGCTACGAGTGAAGGTCAAATGTGAATACATCCATATACAGTAGGGGAGGAATATCAATCTTACCGCGCCAGCATTGTATCTAATTTGCACCAAATATATGAAGTGCATGCTCCACAGTTTTCTTTACATTTACAACATTCCAGACACTGGGTTTTTAAGACAAGTTTTTGTTTCATGTTTTGGATAAAAAATATACCAGCTTCATTGGCATTTTGTGCCGCAAATGGGGATTTTTGTAGTGAGTTGTGCTGCCCCTTTCATAAAGCAACATCACAGATTTACATGATTTAACAACCAAAATTTGGTGCAAACTTCACAAATTTGGTGCAAACTAGAGTTGAGCGAACACCTGGAAGTTCGGGTTCGCCAGGTTCGGCTGAACTTCGCTGCAAAGTTCGAGTTCGGGACTCAAACTTGACCCGAACTTGACCCTGAACCCAAAGCCCATTGAAGTCAATGGGGACCCGAACTTTGGGACACTAAAATGGCTCTAAAAAGTCCTGGAAAGGGCTAGAGGGCTGGAAAATAAAGCAAAATGGGGGTAAGAGTAGGACAAGTGCCCTGCAAACAAATTTGGATAGGGAAATAACTTAAAATAACATAAAATACATTTAAAAAAAAACATTGTAAACCTGAGCACAAGTGAGTGATAGTGGCACCTGCCACCCCACAAACAGAGGATGTGGCAGCAACGCTACCACGTCTTTCACCGTCACGAAGCTTCTCCACACTATAACATGGAAGCTTTAAGCTGTTGATCTCCCAATTAGAAAGAGAAATAGAAAGAGGAAGTACCCCCTACCTACCCATGATCCCTGACCCTGAATGCCAGGATTTCCAAATTCCTGGTCCTTTGAAATGCTGTCATTCTGTCTGATGGAGATGGATGGAGACTTTTAAAAACTTATGGCGGTGGCTGTCCCACAGTACTTGGTTCTCAGCCACCACTACTTTTCCAGGCGATCCATCTTTTCCCTGCACAACCAAGTGGCGGACAAAATCAGGTGTGCCCTGTGCAACGCCATCTGTTGCAAGGTCCACATAACCACCAATACGTGGATCGGTAAGCATGGGAAGTCCCAGATATTGTTACGATATTTTACCCTTTATCGCACACCACCAGGCCGGGATTGAGGCTCACTGGCAGCAACCACTCATCGGTCTGTTGTTCTATGCCCCTCCACAGCTCCTGTGCGGTGTGGGGTTTGTCCCCCAAACACATGAGTTTTAAAACCGGCTGCTGACGTTTACCCCTGGCTGTACTGAAGTGGGTGGTGAAGGTCTTTTGCTGACCGGATGAGGAGGTGGTAGAACAGGAGGAAGCTTAGTAGTAGGAGGAGGCAACAAGAGGCAAAGAATAATGCCCTGCGATCCTCAGTGGTGGAAGGACATGCGCCAAACCGCTATCCGCCTCGGGCCCAGTCATCACTACATTTACCCAGTGTGCAGTTAGGGAGATATAGCGTCCCTGCCCGTGCTTACTGGTCCATGTATCTGTAATTATGTGGACCTTGCCACAGATGGTGTTGTGCAACGCATATTTGATTTTATCCTTCACTTGGTTGTGCAGGGAAGGGGCGGCTCGCCTGGAAAAGTAGTGGCGGCTCGGAACGACGTACTGTGGGACAGCCACAACCACCATCTGTTTAAAACAGTCCGTCTCCAACAGACTGAATGACAACATTTCAAAGGCCAGTAGTTTTGAAATGCTGGCATGCAGGACCAGGGATCGAGGGTGGGTAGGTGGGTATTTTCTCTTTCTCTTCAGTGTTTGGAAGTTGGACAGCTTAACATTTCCATGGGACATTGTGGAGATGCTTGGTGATGATGACGGAGGTGGTGGTGTTGGTGGCACATTCTCTGTTTGCAGGGAGGCAGGTGCCAATGTGATTCCAGAGACAGAGGAAGGGGCAGAGACAGCAGCAGAAGAGGAAGCAGGAGGAGCCTGAAACCTTTCTTGGTTTTTAAGGTTTTTACTCCACTGCAGTTCGTGCTTTGCATGTAGATGCTTGGTCATTAGAGATGTCCTGAACTATTCGCCGGCGAACAGTTTCTGGCGAACATCGCATGTTCGCGTTCGCCGTGGCGGGCAAACATATGCGATGTTCGATTTGACCCCCATACATCATCATTGAGCAAACTTTGACCCTGTAATCAAATAATGATCAGCCGGCACTCCGTTCCAGAAGCGTGGTGCACGTGTCAGAGATAGCAATCTCAACGTATATTATAAGGAAAGACCAGCACTCACTATTTCTTCTTTAGATTGATGCTTTTATTGATCCCATATAGTACAGGGTTCTGTGCAGTATGAGCCTTCCTCAAACAGATAAATCGAATGTACATACAAAGTAACAAACGAGATTTAAATAGACCGCCAAAGCGGAAGTGACGTCAGGTAGCCCTGGTAACGGACTAAACAAAAACTAGACAAAAAGGAACTAAAAAAAGTTGCTCGTGTGAAAGGGGCCATCTGCTGTAAGGACAGCGTCCTGACAGCACCCCAAAAAGCCCTTTTTAGGGCTGGTACATCAGTCTACTTTTTTTTTTTTTTTTATATATTTACATATATATATATTGTCGTTGCCTGCCCGTGTGTGAGAAGCCGCAGGCCCACTGACTGTACTGTGTGCACACCACTCATATAGGGTGGCAGAGTACCTTGCAGATAAAAAAATAATTTACTTTTTACCCTTTAATATAATTGCAGTTGCCTGCCAGTGAGTGTCAGTCCCACAGACTGTACTGTGCCCACTGCCCACCACTCATATAGGTTGTTACAGCCCATTGCACGGCGCACGCACAGTGACCTAAAATTCAAACGAAGCGAACTGAGCGTTGGTCTTTTTCCATCTCCCGGTTTCAAAAATCTATTCAATACATCGGCCCTGGTCCAGATAAGGGACAAAACAGAGATTCAACTGATAGGAATAGTACTTAGTTAACACTAGTTGCATTGGTGGCAAATTCCATTGCAAGTGCCCAAAATTAGAAGGAAGCGGACAGAGCAAGCTTTTTTCTCTATCTCCCCATGCAAGGATTCAATTCAATACACGTCCCCTGATAGGGGACTTAACAAAGATTAAAATGGTAAGAATAGTAGTTCACACTATTTGTATTGGTGGCACAGTACATTGTGCGGCGCACGCGCAGTGCCCCAAATTGGAAGTAAGAAGACCGACCAATCATCTTTTTCCATCTCCCGGTTCCTAAAATCTATTCGATACTCGTCCTCTGATAGGGGACGTAACAGGGATTAAACTGATAGGAATAGTACTACTTAACACACCACTCATATAGGGTGGCACAGTACATTGCACGGCACATGCGCAGTGCCCCAAATTGGAAGACAGAGGACCGACCAACCATCTTTTTCCATCTCCCGGTTCCTAAAATCTATTCCATACACCGGCCCCTTATAGGGGACAAAACAGAGATTAAACTGGTAAGAACAGATTTTTTTAATTTAAAAAAAGAGGACAGCCTCTGCAGAGCTGGGTATTTTTTGGCCACGTTACTGAACGCTTATGCACAATGGCTGTAGGCTCATGCGTCCTTTTGCGGAGGTGACAAACCTGGTCAGTCAAACCCAAGGCAACATCATCGACCTCATCCCATATGCGTTTTTTCTGGAGCGTGCCCTGCAAAGAGTGCTGGATCAGGCCGTAGATGAGCATGAAGAGGAAGAGTTGAGGTCATCATCACCACCAGAAGCAGCCTTGTCGTCTTCGATTGTTGGACCTGCGGCAATGCAGAGAGAGGAGGAGTCTGAAGAAGGGGAGGGCTTTGAGGAGGTGGAAGACCAACCACAGCAGGCGTCTCAGGAGGCTTGTTGTCACCTGTCAGGGAGCCTTGGTGTTGTACGTGGCTGGGTGGAGGAAGAGACCTTCAATGACGTCAGTGAGGATAAGGAACAGGACATGGCTAGCTTCGTATCCAACCTTGTGCAAATGGGGAGTTTGCGGTTGTGCAAATGGACTGTTTGAGGTTGTTTGCGATGCATTAAACGGGGAGTTTGGTCTGTCAGAGTTTGGTCTGTAACTGTGAAGCGGGCATAAACCTTACACTACCTGATCGATACAACATCATACTTGATTGTAAACACACTGGATCTTTTAAAGCACAATATTCCAAACAATTTAGGAATGTTAGGTCAACTATATAATTTCCCATGGGAGTTTTGCCATGGATCCCCCTCCGGCATGCCACAGTCCAGGTGTTCGTCCCCTTGAAACAACTTTTCCATCACTATTGTGACCAGAAAGAGTCCCTGTTGGTTTTAAAATTTGCCTGCCTATTGTAGTCAATGGCGGTTCGCCCGGTTGCCCGTTCCCAAAAATTTGCGGAAGTTTGCGTTCACAGTTCGTCAACGGAAAATGTTTTGTTTGCGACATCTCTACTGGTCATGCAGGTTGTGCTCAGGTTATGTCTCGCTTCAGGCTCTGATGGCACAACGTGCAAGTCACTTGTGTCTTGTAGTCAGCACATCTGAAGAACTGCCATGCCAATGAACTCCTTGGAGCTGGCTTTGGTGTGCTAGGTCCCTGGATGCGGTGGGCAGTAGCAGGAGTACTGTCTCAGGGACGACCGCTCCGCTTTTGCAGCCTGCTCCCTCTTTTGCTGTGCTGTTGCCTCTGTGAGACCACCGCCTCTTCCTCAGAACTGCACTCGTCACTAGCATGAACTTGAGTCCAGTCTGGGTCTAGGACCTCATCGTCCTCCACCTCATCTTTCACCAATTCTTGACCCCTGCCCTCCTCGTCAGTCTGCACACCGCAGAATGCCACAGCAGTTGGCACCTGTGTTTCCTCATCATCAGAGACGTGCTGCGGTGATCCTCCCATGTCATCATCCTGCAGCATAAGTGGTTGGGCATCAGTGCATTAAATGTCTTCCACTTCTGGGGTAGGGTTATGTGGATGGGCCGGGGAAACCCTGCCAGCAGAGTCATCAAAAAGCATAAGAGTCTGCTGTATGACTTGGAGCTCAGGCTGCTTGTCTGCTTTGCAAGGAGGTGAGGTGAAAGACTGATGGGCATGGGCTGCAGGTGCCAACTCTGAGCTTTTTGCAGAGGACTGGGTGGGAGATACTGTGAAGGAACATCCACCCAATCTACGACCGCCTGTACTTGTTCTGGCCTCACCATCCGTTGAGCGGCATTCGGGCCTATCAAATAACGCTGCAGGTTCTGTCGCCTACTCGCACCTGAGGAAGGTGTTTTACTTGGACCTGTAGTTGGCGCTGAAGGGCCACGTCCTCTCCCAGCAACAGGAGCTCCACCAACACCACCACGACCATGCCCACGTCCCTTATTTGATGTTCTCCTCATTATTTGTGTTCGCCCACCAAGCTGACAGATGGTTTATCTCCGGTGTCAATTTAACTGCCAATAGTCAACAATTAAGTTCATTAAAAATATGTTTGGTGCTGGTGTCATAAAAATGCTCTGTGGACCAAAAATAATGCTTTTTTCCCTCCAAAATGCACTATTTCACTGCAGAAATGTAAATGAGGTATTTTTACACTGTATGCACAACTGCTTTTTGAAGCAAGAATACGGCTTTTTTCCCCAAAATTCACAAATGCACTATTTAACGGCTGAAAATTAAACATAGGTATTTCTACGCTTAAAGCACAACTATTTTGTGGGCCTAGAACACGCCTTTTTTTTCAGTAAAACACACTAAAGCACTATTTCCGTGCTGCAATTTAAAATCGGTATTTGTACGCTGTATTTTTTTCAGTAAAACACACAAATGCAGTATTTAACTGCTGGTATTTAAATGTAGGAATTTGTATGCACAACTGGTTTGGAGCCCCAGAACACGGCTTTTTGCACCAAAATTAACAAAGACAGTATTTAAAGACTGGAAATTAAACGTAGGTATTTCTACGCTTTTTGCACAACTGTTTTGTGGGCCTAGAACACAGCTTTTTTTCCCCTAAAACACACTGATGCACTATTTCCCTGCAGAAATATATAATATGTATTTCTACGCTTTTTGCACAACTGTTTTGTTGGCCAGGAATACCGCTTTTTTTCCCAAAATACATTGATTCTCTATTTCACTGCAGAAATGTCAAATATGTATTTGGGCGGTATATTTAAAACTGCTTTGTGGATCAGTATTACTGCTTTTTTTCACAAAAATACACCGATTCACTATTTGAAATTGAATATACAGTTTTGTGCATTGTATGCACAAGCGCTCTATAGCACCACAAGTCCCAGACTACTGTACAGAAATGGGCTATGTCACCCCTTAATTATACAAAAAGAAAAAGAACATTTTTTCCTTCACTGAGCTACCAAAAAGGATTAGATTGATGTCTCTGGCAGGCTGGCACACATGCAGGTCACATACAGTTCCAAGGACACTGAAGTGGCTAAAATGGACACCAACCCCCACCTCAGTAACAGATGGATTTTAAAAAAAATCCTTTGCAGTGGCTGGGTACATAAATGTAGGATTGCAGAAGCACCCTCCCTTAATATTTGCTGTATCTTGAGGATTGCACAACAGGTTATACAGATTTCTTCCCTAATCTCTCCCTCAGAGCACCGGCAGCAACCTTTCCCTAGACTAAAAGCAGCAGAGTGACGTGCGGCACTACATGACTCCAGCTTACATAGAGACTGGGTCACATGCTGCACTTAGTAGGCATGGCTGTGATGGCTTCTTAGGGCAAAGATGTAAAACACTTGCTGATTGGCTGCTGTGCAGCTGTCACGACCGCTATCCCAGCAGCTGTCGTGTCGCACCAGACGGAGGGGAAGGGGGACCCTTATCTACGGATGGGAAATAGAACGGCCACCCCTGACAAACCCTACGCTGGCACCTGTCTGCCCTGATACCCTAGACGGGGTGTGAACCCGAGCGGCGAGCAGGATGCCTAAACCCTGAGTGACCCTCAGAAGACTAGACTGGGGAAAGGCAGATGGGAGCACTAGTCACCATCACTCATGTCTAGGAGAACAACAGGGGAAGACAGTAACAAACAAACAAACAATCTCCAGCAGAGATAGACTTATCCAGTCACGAGCAGAGAAGATGATCCCAATAACGACAGTCCACGCCAGACAAGAGCTCCACAGCAATACTGTCAAACGATCTCCTTCAAAGGTCAGAATAGCACTGGAAGTAAGGACTATATCTGGCAATGACTGCAAGTGAAACTGAAACTAATATAGTAGCTGGGAGTGGCAGACAGCACTCACCTGAGAAGAATGCCTACAAACTCCCAGTCAGGACAAAAAGGTTCACAAGGCAAAACCCGGATGACATACCCTGAACCATGAAGCAAACTCACAAGCTATCGCGAGTAGCAAGTCGCTGCGACCTTCTCTTCCCAGACCTATCTGGATCAGTCACAGTCGTGACAGTACCCCCCTTTCTACGAGGGGCCACCGGACCCTCAAGACCAGGCCTCTCCGGGTGGGACCTATGAAAAGCCCGAATGAGTCTGTCCGCCTTTATCTCTGATGCTGGCACCCACATTCTCTCTTCGGAACCATAACCTTTCCAGTGCACCAGGTACTGAAGAGAGCGGCGAACATATCGTGAATCAACAATCTTTTCTACCTGAAACTCAAGACTGCCATCAACAACCACCGGTGGAGGCGGTAGTGGCAATGGTTCAGGAGGTTCTACATATCTCTTAAGCAGAGATCTGTGGAAGACATTATGGATCCTTAGAGTCTGAGGTAGCTCCAGACGAAAAGCCACCGGGTTAATGATCTTAATTACCCTATAAGGACCAATAAATCTCGGACCTAATTTCCATGAGGGAACCTTCAACTTGATATTTCTGGTAGACAACCACACCAAGTCATTCACCCCAAGGTCCGGACCTTCAGAGCGCTTCTTATCAGCCACACGTTTGTATCTGCCACCAATTCTCTTCAAACTTTCTTGCACACTCTGCCACAAAGATGAAAGTGAAGACGCAAATTGTTCCTCCTCGGGAATCCCAGACGGCCCCCCCTCACTAAACGTACAAAACTGAGGATGGAAACCATACGCACCAAAAAATGGTGACTTATCGGTGGATTCTTGACGACGATTATTAATGGCAAACTCGGCTAACGGTAAATAAGATGACCATTCCTCCTGATTTTCGGAAACAAAGCATCTCAAATATGTCTCTAGGTTTTGATTGAGTGCGTTCAGTCTGACCGTTGGACTGTGGATGGAAAGATGAAGAAAACGACAGATGAACCCCTAAACGAGAACAAAAAGCTTTCCAAAATTTAGAAACAAATTGGGTACCACGATCCGAAACAATATCGGAAGGGACCCCGTGAAGCTTCACGATGTGGTCAATAAAAACCTGAGCCAGTGTGTTAGCATTAGGCAATGCGGTCAGAGCAATAAAGTGCACCATTTTATTGAATCTGTCAACAACAACAAGAATAACAGTCCTCCCCGCTGATACTGGTAGATCAGTAATGAAATCCATTGATAGGTGCGTCCAAGGCCTGTTGGGGATGGCCAGAGGTAAAAGACGCCCTGCCGGACGAGTATGATCCACCTTAGAACGAGCACAGGTAGGACATGCAGACACAAAATTCAACACCTCCTGGCGCCACTTAGGCCACCAGAACCGACGAGACACTAATTCAGAGGTTGCCTTACTACCTGGGTGTCCTGCCAGTGCGGAGTTATGGTGTTCCTTTAGTATCTCAGGCGTAAATTTTCTGGCACAAACAGTTTATCCGAGGGGCAGGAGGCCGAGGCATCCCCTGAGCTTCCAACACCCTCCCTCTAAACCTGAGTGTAATGCAGAGACCACCACCCCTTTTGCAAAATAGGCTCTGGAACATCATCATCACCCTCCAGGAAAACTTCGAGACAATGCATCCGCCTTAGTATTTTTTGCCCCGGAGCGATAGGTTATTACAAAATTAAACCTAGTAAAAATAACGACCACCGAGCCTGTCTAGGGTGAGACGCTTAGCAGACTCCAGATATACAAAGTTTTTGTGATCGGTAATCACTGTGACGGGATGAACCGCCCCTCCAAAAATTACGCCACTCCTCTAAGGCCAACTTAATAGCCAAAAGTTCCCTGTTGCCAATGTCATAGTTCCTTTCTGCAGTAGACAATTTCTTGAAAAGAAAGCACACGGACGCCATTCACCAGGGACGGGCCCTGAGATAGTACCGCTCCCACCCCCACCTCTGATGCGTCAACCTCTACAATAAAAGAAAGCGAGACATCTGGCTGTACGAGAATAGGAGCCGAGGTGAATCTTTCCTTCAGAGATGTAAAGGCAGTTTTGGCTGCATTTGACCATTTGGAAAAATCGGATCCCTTTCGGGTCATGTCCGTCAGTGGTTTGACCACCAAGGAATAGTTCTTTAATCTTTATAAGCTTTCTATAAAAATTGGCAAACCCCAGGAAGCGTTGCAATGCCTTCAGGTTCTCAGGCAGATCCCAGTCCATAATTGCCCAGACTTTCTCTGGATCCATGCGGAAACCTGAATCTGACAACACATACCCCAGAAATGGCAGTTCTTTTACGGCAAACACACATTTCTCTAATTTAGCAAACAATTTATTGGCCCTTAATATCTGCAGCACTTGTCTCACATGGATCTTATGTGTATCCAGATCCGGAGAATAGACCAGGATGTCATCAAGATATATCACGACAAATCTCCCGATAAGGTGACTAAAAATATCGTTGACAAAATGTTGGAACACCGCAGGCGCATTAGTAAGACCAAATGGCATGACCAGATTTTCATAATGCCCTTCCGAGATGTAAAGCCGTCTTCCACTCATCCTCTTTGATGCGAACCAGGTTATAGGCTCCTCTGAGATCCATTTGGAGAACCATTTAGCATCCAGCAACCTGATTAAAGAGGTCAGGAATGAGAGGAAGAGGATAGGGATCTCGGATAGTTATCCGGTTTAATTCCCGAAATCCGAGGCAAGGATGCAGGCCCCCATCTTTCTTTTTAACGAAAAGAACCCTGCCACGGGTGAAGAAGAGGGTCTGATGTGTCCCTTAGCCAAACTCTCCGAAATATAATCTTTCATAGCCTTCCTCTCGGGCCAGAAAGATTGTATAACCGGTTTTAGGTAGCTTGCCTCAGGTAACAGATTAATTGGGCAATCATATGGACGATGAGGTGGTAACCCCTGACAACCCCTCTCAGAGAACACATCCATAAAATCTGACAGAAAGGAAGGTAGAGATGTTACAGAGAGTGTTGAGCACCTACTACTCAAGCAGTTGTCCTTACAATGTTCACTCCACTCCACAATCTCCCCGGCCTGCCAATCCACCACGGGATTGTGAGTCACCAGCCAGGAAGCCCCAAAACCATAGGAGCCGGAAGACCGTCCAGGACATAACAAGAGATATGCTCTTTATGGAGGTCTCCTACCTGCAGATGGATATTATGGACGATCTGAGTTAACTCTTCTGAGTAAGAGGGGAGGAGTCGATGGCAAAAACAGGAATAGTTCTGCGTACTGGTTCCGGAGTAAAACCCAGAGCCTGAGCAAACCGTGAATCCACCAAGTTGACCCGCCCCAATGTCCAAAAAGACGGAACAAATCTCAGTCTTATTGCCCGCCACAACGAGTAGCGGACAACAAAAACTGAGACATGCGTATGGAGGAAACGAATACGCCCAGACTGTTATCCTCCACACAGTCTGGGGACTCTAGTTTTCCAGCGGCTCCTTAGTTTGTGATCTCTTGGGTTCTGAGGGACATACCTTGCACAAAATGACCCTCCCCCACAACGAAAACAAACCTCTGACCTATGGCGGACCTTAGGAGGATTCACCCGTCTAGTGGCGCCCCTATTTGCATTGGTTCGACTGGATCACAACAAACCGATCCCTGCCCTATAGAGGCCTCTTTAGAATTTAATAGTCTCTCCCTGAGTCGCCTGTCGATTCTTATGGACAGAGACATACAGCAGCCTCAGGAGACCCAGGGACCTCGTTGATACAGCCAGCGCGTCTTTTAATTTTTCAGACAACCCCTGGCAGAACTGGACTCCTAAGGGCCGAGTCGTTCCATAATGTATCCGTAGCTCCACCTACGAAATTCAGAACAATATAGTTCAGCTGACCGGCTCTCCTGCCCAAGTCTCACGTAGCTTAGACTCAGCCAGTGAGACCCTGTCCGGGTCATCATACACGAGACCCAAGGCTTCAAAAACTCCTCCACTGATCGTAAGGCCGGAGAGTCAGATGGTAAAGAGAAAGCCTAAGCCTGCAGATCTCCTTGCAGGAGAGAAATTACAATGCCCACCCGTTGTTCCTCACCGCCGGAGGATCTAGGGCGTAACCTGAAGAACAATTTACAAGCTTCTCTGAAGGTTACAAATTGGTCTCTCCCTCCTGAGAACCTATCAGGAAAAGCCACTTTTGGCTCAGGAGTACCTTGGTTTCCCGTAGCAACGGTGGAACCCAAGGATTGCTGCTGCTGCTGCTGCAGTACTGTTGCCTTTAATCCTGCCACTTCAAGGATAACCCTGTAATTGTTTCGCCAAACCGTAACCGGATCCATAGTGGAACAGAAAAATACAAAGCAAAACAGCAGGCAAAAAAAAAAAAAAAAGGAAATGTCACTTTTTTTTTTTTTTTTTAAAAGGCCAGATATACTGTCACGACCGCTATCCCAGCAGCAGTCGTGTCGCACCAGACGGAGGGGAAGGGGGACCCTTATCTACGGATGGGAAATAGAACGGCCACCCCTAACAAACCCTACGCTGGCACCTGTCTGCCCTGATACCCTAGACGGGGTGTGAACCCGAGCGGCGAGCAGGATGCCTAAACCCTGAGTGACCCTCAGAAGACTAGACTGGGGAAAGGCAGATGGGAGCACTAGTCACCATCACTCATGTCTAGGAGAACAACAGGGAAGACAGTAACAAACAAAACAAACAATCTCCAGCAGAGATAGACTTATCCAGTCACGAGCAGAGAAGATGATCCCAATAACGACAGTCCACGCCAGACAAGAGCTCCACAGCAATACTGTCAAACGATCTCCTTCAAAGGTCAGAATAGCACTGGAAGTAAGGACTATATCTGGCAATGACTGCAAGTGAAACTGAAACTAATATAGTAGCTGGGAGTGGCAGACAGCACTCACCTGAGAAGAATGCCTACAAACTCCCAGTCAGGACAAAAAGGTTCACAAGGCAAAACCCGGATGACATACCCTGAACCATGAAGCAAACTCACAAGCTATCGCGAGTAGCAAGTCGCTGCGACCTTCTCTTCCCAGACCTATCTGGATCAGTCACAGTCGTGACAGCAGCCCTTCAAAAAGCGAGTCGCCGAACAACGGACCCGAACTTTTCTGAAAACGAACTATACAGTTCAGGTTCGCTCAACCCTATACATTATCTCTGGGCTAGTGTAGTGCCAAAAATCTGTATTTCTCTGTATCCAGTACATTATAGCAAGCCAATACAGTGTGTATTGTAAAAATGAAATTATTTCTGACCTAGTGTAGTGCCGAAAATATTTATTTTTCTGTATCCAGTACATTACAGCAAGCCAATACAGTGTGTTTTGTGAAAATGACATTATCTCGTGGCTAGTTTAGTGCCAAAAATCTTTATTTCTCTGTATCCAGTACCTTACAGCAAGCCAATACAATGTGTATTGTACAAATTTTATTATCTGTGGGCTAGTGTAGTGCCAAAAATATTTGTTTTTCTATATCCAGTACATTATTGCAAGCCAATACAGTGTGTATTGTAAAAATGGCATTATCTGTGGCCTAGTTTAGTGCCAAAAATTTGTATTTCTCTGTATACAGTACATAATAGCAAGCCAATACATTGTGTAGTGTAAAAATGTCATCATCTGTGGCCTAGTGTAGCGCCAAAAATATTTATTTTTCTGTCTCCAGTACATTACAGCAAGTCAATACAGTGTATATTGTACATATTTCATTATCTGTGACCTAGAGTAGTGCCGAAAATTTGTATTTCTCTGTATCCAGTACATTACAGCAAGCTAATACAGTGTGTAGTGTAAAAATGTCATTATCTGTGGACTAGTGTAGTGCCGACATTTTTTTTTTTCTGTATGCAGTACATTAGAATCAAGCCAATACAGGGTGTATTGTAAAAATTTAATTATCTGTGGCCTAGTGTAGTGCTGAAAATTTGTATTTCTCTGTATTCAGTACATTACAGTAAGCCAATAGAGTGTGTATTGTAAAAATTACATTATCTCTGGTCTAGTGTAGTGCAGAAAAGCTGTATTTTTTTGTATCAAGTACTTTACTGGAAGCCAATAGAGTGTATATCGTCAAAATTATATTATCTCTGGCCTAGTGTAGAGGGAAAAATCTGTATTTTTCTTTATCCAATAACTTAGAGCAAGTCAATAGAGTGTGTATTGTAAAACTTAAATTTTCTCTGGGCTAGTGTAGTGCTCAAAATCTGTATTTTTCTGTATCCAGTACTGTCCTGCATCAAACTGTGTTTTTAGTGGACAGTAAAACAATCTGCTCCACATCTATAGACAAAACCATTAATATGAATAAGGCGAGCACAAAGGGACGGGAAAGTGGGCGTGATGCTGATGGTGCAATCAGAGGCCATGGCCCTGGGTGCAATGAAACTGTGCCTGATTCCAGTGCACCAGAAAAAACTAAAAAATCCACCTTACCCAGCTTCATGTCCAACTTAGCTGGGCGGCGCAGGACAACACTGTCCAAGTCGGACCAGTGCGAACAGGTGGTCAGTTGGATTGCAGAAGATAATGCTTCCAGTCGGTTAGGCACCACTCTCTCTTCCACAAAGTTCAGGCTCTGTAGCCAAGAGTCTGGTCAACCGAATCCTCACTCTGATACTCCTTCCTCCCACCATGTCGTGTCTGGCCAAACAAGTGATCCCACACTCGGATATTCACATGACCTATTTTCATCGCCAGTACTTGGTTTGTCTCTCTCGCCAAGCACGCTTGAAGAGGTACCTGAGATATTGTGCCCTGATTCCCAACCTATTGAGCCTTCGCAGTCTCAAGAAGATGATGGTGGTGAACGGCAATCTTTAGTTCACTAGGTGGATGATGATGAGACACAGTTGACAATCACTAAGGTGGTGGTTAGGTCAAGTCAAAAGGATGAGCAGAGTTAGAAGGGAAAAAGGAGGTGGTGGATGATGAGGTTACTGACCCAACATGGGAAGGTGAAAAGCCGAGCGAGGACAGCAGTACAGAGGGGGAGGGATCCGTAGCACCACAACAGTCTGGATGAGGCAGTGGGGTTGCAAAAGGGAGATGTCGGCCCACACCAAAAAGGTCCTCAACCATTACACTGAGCACCCCCATGCGTAAATCTACCTTGCCAAGGGGTAGGTGTTCCGCAGTATGGCACTTTTTAGAATAAAGCGCAGATGGCAAAAGAGTGGTATTTTGCAACCTGTGCCATACCAAAATGAGCCGGGGCATGAACACTAGAAACCTCACCACCACCAGTATGATCCGCCACATGGAAACCAAGCACTCTATTAAGTGGGCCGAACGCCTGGGTCCACACTCTCCCACCACTGCCTCCACTTCCACTGAGTTACACGCTGCTTGCCAATCCCCTGTCGAAAGGCGCAGGCCTGGATGCCCGTCGCCCTGCACCTGGACCTTTGCATAAACAGCAACAACATCCACTTCTCTGTCCCAGCGCAGCGTCCAAACATCGATAACACAGACATTTGAACGCAAGTGCAAATAACCACCCACCCACAGGCCATACCACTAAATAAGCAAATTTCAAAATTACTGAACCTTGAAATGTTGCCATTTAGCTTGTGGACAATGAGGCCTTCCGCAGCCTGATGTCGGCAGCTCTCCCTCGGTACGCAGTCCCCAGCTGCCACTAATTTTCACAGAGGGCCGTGCCCGTCTTACACCGCCTTGTCCCAGAACATCACCCGTGCCCTGACCAACGCACTTACTGGGAAGGTCCACCTCTCCACCTATACAAGGAAAAGTGCTGGTGGCAAGTGACGCTACATTTCCCTGACCGCACACTGTGTGAATGTTGTGGAGGCCAGGAGTGACTCGTACTTTGGGATGGCACAGGTGCTACCCATGCCCAGGATTGCGGGCCCTACATTCATCAGGGTCTCCGCATGCAGCTATTTTATTGGCTCCAACCCCCACATCTCCTCCTCTGCCGCCTCCTCCTCCACTTCCACCTCCAACAGCAGTCAGTCATCAGTCGCTAGCTGGAAGCAATGTATCACTGCTGTGGGTAAATGTCAACAGGCCGTGCTGAAGCTAATCTGCTTAGGGGACAAACAGCACATCGCTGAAGCGCTGTGGCAGGGTATAATGGACCAGACCGAGCTGTGGCTCTCACCACTCAACCTAGAACCAGGCATGGATGTGTCTGACAATGGCCTTAACTTGATGGTGGCTTGGGAGCTCGGCAACCTGACACACATTCCATGCCTAGCCCACGTCTTAAACTTTAAAACCAGCCTCCAGGGCAGACTAACTAATCAGGTGTGCACGACTGCATGGAGATCGCCACGCCTCCAATATATATTACAAAGAAAAAAAGGTGGGGGGTTCAGTCAGCACAACCCTATATGCAGGTGCACATTGCTATGACTCACCTTCAGTCCCTTACCTCCAATGTTTTATACGGTCTGCTCACCTGTATGCCATCCCTGCAATGTTTTATGGGGTTCGCTCACATTTAAGCCCTCACCTCCAATGCTTTATACCGTCTGCTCACCTTTAGCCCATCCCTGCAATGTTTTATGGTGTTCGCTAGGCTTCAGGCCCTCACCTCCAATGTTTTATATGGCCTACTCACCTGTAGGCCATCACTGCAATGTTTTATAGGGTCCGCTCACCTTCAGGCCCTCAACTGTTTCAAAAGACAAGTTCAACTAGTGTACTAGGTATTTATTGATTTTCTTTTCTTTCTTTTTCTTTTTAATATTCCGCAGTGGCACATACTTGTTTCAGACCAGGGGGGATGGATAATTTATTGCCATCCACTGATGATCCATCATCCATCATGCCATGCCATCATCATTATTGCCATCAACCCCCCCCTGATTTCAGACATCATTAAATAATCAATATTTAATCAGTATCAATGCCAAATAAACCTTGTATTACCGCACTCTAACAAAGAAAAACTATCACACACTGTGCCAGGCAAAATTGTATACTCTGTTCTGTTTCTGCCACACTCACTACATATATTGCTTGATATCGCACATAGACAGACTTACTGTTTGTGCACGGTGTTCAGGCGTTGGTAGTAGAAGGATGTCTGGCTGAACGGCAGGCACACTGCAGGGAGACGCTACACGTGGAGACGCTCCCCGGCCGGTGGCGCGGCTCCTGTAGTGGATCGCGCGCAAACGCACGCTTGTGACACCACTAATTCCTCTACGCGTTTCGGAAAGTAAGCGCTATCCTTCCTCAGGAGTGTTTCTTTACCCCCCAGTGTCTTCCCTACATATATCATGTATGCCTGTTCTTCCATTTGCCTAGCCTGCTGTAAATCATTCTGCGCCTCCTTCCGTTCTATATTATAATATAGTACGCCATCTTATTCAAATGAATATATCTCAATTTTGCTATTGAGGCCAAAAGGGACCAGTGTGTTCATATTGAAAATCATTCTAGTTTCTTGTTTTGACATTTTTTTAATGAAATCACCGCCCCTTCTATCCTTTTCCACCACCTCTAATCCACAAAATTCCGATCCCTTAAATTTTCCTTGGTGTTTCTCTCTGTAGTGATTTGAAAGAGGGTGTCCTGCATATTTTCTCTTTATGTTATATATGTGCTCGCTAATTCTTTTCTTTTGGGTTCTTTTAGTGCGCCCAATATAGATCTTTTTGCATGAACAGATGATCGCATATATGACGCCCTGGTTGTTACATATGATGAATTTTTCAATTCTATGTGTATAAGTCCTATTACTGATTAAGTAATAGGTGACTGCAGTCCTATTACCAGTACTGCAGCTTGCTAGTGGAAGTTAGAGTGTAGCGCTATAGGATTCTGGTCTTTGAAGTGTAAATAATCAATATTTAATGATGTATTAAATGGGGGGGGGGGGAGGGGGTGTAGTGGATGGCAATAAGGATGGCAATAGATGGATGGCAATAATGATGTCTGAAATCGGGGGTTGTGATAATAATAATAATAATGATAGAATGGCACGGAGGGCGGGCATGGATGGATCTGGATGTGGAACATCATTGGAGGCAATAATGATGTCTGAATTGGGGGCGGAAGGTTATGGATGGATCATCGGTGGATAGCAATAAATTATTGCCAGTCCATTGACGATCCATTCTCTCCACCTCAGCCCTGATTTCAGACATCATCATTGCCGTCTGCTGATGAGCCATCCATCTGTCCATTTATTATTCTAGTATAACACATTCAAATCTATAGCGGGCGGAGGCTGGTGGGGCGTTCGGCGGAGGCAGGGGGGCATTGGGCGGAGGCTCGCTGCGGGGGGGGGGGGGCTCAATTCAAAGTTTGCCATGGGGCCCATGGAACTCTAGTTACGCCACAGCACCCACCAATGTAACAGACGATTTTTAGAAATTTACTTCCCTGTCACGTGTGCAGAGCAGGGGTTTTTAAATGGCAAAACTTGGTTAATGTAACAGACGATGTTTATGTTCCTGTCACCTATCTAGCACAAAAGTGTGGGATTTTTTTATAGCACCAATGTAAATGCAGTATGTTATGGTTGTATTTGACTGTCAGAAATGCAGAGTAGCACGCAAATTTGCTATCTAGCACAAAAAATTTGCTTTTTTATATCAGCAAGGTAAATGCAGTATGTATCGGTTTAATTGGACTATCAGAGATGGCGCATAGCCCGTACATTTACTATCTAGCAAAAAAAGTGTGCTTTTTCATATGAGTAAGGTAACTGCAGTATTTAACAGTTTTATTGGACTGTCAGATATGCAGTGCCTGAGGCAGACATATAAAAAATCGCTTTAGGTCAGAAAAATATGTGACAGACTGATATAATTGAATAATTTTCACTGCCAGGTATGCACTGCAGGCCACAGGGGTACTTGAAATTTGGAAAGGGAATTTGTCCTCCACTGAGCTACCAGAACAGAATTAAAGTAATGTCCCTGGCACACATCCAGTTCACATGCAGTTGCAAGGGCACTGCACTGTCAAAAATGGCCGTCGACGCCCACTGAACTAGCAGATGGGTCACTGTGTCACAGGGCTCAGGGCTGGGTACAAAAATGTAGCATAGCACCCTCAATAATCACTGTAGTTTGAAGATTGAACACCACCCAGTACATCAAAATTCTTCCCTAATCTCTCCCTCACAGCAGCAGCATCCTATCCCTACACTGAGAAGAGCAGAGTGACGTGCGGCGCTACCTGACTCCAGCCTATATAGAGGCCGGGTCACATGCTGCACTTGGTCAATCACAGCCATGCCATTAGTAGGCATGGCTGTGATGGCTTCTAAGGGCAGACTAGTGAAAAGCTTGTTCATTGGCTGCCCTGCAGCCTTTCAAAAAGCGCCAAGAAATCACTGAACCCGAACTTTTACGGTAATGTCCAAGTACCAAAAACCCTAAAGTTCGGTTCGGGTTCGCTCAACCCTAGTGCAAACTTAAAATGGCACCGGCACAGAGTTCTGGCACAGTATATGTTTCCTAGTATATATATTTATTTATTTCTTTATTTGTACATGACTGCATGTAATTATCTAATAGTTATTTATTTAATTCTCATTTTCAGCATTGTGGTTTATTTTTAATGTTTGCTATTTCACTTAATGAACATATTTCTAGGGAATACTCAGAACAAAGCTGCATGGAATTCATTACAGAACATAAAAGACGCTCCCGAGATTCAACATTTTCCACAAGAGAAACATCTGCTGGCTGGAAAGCAGTGATGTGAAGCGAAATTCGGAGATTCTACTATCATTATGTGAAAAGTTTAGGCATTTATCTGGTTTCCACTACTTATGTCTACTATTGCTGATCAAGGTTTGTTCTTATTTTAAGCATTTTTCAATAATCATGAAACCTCATTATTTGGTGTAAAAATTAGATCTAACCCCAGAGTAAGTTGTCATGTGTGGACTGGAGTGATATCGGTATTCCTGACCACACTGTCATCTATATGAGGCATTTTTCAGCACTTTTTCATCTGGAGGCTCCATGTCTGTCAGTTCTCATGCGATCCTAAAAGGGTCACTATCTAGTTGATGTTTTCCTACACTCAGGAGCACTGTACCCCCACGCTATATATCTGCATTTGATTTAAATGAACTGGGAGAGGGTTGTAATTAGTGTTCTGTAAGATCCCACCAATCTTCTGCTCCTTTGTGAGCCATGAGAACTTGCAGTCTGTCAACAGCAGGGATCAGCAACCTTCGGCACTCCAGCTGTTGTGAAACTGCAACTCCCAGCATGCTCCTTTCACTTCTGTGGGAGTTCAGAGAACAGCCAAGTAAGTGTGCATGATGGGAGATGTAGTTTCATAACACCTGGCGTGCCGGAGGTTGCTGATCCCTGGTCTACAGTTTCCAAGGCTAGACTTCCATGGTGCTTTAACTTTGGTTCTGCTGAACTAAGGGAGGTCTGGTTGTTGAATCTATATATATGGGGCAGAGTTAAGTTATTATGACATCTTAAACTAGAAAAACTTCTCAGTCAAATGCTGGTGTGAGATATTACACTACCGGCTAAAAGGTGAAGCCCTTTCTCTCCCTTTTCCTCTCATAATCTCCCTTTAGCTCTGTCAGGAAAAACCTCCCTTTATGTCTTAAGCTGCTTTCAGAGGGCCATATTGTAGGTATATCATGACCTGGATAAATGAGAACCTTCACAGACATAATGTAGGTGTTGTCTTTGCACTCTGATCTCCCACAGTACATCAGAACCAGAATTTTGATGCTGCATCAGCAATATGGGGAGCAGAAAAGCATCCACACTACAGCCATCTGAAAGTGGCCTTATACTGCAGATATTTGATATGTGTGCAGTGAGTGCAGAGATTCTGAGAAGCTGGACACCGTAATAGGGAGGACCCTTTTTTGGTAAAAATTGGGGTGGACATACAACATGGGCAACCTGTGCAATTAAACAGGGGGATAGAAGGTGTCTGTTGTCATCTTAATCCCTAGAGGACCCTGTGTTTTTCCATGTTTTAATTTTTGTTTTTCATTCCCCACCTTCCCAGAGCTATAACTTTTTAGATTTTTCCATTCACATAGCCGTAGTAGGTGTTTTTTTCAGGACAAGTTCTACTTTCTAGTATCAGCATTCAATATTGCATATGATATAATGAGGAGCTGGAAAAAAAATCTAAATGGGGTGGAACTGGAAAAAATGACACAATTACAAAACAGTTTTATGTTGTTATTTTTTTTTTTTTTTATGGCGCTCCCCATATTGAAAAATTTACCTGTTACCTTCATTCTCCAGGTCCAGGTGTAATATACAGTATGAGAGATAATAATAAATAATAAATTAATACTACTACTACTACTACTACTACTACTACTACTACTAATACTACTACTACTATTAATACTAATAATAATAATAATAATACTACAATAACTACTACTACTACTACTAAATAATAATAATAATAATAATAATAATAATAATAATAATAATAATAATGATAATAATAATACTTTGCGTTGATAGAAGCACATTTTGGATCTGAAGTTACTTTGTTTAAAACTTCATTTGATACTGTACGGAGATCCGTCACCATGCAGCATTCAATTGTATGGGCTCCGACGAGGTGAAATTTATTATCTCCGAAATCGCACGAGACTTCGTTGAATAACTTTGCCATTCGATTATTCAACTTGAAAATAATTTTAAAACTGGAATCCGAACTCGGCTTCGGTACCCAGTTACCAGTAGGCACCAAAGCCAACTTTAGATCCCAGTCTTAAAGTTGTTTTCAAGTTATAAGACTTCGGAGATAACAAATTTCACCTCACCGGAGCCCATACATATGAATGATGTATGGCAATAGAATTCCGTACAGAATTCAAACAAAGATTTGACCAAAGCAACTTCGGATCTAGGATCAAAAGCTCGCTTCACTCAACCCTAATATTATTATTATTAACATTTGTGAATTTTATATAGTTAGGTTAATGTTTTAAAACTCAAATGTAGAAGCCATACAGGAGAATGTTGTATGAATGAAGGGTATTTTATCTGTTTTGCTGTATCGGCACTTCATTCAAGTTAAAATTCTGTATAGTTGACTATATTGTAGACCTGTGCGCTGTAATATTTCTCAAAAAGTTTTACTTTGACCACGTTCTCATCTCCGGAGTTCACCAGATGAGGAAATTCCAGATACTGCCCTTCACCACCGGACCCCATAGACTAGAATAGGATCGAATGCTGAACTTCAGCTGGAAAAAAGTGCAGAATTTTTTGTCTGGCCGAAACTTACCACTTATGCTGGAAAGTGGCCAGATCTCATTATAGTTTCAGGAGTCCGGTAGTAAACAGCCGTATCCGGCAATGCCAGATCCAGTGAACTCCCGCAGACTGTTCTCTGCCAGAACAGCCTACTGGATAGATGTACTGGAGGTGTGAATTTAGCCTTACCTGAATTCTATTCTTTCTGGAGATTTCTTACTGCTTTCTAAGAGGCCACAGCTGAATTCTGCTTTGGTCATGAAATCTTAACCACCAAGCAGAGAAGAAATGAGCCCCTTGAAGCCATGATACAATACTCTACATCTATCAACCAATGCAGTATCTAGTTGTAGTATTTTCTATGCTCCTGGCCAGTAGCTTATATCAGTGCTGCTTGGTTTTCACACTGTCATTTTCATTGCAAGTTTCAGCTGCAGTCTAATAAAGGACAGGGATGGATCTCTGAAATTTGGGGGATATGTAAACTTCACAATTTAGCATGCCTGTTTTAAAAAAGAGCTTTTGTATTTAGAGTTTTATTAGCCTCTCTGGTTAGCTGAATGAAAGGGACTACCCTTTTATGCCCATACAGGGATCTGGACTATGTTGCGGTGAGTTCACAAGTTGTGTATGTGGAGTACTCACCAACTGATGAAGGCATGCAAATGAGCTCTTAGCAAGCTCTTCCGCTGATGCCACCAGATAAAAGGTAGCTCTCCTATAAGTCAATGTTGGACCCTTTAAATAGGCCTTGAGGCATGATTTGGATACTAAATAAGCCAGCATCTCATCTGCAGATAGTTGTTTGAGGGTGATTGTCCCACATCAGTGCTGAGCAGAGATTACTGGCTAAATTTGGGGAGTGAGGGGTAGTGCTGGCTTATTTATTATCCACGTCATGTCTCAAGGCTTAACACTGACTTATAGGATAGCTCAGAGTAGTGAGAAAATAATATATGTATATATATATATATATATATATATATAGAGAGAGAGAGAGAGAGAGGAATCCTGATCATGGTCTAGAGTGGCACGTGCATTACATCCGTAATAAATAAATAGATAAATTCATAAATGTAAGTTTCAGATTAAAAGACCGTATATATGAGTTGTCCATTCGTAACAATTCCTTGTCTATGTAAAACCATAACCATGAAGGAACCGATATCCAGGTGAGTACCTCATATATACGGTCTTTTATTCTGAAACTGACATTTATGAAGTTATTTATTTATTCATTTATTTATCCATTTTTTTATTTATTTACACACAGAATATATTATATGTAGATCCCCTATAGGCAACTTCTTATTGATAGTCTTGTATGTAAGACAGCTTCTTACTTCTTATACATATAGACATTGTCCTATCTGTCTATTAATATATGAGCCATAATAATTAATAATTAATATCTACACCAACTTTTTATGAGCAGTTATAATTGTATTTGAAGGATCAAAACATTTTTATCAATTAATTCTAGCCTACCCGCGTTTAACATATATATATATATATATATATATATTCTTAATTGTGCTATAAAAAAGCAATATTTGCAGATGTCATTTAGTCTTCTACTATGCGGCAGTTCCATACAGAAGGATTAGGAGCTGATAGTCAGCAGAGTCTGTGCTGCCTATGTTGGACTCCGGATGATGCGTTGTCAGCATGAATAGGTTAGTATAGGAACCCGCCTGAACTGAGACCACTTTGTCGCCTGGTAGGTGGGCTTAGATGAATTTTGATCAAAATGTATTGACCAAGTGTCTCAGATTTTATCTAGAGTGAGGGATTAGTCTATATGTTATGCTTGCATCTATTATTATAGTGCATTATTTTCTGTGATATTGTAAATGTAGCCATATACATCCGCGCTTTTAATACCACATTGTGCAGGTTGGCTTATATATAGTTTTTTCTGTGATTTGTTTGATTTGTCTTAAAGGAGTGGCACCTTCATGTGTGAATACGCTCCTATACTGGGAGTAATATTCAAGTGCACCTTTGCCCCACCTATCTAATAGGTGACCTTGATTAAGGTGGTACATATAGGTGTGTGTGTCCCTCCTCCCACCGGCTGCTGATGCACATGGAGGTTACAAGGGGCAGCACACAATATGTGCGGGGACTGTGCTCCTGAAAAATGCACCACAGCATGAATAGGTTAGCATAGGAACCCGCCTGAACTGAGACCTCTTTGTCGCCTGGTAGGTGGGCTTAGATGTATTTTGATCAAAATGTATTGACCAAGTGTCTCAGATTTTATCTAGAGTGAGGGATTAGTCTATATGTTATGCTTGCATCTATTATTATAGTGCATTATTTTCGGTGATATTGTAAATGCAGCCATATACATCCGCGCATTTAATACCACATTGTGGAAGGATGGTTTATATATAGTTTTTTCTTTTCTTGATCCAACGCTACCTGAGTGTAGGTGCCTTGTTTTTTATGTTCATCTACGATATATGTTAGTTATTTTGGGATGATCTGGCGCTTATGTAAATTTTTTGAATTAAGAGGGAGATACAGTCTAGTATGGATGTAATGCAAGTGCCACTCTAGACCATATGTATTATTTTCTCACTACTCTGATCATTGAAGCGTTCAGCCTGCTGCTAACGCTATTTTCAGCAGCCTTCCCCTTGATCTCCTTGAGATACACAATACAATAGCTTCTTTTCAATGTAATAGACAACAGGGGGCACACCTATATGAATATTAACAGAGTGCCAGCCTTGGTATTAAAAATAAGCATGAGCAAAACCAAGAGAAAAGAAATACCACTAACAGGCCGCACCTCTATAGATAAAATAATAGTTTATTGAAGCACACAAATTAAAAACAGCTACAACAATACATGAACAAAGCTCCCCCAAGTGGGTTAAATAATGTGCAAAATGCCACGTGTATCACTAGACCGTGTGCTAGCTTCCTCAGAGGTCTGACAGTCTGACAATAAAGATGTGAATAATAAATAAGAACAAATAATTTTTTAAGTAGACTACCTCTCCAACCTTTATATTCCCATTACCGTTGGTGCCTCTTGAGTTGGATTTTCCTTTCATAGAGTCCTTCTAACCTCCTTCCTTGTTTTTTGTCTGCTTTGCTTATAGGGTACCTATCATTCATCTGGTGGCATTAGAGGCAGAGCTTGTTCAGAGCTCATTTACATTTTCTTCCCAGAATTCCAGAGGAGCATGTATGGTCTAAAATCATGCCGAGTCAGAGGTAAAGCAGATTCAAAAAGTGACAGAGCAATAGGCAAATGTGTAGCCAGACAGTCCAATGTCAATACTAATGCAAATAAGTAAGGGTTAACCCAAGAGAGCCAAATGCAAAGTAGTAAAACATCACACTGTGAAATCACACCAGGTTGCAGAACTCAATAACCGGCACCAGAGATTGTACAGAGCAAATCCAAATAGAAGACCAGGAAACCTAGTTTACCAGCAACCTAACTGTTCTGCTGACTGAGCTTCCTGATTCTCCACCAATATTCTCTGTGCACGCACTGACCAGCATGCCTACTAACACTACCTAGAAGGCGGCATTTGGTAGGAAGAGACAATGCAGAAGCTACAGAAAGGGCCTTAGACATGTGTGGCCTCCTATGTACAGCACCTATTCTAAGCTGGATTTGATTGCCATATAGCCATCAGATAAACTCTATTATGAGGGTCTGAGAGGAATATAATGTATACATAACCCACATAAAAAGTAACTTAAAGACTTCTCCCACCGATTAATAATCTCTGTAGTGTTTGCTTCCTAGACATTTTTAGTACCTCATTTTTGTGTCATATCTTTAACTTACTATGAAAAACTCTGACATGCTGCTCCCAAAAATAATAGTCCCAGTCACATAGTGTCCATTAAATTATTCCCATACACATAGTATCCACAATGAGGCTGCTTACACTTTGAGGGAGTTTGAAACCCCTTAGTATGTGCCCATTGAGCCCTCCCAATAATCTGAACCTGGTTGGTTCTGCAGACCATTAAACTGAATACAGAGGTTTCATAACCAAAACACTTATCTAACCAATCCCTGTTCTACTGATATTTATGAATTTTTAATGCATTTGCATGTTTTATCTTCCCAGAGAATTTACTCCAACATTGCCGATCCAGCCAGTATTAGTAGCAATCATTCAGCTTCAGTAGCTGGTTATTTTCATTCCATCAATGTCTTCTTGACACCAATTTGTAAGTCTCCATAAGATACAACATAATAGTAAACATATTGTCCATCATTTCATTCATCTACAATGAACCAGACAATGATAACTGAAATATTTCTCATTGGCTTCCAAAACCTTGAAGATTTTAGGTTCTTCATCATCTTTATATGTCTAGTCTTGTACTTGGCTACAATAACTGGTAATATCATCATTATTTTGTTTGTTTCCACCAGTCATCACCTCCAATTTCCAATGTTCTTCTATCTTGGTCAACTCTCCTTCTCGGAAATGTTGCTCATTTCCAACATTGTCCCTTTCTTGGTGCATATTGTGCTATTCAATAGTGGCCTAGTGCCCCATAAGGGTTGTATAACTCTGTTCTTTTTCTATAGTCTTTCTGCAACTACCGAGTGTCTTCTGCTTACAGCAATGTCCTATAACTAGTGTTGATCGAGCATGATCGGTCGAACACTAGTTCAGATCGAGCATCTCGATGCTCGGCAAATGGTGGTACTCGGCCGAGTACCTCATGTGCTTGAGCGCCATGCTCGGGTCTCCTCCCCGCACGTTTCTTGGCTGCTACGCAGCCAAAAACGTGCAGTTAAATGCTGCCCTCATTGTAATGCCAGTAGCCATGTTGGCTACTGGCATTACAGTGATTGGCTGTCAGTAACGCGTCATCAGGTGCGGTAAAGCACCGATGACACATGCTCGTGTTAGTCAGGGTGAGCTGAGCATACGAAGGGACAAACAGTGAAGAGAGTCTAATTGAAGTAATTTTTGGAAAAAAATGTTTCAGAGACCCAAAAGTCCTTGTAAGTACTATTGTATGTGACAGCAGCAATATATGTTTATAGCGCAACTTACGCTAAATTGGTCAGTGTTAGGGAGAGCTGTGCATAGGAAGTGACAGACTGTGTAGGGAGTGCAATTGGAAGATTTTTATACAAAAAACTTTTCAGAGACCCAAAAGTCCTTGTAAGGACTATTGTGTGTGACAGCAGCAAAATATATTGATAGTGCATCCGGCGCTAAATACTGTGTAATAGGCCGCTGTGGACAGTTAAATTATTTGCGCCACATCTTCTGTGTAAAGTGTGCACATCCCTAAAATATTAGTGACATCCAGTGTACTTTTTCCGTAGACGGTGTCCGCTGCAGAAAGTGACATTAGCTGTGGCATATCTGCAGTATAACTTGTGCGCTGAAATAATGTATCTGTGAAATACAGTGTACTTTTCTAATAGACGGTGTCCGCTGCGGACAGTGACATTAGCTGTGCAACATCTAGCTGCGGCATATCTGTAGTGTAGCATGTGCGCTTAAAAACTTTATCAGTGACATACAGTGTACTATTTGACTAAACGGTGTCCGCTGCTGACTTTGACATTATCAGGGGTACATCTCCATTGTACAGTGCGCGTTTAAAAAACTTTATCAGTGATATACAGTGTTCTTTTTCAATAGACTGTGTCCACTTCTGAGAGTGACATTACCAAGACAATATGTAAAGTGTAAGGTGTGCGTTTAAAACATTTATCAGTGACATGCAATGTAGTTTATTTTTCTTTTTTCAATCTGAACCCAAGATACCGTTAACGAAGATAGAGAATATAGCGCTATGTTCTCTATCTTTGTTAACTTTAGCAAGTCAACCAATAGGAAAGTTATACCCCGTTCAAAGTTCCACTCGTAGTGCATGAATATTACATTATGTAATATTTGTGTACTGCGAATGAAACTTTAAACGGGGTATAACTTTCCTGTTGGTTGGCTCACTAGAATTAACAAAGATAGAGAATATAGTGCTATCTTCGTATTCGTTATCTTTGTTAATTCTAGCAAGCCAAGTAAACTTGCCTATACACAGCTCTAAGTTGGATTCGCAATGCAAGAATATTAAGTAACATTACTCGCATTGCGCATCTAACTTAGAGCGGGGTATATGCAACTTAATTTACTATTGTTTGGCTGGGTAGAATTAATGAATATGACAAATACGAATATAGCGCTATAATCTCTATATTCGCTAATTCTAGCAAGCCAATAGGAAAGTTGCCTATAAAAAGCACTAAGTTGGATGCATAATGTGAGAATATTACTTTACCTATTTTTTGCAATAAATAAAATACTGAGTCATTATTCAATTTATTGCAAAAAAGAGGCAAAGTAATATTCTCGCATTGCGAATCTATCTTAGAGCTGGGTCAACTTTCCTATTGGTTGGCTTGCTAGAATTAACGGGTATAGAGAATATAGCGGTATATTCTAGATAGCCAATCAATAGGAAAGTTGCCTTTATACCCCTTTCAAAGTTCAACTAGCAATACGCGAATAATTAAATTGCATATTATTCGCGAAAAATAGAATTATGACAAATATTTGATTTCGAAGTAACTAGTCATCTTGTCAGTGTTACATTACCAGGCCCACATCTAAAGTGTAAGATGTGCTTTGAAAACATTTATCACTGACATACAGTTTACTTTTTAAATACACTGTGTCTGCTTGTGAGAGTGACATTACCAGACCCACATCTAAATTGTAAGGTGTGTGTTTAAAATGTTCAGTGACATATAGTGTAATTTTTCAATAGACTGTGTCAACTTGTGAGAGTGACATTACTAGGCCGGCATCTAAAGTAGTGATGAGCGGCAGGGCAATATTAGAATTCACGATATTTCGCGAATATGTGGTAGAATATTCGTCATATATTCGCAAATATTCGTATTCGAGATTATTCTCTTGATTGAGAAAAATCGACAATATAAAAATCGCATAATGCAAATTTGAAACGGGAAATACAGGCGTGGGTCACTTTGGCTACATTTTTCAAGCTGCCATAAATGTCCTTACCCAAGGCATTTGAACGCAAGCACAAATACCCAGCCACCCACCCACAGGCCATAGCACTAAATGTACAGCTTTACAAATTACTGTCCCTGGAAATGTTGCCATTTAGGCTTGTGGACACTGAGGTCTTCTGCAGCCTGATGTCGGCGGCCGTCCCCCGTTACGCAGTCTCCAGCTGACACTATTTTTCAAGGTGTGCAATGCCCGCCTCCACCAACATGTGTCCTGAAAAATCACACGTGCCCTGACCAACGCATTTACTGGGAAGGTCCACTTAACCACATACCATGGACAAATGCTTTCGGCCAGGGACGCTACATTTCCCTGGCTGCACACTAGGTGAACCTTGTGGAGGCCGGGAGCGAGTTGTACTCTGCGATGGCACAGGTGCTATCTACGCCGAGGATTGTGAGCCCTACATCGATCAGGACCACCAGCACCTATTTTACTGGCTCCAAACCCCACTTCTCCTCCTGAGCCTCCTCCTCCACTTCCACCTCTAAATTATCCACGTGCAACAACAGTCAGCCATCAGCCGGCAGTTGAGAGCAGTGTAGCACTGCTGTGGGGAAGCGTCAAAAGGCCGTGCTGAATCTTATCTGCCTAGGGGACAAACAGCAGACTGCCGCAGAGCTTTGGCATGGGATAAGAGACCAGACTGGAGCTGTGGCTCTCGCCACTCAACCTATAATCAGGCATGGTTGTATTCGATAATGACCGTAACTTGGTGGCGGTTTTGGAGCTCCTCAAGTTCACACACATCCCATGCCTAGCCCACGTCTTTAACTTAGTGGTTCAGCAGTTTCTCAAAACCTACCCCAATTTGCATGAGCTACTGGTGAAGGAGCGCCGAATGTGTGCACATTTCCGCAAGTCATTGTCAGCTTCAGCCGGTCTGTCAACGCTGCAGCAGCGTTTGAAATTGCCAGCTGTAGTGTGACATGAGCATGCGCTGGAAATCGATGTTCCACATGTTGGCTAGGCTGTGTGAGCAGCAGAGGGCAGTAGTGAAATACCAGCTGCAACATGGCCGTCTCCTTTCCAGTCAGCTTCCGCTATTCACAAGTGAATAGTGGTCATGGATGTCTGACGTGTGTGAGGTTTTAAGAAACTTTGACAAATCCACTCAGATGGTGAGCGGGGATAACGCTATTATCATGGTAACCATCCAACCTCTGTGTCTACTCAAACGCTCGCTGCTCACAATTAAGTACAGTGTTTTTTATGTGGAAGAGGTGGAACTGGCAGAAAACATCACACAGGGTCATAGCCAGACCACCCTCAGTTTGTCTTCTCAGTGCAAATTGGACGATGAAGAGGAGGAGGAGCAGGAAATGGTTGCCTCCGCTACAGAGGATAGTACCCATGGAAGTTTAATTCCATCTGTTTAGTGTGGGTGGGCAGAAGAGGATGAAGAGGATGAGGAGATTGAGAGTCATCATTCTGATGACAACAGGGAATTCTTGCCTGATGGTACTCTGGCATAAATGGTGACTTCATGCTAGGCTGCCTTTCCCGCGACCCGCATGTTATACACATATTTTTACAACACGGATTACTGGTTGTTCACCCTTCTCGACCCCCGCTCGGTGGAGAGGACGAGCAAAACGGTGCAATAACAAAAGGTTCTTGTTGAAAAACTGTCTCCAAAAATTTCCATCTGACAATGCTGGCAGCAGAGTCCATAGTTACTTGGGCAAACCAGGAGGGGAGACAAGGGGAACACACCACAGTTCCAACAAAGGCAGTGTAATACTCTCCAAAGCCTGGGACAGTTTCCTGACACTCCACCAGCAACCTCACCCTGATGCACGGCCTACTGTCACAAGGGGGGAAAAATTTTGGAACATGGTGAAGGAGTACATAACAGACCGTGTCAGCGTCCTCAATGATCCATCGGTGCCTTACAACTACTGGGTGTCCAAGCTGGACACGTGGCACGAACTGGCGCTCTACGCCTTGGAAGTGCAGGCCTGCCCTGCCACCAGCGTTTTGTCTGAGCGGGTATTTAGTGCTGCTGGGGGCATTATAACAGATAAGTGTATCTGCCTGTCAACTAAAAATGCTGGCAGGTTGACTCTTATAAAAATGAACAAGGCCTGGATTGCCTCTGAGTTCTTGACTCCACCAAAGGAAAGCTGAGCTGATGAATATAAAGGCACTTTAAATGTTTTGCTTACAATGTACTCTATACGCTGTATTCCCATTCACCCCTTCCGCCACAAAAATGGGTATATGGTTGAATCTTTCTTTTCTCATCCTCCTCCTCCTCCTCTTCCATCATATCAACATGCTTATTCATCGAATATAATGTCCTCACATATATGCCCTCGCATATAATTTTTTAGAGGGTCATCTCACCAGCAGGCCCTCACCTACAATCTTTTACAGGGTCAACTCACCTTCAGGCCTTCTACTATAATGTTTTACAGGGTCAGCATACCTGCAGGCCCTCATCTACAATCTTTTACAGGGTCAGCTCACCTACATGCTCTTGAATATAATGTTTTACAGGGTCAGCTCACCTGCAGGCTCTAAAATATAATGTTTTAGAAGGTCAACTCACCTGCAGGCCCTCACCTACAATCTTTTACACGGTCAGCTCAACTGCAGGGCCTCAAAATTAATGTTTTACAGGGTCAGCTCACCTGCAGGCCTTTGAATATAATGTTTTACAGGGTCAGCTCACCTACAGGCCCTCACCTACAATCTTTTACAGGGTCACCTCATCTACAGGGCCTCGAATATAATTTTTTACAGGCTCAGCTCACCTACAGGCCCTCGCCTACAATTTTTTATAGGGTCAGCTCACCTGCAGGCCCTCCCCTACAATATTTTACAGGGTCAGCTCCCTACAGGCCCTCACCTACAATGTTTTACAGGGTCAGCTCACCTACAGGCCCTCAACTACAATCTTTTAAAGGGTCAGCTCACCTTCAGGACCTCGAATTTAAAGTTTCACAGGGTCAGCTCACCAACAGGCCCTCATCTATGATCTGTTACAGGGTCAGCTCACCTTCAGGGCCTTGAATATAAGGTTTTACAGGCTCAGCTCACCTGCAGGCTCTGAAATATAATGTTTTAGAAGGTCAACTCACCTGCAGGCCCTCACCTACAATCTTTTACAGGGTCAGCTCAACTGCAGGGCCTCAAAATTAATGTTTTACAGGGTCAGCTCACCTGCAGGCCTTTGAATATAATGTTTTACAGGGTCAGCTCACCTACAGGCCCTCACCTACAATCTTTTACAGGGTCAGCTCACCTGCAGGCCCTCACCTACAATTTTTTACAGTCTTAGCTCACATACAGGCCCTCACCGACAATCTTTTACAGGGTCACCTCATCTACAGGGCCTCGAATATAATTTTTTACAGGCTCAGCTCACCTACAGGCCCTCACCTACAATTTTTTATAGGGTCAGCTCACCTGCAGGCCCTCCCCTACAATATTTTACAGGGTCAGCTCCCCTACAGGCCCTCATCTACAATGTTTTACAGGGTCAGCTCACCTACAGGCCCTCACCTACAATCTTTTAAAGGGTCAGCTCACCAACCTCGAATTTAAAGTTTCACAGGGTCAGCTCACCAACAGGCCCTCATCTACAATCTGTTACAGGGTCAGCTTACCTTCAGGGCCTTGAATATAAGGTTTTACAGGCTCAGCTCACCTACAGACATTTTGCAGGGTCAGCTCACCTACAAACATTTGCAGGGTCAGCTCACCTACAGGCCCTCACCTACAATCTGTTACAGGGTCAGCTCACCTCCTGACTATGACAGCGAAGTCTTGCCTGTTGGTACTATGGCACACATATCTGACTTCATGTTAGACTGCCTTTCCCGCGGCCTGCGCGTTATACGCATTTTAGACAACACGGATTACTGGTAGTTCACCCTCCTCGACCCCCACTACAAAAAGAACTTCTCATCTCCAATTCCTTTGGTGGAGAGGACAAGCAAAATGGTGCTATACCAGATGGTCCTTGTGGAAAAATTGCTTCAAAATTTATAGGGCAGACATCCAAATGGTTCGTCGACGTCACAGGGACATGTGATCACCCAGAAGTTATCTAGAGTGAACACAGCGGAAGCAGGCCCTCACCCACAATGTTTTCAATAGTCAGCTAAGCAGCAGGCCCTTCAACATAATTTTTTGATGGTCTTCTCAGCAGCAGACCCTCAACCTTAATGTTTTAGAGGGTCAGCTCAGCGGCAGTTCCTCAACCATAATTTTTTCGATGGTCATCTAAGCAGCAGGAACTCTCTTATAATTTTTTAAATGGTCAGCCGAGCAGCAGACCCTCACCCCTAATGTATTAGAGGGTCAGCTCACTAGCAGGCCCTCACCTACAATCTTTTACAGGGTCATCTCACCAGCAGGCCCTCACCTACAAGTCCAGTCTCACTATCCAAGAGTCTGGTCAACACAATCCCCACCGCCGGGGGTCACATAACTAGTTAACACGGAGGAGTCTAGTTCGTTATCAGAAATTAACCAGACAAATCGCTCCTCCAACTCAGAATGGCCATGCACCACCACCCACAGAATTGAGAAAGAGCTATCAATCTGTCAATCCTTTCCGTGTCCGGGCCGGGCGACGTTTCCCGTGCTGAGTCAAATTAAGCCCCAGGCTCCACTCCTGGGGGTGCCCTTCTGTCAATTACTTTAAATTTCAGCTTTGCAACCATTCTCCCCCCGGAACCCAAAGACTTTGGTTTCCCGGAAGCTGCTCAGCGGGTCATGGGTATAAAGCCACCGAATCACCTGTCTTCGAACCTCCGACTTTCATTGTTTATCAATGAAAACATTTTTGGCAAATGCTTTCACTGTGGTTTGTCTTGCGCCGATCCAAGAATTTCACCTCTATGGACGCAATACCAATGCCACCAGCCTCCTTCTTAATGATGGCCCCAGTTCCGAAAACAAACAATATTTTTTGCAGAATTTGCACTTTATATTCAAGTAAGCATACAGGAAAGAATGTTTCCTAACAATTTTTCCTCTAAAGTCAATTTTATCTTTGGCTTTGGCGTACTACTCGGACAACATCGTTCACAGCACTGTCATGGGAGTCCAAGATACATCCAGACATCCTCCCCATGCTGTTCCTGGACCATTTCGGTGGTGTTTCCATCAATTTCTGACCTTTTGTTACAGGGCGCCGGCGTCAAGCTCTTTCTGCTCTGCACCACTGGCACTCTGCACAAGGAGAGGCGTGGGGACATAGCCTGCGTCCTCATCTCCATAGTAGCAGGTGGGCAGCAGGGGAGCCGAGCGCCGATAATGACGATCGGTGCTCGGTTGAGTTGTGCTGCTGTGAGTCACATGACGCTGGCCACGTCATGAGATTCACCAGCTAGGCCTATTTAAACAGGCAGCCTGCTGGCCACAGGTTGCCTGTGATTAAGGTGCTTCTTGGAAGATCCTTGGTGATATCAGGTCCAGTATTTAAATCCGTGCTCGTATGTTTCCCCGTCCTCGTGAAACCTTTTATTGTGGAAGTGGATGCATCTGAGGATGGGGTAGGGGCAGTTCTTTCGCAGGAACCTTCTATTCTCACTAACCTAAGACCTTGCGCATTCTTTTCCAGGAAGTTCTCCTCCACCGAGAGGAATTACGACATTGGTAATCGTGAAGTATTAGCCATTAAGTGGGCATTTGAAGAATGGAGGCATTATTTGGAGGGCGCTAGACATTGTATAACTGTTCTTACGGACCACAAAAAATTGTTGTTTTTTGAGTCTGCCAAACAATTGAACCCCGGCAAGCTAGATGAGCGTTATTCTTTACACGTTTTAACTTCTCCATTACTTTCAGGCCAGTAAGTAAAAACTTGAAGGCGGATGCTCTGTCCAGAAGTTTCTGTGCATTCCAACCTCCTAACACTCCTCCTGAACCCATCTTACCACCAAACATCATTGTGGATTCATTGTCTTTGGTACTGGCTTTTGATATTGAGGCTGCACAACATTTAGCTCCTGCGGAGACACCCACAGATAAGTTGTTTGTTCCTGGGCATTTCCATTTTTGGTTGGGTGAGTGTCATGATTCAGTTTTTTGTGGTCACCCCGGTAATGAAGCTACTAGATACTCGTGTCCAGGTTTTATTGGTGGCCTACGTTATAGAGAGATGTCAAGTCTTATGTGTCAGCTTGTGAGGTAAGTGCCAGGTCCAAAACTCCCAGAAACCATTCTGCTGGTGAACTACGACCACTGCCTATTCCTAGTAAACCCTGGTCTCATATTTATATGGTTTTCATAACTGACTTGCCTCCTTCTGAGGGTAAGTCAGTGGTTTGGGTTCTGGTGGATAGGTTTAGTAAAATGGTACACTTCCTCTAGCCAAGCTCCCTATTGCCAAGACTCTGGCTTCTGTTTTTATTGAGCAAGTGGTACGGTTGCATGGCATTCCTGAGAATATTGTATTGGATAGGGGTGTCCAGTTTGTATCTAAGTTTTGGAGAGCCTTTTGCCAGAGATGTGGGATATCATTGATCTTTTTGTCAGTCTTTCATCCTGAAACCAACGGACAAAGTGAGCAGCTTAATCAGGCTGTCAAATTATTTTTGCGGTTGTATATTTCTGATAATAAGCAGTTGTGGGTTGAGTTCGCCATCAATAATCGTGTGAACTCTTGCACTGGAGCATCTCCGTTTTTCTGCAACTTTGGTTTCCATCCTCAATTTAATTCTTCTTTAGCTGTTTCCTCACCTAACCCTGAGGCTAATAGGGTAACTTCAGAACTGTGCACAGTCTGTGCTCAGGTTCAAGTCAACCTGGAAAAAGCTCAGGAGAGTCAGAAAAGCAAAGCTAATCAAAGACATACCAAAGCGGTGGATTTTAAGGTTGGTGAGAAGGTTTGGTTGTCTACCAAAAATTTGTCATTAAAAGTACCATCTAGGAAATTTGAGCCACGATTTGTGGGACCATATGAAATCCTTGACATTATTAATCCCATATATTTTAGGTTAAAGTTACCAGACTCGTTCCGTATTCACAACGTTTTTCACAAATCGATGCTCAAGAAATATATTTCACCCATAGTTCCTTCTTAGGCAGTTCCTTCCCCGATACTGGTGAATAGTGATGAGCGGCAGGGCAATATTCGAATTCATGATAATTCGCGAATATTTGAGTGAATATTCACCAGATATACGCGAATTCGAAAATTAGTTATCTCCAGTCAATATTTTCTTGATTGCGGAAATCGGCAATTTTTAAATTTGCATTCAACACTACTCCTAGAATCAAAGATATTGCAGCCTTCTCATTGGCCCACAAGCTAGAAGTAGGGAGGGATCTCGTGTACTGTTCGTTATCGCCAGTCATTATTTTCTTGATGGCGGAAATCAGCAAATAAAAAATTTGCATTACGTAAAGTCGCATTATGAAAATTCTCATTTAACACTACTCCTAAAATCAAAGATATTGCAGCCTTCTTATTGATCCACAAGCTAGAAGCAGGGAGGGATCATGTGTACTGTCTAAAAAAAAAATCTTGAATATTGGAAACTACGAATATATAAATTGTAAATATTCGCAAATTGTCATAGTGACAATATTCACAATAAAAATTCGCAATTTGAATATTTGTAATCAACACTACTGGTGAACGGTCAAAATGAGTTTGTTATATCCCAAATCATTGATGTCAGGAAGGTTTGTAACTGTTTTCAATGGGAAGGTTTGTAACTGTTTTCAAGGGCTATGGGCCCAAGGAGAGATCCTGGGTGCCGGTGAACAGGATTCTTGCCACTAGGCTGATCAATAAATTTCATCTAACTCATCCGGAAAAACTTTTTTCAGTAATTTTGGGTCCGGTGGCCCCTCGTAGAAGGGGGGGAGGTACTGTTACAGGGGGCCAGTGTCGCGCTCTTTCTCCTCTGCACGACGGGCGCCCTGAGCAAGGAAACGAGCGAGGACATAGCCTGTGTCCTCATTTCCATGGCAGCTGATGGTCAGCAGGAGAGCCGAGCGCCGATAATGATGATCGGTGCTTGGCTGAGTTGGGCTGCTGTGAGTCACATGACGGTGGCCACATCATGTGACTCACCAGTTTGGCCTATTTAAACAGGCAGCCTGCTGGCCATAGGTTGCCTGTGATTAAGGTGCTTCTTGGAAGATCCTTGGTGATATCAGGTCCAGTATTTATATCCGTGCTCGTGTGTTTCCCTGTCCTCGTCCTCTCCTTGTTCTGTTGCATTCCCTGGTTGTGGCTCTCGGCCTGGTTTATTGACTTATCTATGGTTGCTCCTCTGGGTGTACTGTATTTCCTGGTTTTGACTCGGCTCAGCTCCGTTTTGCCCTTTGTCTGCTCCCTGGTACCGCTTGACCTCCTGTTACTGACCTTGCCAGCCTGACCAATCTGTGTGTTTTCTGTCTTGTCCATCTCTCCGCACTTACTCAGGTTAGGGACCGCCACCCAGTTGCGCTCCGTCGCATAGGACGGGTAAGTGCAAGTAGGCAGGGACAGTTGAACACTTCCCTTCCCCTACTTGTGACACCTTTTCCTGTGAACCAGGCATCCTCCCGACTTCAGAGCAGGGGGTGCCTGGTTTAATGCTCGGGTTCTCCTAATGATTTCCATTTTAACCGTCCATCCCGATGTGCTTGGCCAGAGCACCCGAACACCCGAGCACTGTGGTGCTCGATCAACACTACCTATAACTATAACTGTTATCTTGCTATTTTCAGCCCATTGCATTACTCATCCATCATGACCCCACAACTCTGACTATATATAGTTGTATCTTGCAGATCTCTAGGCTTTATAGTAACCCTTATTCCAGTATTATTGATACAGACATTGTGACCTTGGACCTCTTCTGGAGCAATCCTGTTCAGATGTTTCCATTGTGAAATATGTGGTGCTTTCACTCTCTGGTCTCCTAAACATTATGCCCTTTGTATTTATTGTTGTGGTCACATATGTTTATATCTTTGTAACCATCATAAATATAACCTGCATCACTGGGAGGCAGAAGACATTTTTTACCTGTAGTTCTCACCTGGCTGTAGTATGTAACTATTATGGAGCACTTTTTGCAATATATGTAGAACCCCGTACAGGGCAATCTTTGAATATCAACAAAATGGTATCCCTCATGTACTCAATGGTCACTCCATTATTTAATCCTATTATATATGGTTTAAGAAATCAGGAAAACAAGGCAGCCATCCGAAATTATCTCCGGATCTGCAGAAGAAACGGAAGAAAATAATTTTCTTTTACTGAATTCATTGATATAATTTGCAAAGTATAACCTCATTGATGGAGGATATATACATATTTTCTAATGCAAAAGTTTTGGCACTTCTCAAATAAAATATGTTGATTTTATAAGAATTCCATAATTTCTCATTTACTCAATTTAATTGTGGACTAAATTTAAATGCAATGAACTGAGACATATTTCTTTGTATCTGTGGTCTGTGCCAACTACTATGCATAAGCCTGCCTGAGTTCTCACCCCGTCCTCTTTTCTTTCTTTCCAGTGGTGCAGGCCCACCAGTGTCCTCCTGCCTGTCCCCAGAGTGTATTACTGTAATGATTCTCTGCCATTACACTCCGGCTATAACCTTCCTCTCCATCCATCTGCATTCTCTCAACTTTGTGTCTCCCTCCACAGTCTCTAGGGCACACACTCTATCTCCAGCCAATGACTGGCCACCTTAGGGTATTTAAGGCACGTTCCCCTGTAGGAAGGTGCCTGAGCAATAGGTTCTAGTACTCTATTTCCATGAAAAGGTGCACTACTTGTCTCATTGGATTTGACCCTTCACTGCCTGACCTCACCTCTGAGTGAAATCCAAACTGACCCTGAGCTGCCTGCCCTGACTTTGGATAGCACAATCTCTGGCTGCCCAGAACTCAGTCTGTTCTTGGCTGCAGTGTTTGCTGTAGATCCACCAATAAGTATAATACCTTTCTGTTATGTCCCCAGTAGGTATGATGTTCACTGTAGTGCCCCCAGTATTACTGTGCAGCCATGTTGTGCCTCCAGTACCTAGTTGGCCCCATATAGTTTAATCCCCCCTCATAGTTTCCCTATAGATGTAATGGCTCCTTAGTGCCCCAAGCACTTATGGTACCCCCTGTAGTGTTTCAAGTGGTTATAGAGCTTATGTAGTCAAAATGTCCCTCTCTCAGTACTGTCTTCCCCAAATGCCAGTTTAAAAAATGCTGATGCAGGCCAAAGACCTCTTCCAGGCTGTGGGCTGGGTTTTCAACTTTGGTCAAAGCTTTAATGGACCATGCCGCCTAAGTGTCAGTGCAGATGGTCATGATGATGTCATAAAATTGCAACTGTCTGTACCTTCTACTTTCTCATAGGCAATGGGACCAATGAGAGTAAGCAGGAAGCTAAGGGAGGCATTGGCTGCCCTTTCTCACCGCAGAACTTCAACAGTATTGCCATCCTGAGGAGAGCACAACAGTTGAACAGCCTGTGGCCCAACCTTTTGGGGCCCTGAATGTATTGACCTGGCAACCCTCCTGCCTCACAGGTGTCTGTTGGTCTCTGTGACTCAGAAGTCTACTGAATAGAGATTACATCAAAAGGTAGCTGCCTTGTGGATAATCTACAGTGGAGTACAGATCCATGTACAGGGGTTAAAGGGTGACAACCAAGGGGGGCAGTTAGATGCTGTCCTTGGGGTAGCATAAAGTCAAATCTGTTCAGAAGATTCCAAAGATCCACATCTGCTTCATAACAATATTTGGAATGTGTAAGAGATTGCATTAATAAGATTTTCTGAGACAGAAATCACTGGAGAAAATTAGACTGTTGATTGTGATTAGATATGAGCAAATTTTTCAAAAATTTAATTCGGATGCTTTGCTAAATTTCTCTAAAAAATTCACTTGGTAACATAGTATATAAGACCGAAAAAAGACATTTGTCCATCCAGTTCGGCCTGTTTCCTTCAATTTGATCCAGAGGAAGGCAAAAAACCCCTGTGAGGCAGAAGCCAATTTTCCCCACTTAAGGGAAAAAAATTCCTTCCTGACTAAAATCAGACAATCAGAATAACTCCCTGGATCAACGACCCCTCTCTAGTAGCTGTAGCCTGTAATATTATTACACTCCAGAAATACATCCAGGACCCTCCTGAACTCTTTATTGTACTCACCATCACCACCTCCTCAGGCAGAGAGCTCCATAGTCTCACTGCTCTTACCGTAAAGAATCCTCTTCTATGTTTGTGTACAAACCTTTTTTCCTCCAGACGCAGAAGATGTCCCCTTGTCACAGTCAGTCCTGGGGATAAATAGATAATGGGAGAGATCTCTGTACTTTTCTAAAGTGAATAACCCTAATTTTGATAACCTTTCAGAGTACTGTAGATCCCTCATTCCAGTTATTACTTTAGTTGCCCTCCTCTGAACCCTCTCCAGCTCTGCTATGTCTGCCTTGTTCACAGGAGCCCAGAACTGTACACAGTCCTCCATGTGTGGTCTGACTAGTGATTTGTAAAGTGGTAGGACTATTTTCTCATCACGGGCGTCTATGCCCCTTTTGATGCAACCCAGTATCTTATTGGCCTTGGCAGCAGCTGCCTGACACTGGTTTTTGCAGCTTAGTTTGCTGTTTATTAAAATTCCTAGATCCTTTTCCATGTCAGTGTTACCAAGTGTTTTACCATTTAGTATGTACGGGTGACTTGCATTATTCCTTCCCATGTGCATAACTTTACATTTGTCAGTGTTAAACCTCATCTGCCATTTCTCTGCCCAAGCCTCCAATCTATCCAGATCCCTCTGTAGCAGAAAACTGTCCTCTTCCTTGTCAATTACTTTACACAGTTTAGTGTCATCTACAAAAATTGATAATTTACTGTGCAAGCCTTTTACAAGATCATTAAAAAATATATTGAAGAGAATAGGGCCCAATACTGACCCCTGATGTACCCCACTAGTGACAGTGACCCAATCTAAGTGTGTACCGTTAATAACCACTAGTGTTGATCACGAATTTTCGAATTGCGAATTTTAATCGCGAATATCAGCACTTCGAGAATTCGCGAATATTTAAAATATCGCAAAATATATTCGCAATTGTGAATATTCGTTTTATGCAAATTTTTTATATGCAAATTTTCGCAAGCAAGAAAATAATGTCATTTTTTTCTTGTTTGCGAAAATTCGCATATAAATTTGCATACATTAGCATAAAATTTGCAAAAACTGGTATTTAAAAGGTATCTTTTATTTTAAAAGGTATCTTTTAAATGCCATTTTATGCGAATTGTTATGCTAATTTATGCAAATTGTTATGCTAATTTATGCACATTTGTATGTGAATTTTTGAAAACAAGAAAATAATGTCTGGAGATTACAAATTTGCGAATTTTCGAATATATGGCGAATATTCGCCCAAATATTCGCAAAATATCTCGAATTCGAATATTGCCCCTGCCGATCATCACTAATAACCACCCTCTGTTTTCTGTCACTCAGCCAGTTACTTACCCACATACAGACATTTTCTCCCAGTCCGAGCATCTTCATTTTATATACTAACCTTTTATGAGGTACAGTGTCAAATGCTTTGGAGAAGTTCCGAATTAATTTAGAATTTAAATCTAAAATATGCTCGCCTGCAGCGAGAGTATATCTCGGTGTACATCACCATGGTAGTGAAACATTTAATGTGTGTCAGTATGACAGGGAAGTCTCATACAGTATCTGGACATGCGCATCTTTGTGCAGGCCACCAAAACTCTTTGCTAATCCCTAGCTAAACCAAAAGAAAAGCATACATCAGCCTTTAGTAAAGGGGGAAAAACTGTGCGCCCCTGCAGGAGCTGTGTCCTAATGACTGTTTAGTGGAAGAAAAGAAGCACATGGAAGCAGTGCCAATAAAGTAGTGGAGACCCAATAACAGTATAAATGTTATTCACCCCAGTTTGAGAATCAAGACCCAGTAGCATTGCTTATCAATTAAACAAGGGCACTGTGCCTTACACAGGGATTGATGCAAACTTTGCTGTCTCCTATGGATCTCTTCAGCTTCAGATTACAGTTCCTGCATTGTCCCTGCAGTCTCCCTATGCTCTTTCTATGCTCTCTCTACAGTGTCGGAAAACTCTCTCTGCAATCTAGCTACACTGTCCCTGCACTCTCCCTATCCAATATTCTACAATTAAAGACTTTCTTGAACACTATCCCTAGCGCTTGACACATCTCACCCTATGCTCAACTCACAGTGAAAGGGCAGAGACCGAGCAAGATGAGGCTTTTAAAGGACTGTAACTCCACAAGGACTGGCTAGCTGCAGATTAGCTTTCTGCATAGCATTTTGGGTTATCTTGTATTCCCGGGCTTCGTACTTTCACTTTGTAGCATGTGTATCTGCCACAAAGCGCGAGGAAATTTGGATTTGTTGCGAATCAAATTTTTCCTAAACTTCGGATCGAATTCCACTTCAGATGCTTCACTTTGCTCCACACTAGTCTGAAAGTCTGAAAACATCCTTTACATAGAATTACCTAGAGCACATTTCCAAGGCAGCCTTATGTCACCTGGAGGCTTATGGGCTCAGTTCTGATTAGTTAGAATATAGTCTGGGCACAAGACTCTCTGGGAACCATAAAGGTGTACCGCTGACCATACTCTCCATGTTGTACAGAGCAATAGAATTGGACACACACTAGGGTGGCTAAAACATTAGGCAGCATATCAATAAGAAAGACATCAAGTCACAACTATTTATTTGACTATGGTTTTGGAAACTTTTTGAGGCTGCTACCTCACAATCACTTCCAGGTGTACATTGTTCATTTTAGGACATGGTTAGACACCTGACCCTGACACCTGATGCTGACTTATCGTCTTCATAGGTCATGGTCAAAGTAAGAATGAGCTCTAGATATACTTTGTATTTGTATGCTAAATTAAACAACCAAAGAAAGTCTATTGCTGAGCTTATAGCTTTGTGTCTGAAATGCTGTAAGATAACACATTACCTTAATATATGAGCGCATAGCTGATACCTCAGTGTTAATGCAATTGCCTCCTATGAGTGTTCATGTGTTCAAAACCTCTTTCAGCCTCCAAAAAATTAACATTTTAATAAGACCTAGATAAGAGGCAAATTCAAATGATGTGTGATGCTGATTAGAGTTGAGCGAACACCTGGATGTTGGGGTTCGAGAAGTTCGGCTGAACTTCACGAAAATGTTCGGTTTCGGGATCCGAACTCAGCCCGAACTTCACCCCGAACCCTAATGAAATCAATGGGAACCTGATTTTTTGGGCACTTAAATGGCTGTAAAATAGCCCTGTAAAGGGCTAGAGGGCTGCAAAAGGCAGCAAAATGTAGGTAAATGCCCTGCAAACATATGTGAATAGGGAAATGACTTAAAATAAAATAAAGTACAGAAAAATAATAAATAAACATTCTAAACTTCAGCCCAAGTGAGTGACAGTGGCACCGTCACCCAGCAAACAGAGGATGTGGCAGCAACGCCACCACATCTGTCATTGTCACCAAGCATCTCCAACAAATCCCATGGAAGTGTTCAGCTATCATCTGTCCCTCTCCCAAACACTGGAGAGAAAAAGAAATAGAAAGAGGAAGTACCCCCCTACCCATGGCTCTGAATGCCTTATTTCAAACTTCCTGGTCCCTTGAAATGCTGTCATTCTGTCTGGTGGACAGTTTTAAAAACCTTATGGTGGTGGCTGTCCCACAGTACGTGTATCCCAGCCGCCGCTTCTTTTTCAGGCGAGCCATCCCTTACCTACACAACCAAGTGGCGGACAAAATCAGATGTGCACTGTGCATCGCTATCTATTGCAACGTCCACATAATCAACAACACAGTGGGTAAATGTAGCGGCTGGCCCAAAGGCGGATAGCATTTTTGCGAATGTGCTTCCGCCCCCGAGGATTGCTGGGCATTTCTCTTTGTATCCTGTTACCTCCTCCACCTCCTACTCGGCTTCCTTCTCCTCTACCTCCTCCTCATCCACTTAGCGTAACACCTTCACCACCCACAGCAGCACAGCCAGGGGGAAATGACAGCAAGTTGTTTTAAAACTTGTGTGTTTGTGGGATAAACCCTGCAACGCGCAGGAGCTTTGGACAGGCATGGAACAAAAGCCTCCAGCCCGGCCTGGTGTTGTGCGCTAATGGGCGAAATATACTAGCAGGTCTGGGCCTAGCCGGTTTGACACACATCCCCTGCCTGCCACATGTGCTGAATTTGGGGTGCACACAACCCCCCCCCCCCTTCACTCAAACCATTAACAAACTATTTACAAATTTTCTTAAAAACATATTAAAATAACTATAATGCAGCTAAACTTACTATATAAACAAACAAAACTCTATACACGTCTTATCCTTAACTTAAGGCCAGTGACATCCAAGTGGCTCGAAGGGTGGGTTCCAGCACAAACATAGTTCCTGGCCTGAAACACAATTGTCCAGCCAGGGCACAGTTCTGGAGGATGAGGAGGATAAGTAGGATGAGGAGGAGAAGGAGGAACCGTGTTCTCAGCAGGGTGGCACCCAAGCCAGCTCACGGGCAGCTGGGTCACCAGCAGCACCTCAGAAGGCTGTGTTAGCATTGGCGAAATGTGGGAAAGCTTTGTCATCACGCCACAACAACCTGCACCACCAGCAGATCTGGAACGTCTTAGCAGGAGGCAGAATTTCAGCAACATGGTGGAAGAGTACACGTACTCAATGATGGGTTTGCCCAGGGGCGTAGCTACAGGGAAGCGTAGGAAGCACACTGTTTTGGGTCCCTGACCTAGAAGAAGCCCGTCCTTGAGGAGGAAGAGGAGGAGGACTAAAAGACTTTGTCAGGGCCCCCTCAACAGTATTATACAATGAAATTAGATACAGTGGCAGTATATACAGTGTAGAAAGCAGATGGAAAATAAACTCAAACAGCCTCACACCCTACACACTCAACACCCCCCCCCCCTTTTACTTAAACCATTAACAAACTATTTACAAATTTACTTAAAAACATATTAAAATAACTATAATGCAGCTAAACTAACCATATAAAGAAACAAAACTATATACACGCCTTATCCTTAACTTAAGGCCAACCAAATACAAGTGGCTCGGAGGGTGGGTATCTGCACCAACATAGGCCCTGGCCTGGAACACAATTGTCCAGCCAGGGCACAGTTCTGGAGGATGAGGAAGAGGAGTAGGAGGAACGCTGGGTTATACAGAGGACACAGACAATATACCTCCCTCAAAGAGGATAGCTTGTCCTTGCCTCTGAGCAGCCTGGCAGACATGAGCGACTACATGCTGGAGTGCCTGCGCAACGACCGCCCAGTTACTGCCACATTCAAACTTTTGCAGATTACTGGGTGGCCACCCTGCTGCATCCCCGTTACAAGGACAACGTGCCGTCCTTAATTCCCTCACTGGAGTGTAGTAGGAAGATGAGCCCGCTAGTAGACACGCTGCTGATGGCATTCACACCTGACACCGGGGACTCAGTGGAAGCACAAGGCGAAGGCAGAGGAGGAGAAGGAAGAATTTGCAAATGCAGCTGGGTCACCAGCAACACCTCAGAAGACAGGGTTATCTTGGGCAAAATGTGGGAAAGCTTTGTCATCACGCCACAACAACCTTCACCACCAGCAGATCTGGAACATCTTAGCAGGAGGCAGCATTTCAGCAACATGGTGGAACAAAAAACGTACTGACTAATGGGTCTGCCTAGGGGAATAGCTGCAGGGGAAGCAGGGGAAGCTACTGCTTTGGGGCCGTGACCTAGAAAGGGCCCATCTAGGAGGAGGAGGAGGACTAACAGTATTATACAATGAAATTATATACAGTGGCAGTGTAGAAAGCGAATGGAACAGCTGCTGGGCCATGTCTGAGAGAGCGATCTTTAGTAGCCACAGGCATAACGGCATGAAAGGAAGGGGTTTGCGCAAAAATTACTGGGGGAGGGGGGCCCCATTCAACAATTTGCTGTGGTGCCCAATCATTTCTAGCTACGCCAGTGGGTCTGCCCCATTCAACTTCTGGGTCATCAAATTGGGCACATGTCCTAAGGTTGCCTTTAACGCCTTGGAGGTGCTGGCCTACCCTGCAGCCACTGTATTGTCTGAATGTGTGTTTAGCATGGCTGGTGGCATTATCACTGACAAGCGCAGCCGCCTGTCCGCAGCCAATGTGGGCAAGCCTTCGTTTATTACAAAGAACCAGGCATAGATCCCACAGGACTTGTTTGTACCTTATGCAGAATAGACATGTATACCGGCCTCACCTAACCACTGTCATACTAATTTATTTTAAAAAATTCAAAACAAAAAAACAGCTATAGGCGACTACCTTTGGTTTCACAGCCCAAAAAGGCTTTATTTCAGAGAAGAATGTAACCGCCAATTGTAAGTTCCCTGTCAGTTATGCAGTGCAGGGGATTGTAACTTGCAAAAATGCTAATATTTCACCCAACAATTTAAAATCTATCCTTTGCCGGACAGTATTAAACTTGGCCAGCCACAGCTGGAACCACTGATTAACGGTATAGCTATTTTGGCAATTGAATTTCACCCCAGAACAAAATGTATCCTTTTCCGGACACTATTAAACTTGGCCAGCCACTGCTGAGACACCAGATTCACGGCGTTGCTATTTTTGGAATTGAATTTCACCCCAGAACAAAATATATCCTTTGCCGGACACTATTAAACTTGGCCAGCCACTGCTGGAACACCAGATTAATGGTATTTCTATTTTGCAACTGAATTTCACCCCAGAAAAAAATATATCCTTTGCCGGACACTATTGAACTTGGCCAGCCACAGCTGAAACCACTGATTTATGGTATTTCTATTTTTGCAACGGAATTTCACCCCAGAAAATAATATATCCTTTGATGGACACTATGAAACTTGTCCAGTCACAGCTGGAACACCAGATTTGCGGTATTTCTATTTTTGCAACAGAATTTTACCCCAGAAAATAAAATATACTTTGACGGACACTATTAAACTTGGCCAGCCACAGCTGAAACCACTGATTTATGGTATTGCTATTTTGGCAATTAAATTTCACCTTAGAAAAAAATATATCCTTTGCCGGACACTATTAAACTTGGCCAGCCACTGCTGGGACACCAGATTTAGGGGATTGCTATTTTGGCAATTGAATCTTACCACAGAAAAAAATATATCCTTTGCCGGACACTATTAAACTTGGCCAGCCACTGCTGGGACACCAGATTTAGGGGATTGCTATTTTTGCAATTGAATTTCACCACAGAAAAAAATATATCCTTTGCCAGACAAAAGACAGTATTACACTTGGCTAGCCACAGCTGGAACACCAGATTTAGGGGATTGGTATTTGGGCAATTGTATTTAACCCCTTAATGAAATATAGAAATTTCTATCCTGAGTTTCTAGGGGTGACAATTAGCACAGCCAAACCTCTGATGTAGGATATAGCAAAAAAAAACTAGTATTGATGGATTGATGCTTGTGCTGGTGCACCACAAGACACAAAATGGCCGCCGATCACCCCAGAAAAAAGTGACAGAAAAACGCTCTGTGCAGCCTAAAAACCAGTGAGCAATTAACTAGCAGAAGTTAAATGATTCACAGCTGTACATTGATCACTTCATTAGTTTTTTTTTCTGAGTTTTCCCTGCCTAATCTCGCCCTCACAGCAGCTGCGTCCTATCCCTTCACTGATCAGAGCAGTATGACGTGAGGCGCTACGTGACTCCAGCTTAAATAGAGGCTGGGTCACATGTTGCACTTGGCCAATCACAGCCATGCCATTAGTAGGCATGGCTGTGATGGCTTCTTAGGGCAATAAGTAAAACGCTAGCTGATTGGCTGCTGTGCAGCCCTTCAGAAAGCGTAAAGAAATCGCTGAACAATGAACGCGAACACCCCAAAATTTGGTACAAACCCGAACTATACAGTCCGGGTTGGCTCATCCCTAATGCTGATACTTTTTTCACTTGTCAGTGTCACAATGACTTTTAGGTTTACTGTGTTTTTGGTATACTACATCTCATAGTTAAAAAAAATAATAATACACTGTCTTCAGTGTCTAAAGCTATAGCTCAATGGTAAGACACTTGCTTTACAAGCAGTATTTATGGGTTGAAAACCCTTTTCAGGCTTCTAATAAAATTAATATTTTATATTATTTTGAGCTCTAGTTCAGAGACAAATTCAAGTGGTGTGTGATGTAAGTAGTCCTTTTTTATTTTATTAAGATTACATGGGCAGCACTATAGTAAGGGGACAATAATTTACTGTATCTTTATCGATTTCCAGATGACTGAGGGCTTTTTCATTTTTTGTTGTCTTGAAAGAGTCACTGTACAATATAATAATGTATTCTTATTTCTTAGGAAGGAGTCTAATTATCGGATCTGTAAATCATTTTATTGAAATTATTTGTTGGCATCTACCCAAACGTAAGCTGCAAAGATATAACCACTAGGAGTCACAATAGATTCACTTGCAGGATTCACTACCTCCTCAGAGATCTGCAAACAAACTTATCTTCTAAATGTGGTCTCCCTCTGCTATCTTACATGGCTCATACATTTATTCACCTCTCTCAAGTCTGTTTGCAGTCATTAGCAAGAATCACTATTTTTCTCGGACTCCTGACTGAAATATTTGAGTAGTTACTGTATGCAGAGTTGTGTCCTAGGCGTATACATATCTACTGTATATACATATTTATATATATTTAACACACAGTGTGCTATAGCTTCACCACACTGAGATTTGCGTAGATAATATTCATACTACTGCTTTATTCATAGGCACAATGTTTGCTGATGTAGACACCAGTAATGTGTGATAGCTTATGAGCATAGAGAAAGAAAATATCATTATGTGGTGGTGCTATAGCTTAGAGGTTAAGCTAATAATGTTGCATGTAGACATCCCCAGTTAGAATCCCCAGAGAGATCTGTCTACTTTCTAGTATATTTTTTTATTTAAAACCATATTAATAGCACTCAATAACAATAATAAACAATATATCATTAATAATAATAAGGCCTTACTATATTGAGAATATTGTTTGTTTATTTGTTTTTTTTTTGCTAAGACTTATTACTGGTTTATTCATAGACACTATATATTTATAAAGAAACCAGTAATATTTATTAGCTTTCTAAAGAACATTATTCTCAATATGACATGGACATAGAATTGTCTTATGTGATAAATAATGAAGAAAAAAAATCTGAAGAAAAAAACTTCATAGTCTCTTCTGAGATTCAAACCTAGGATCTCTAATTTAAAACCAAGAGCTTAAAGGGGTTGTCCGGGTTCAGCGCTGAAGCCGGACATACCCTGATTTTAACCCAGGCAGCCTTACTGACTTGAGCATTGGAGCATTTCATGCTCCGATACGCTCCTTTACCCTGCGCTGGGTCGTGCAGGTCAAGGGCTCTTTTTTTTACAATAACACACTGTTGGGCCTGCCCATCAGTGCAGGTGACGTCACCAGGCTTCCTGGCAGCCCTATGGACAGCCCAGTTCAGGAAAGGGCAAAAGAGAGCATCGATGCTCAAGTGAGGGGGGCTGCCTGGGTGAAAATGGGGTTATGCCTGGGTTCAGCTCTGAACTCGGACAACCCCTTTATCCTCTAAGCTATAGCATTACCTGAAGACTTCAAATTAAAATAATTCACTCTCTAACTGTCAGATGGATGAAGGGGTGTCATTAATAAAAATAAAAATAAAAATTAGATTTTCACAAACACTGCCACAAAAATTTGTCAGATGAAGGGGTGTTCTTAATTTTCGTAAACATTTATGACTTTCATACAGGCAGGTGGCAGACAGGATACTGGATGTGGAGGTCCTAGGCTGGTGTGGTTACACGTGGTCTGTGGTTGTGAGGCTGGTTGGATGTACTGCCAAATTCTCTCAAACGCCTTTTGGAGACGGCTTATGGTAGAGAAATGAACATTCATTGCACAGGCAACAGCTTTGGTAGACATTCCTGCAGTCAGCATGCCAATTGCACACTCCCTCAAACGTTGTGACTTCTGTGGCATTGTGCTGTGTGATCAAACTGCACATTTCAGAGTGTCCTTTTATTGTGGGCACTCCTTTTATACCCTTTTCAGCTGATTCCACATATATGTCTACAGAACCTGTTTTATTAAACGCTTATAGTAGAGCCCCCGACAGAGTGGAGAGTGTATCAGCAGTAAGTTTGTGTCGACGTCACTGATTATTTTACCCTTCCTTTGATCCGTCAGAACAATAACCCACAAAAAAAAGGATCCTGTCTGTGGAGCATAAGCCTTCACTCGGTCAGCATTTGCACAATAATCTATCAGTATTGCTAATGCCAAAAAAAACTGTGGATCTAAAACAGAGATGACACGTGAATGGAATATTTGTACGTCTTCTCTGTTTTGTACAGCAGCATGGATGGTCTAATCAGATGCTTCAGCCATTGGTGGGTGGAAATCCTGCCTGATCCATGCCTGATTCATCTTGACAAAAGTCAGTATCTCCACAATTTTGGTGGACAGTCGAGTTCTTCTTGGGGTAACAATTGCCCCTCGTTGCACTAAACATACGCTCTAATGCTACACTACTGCCAAGGCAGGACTGCTTTTCCAGGGCAAACTTGGCCAGTTGTAGCCACAAATCCAGTTTGGCTGCCCAGTAATCCAGTGGATCTTCAATGAAGGCTGTCAGGGTGCTATCCAAGTATGCCACCACTTGCTAGTTCAGGTCCTGCTCCAGGTCTTCCTGCTGCTGCTGGTGAGTAGTTTTTTCACTAAGAAATCTGCTCATCAGCAACTCTAGACGCAGGCTGCTTCTGATGGAGCTGGTACTGCTCCTACCACCACACCCCTCCCCAGCAGCCATGGCAGTGGAACATGAGCACAGAGGGCCCCCCCCAGTCAGACCTGCAAGAGGATGGATGATGGGACAGATAGGCAGCGGCCAACTGAAAACCTAAGATGCCTCTATAGAAGTTAATTTTGTCCTCCCGCTCAGTGGGTGCAAAAAAGGACCCCATTTTGGACTGGTAGTGAGGGTCCAACAAGGTGGAGATCCAGAAGTCATCCTTCTGTCTAATGCTGAAAATTTGGCCATCACTATGCAAGCAAGTGATCATGCAACGGGCCATTTGTGCAAGTGACTCAGAGTGACTCCCTGCCTCCATCTCCACTGTATACTGCCATGCTATGTGTGCGTCCTCTGCCTCGTCTTCCTCTTCACCCTGTAGCTCCTCTGGCTGCTCCTGCTCTATTGTCACTTGAGTAGAAAAACAACCCATTTTGTTACATATTGCCTGTGCTCCAATGTCCTCCTTCCCCTCCTCCTCCTCTTCCAGTTTAACCCCCACAGGGTTCATGTGGCCTTCAGACCTAGGCTCCACGTCTCCAGTACCCTGACCAGCCATATTTTCCAGCATCTGTTCTAGGATATGAAGCAGTGGAATGACTTTGCAAAAAATGGCCGGGCCCTTAAGGTGAAATAAGGCTGAGTCCTTAAGGGGTTAATAAAATAAAAAAGGACTACTTATATCACAGACCACTTGAATTTGTCTCTGATCTAGAGCTCAATAAAATAAAAATATAAATTTTATTAAAAGCCTGAAAGGGGTTTTGAACCCATGAACACTACTTGTAAAGCAAGTGTCGATTTTAGCCACTACTAGTGCCTGGTGTAGGGCTAATGCATCATGGCATCGATCCAGCTACGTTTATATGGTATCCAGTAGGTTTAGGGGGGCACCTTATTGTCGCAACATCACCTGTAATTGCTGCTATTTTATAATTATTTAACTATTTATATGTTGTATGATGATCAATAAAAAAGTGTTGTTATATTTTATGTGGACTTTTGTTGGTGTTTGTTGCATATCCTATGATCATTTTCAGGTCAATGGGATGGATTACCACTAAGCTACCAGCTTGATTTGTATAAGTCTATGTGATTTAGCATACAAAAACACAGTAAACCTAAAAGTCATTGTGACCCTGACGAGTGAAGAAAGTCAGATATGAGCGTCACACATCATTTGAATTCGCCTCTTATCTAGGGCTTCATAAAATGTTACATTTTTTAGAGGCTGAAAGGGGTTTTGAATACAAACACTGGATGTGAAGCAATTGCATTACCACTGAGCTATCAGCTTGTATAACACTGTAATGTGTTAGCTTACAGCATTTAAGACACAGAGCTTTAAGCTCAGCAATAGACTTTATTTGGTTGTGTGATTTAGCATACAAATATGTAGTATATCTATAACTCATTCTCACTTTGACCCTGACCTATGAAGAGCATAAGTCAAACTCAAGTGTCAGAGTCAAGTGTCAGTCAGGTGTCAGGTGTCAGATTCAGGTGTCAGTGTCAGGAGTCAGGGTCAAGTGTTAGGGTCAGGTGTCACACTGGCATTATTTTGATACTTGACTATGATATCTGACCATGTCCTAAAATGAACACTGTACCGATCAGTGTTCTATAAGATCCCACTAATCTCCTGCTACTTTGTGAGCCATGAGAACTTGCAGTTTGTCTATTGTTTCCAAGGCTAGACTTCTGTGGTGCTTTAACTTTGGTTCTGCTGAACTAAGGGAGGTCTGGTTGTTGAATCTATATATATGGGGCAGAGTGTAAGTTATTATGACATCTTAAACTAGAAAAACTCAACTCAGTCAAATGCTGGTGTGAGATATTACACTACCAGCTAAAAGGGGAAGCCCTTTCTCTCCCTTTTCCTCTCATAATCTCCCTTTAGCTCTGTCAGGGAAAACCTCCCTTTATGTCTTAAGCTGCTTTCAGAGGGCCATATTGTAGGTATATCATGACCTGGATAAATAAGAACCTTCACAGACATAATGTAGGTGTTGTTTTTGCCTGCTTTACAAATACAACACTCTGATCTCCCACAGTACATCAGAACCAGAATTTCAGTGCTGCATCAGTAATATGGGGAGCAGAAAAGCATCCACACTACAGCCATCTGAAAGTGGCCTTATACTGCAGATATTTGATATGTGTGCAGTGAGTGCAGAGATTCTGAGAAGCGGGACACCGTAATAGGGAGGACCAGATGTCTTTCTGTTTTTGGTAAAAATTGGGGTGGACATACAACATGGGCAACCTGTGGAATTGAACAGGGGCACAGAAGGTGAGGGTGTCTGCTGTCACCTTAATCCCTAGAGAACCCTGTGATTTTCCATGTTTTAATTTTTGTTTTTCATTCCCCACCTTCCCAGAGCGATAACAGTTTTTTTATTTTTCCATTCACATAGCCGTAGGAGGTGTTATATATATATATATATATTTTTTTTTTCAGGACAAGTTATACTTTCTAATGGCAGCATTCAATACTGCATATGATAAAATGAGGAGCTGGAAAAAAAATTCAAAATGGTTTGGAACTGCAAAAAATTACACAATTACATCACAGTTTTATGTTTGTTTGTTTTTTTTGTTGTTTTTTTTATGGCGCTCCCCATATTGAAAAATTGACCTGTTACCTTCATTCTCCAGGTCCAGGTGTAATACACTGTATAGGAAATAATAATAATAAATAACACATTAATAATAAAATACTACTACTACTGCTACTTCTTACTTTGGGTTGATAGAAGCACATTTTGGATCATAGATCCAAAGTAGCTTCATTCAAAACTACATTTGAATGCTCTACGGAGATCCGTCTCCATGCAGCATTCAAATGCATGGGCTCCGACGAGGTGAAATTCATTATCTCCGAACTCACACGAGACTTCGTTGAATAACTTTACCATTCGATAATTCAACTTGAAAACAATTTTAAAACTGGGATCCGAACTCGGCTTCGGTACCCAGTTACCAGTAGGCACCAAAGCCAACTTTAGATCCCAGTTTTAAAGTTGTTTTCAAGTTATAAGACTTCGGAGATAACAAATTTCACCTCACCGGAGCCCATACATATGAATGATGTATGGCGATAGAATTCCGTACAGCATTCAAACAAAGTTTTGACCAAAGCAACTTCGGATCTAGGATCCAAAGCTCGCTTCACTCAACCCTAATATTATTATTATTATTATTATTATTATTATTATTATTACTAACATTTGTGAATTTTATATAGTTAGGTTAATGTTTTAAAAATGAAATGTAGAAGCCATACAGGAGAATGTTGTATGAATGAAGGGTATTCTATCTGTTTTGCTGTATCGGCACTGTATATTTGAATATATCGTAGACCTGTGCGCGGTAACATTTCTCAAAAAGTTTTACTTTGACCACCTTCACATCTCCGGAGTTCACCAGATGAGGAAATTCCAGATATTGCCATTCACCACCGGACCCCATAGACTAGAATAGGATCTAATGCCGAACTTCAGCTGGGAAAAAAAAACATGCAACATTTTTTGTCTAAACGAAACCTACCACTCATGCTGGAAAGTGGCCAGATCTCATTATAGTCTCAGGAGTCTGGTAGTGAACAGCAGTATCCGGCAATGCCAGATCCAGTGAACTCCTTATTTATTATCCATTTCATGTCTCAAGGACTAACACTGACTTATAGGATAGCTACCATACATCTGGTGGCATCAGAGGCATAGCTTGTTCAAAGCTCATTTGCATTCCTTCTTCCCAGAATTCCAGAGGAGCATGTACAGCCTAAATTCATGTTGATTAAGGCACTATCTGCAATGAGATATAGTACCCCCCCAAACACCAACTGATAGAAAGTGTAACCAGAGTCAAAGGTAAAGCAGATTCAAAAAGTGACAGAGCAATAGGCAAATGGGTAGCCAGACAGTACAATGTCAATATTATTGCAAATCAGTAAGGGTTAACCCAAGAGAGTAGTCAAATGCAAAGTAGTAAAACACAACACTGTGAAATCACACCTTTTGCAGAACCCAATAACCTGCACCAGAGATTGTACAGAGCAAATACAAATAGAAGACCAGGCAACCTGGTTTACCAGCAACCTAGCTGGTCCACTGACTGAGCTTCCCGATTCTCCACTAATATTCTCTGTGCACACACTGACCAGCATGCCTGCTTACACTACCTAGAAGGCGGCATTTGGTGGGAAGAGACATTGCAGGAGCTACAGAAGGTAAGTAAAGCATGTTACAAAAAGAAAGGACCTCAGAGAAGTGTGGCCTCCTATGTACAGCACCTATTCTAAGCTGGATTTGATTGCTATATAGCCATCAGATAAACTCTAGTTTGAGAGTCCGAGAGGTATATAATGTATACATAACCCACATAAAAAGTGACTTGAAGACTTCTCCCACTGATGAATAATCTTTGTAGTGTTTGCTTCCAAGACTTTTTTAGTACCTAATTTTTGTGTCATATCCTTAACTTACTATGCAAAACTCTCTGACATGCTGCTCCCAAAAATAATAGTCCCAGTCACATAGTGTCCATTAAAATATTCCCATACACATAGTATCCACAATTGAGCCCTCCCAATTGTCACGACCTTGGTTAAGGTCGCGACGGTGTTGTTGCCAGCGGCAATGTGTCGTCTGCACGTGGAGGCTGCTATCCCGTTGCCTCACGTGCGGTTGCCATTGGCAAGGTGTCACCCTCTTTGCGGTCGTGGCTTTTGACCTGCTGCCTCACATGCGCTTGTCGTTGGCAACGTGTTGTTGCGTATTTCATGTGGGGGCAGGGCCACGGCAGCTCTGAGTTGGTGTGGTGACACAAAGCCACACACGCTGTTGCCGGTGTCAACATGTGGTTTAGCATGTGTGTGCTCACCTTGTTTGAGAGCACTTTCCTTGGGTGTGGTTTACACATGGTTAATGTTGGGGTGCTGGGTGTGTCCTCTGGCCTCCTTAAGTGTCTGTGTTTGGAGCCTGAGTTCAGTTTGTTGGTCTCCAGCCTTGGTGTGAGCATGTGCTGGAGGTGGTTGCTTGCACCCATGTTATGTCTGTGTGAGTCGCCCTTATTTGTTATATTGTTTTCTATGTATTGTTCCCTATGCTTTGTATTCTATGTAGCCTCTCCAGTGTGCAAGTGTGTACCCCTTCCCCACCTGGTGTAGTTGTATGGTGTGGGTATGCGAGGAGCTTGTAGTCACTGTGTGTGTGCTCCAGAAGGGGCTTGCTTTCCCGGAGGGGTTTAAGCAAAGACCAGATGGTGTGCTTCCCTGCCAGGATCTCCCCCCATGCATCTGGTGTTCGCATGGGGGTCCCGGAGGTCCTGGCGCTGGTTCGTAATCTCCAGGGCGGCAGGTAAGTGTGGGTTCTCTATATGTATCTCATGTTACTTGCCTGCCATGCGAGCGCACACTGTCTGGGTCTCGGCTGCTGTGGGGGCCTCTGGAGACTCCTGCTCATCCGTCGTCTAGGGTGAGCAGGTGGTCTCTGCCCTGTTCTTATCTGAGGGCGATGCAGGGTTGGCAGGGCCATAGGTACGTAGGTATGAGCCGTCCCACCTTCAGGGTCCGCTCATACAGCCAGGAGACCAGGGCCAGTTTTAGGGACGTGCCAGGAGGTCACCTGCTCCCTTTATCCCTGTTTGTAGGCCCGGCGGTCGAGGATAGTGCGTGGCGGGGGGTTTTCCCCACTCTCCGCCGTGACACCAATAATCTGAACCTCGTTGAGTCTGCAGACCATTAAACTGAATGTAGAGGTTTCATAACCAAAACACTTCTCTAACTAATCCCTGTTCTACTGATATTTATGAATTTTTAATCCATTTGCATGTTTTATCTTCCCAGAGAATTTACTCCAACATTGTCGATCCAGCCAGTATTAGTAGCAATCTCATTCAGCTTCAGTAGCTGGTTATTTTCATTCCATCAATGTCTTGACACCAATTTGTAAGTCTCCATAAGATACAACATAATAGTAAACATATTGTCCATCATTTCATTCATCTTCTACAATGAACCAGACAATGATAACTGAAATATTTCTCATCGGCTTCCAAAACCTTGAAGATGTTAGGTTCTTCATCATCTTTATATGTCTGGTCTTGTACTTTGCTACAATAACTGGTAATATCATCATCATTTTGTTGGTTTCCACCAGTCCTCACCTCCGATCCCCAATGTTCTTCTATCTTAGTCAACTCTCCTTCTCGGATATGTTGCTCATTTCCAACATTGTCCCTTTCCTGGTGCATATTATACTATTGAATGGTGGACTAGTGTCCCTTAAGGGTTGTATAACTCAATTCTTTTTCTATGGTCTTTCTGCAACTACTGAGTGTCTTCTGCTGACAGCAATGTCCTATGACCGTTATCTTGCTATTTGCAGCCCATTGCATTACTCGTCCATCATGAGCCCACAGCTCTGTCTATATATAGTTGTATCTTGCTGGTCTCTGGGCTTTATAATAACTCTGATTCCAGTATTATTGATACAGACATTGTGGTTTTGTGGTCCCAATACCATTGACCACTTCTTTTGTGACCTTGGACCTCTTCTGGAGCTATCCTGTTCAGATGTTTCCATTGTGAAATATGAGGTGCTTTCACTCTCTGGTCTCCTAACCATTATGCCCTTTCTATTTATTGTGGTCACATATGTTTATATCTTTATAACCATCATGAAGATCACCTGCATCACTGGGAGGCAGAAGACATTTTCTACCTGTAGTTCTCACCTGACTGTAGTATGTGCCTATTATGGAGCACTTTTTGCCATATATGTAGTACCCCGTACAGGGCAATCTTTGAATGTCAACAAAATGGTATCCCTCATGTACTCAATGGTCACTCCATTATTTAATCCTATTATATATGGTTTAAGAAATCAGGAAATCAAGGCGGCCATCCGAAATTATCTCCGGATTTGCAGAAGAACCTAAAGAAAATGATTTTCTTTTACTGAATACATTTATATAATTTACAAAGTATAACCTCATTGACGGAGGATATATAGATATTTTCAAATAAATAAATAAAATATGTTGATTTTATAAGAATTCCACAATTTCTCATTTACTAAATTTAATTGTGGACTAAATTTAAATGCCATGGACTGAGACATATGTGTTTGTATCTGTGGTCTGTGCCAACTACTATGCATAAGCCTGCCTGAGTTCTCACCCTGTTCTGTATTGCCAGTGGTGCAGGCCCACCAGTGTCCTCCTGCCTGTCCCCAGCGTGTATTACTGAAATGATGCTCTGCCATTACACTCCGGCTATAACCTTCCTCTCCATCCATCTGCATCCTGTCAGCTCCGTCTCTCCTCCCACAGTCTGTATGGCACACACACTCTCTCCAGCCAATGACTGGCCACCTTAGGTTATTTAAGGCACCTTCCCCTGTAGGAAGATGCCTGAGCAATAGGCTCTAGTACTCTATTTTCATTAAAAGGTGCACTACTTGTCACGTTAAATTTGACTCTTCACTGCCTGACCTCACCTCTGACTGAAATCCAAACTGATCCTCAGCTGCCTGCCCTGACTTTGGATAGCACAATCTCTGCCTGCCCAGACCTCAGCCTGTTCTTGGCTACAGTGTTTGCTTGATTCCTTAGTGCTCCACACAGCAGGGGTGTTGCTAAGGTCTGAAAAGATTTTGGGCCTAAACCCAACCTCCCATCTCCAATTCTGAAAGCAGATCTGGACAGGAGAATACAGCAACACATTCCTCTTATCCAATAATGTCTCTTCTGAAGTAGACATTATCTTTCCTCATCTTCTCCATTTTGCACAGACCACACATGACAGCATCTTTCAGCCCAGTCTATTCGCTGCCGAATTTATCACACAGACATCTCAGATTCCTCACCTTTTTATCATTCTCCTCCTCCTGATGCCCTAACAGTGTTATCCTGCTGCTACCACCAATACTGTACCCTCTGTGCTCCCCAATGCCCCAATGCCCCCAAATGCTACACTGTAGAAATACCAGTGCCATATAGATGGTCCCCAAAGTGCTCCTAAAACTTCCACTAATAGTAATAATCTCTCAGAGTGCCTTCATTAGTAATAGTGCCCCATACAGTGATAATGTTCCTCGAGAGTGTCCCTATTAGTAGTATGGTGATCCATATTGTGCCCAATAATAATGCATCAAAGGAAGTACTAATGTCCCCAGTACCCCTGTTAGTAATAATGCTTCCCAAAGTGCCCCCAGTATCAATAGGGCCACTTTATAGAGGAACCAGTAGTTATCATGCCTCATATATTGTCCCTTGTAGTTATAATGCTCCCTTTTGTACACCCAGTAGATATTATGCTCCCTATAATGTGACCAATAATTAAAATGGCCCTCCGTTATGCCCCAGTAGTTATAATGTCCCGCTGTAGAAGCCCCAGTAGTGATAATATCCCCTTGTAGAGCCCCCAGTAGTTATAATAACCTCTATAATGCTTTAAGTAATTATAATGCCCCTTCTGGTACCTACAGTAGATATAATGCCCCTATATTGCGCCCAACAATTATAATGTCTCCTTGAAGTACCCCAGTAGTTATAATTCCCTTATAGTGATTCAAGTAGTTGAAACTTGTAGTACCCTCAGTAAGCATAGTAACCCCTGTAGATCCACCAATAAGTATAATACCCCTCTGTCATGTCCCCAGTAGGTATGATGTCCACTGCAGTGCCCCCAGTATTACTTTGCAGCCATGTTGTGCCTCCAGTACCTAGTTGCCCCATATAGTTTTAATCCCCCATCATAGTTTCCCTGTAGATGTAATGGCTCCTTAGTGATCCCAGCACATAGTACCCCCTGTAGTGTTTCAATTGCTTATAGAGCTTCTGTAGTCATAATGTCCCTCTCTCAGTACTGTCTTCCCAAAATGTCAGTTTGAAAAATACTGATGCAGGCCAAAGATCTCTTCCAGGCTGTGGTCTGGGTCTCTGGCTTTGGTCAAACCTTTGTGGGATGATGCTGCCTAAGAGTCAGTGCAATTTTAAAAATTTGCTTTGGATACATTGCAGAATTTTTCCAAGAAGTTCACTTGGTTCCGAATTAATTCGTCACGAAGTGATTTCAATCTAAAATATGCTCACCTGCAGCGACAGTATATCTCGGTGTAAATCACTGTGTTAGTGAAATATTTAATGTGTGTGTGTCAGTATAACAGGGAAGTCTCATACAGTATATTGACGTGCGCATCATTGTACAGGCCACCAAAACTCCTCGCTAATCCCTAGCTAAACCAAAAGAAAAGCATACAGCCTTTAGTAAAGGGTAAATAAAAAAAAAACCACTGTGTTCCCCGGCATGTGCTGTGTCCCAATGACTGTTTAGTGGAACAAAAGAGGCAAATGGAAGCAGTGCCAATACAGTAGTGGAGACCCAATAACAGTATAATTATACATGTTATTCACGCCAGTTTGAGAATCAAGACCAAATTGCATTGCTTATCTATTAAACAAGGTGGACACTGTGCCCTACACAGGGATCATGCAAACTGATCTGTCTCCTATGGATCTCTTCAGCTTCAGATTGCAGTCCCTGCACTGCCCCTGCAGTCTCCCTATGCTCTTTCTATGCTGAAAACTCTCCCTGCAATCTAGCTACACTGTCCCTGCACTCTCCCTATCCAATATTCTACAATTAAAGACTTTCTTGAACACTATCCGTATTGCTTGACACATCTCCCCCTATGCTCAACTTACAGTGAAATGGCAGAGACCGCGCAAGATGAGGCTTTTAAAAGGCTGTAACTCTACAAGAACTGACTAGCTGCGGATTTGCTCTCTGCATGGCATTTTCGGTTATCTTGCATTCTCGTGCTTCGTACTTTCACTTTGTAACACGTGTATCTGCCATTTTAGGGGGGAAAAACTATTCGTTACCACAAAGCGCGAGGTAATTTGAATTTTTTGCAAATCAAATTTTTCCTAAACTTCAGAATGAATTCCACTTTGGATGCTTTGCTTTGCTCCACACTAGACTGAAAGTCTGAAAACATCCTTTACATAAAATTACCTAGAGCACATTTCCAAGGCAGCCTTATGTCACCTGGAGGCTTATGGGCTCAGGTCTTATTAGTTAGAATATAGTCTGGGCACAAGACTGTCTGGGAACCATAAAGGTGTACTGCTGAGCATACTCTACATGCCTTATGTTGTACAGAACAATAGAATTGAACACACACTTTGGGGTGGCTAAAACATTAGGCAGTATAGCAATAAAAACTACATCAGGTCACACCTATATGACTATGGTTTTGGAAACTTTTTGAGGATGATACCTCACAATCACTTCCAGTTGGACCACATACAGGCATGGACATCAAAAGGAATATTATCCATGAAAGTATTAGTAGTGTCAAAGTAGAATTTAACAACTGGCCTGTGGGGTGCAATTCCCTTTGGTGGTAAGAAAAGAAGAAATGTAAGACTTACTGAAATTTGGAAAAAAACTAAAAAGTTCAGCTAAGTATTGAAATAAGTAAAAACATTCTTCACGACAACTAGATCTCCCCTCCCCGCCCAGCTTCCCCTCCCTGGTATTATTCCTGGTCATGGGACCAGACATTTTGTGGAAGCCCAATGGAATGATTTACATGTTCATTGGGAATATTTAGGAGACAATCACCAATCACTCTCAATCACCATAATTTGTTTAGTAAATATATTGAGATATGGGGTTGTGCAATATGATGGGAGAAACTGTCAATTTTCTTTGTGAAACGCAGTGAAGGTGTGAACTGAAAGAGATGCGTTTTCTGTAGGGATTATTATAATTTTAAAAATATTTCAAATTTTTTTATTTTTTTTTCCAAGATTTTAAATATTAAAAGTTTTGTGCGGTTTGTGTGTGTATATATATATTTGTGGTCGGGGCTACATGACACGTAACCGTCTACCTGCCTACCTAACTAGGCTAAGCGGCTTGAGTTGTGCCATAACCGCTGCGTAGGAGGAATGCCTGAAGGGGGGCATGCCCTGCAAGGTGTTTATGAAAATAAGGGTGGGTTGGGAGGGTGTGCAGCAGCCGTCGACACGCCCAAGGGAGGCGCCTGCCTGGTATAAATGTGCTACTTACGCCCCTCCCACAAATACAGGCCAATAAACCGGCCTTCTAACTTGTGGTCGGGGCTACATGACACGTAACCGTCTACCTGCCTACCTAACTAGGCTAAGCGGCTTGAGTTGTGCCATAACCGCTGCGTAGGAGGAATGCCTGAAGGGGGCCAAAAAGCCAACTAAATGATACACAATAGTACGTAACACTAACATGAGCAACCTCTGGAATGCAAGAACATCTCTCAACTAGGCTGAGGTATGAACCTATTGAACATGCAGAGCGCCTAAATTCCGGATAACATGGAGCCAGAACTATTGTTCCCAGAGGCAGCACATGCTGCACCTGACCTCAAGGAAAGGCCAGATAGCTGTTGGTTTGGACCCTAAAATGGGACACTGGGATAGGACATGCCGCATAACTGAGAAGTGGTGAGGGGTGCCGTGAGGACCGCGACAGAGTACTCTTAGGTCTTGGTCTGTTACTGCTGCCAGTAATTACTAAAAGACACAAAGCCGGGCACCCTGAAAGGAATGTCGGAAAGAGAATGATTATATTGGGGCCAAAATGGCAATGAAACCAGTGCCAGCAACAACACCAACATGACCAACCTCTGGAATGCAAGAACATCTCAACTAGATTGAGGTATGAACCTAATAAACATGCAGAGCGCCACTGACCTAGCTTCCGGATAAGTGGGCCGGAACTATCGTACCTAGAGGCAGCATATGACGCACCTCACCTAAAGGAAAGGCTGATAGATGTAGGTTTCAACCCTAATTTGGACATAGGCATGCGGTCATGCCGCACGACAAAGGTGTAAGTAGAGATGAGCGCAAAGACCCACATTCCACCTTGCAACGCCAGACAAACAACCTGCATCACATTCGTCGCGCTTCGCGATATAGCAATATTCGTTATTTCGCATGCAATATCATGACTAGCGACTAATTCGAGTAATATTTATGCGACGCATAAATTGTTCGTTATTAATAATGTTTAAACAGCTTTACACGTATAGAAAGCTTGAAATGGCGGGAGTCATTTGAGTGAATGGAAGGGGCAAAAGGCATGTGGAAATCCGTACAATACACTCAGCGTACTGGAGTCTGACACGACCTGTTAACGCTAGGTAGGTAAGGGAATACAAACCGCGAATAGATTAATGCGATTATTCAAGTGACGAACATTATTAAAACTCTATCGTTTAATCTCTACTGTGACAGGAATAGTGGAACTGTGAAAGAAGCAACAAAGGTCGGGGAAATTATGTCTGAATATAATTTTTTTTTTTTTTCTTCCAGATACAGTTTCTTTATCACTCACTATCCATCTCAAGAGCGAATATACGCAATTGCGAATATGGGGTCAAGTATTTAACATATTCGCAAACCTCAAAATCACAATATTCAAGATCAAACTCGCCTTGCGAATACTCGCGCCCAACACCAGTGGCGAGTGGGCCATGGGAACCCCAACAGAGTACTCGCAAGGCCTTGGTTTGTTACTGCTGCCAGTAATTGCTGATAGACCCGAACCGGGCACCGTGAATAGAAAGTCGGAAAGTAAATGATTATATTGGGGCCAAGAAATGGTAACAAAAGCAGTGCCAGCGAAAGCATCTGAAGAAAAAATAAAATAAAATGGTTGAAACTGCCGTGCCCTGAGCGACGTGTACAGTTTGACGTTGCGATACTGCAACCTGATGAAAACGTGACTTACCCAACACTGAACTTATAGCAACGTATAAAGAAACATCAAGTAGCGAGTTTGTAAGCTGATAAAGTTTCACACATACTTACTTTCCATTTAATTTAAGTTCCCCCCCCCCCCTGCTACCTTAGCAACAGTTGTAATTGACCACACCAACTAAGAATGGAGAGCTGTTACGTGACCTGAAGAAGCAAATGACATGCAAAGATGCTCCTGGCTGTGGTAGTATGCCAACACTGACGTGAGGCCTGTAGGCATCAGAACCAACGAAATGGTTGACACCGCCGAGGCCCGAGTGACGGGTCAGGTCTGATGTTGTGACACCGCAAACTGATGAGAAATGACTTACCCAACATTCTGGACCTATAACAACCTAAAAATAAAACGTCAAGTAGCAAAGCCCACAACCTAATGGGAAATCCACACATGATGTGATTTTTTTTTTTTTTCCCCACTACCTTAGCAACAGATGTAACTGACCACACCAACTGAGAATGGCGAGCTGTGACGGGACCTGAAAAGCAAAATTACATGCAATTAATAAAGCTGGCTGTGGTAGCATGCCGACACCGACACGAGGCATCGGAACCAACAAAATGGTTGAAACCGCCGAGGCCTGAGTGACGGGTCAGGTCTGATGTTGCGAGACCGCAAACTGATGAAATGTGACTTACCCAACATTCAGAACCTATAACAACCTAAAATAAACGTCAAGTAGCAAAGCCCGTAACATAATGTGAAATCCGCCCATAATGTGATTTTTTTTTTTTTTTTTTTTTTCCCCCCTACTACCCAAGCATGAGAAGTAATTGACCACATCAACTGAGAATGGCGAGCTGTGACGTGACCTCAAAAGCAACGAATGACATATAAAGACAATCCTCACTGTGGTAGTATGCTGACACTAACACGAGGCATGCAGTAATATAAACAACCTGTAGCACACCACTCCGCTATAGGCGAGTACATGCAAACGTCGCCACCATCAGCACATGCGCCCAGTAGAGATGTGAGCGTATAAGCCGTAAAACCAAACAAAACTCAGTTCTCGGCAAAAGCCACGCTTCTATCTATTTTTAGCACAAATAAAGCAACAAAACGAGGCAAAAATAACGAAATAAAAGGTCCTCATGGGTCTCTGCAATTACCTTTGTAGCAAGTAGCTCCCCAGTGACCAGCTAACACTCTGAACTGAAGATGGATCCCCAGCACCAAGCACAGGTGCTTATTAAGTGCACAAACTCAGGTTCACCACCTTAAAGTGATACACATACATTTTACATTTCCAAAACAAATGAAACAAGACAAATGAAATGTACCTCAGCGCAGAGGAGCTCACCGACTACTCAATATACATATCGCAAAATAGCATTTATACTAAAGAAACAATACCACTGATAACAGCAACTCTGCTCCACCTGGAGTAATCAGCTGCCTCACCCTCTATAATGCGAGTAAGGGATAATGCTGAATGTCAGTGTGAACAGGGCCTTAGTCTGTCTGCAGAAATAATAGCGGATAGTGAGAGAGGTTTGCTGGGAAGATTCCTCCAGCACAGAGGAGCTCACCATCTACTCAATATACATATCGCAAAAATAGCATTTATACTAAAGAACAATAACACTTTGTAAACAGCAACTCTGCTCCACCTGGAGTAATCAGCTGCCTCACCCTCTATAATGCAAGTAAGGAGATAACGCTGGATGTCAGTGTGAACAAGGCTTTAGTCTGTCTGCAGAAATAATAGCAGATAGTGAGAGAGGTTTGCTGGGAAGATACCTCCACACAGAGGAGCTGACCGTCTACTCAATATACATATCGCAAATGTCATCTATACTAAAGAAACATTAACCCTTTGTAAACAGCAACTCTGCTCCACCTGGATTAATCAGCTGCCTCACCCTCTATGATGCAAGTAAGGGGATAATGCTGGATGTCAGTGTGAACGAGCCCTTAGTCTGTCTGCAGAAATAATAGCGGATAGTGAGAGAGGTTTACTGGCGAGCAGCGAAGTGGAAGCAAACAAGAAAGACATACAGATATACACGGACAGACTAAGCAAGGTGGCCTGTGCAAGACATGGGAAACGTGCGAGAAAACGAGACGGAGTCACGCTGACCCCTGCTGCCTAACCGTGCTGCCGCGTGGGCGCCAAACGTGGCTGCCAGGCAGAATCGCTCCGGTGCAGTGCTGCTCCTACTTACCAAAGGAGCCGACACACCGCCGGCCGGACTAACCGTGTTGCCGCGTGGGCGCCAAACGTGGGCTGCCAGGCAGAATCGCTCCGGTGCAGTGCTGCTCCTACTCACCAAAGGAGCCGACACACCGCCGGCCGGACTCAACCATGTTGCCGCGTGGCGCCAAACGTGGGCTGCCAGGCAGAATCGCTCCGGTGCAATGCCGCTCCTCCTCACCAAAGGAGCCGACACATCGCCGGCCGGATTGTAACGGGACAATGCTGCACGAGCTGGTTGCAAACGCTCACCCGACCGGAACGACCTCCACTGGGATCCTGGACACTGACTGGGTATGGAAGCTGCAGATTCAGCCCATGTGCTGCAACAGGTGGCTCTGACTGCACACAACTATGCAGCAGCCGTCGACACACCCAAGGGAGGCGCCTGCCTGGTATAAATGTGCTACTTACGCCCCTCCCACAAATACAGGCCAATAAACCGCCTACTATATATATATATATATATATATATATATATATATATATTATTTTTTTTTTTGGGGGGGAGGGGTTTATATTTGATGGCATATGACTATATCCACAATGATAATATCTATTAATATGAAAGTACAAATCGGAATAAATGGCTCCTTTATGAGATTTGTTCTGATCAGATAAGCAGGATACTGCCAATTTCAATCACCATAACGTGCTCGGAGTGATGGACTGACTTTATGGGTCAATACTTTCAGCGACTATACTATGAAGGCAATAACGCACTGAAGTCGCATGATGAATAGGATTGCGACTTTTTTGCTATTTGTATGAATAAATGTCAATGACATAAAACTGTGCTTGTGTTGATGGACTCCACCCAGCTGATGTACTACTTAAAGGCAGGGGGAGGGACTCACTGGCTTGTACCACTATGGAAGGGGCTGCGGGCCCCAAAACACGTTTGGGAAGCAAGCACAGTGAGTCAGTAGTTTGGAATAACCATCGTGGGGATCCAGCTAGTATTTGGATATCTACAAGTACTGCAGAGTGGATTTTGAGATCCTGCAGTGACCCCCACAAGATTTGGATAACCAGTGCACCGATCGGCGTATCTCTGCATACTCCTTGCAGGTCACGTTGGACGCCACGCAACGACTGGAGTCACGGAGGGAGTAGAGACGCCGCAAGAGCATGGACACTGGGAGCAGCTTTGCAGAAAGGAGCTAACAGTGACGAGAGTAAGCGGGATAATGAAGAGTGGTAAAGTACATTGAGTCATTTATGTTTGTCAACTAAGGACATCTAATACAGAGGGTTGCTCGGAGCAGCAGTATATCGTTGCACCCAGTGTGAGGAGGTGGATGTTATTAAGCAGATTCAGATTGTTGAGGACTTTGACATATAAGTAATCAGGACTGTGGCCACAGAGTGTCAATATTGGAATTTGTATGTATCAGAGACTCATATAAAAGTTTCTTTCAGTACTACAAGTGACTTGAACTAACATATCTCAGCTATACTGCTGATCTGGAGCCCATTAAATAATATATTGTATGGGTTGCCTACTGCTGATTATTGTTGCTCATTGTTTGATGTGGTGATTAAATGTGTTTTATGGGGATTGTATTTTATGAATTTAATATTTTATGAATTATTAAATTGACATTTTTAGCATTTCTTGATACGGATTTTCCTATATAGAGTGCCCTTCACTTACAGTATATATTAAAATTGCTATTTGGTCAAGCCGAGGGTAGGTTTATTTGGAGTGTGCACCAGGATCCACAGCGGAAAGTGGGCTGAGCCACTGAACACTTTAAAGTTTGTGTAGAAGTCACTGATTACTTTGCCCTTCCTCTGATCCGGCAGAACAATAACCCACAAAAAACGGATCCTGTCTGTTGAGCCCCCCGTGGCGGCTTCTACACACTTTCAAAATAATCCTTCAGTGGGGCGAATAGATGTTGGATGACTGGGACACTACATGACCTTCCAAGGAGTATTTGTTCGGAGTGGCGGTTCATTTCTGAGACGTCCGTATAGTTCAGGGGGAATTTGAAGACCCTCTGCATCTCTGAGCACCACAGGATGCCCTCCTTTTGATTTCCATGATGACTGGGAACCCGTGATGTTTTCACTGGACGATGAGACCGGGGCCTGGTTGGTGGTTTGAATCGTGACTAACTTTGCAACTCTTCCGGGCTCCAAGCAATCTTGAACCTTTACTTCTCATTGTCTGTAGCTACTGGAGCCCTATTCATGTCAGGCAGGTTGCCCCCAGAAGTATCTTGGTTGATGAGCAGCCAATACCGCACTTGCAGCAATCTTGACAGGATTCGTGTCCAGGTGAAGAGGAATTATTTTCTTTGCATGCTTTCTCCATCGCAACACCATGTCCTTGAATAAACAGAAGACTGGCTGATTCTCTCCTGTCTTCGGCAACATGTAATGTTTTTTTAGTAAATTCATTAAATATTTAATATTAAATTGAACCAAAACTTGATTAAAATTATAAGAAAGCATACTTAAATTCGCCAAAACTGACCAAATAACTCAAGTATGAACTCAGCCTTACAGTTCCATGTTAGTATCAAGAAGAAGCGCACTCCTTTTACACCCTCGTCAGCTGATTCCACAAAGATGTCTACAGAACCAGTTCTATTAAATGCTTATACAAGTAGAGACTAGACACCCACCCACCGAGCAAAGTAAATTTTTCTTTTTCCACGTATATACACCAATAAAGGCCTTTTAACAGAGAGTAATAGGCTGTCTGTCAGTTTAAAAAAACCAACGGCGCCTGAGGCAGAGTGATCTGAAGTGAATGGGACATAGCGGAGGAAGTAGGTCCGCACTGGAAGAGCGAGATGAGGTGCTGCAGAAAAGTCTGCATAGTGTCCAGTAAGCAATACCGCAGATAGATGTGGGCTGGTGTGAATTAGTTCACATTTTTGTGCTGGGTTAGTGTATAGTGTATTCACCGGTCTTGGTGTACCGCTCTTATGGACGTCGTCATGTAAGCGCGCAGTGTGTGAAACATAAATACGAAATTTCACCACAACGTAATTCGGTCCATAGTGCAAAAAGGAATTTCCCACAAATGACTACAGCACAGAACTCTGAATATATCTTTTCTACAGAAATACAACACTAAAGGATTTACCACATAACTGCAACAGTTAACGCTGAAAATATTTTTATTTTTCTACTGCTATATGTCACTGAAGGTTTTTCAAGATAAAAGTGCAGGAGTGAATGGCGAATGTATATTTATTTTTCTTCTGCTGTATGTCAATAAAAGTTTTTCAAGACATAAGTGAGCAGCGAATGGCAAATGTATATTTTTTTTCTACTGCAAATACGCTTTGCCAGATATAACTGCAACAGTGTACTGAGAATATATTTTTCTTGTAGTACTGAAATACAAGCCTATACGCTTTCACCAGAAATAACTGCAACAGTGCAGTGCGTACATATTTTTCTTTTTTCAACGAAATACGCCCCTGTGCGCTTTCAACAGAAATCACTGCAACAGTGCAGTTCGTATTTTTCTTTTTTTACTGTAATAGGCCCCTATACCCTTTCACCAGAAATAACTGCAGAAGTGACCTGAGAATATATATTTCTTGTTGTACAGAAAAAGGCCACTATACGCTGTTATAAAGACTTTTGTGAAGTGTATAAGTGGAAAAAAGAAAAATATATTTGCTGTTCAGCGGTGCAGTTTTATGTTCTAAAGCCTTTTGTGGAGTGTATAAGAGGAAAAAAGAAAAATATATTTGCCGTTCAGCGGTGCAGTTATATATTCTAAAGCCTTTTGTAGAGTGTATAAGTGGAAAAAAGAAAAATAGATTTGCCTTTCAGCGGTGCAGTAATATGTTCTAAAGCCGTTTGTGTCATGTATAAGTGGAAAAAAATTATGCCCTATTTGCCGTTCAGCGGTGCAATTATATGTTCTAAAGCCTTTTTTTGCGTGTATTAGTGGCACAAAAAAAGGTATTTGCTGTTGTGTGGTGAAGTGAGAAAATTACAGACTTTTTTGGGCGTGTCTTAATTTCCTATTTATTTATTTATTTGTTTGATCTAACAGTATGTCAGACAGAGAAGTGCCAGGCCCTGCAAGGGGAGTGGCAGAGGCTTAAATGTTTCTGGCATAGGCACAGGTCGCAGCAGAGTAAGAAGGCGTGGCAGCAGGAGTTGCAGCGAGACGCCTGAGCTCCCATATGTCATTTAGCGGTCGTGTCTTGACCAGCAACCCAGCGGTTCTTAAATGGTTGACTCGGTCATCCACTTCTACCCAAGTGACATCAGACACCCCCAGCCAAGAGTAGGTGGGTTCGTCAGACACAACCCTTAGTTGGCATGGCCTAGGAGCAGGGCCTGTGCCGTCATCTGTACTCAACCTGCCTGTGTCCTTTTCTTTTCCCTCAGCCACAGAAGTATAATCTGCTGTGGGCTCAGCCCCACTATACAGCGAGGACGAGCTACTAGAGGACAGTCAGCAGCTACTGGCTAGCCAAGATGTGGAGAAGACATCTGCCGCTTCGGCGGGCAGGTAGTGATGAGGATAGTGGCGTGGGTGCTGGTGTTGCAAGTGGTCAGGCTCCTGACCCAGAGACCATTGAGGAGGACATCAGTGACTAGTGTTGAGCGCGAATATTCGGATAGTGAATTTTTTAGAGAATATCGGCACTTCGCAAATTCACGAATATTTCAAATATAGCACTATATATTCGCTATTTTGAATATTCATTTTTTTTTTAAGTTGTTAATCCTTGTTGCTCTCTGGTTGTCTTCCCACTTCCCAAAAGCTGTTCTTACCTGTCCGGAGGATTTCTGGCTCCCTGCCCGCTCCAGTCAATGCCCGTTGCCGCTTCTGCCGACTTCCCGTGTGCATGGAGTGTCCCTATCACAATGGGAATGCCTCAATGCTAAAATGTACTGTTGGATGTGAGAATCACAATCTCACAAATGTGACTAAGTTGTATTCGCAATGCGATTAATATAACCTGTATTACTCGCATTGCACATTCAACTTTCATCTGTGTAGAATTAACTAATATTGAGAATATAGCACTATATTCTCAATGTTCGTTATATTCTGGCAAGCCAACCATTAGGAACCCAGCTCTAAGTTGAATTCGCAATGCGAGTATATTTTCGCTTTGCGAATTCAACTTAGAGCTGAGTTCCTAATGGTTGGCTTGCTAGAATATAACGAACATTGAGAATATAGTGCTATATTCGATATTTGTTATTTTTGTGATATTCTAGCAATAAAACCATTAGGAACTCAGCTCTAAGTTGAATTCACAATGCGAACATATACTCGCATTGCGAATTCAACTTAGAACTGAGTTCCTAATGGTTGGCTTGCTAGAATATAACGAACATTGAGAATATAGTGCTATATTTAATATATTCGTTGATTCTACTATGCTAACCCAATAGGAAATTTGCCTGTATACACTGTTCAAAGTTCAAATCGCAATACGTGAATATAAATTTGTGCAACATTCGCAATATATAGAATAATAGAATAGAATATTCGATTTTGACAAATATATGATGAATATTCAATTGAATATTCGTAAAATATCGCAAAATAGAATATGGCACCTCCCGCTCATTACTATCAGTGACATGCAGACAGTACTCGATGATTATGTAGCTGATCCCACTTGGGAGCTGGGTGAATTAAGGGCTTCATCATCATCGGGAGAAGAGGGTTGCAGCTTGCCCGTGAGGCAGTGGCGGAGCCAGCAAGTCGCTAGCCTGGTCGAAACCGTCAATTCTTTGCCAAAAAAGCAGTACCAGCCCTGCACACACATGTAGAACAGAAGGTGGGACAGTCCTTGAGCCTGTCTGTGTCTGCCAAAGTGCAAGGCAGCGGCATGTCCTCAGCCTCCACTGCAGGGACAATTCACAGTGCCTCTCCAGCATACCACATGTGCAGGGCACGCCGGTGTCATGCTGTTCTGCACTTGGTTTGACCGGGCAAACAGAGTCACACAGGAGAGGAACTCCATCAAGAAATCAAAGCCTGGCTTTCTCCACCGCAAATCAAAATCAGAACCATGATGACTGACAACAGGAAGAACATGGTGGCTGTGCTGCATCAAGGAGGACTGAGCCACGCGCCCTGAAATCTGTTCAATCTGGTCAAGCATTTCCTGAAGTCTTCCATCCATCTGCAAGGCATCCTAAAAATGGCCAAGAAACTTTGCATGCATTTCAGCCATTTGTACACCGCAAAGCACACCCTCATTCAGCTGCAGCAGCAGAACAGCATTCTCCAACATAGGCCGATATGCGTTGTTTCCACCTGTTGGAATTCCACCCTCCTTATGTTGGACTGACTATACGAACAAAGAAAGGCCATAAATGATTTTTTCATGATCCAAGCTGACAGGAGTACTCCTCTGTGTAACTTCTATGTCATCCAGTGGCAGTTCATGCGTGACACCTGCCTTTTGCTCAGGCCCTTTGAGGAGGCCACTTTATTTGTCAGTCGCAAGGACTACAGAATGAATGTCATTCTACTGGTCATGTCCTGGAACAGATGCTGGTAAATCTGGCTGGTCAGGGGTCTGGAGACGTGGCGCCTAGATCTCAAGGCCACATGAGCTATGAGGGGGATGAACTGGACGAGGAGGAGGACATTGGAGCACAAGAAATGTGTAGCGAAATTGGTGGATGTTACTCACAGGTGAGAGGAGAAGAGGAGCAGGAGCATCCAGAGGAGCTACAGGACGATGAGGAAGACGAGACAGAGGGCCTAGACACAAGGTGACAGTATGCAGTGGAGATGGAGGCAGGGAGTCCCTCCGGGTCACTTGCACAAATGGTCCGATGCACGCTTACTTGCTTGCATAGTGACATCCGAATTGTTACCTTTTGGGAGAGGGATGACTTCTGGCTCTCCACCTTTTTGGACCCTCTCTTATCGGTCGCAAATGAACATCTTTTTTTACTACCGCTGAGAGGGAGGACAAACTTAACTACTATAGAGATATCCTATGTAGTGAGTTGGCCGCTGCCTATCTGCATAATCGTCCATCCTCTCACAGGTCTGACGGATGGGGGCCTCTGCGCTCAGGTTCCTCTGGCATGGCTGCTGTGGCAGGGTGGGGGGGGGGGGGTAGTAGCAGTTCCACTCCATCAGCAGCAACCTGAGTCTAGAGTCGCTGATAAGCAGCTTTCGTAACCTACCTAGTGAAGAGACTACTCACCAGCAACAGCAGCTGGACCTGGATCAGGACCATAATCAGCAGGAGGTGGCATACGTGGACAGTACCCTGCCACCCCACATTGAAGATCCGTTGGACGACTGGGCAGACAACTAGCAGAGTTTGCCATGGAAAAGCTGTCCTTCCCTGCAAGTAGTGTGGCATCAGAGTGCGTGCTTAGTGAGGCGGGGGCCATAATGACCCAAAGAAGAACTCGCCTGTCCACCCAAAATGTGGAGAGACTGACCTTTGTCAAGATGAATCACTTGTGGATCAGCCAGGATTTCCACCCACCAATGCCTCATGCATCAGACTAGATCATCCATGGTGCCACACCAACACTTTGACAAAAGAGACAGGTTTCTTCTGGCTACCTGCCTCAGCTACTTTTCTGATGCTGCCACTAGTGATGAGCTGCAGGTGCCATATTTGATTTCGACGAAATTCGCGAATATTCGAAAGAATATTGGTTTCATATTCATCGAAATCGAATATTTGCCATTATTCTAGTTATCGCGATTAATATGCGATTTAAATAATCACGTATTGCTATTTTAACTTAGGCTACTTTCCTATTGGTTTCATATCTTGAATTATAGCGAAGATGACGAATATGACGAATGTATTCGTCATATTCCTCAAAACAAAGATAAAGAAGTATTCTCCATCTTCGTTTTAGCAACCTATTCAACAACTTCGCTAATTCTAGCAATCACATAGGAGGGTTGACTATAGAGACAGCTGTGTTTAATTTGCTATGCGATTATATCACTTTGCTTTTTTTAATAGAATAATTATATTACTTGATAATTATTATAATTATTCTATTTATTAAAAATAAATAAATTATATAATCGCATAGCGAATTAAACACAGCTGTCTCTATAGTCAACCTTCCTATGTGATTGCTAGAATTAGCGAAGTTGACGAATAAGTTGCTAAAACGAAGATGGAGAATACTTTGTTATCTTCGTTTTGAGGAATATGACGAATACATTCATCATATTCGCTAATTCTACCAAGCCAAGAATGTATCCATACTAAAATGTACTGTCGGATTTGAGAATTACGTTGAAATCGCAATGCGATTAATATAACATGAATTAATCGCATTGCGATTTCTACTTAGACCTGGTTTACTATGGTTGGCTTGGTAGAATTAGCGAATATGACGAATGTATTCGTCATATTCCTCAAAACGAAGATAACGTAGTATTCTCCATCTTTGTTTTAGCAACCATAGTAAACCATGTCTGTTGAAATCGCAATGCGATTAATTCAAGTTATATTAATCGCATTGCGATTACAACTTAGCAGTGCACTGCTATCTTACATATTATGCTAGAATTAACGAATATGGAATATAGCAGCAGTGCTAAGTAGAAATCGCAATGCGATTATTTCAAGTTATATTAGTCGCATTGCGATTTCAACTTAGAGGTGGGTTTATAATGGGTCAGCTTGCTAGTATTAACGAAGTTAACGAATATGGAATATATTATAGCAGTGCTAATTGAAATCACAATGCGATTTCTACTTAGCACTGCTGCTATATTCCATATTCGTTAATTCTAGCCTAATATGTAAGATAGAAGTGCACTGGTAAGTTGTAATCGCAATGCGATTAATATAACTTGAATTAATCGCATTGCGATTTCAATGTAATTCTCAAATCCGACAGTACATTTTAGTATATGGAGACGTTCCCATGGTGATGAGGACGGTCCATGACCACGGAAGTCGGCAGAAGCGGCAACAGGCACTGACTGGAGCAGCCAGGAAGCCAGGAATCCTCAGGTAAGAACTACTTTTGGGAAGTGGGAAAGAAAAAAATATAACAAAAAAACCCAAAAAACACGAATATTCGAAATAGCGAATTTATAGCGCTATATTACAAATATTAGTGAATTAGCGAAGTGCCGATATTCGCGATAAAAATTCGCTATTCGAATATCCGCGTTCAACACTAGCTGCCACCTGCCTGATGCCACACATCTGATGCCAAGTGGTCCTTCTTTTACCCACCATCTTTAGCTGGTACTTTTATTGCCACCTACCTCCCCACTCTGTCACTATGTCACTCTGTGGTCTCCTGATGCTGCTGCCACCTCCTCACTATGTCATATTACCCTTCTGTAGTCTCCTGATGCTGCTGTCACCTCCACACTATTTCACCTTGCCACTCTGTGGTCTCCTGATGCTGCTGCCATCTCCTCGCTCTGTCACTGGGTCACTCTGTGGTCTCCTGATGCTGCTGCTACCTCCACACTATTTCACCTTGCCACTATGTGGTCTCCTGATGCTACTGTCACCTCCACACTATGTCACCTTGCCACTCTGTGGTCTCCTGATGCTACTGTCACCTACATACTATGTCACCTTGCCACTCTTTAGTCTCCTAATGCTAATGCTGCCACCTCCACACTGTCATTGTGCCACTCTGTGGACTCCTCATGCTGCCGCCACCTCCAGACTCTGTCATTGGGCCACTTTGTGGTCTTCTCATGCTGCTTCCACCTCACCACTATGTCATAGGGGCAATATTTTGCCATTCAACTTGCCTGACATTATCATTTATTTGATCCTTCTTCTGATCAGTCAGAAGGAAGGAAAAATTAGACACACAATGGATGCTGTCTGTGTAGCAGCTGTAATGCCTGTATGGTCCCATCAGAGTGGGTACAAAACACAGAAGACATGCAAATATTCCATTCACGTATGATCTCTGTTTTGGATCCACTTTTTTGGGGCATTAGAAATACTGATGGATTACTGACCAAATGCTGACCGAGTGAAGGCGGTCGCTCCTCAGACAGGATCCAATTTTTGTGGGTTATTGCTCTGACGGATCAGAGAATGGGGACAATTAATCAGTGACGTCAACACAAACTTACTGCTCACAGGGGTTCTACTTGTATAAGCATTTAATAGAGCAGGTTCTGTAGACATATACAGTTGTGTTCAAAATTATTCAACCCCCAATGCTATAATGGGTTTTAGGGAATTTAGTGTACATTTGTAATTGTGTTCAGAATGAAATCTTACAAGGACTTTTTAAAGAACCAAATGCAACTAAAATTAGATCAATTGTTTTTGTAATACAGTATTAAATGTTTTTTTTGTGATTTCTTCATTGACACAATTATTCAACCCCTTAAAGACGACCACTCTTAAGAACAGAGGTTCATTCAAGTGTTTTCGATCAGGTATTGAAAACACCTATTGGATGTCAAGGAGCAGCAATCAAGCAGAATAAGCCCCAATTAGGCAGATGTAAAATGACTGTGATACTCGGCTCCTTCTAGACATTTACTGGTGGGTTTACAGACATGGTGAAGTCAAGAGAATGGTCCAGGAAGACAAGAGAAGAGGTGATTTCTCTTCACAGGAAGGGCAATGGCTATAAGAAGATTGCAAAGATGTTAAACATACCAAGAGACACCATAGGAAGCATCATTCGCAAATTCAAGGCAAAGGGCACTGCTGAAACGCTACCTGGTCGTGGCAGAAAGACGATGCTGACTTCGACTGCTGTGCGCTACCTGAAGCGCAAAGTGGAGAAAAGTCCCCGTGTGACTGCTGAGGAACTGAAAAAAGATTTGTCAGATGCGGGTACTGAAGTTTCAGCTCAGACAATAAGGCGCACACTGCGCAATGAAGGCCTCCATGCCAGAACTCCCAGGCGCACCCCCTTGCTGTCTCCAAAGAATAAGAAGAGTCGGCTGCAGTATGCCAAAAGTCATGTGGACAAACGCAAAAGTTTTGGGATAGTGTTCTGTGGACTGATGAAACAAAATTAGAACTGTTTGGGCCCATGGATCAACGCTATGTTTGGAGGAGGAAGAACAAGGCCTATGAAGAAAAGAACACCTTGTCTACTGTGAAGCATGGCGGGGGTCAATCCTGCTTTGGGGCTGTTTTGCTTCTACATGTACAGGGAAGATTCAGTGTGTGCAAGGTACCATGAATTCTCTTCAGTACCAGGAGATATTGGATGAAAATGTGATGCAGTCCGTCACAAACCTGAGGCTTGGGAGACGTTGGACCTTTCAACAGGACAATGATCCCAAGCATACCTCCAAGTCCACTAGAGCATGGCTGCAGATTAAAGGCTGGAACATTTTAAAGTGGCCATCGCAGTCACCAGACTTAAATCCGATTGAGAACCTCTGGTGGGACTTAAAGAAAGCAGTTGCAGCGCGCAAGCCTAAGAACGTGACTGACCTGGAGGCTTTTGCCCATGAAGAATGGGCGAAGATACCCGTAGATCGCTGCAAGACACTTGTGTCAAGCTATGCTTCACGTTTAAAAGCTGTTATAACTGGAAAAGGATGTTGTACTAAGTACTAAGATTGAATGTCACTTGGGGGTTGAATATAACTGATAATGATGTGAGCACAGAAAAGACATTTGTGGTTATTTCATTATAAATGTTAGGTTATATTTGTCTGACTTACAAGTGCCTCTTTGATTTAATTGTAAACAAGATGACTGAAATGATCAAAATCAATGTCAAACTGGCCAAAACACTCAATTTCAGTGGGGGTTGAATAATTTTGAACACAACTGTATGTAGAATCTGAAGAAATCCCAGCAAAACGTGACTTGATGCTCATTTTGGAATTTATAAATCCCTAAATGAGCATCAAGTCACGTTTTGCTGGGATTTCTTCACTTTTTGAACGTGGTATTTGTCCTATCCCGTGCAAACGTGCAACGAGTAAGTGCTGACTATTTTTCTCTTATATATGTGGAATCAGCTGACAACGGTTGCCCACTCCCCCCAGGTTATTCCTTGCCCCCATCGCTGAATTCCCTTTCCCTTTAAATTTAAAATGTTAAGTAACGCTAGCCACCGCCGCTGCTCCAAATCATCACAGTGACAGTCACTGCTCAGAGAGCACTGACATGACATCACATGCTCTGCCTGCCTGCCTCCCCAGATCCCCGATAACAGTGCATAATCCACAGATCCCCCATAACAGTGCGTAATCCACAGATAACCCCATAACAGTGTCATCCACAGATCCCTCATAACAATATGTCACCCACAGATTCCCCATAACAGTGTCATCCACAGATCCCCCATAATAGGTGTCATCCACAGATCTCCCATAACAGGTGTCATCCACAGATCCTCCATAACAGTGTGTCCTCCACAGATCCCCCATAACAGTGTTTTCCACAGATCCCCCATAACAGTGTCATCCACAGATCCCCCATATCAGTGTGTCATCCACAGATGCCCCAATAACAGTGTGTCATCCACAGATCTTCCATAACAGTGACATCCACAGTGGCCCCATAACAGTGTCATCCACAGATCCCCCATAACAGTGTGTCATCCACAGATCCCCCCCATACCAGTGTTTTCCACAGAACCCCCATAACAGTGTTTTCCACAGATCCTCCATAACAGTGTGTCATCCACAGATCCCCCATAACAGTGTCATCCACAGATCCCCCATATCAGTGTGTCATCCACAGATCCCCCATAACAGTGTCATCCACAGATCCCCCATATCAGTGTGTCATCCACAGATGCCCCAATAACATTGTGTCATCCACAGATCTTCCATAACAGTGACATCCACAGTGGCCCCATAACAGTGACATCCACAAATCCCCCATAATAGTGCATAATCCACAGATTCCTCCATAACAGTGTCATCTACAGATCCCTAATAACAATATGTCACCCATAGATTCCCCATAACAGTGTCATCCACAGATCCCCCATAATAGTGTGTCATCCACAGATTCCCTATTACAGTGTGACATCCACAGATCTCCCATAACAGTGACATCCACAGATCTCCTATAACAGTGTCATCCACAGATCCCCCATAACAGTGTCATCCACAGATTCCCCATAACAGTGTCATCCACAGATCCCCCATAACAGTGTTTCATCCACAGATGCCCCATAGCATTGTCCTCCACAGATCCCCCATAACAGTGTCACCCACAGATCCCCATAACAGTGTGTCATCCACAGATCCCCCATAACAGTGTCATCCACAGATCCCCCATAACAGTGTCATCCACAGATCCCCCATAACAGTGTCATCCACAGATCCCCTATAACAGTGTCATCCACAGATCCCCTATAACAGTGTCATCCACAGATCCCCCATAACAGTGTCATCCACAGATCCCCCATAACAGTGTCAGGTATAGACCCCCATAACAGTCTGTCCTCCACAGATCCTCCATAACAGTGTCAGCCACAGATCCCCCATAACAGGGTCATCCACAGATCCCCCATAACAGTGTGTCATCCACAGATCCCCCATAACAGTGTGTCATCCACAGATCCCCCATAACAGTGTGTCATCCACAGATCCCCCATAACAGTGCGCCTGCGCACTGAGGGGAGACAGAAAGGAGGGGAAAGAATGCGTGGAAGCAAGCAGAGGACGGCACATCAGATGACTGAGTAGCTTCTTTTGTAATTAAATTGTTTAATTTAAAATGTTGTTTAATGTTTTTGGGGACAGTAAAAAATGTTTGCTTTTGTAATGTATGATGCTTTTTGATAATAAATAAATGTAAATGTAGTGGTGCTATAATGTGGACCCCAGGCCTCTCTGATGTCCTGCAGTCCTGATGTCACCTTTTAGGAATAAATTGTTTCTCAATATTCAAGCATATTGAGGAAGAAAGGAAGTTTTGAAAGCTTGTCTTTTAAGTATTAGATTAGTCTTTTAAGTATTAGTACAATAAAAATGTATCCCTGCATACAGCAATAATCTCGTATTTTGTAATCTTATTTATATATACTTATTTCGTTTTTTCCAGTAGTATGATTAAGTGGTGAACATTTTTAGTGCCCCCCCATTTTTGACTGTAGTATATTATGTGACCCTTCTATATATTGTTCCTAGAGTCGCCACTGAAAAGCATTGCGCTTCTTCTTGGCGCTAACATCGACCTGTAAGGCTGAGTTCACACGAGTTATTTGGTCAGTTTTGGGCCCGTGACTGCCCAAATAAGTGAAGTATGCAGTGATTCTAAGAGTGACGCCTGTCATCTGCACGTCATACTGACTCACAGTATTATTTCACTACCAGAGCAGACTCCCTATGCGTGTTACTGCAAGGCACAGTGTTCTACACCACTACACAGGTTCTCTGCAGCTCGGAAATAGCATTTTTTTAACGAAATTTGCCACAAATAAATTCGGATTGAATCACATTTTTTCCCAAAAAACTTGGCGAACTGGTGAATTGAATTTTTTAAAAATTCGCTCATCTCTACTGCTGACTTTTAAACACCATCAAGGACATGAGCCCCCACCCAGCTCTTTGCTTACTACTAGTAAAAGCCAGGCCCGGATTAGCTGAAACCAGCTATGCTAGGTAACAAGAGCGTCCACTATCTATTCTACTGGATGCATAAGCTAGCGGCTTTTACTCCACCAAGGCCGGGTACCTTGGTGACATGTCTCAGGTGCACCACAGGAAACCACGATATGCATCTCCTTAACCTCTTTCCGATCGCCGAACGCAGGGTTGCGTCCTGGCGGCGGTCGGTTTGTTCCTCCTGGACGCGCGGGCGCGTCATCTCGCGAGACGCGAGATGACGAGCTCCTGCGTCCGGTGGAACGCAGTGGAACGCAATAGAAGTGTGTCACCAGCCTGCCAGCCAATGATCAGCGCTGGCAGGCTGGTGATTTTTAAAATCACCTATGGAAATAGGTGATTTTAATTTTATTTATAAATATAGGGGTTTTATAAGGGATCTGTGCCATGTGCTGGGTCCTTTTCATCGGTTGGACCCAGCACAGAGCACAGATCCCAAGTAAGTGCACCAATCACTACACATCAGGCCCTGATCACCCCCATCACCCCAATTAACCCCTTGATCACCTGTCAATACATAGTGAAAGGGAAAAAGTGATCAGTGTCACTTTTGTGAACTGTCACTTTTTTTTTCACCAGTATTGAATGCTAGGTTTAGGTTAGTTTAGGTCCCTTTGGTAGGTAGTTAGCGTTAGCGCCCAGCCCACCGCACCGCAGTCACCGATTCGCTGATTAGCGTAGCGCTAATCAGCGTTTGTACTTTTATAGTATCTGTAAGTGATCAGAACTGATCACGGTCAGATCTATAATAGTATTACTGTCACTTTAGTTCGCCCTCCACCCCAAACGCAGTGTTTGCCCGATCAGGCCTGATCGGTCGCCCACACCTGCGTTCACCCACGCCCGCCCCGCCGCAGTGACAAAAATTTTTATTTTTTTGTATCACTGCACAATCACTTTATAAGTGCTGCGGCGATAAAAAAATCAGTTTTGATCTTTTTTATCAATCGCAGCGGCTTCTGTACTTCGCTACCCTCCCATTTGTAAGACAGGCTTGCTTTTTTTCTTGGGTAGTCTCAGGGAATACCCCCTAAATTTAGTCACCCAAATGTCAAGGAAGGGGTATTCCTCTGAAGAGGCCTACAGGATTCTGACCCAGTCGGATGAGGAATGGGAACCCTCATCTGACGAATCTAGCGGGTCAGAATACGAACCTGTAGAAAGCAGTGGCAGTCTGACCCAAAGTTTGGACGAGGAGATTGAGGTCCCTGATACCACCAGGCGTACCCGGCCCCGTGTCGCTAGACCGCAGGTAGCGCAGGATCAGTTTCAAGGGCAGCAGAGTGGGGCTGGCGCTGCCGGATTACGTGGTGAGGCATACACCAGCAGCGCAGCCCGTCCTGGACCTTCTACCAGCACTGCCGTACAACATGGTGAAGTGGCGAGCACCAGAAGGGCAGTTGAAGCTGGTACGGTGGCACGTGCAGTAATTCCCCGTCGCAGCCACCGCGCAGACAGGCCCGTAGAGCCCCTAGAGTCCCTAAGGTGCTGGCAAATCCTGATTGGCTTTCCCCATCTTCAGCCGCACCAGTAGTTCCCCCTTTCACCGCCCAGTCAGGAGTTCGGGTGGAGACAGCTCAGATCGGATCGGCGCTGGGGTTTTTGAGCTGTTCTTCACTGCGGAGCTCTATGACTTAGTCGTGGCAGAAACAAATCGGTATGCCACTCAATTTATAAACGCCAACCCGGGAAGCTTCTATGCCCAGCCTTTCCGGTGGAAACCAGTCCAAGTTTCCGAATTTAGAACTTTTCTGGGCCTTCTCCTCAACATGGGCATTACAAAAAAGCATGAATTGCGGTCATATTGGTCCACGAACCCAATTCATCACATGCCCATGTACTCTGCTGCCATGTCCAGGACACGTTTTGAGACCATCCTGCGTTTCCTGCACTTTAGTGACAACAGCACCTCCCGTCCCAGAGGCCACCCAGCTTTAGACCGGCTCCACAAAATTCGGCCCCTCATAGACCATTTCAACCAGAAATTTGCAGATTTGTATACCCCCGCACAAAACATCTGCGTAGACGAGTCCCTAGTACATTTCACCGGGCGCCTTGGCTTCAAACAGTACATCCCAAGCAAGCGCGCCCGGTATGGGGTCAAATTGTATAAGCTCTGTGAAAGGGCCATAGGCTATACGCACAAATTTCGGATCTATGAGGGAAAAGATCAGACCCTGGAGCCGGTCGGTTGCCCTGACTACCTGGGGAGCAGTGGGAAGATAGTCTGGGACTTGGTGTCACCCTTATTCGGCAAGGGGTACCATCTTTATGTGGACAACTTTTACACAAGTGTGGCCCTCTTCAAGCATTTGTTCCTAGAACAGATTGGCTGCTGTGCCACCGTGCAACCTAGTCGCCGGGGCTTCCCCCAACGGCTCGTTACCACCAGACTTGCAAGGGGGCAGAGGGCTGCATTGTGTAACGAAGAACTGCTTGTGGTGAAATGGAGAGACAAGCGTGACGTTTACATGCTCTCCTCCATTCACGCAGACACGACAGTCCCAATTGAACGGGCAACCAGTGTCATTGAAAAGCCCCTCTCAGTCCACGACTATAACCTCCACATGGGAGGGGTGGACTTCAATGACCACATATTGGCCCCGTATTTGATTTCCCGACGCACCAGACGCTGGTATAAGAAGGTGTCTGTATATTTGATTCAATTGGCTGCCTATAATAGTTACGTTCTCTACAGTAAGGCTGGGAGAACAGGATCCTTCCTCAAATTTCAGGAAGAGATCATTTCGGAACTCCTGTATCCAGGAGGTTCTGTGGCCCCATCCACCAGTGTAGTGAGCTGTCTACACGAGCGACACTTCCCCAGTGTCGTTACCGGTACCTCAACCCAACCGCCACCCCGAAAAAAATGTTGTGTCTGTAACAGGAGTGGAATAAGGCGTGACACCCGTTATTTCTGTCCTGACTGTCCTGACCACCCTGCCCTATGCCTAGGGGAGTGTTTTTGGAAGTACCACACTCAGGTACACTTAGGGACGTAGGGACCGCAGGACACAGGTAGTTTTTACACTCAGGATCTAGGGTCTCTCAGAATACTAGGTTTTGAGAGACCCTAACACATAGGGGACGGTGCTCGTGTGCTACAGCAGAAGTGTGAAACGGTAGAAACCTCTCCTTTCACTTGGGATAACGTGTATAGTGTACTTCGCACCATCTCTGTGTGATTTACACTTTACACATTGTCCCATGGGAAAGGAGAGGTTTCTGCTAGGAAAATAAAGAGTGATATGGTTAAAAAAAGAAAAAAAAATGAAACAGGTAGCAAGAAAAAAAAATCTTGCGTTAGTTCAGGTTTTAAAAGTTCCGTTTTTTTTTTTCATGTTCAGATTTTATTCATGTTTTATAAAGTTTGTAACGTTCAAGTTATGTGCCTGCTGCCTGTTATTTCTTCTTTTTTTTATTTTTTTTCCCCCTAACCACCCTTTATTTTCCAGGTAGATCAACGGACCAACCGATGAAAACGCTGCAGCACTGATGTGAATTCTGAGAGAAGCATTGCTGCTATCAGAAGACACGTGAAGTCAGTGTATGCGGCGCTGGAAGGCGAGATTTCTTCTCCGCAGTACAGGTACGTTTGCCCAAGGCATATGAGCTGAGGAGAGGTGTTGGAGTTCATATGCTTTGGCAAACACTTTGTATCAAAAAATCTGGCAAAGATGTCTTCCTCCACACCGATCGATTGATCGATGTGAATGGAGAAATCACGTTTGCCAGGACATAGGAGCTGAAGTGGGTATGGATGTTTGCGTGGAGCCCCTATGTCCTGGCAATCGCCAGGCCCCTCTTTTTTTCTTGCATATTTTTTGGCAGAGATTTTTTCATCCACATCGATCGATGCGAATGAGGAAATCTGTGCCGTTCATTTTTTCTTTCAGCCCAGAGGCTGAACGGAAAAAAAATCTCATTACCTGTATGCTCCATATAAGGAGAATAGCAGAAACTCCTAATGCTGCCCATACGTGTAATGATTGCGGTGACCCTCAAATGCCAGAGCAGTACAAAAACCTCACATGTGACCCCATTTTGGAAAGAAGACACCCCAAGGTATTCGCTGAGGGGCATATTGAGTCCATGAAAGATTGAATTTTTTGTCACAAGTTAGCGGAAAGGGAGACTTTGTAAGAAAAAACAAAAAAAAAATCAAATTCCGCTAACTTGTGCCAAAAAAGAATCAGAGCTACAGGGCCGCCCGCAGGACGCATCCCTGCGTTAGGCGGTCCTGTAGCGGTTAAAGACGACCACTCTTAAGAACAGAGGTTCATTCAAGTGTTTTCGATCAGGTATTGAAAACACCTATTGGATGTCAAGGAGCAGCAATCAAGCAGAATAAGCCCCAATTAGGCAGATGTAAAATGACTGTGATACTCGGCTCCTTCTAGACATTTACTGGTGTGTTTACAGATATGACGAAGTCAAGAGAATGGTCCAGGAAGACAAGAGAAGAGGTGATTTCTCTTCACAGGAAGGGCAATGGCTATAAGAAGATTGCAAAGATGTTAAACATACCAAGAGACACCATAGGAAGCATCATTCGCAAATTCAAGGCAAAGGGCACTGTTGAAACGCTACCTGGTCATGGCAGAAAGCAGATGCTGACTTCGACTGCTGTGCGCTACCTGAAGCGCAAAGTGGAGAAAAGTCCCCGTGTGACTGCTGAGGAACTGAAAAAGGATTTGTCAGATGCGGGTACTGAAGTTTCAGCTCAGACAATGAGGCGCACACTGCGTAATGAAGGCCTCCATGCCAGAACTCCCAGGCGCACCCCCTTGCTGTCTCCAAAGAATAAGAAGAGTCGGCTGCAGTATGCCAAAAGTCATGTGGACAAACGCAAAAGTTTTGGGATAGTGTTCTGTGGACTGATGAAACAAAATTAGAACTGTTTGGGCCCATGGATCAACGCTATGTTTGGAGGAGGAAGAACAAGGCCTATGAAGAAAAGAACACCTTGCCTACTGTGAAGCATGGCGGGGGTCAATCCTGCTTTGGGGCTGTTTTGCTTCTACAGGTACAGGGAAGCTTCAGCGTGTGCAAGGTACCATGAATTCTCTTCAGTACCAGGAGATATTGGATGAAAATGTGATGCAGTCCGTCACAAACCTGAGGCTTGGGAGACGTTGGACCTTTCAACAGGACAATGATCCCAAGCATACCTCCAAGTCCACTAGAGCATGGCTGCAGATTAAAGGCTGGAACATTTTGAAGTGGCCATCGCAGTCACCAGACTTAAATCCGATTGAGAACCTCTGGTGGGACTTAAAGAAAGCAGTTGCAGCGCGCAAGCCTAAGAATGTGACTGAACTGGAGGCTTTTGCCCATGAAGAATGGGCGAAGATACCCGTAGATCGCTGCAAGACACTTGTGTCAAGCTATGCTTCACGTTTAAAAGCTGTAATAAGTGGAAAAGGATGCTGTACTAAGTACTAAGAGTGAATGTCACTTGGGGGTTGAATAAAACTGATAATGATGGGAGCACAGAAAAGACATTTGTGGATATTTCATTATAAATGTTATGTTATATTTGTCTGACTTACAAGTGCCTCTTTGATTTAATTGTAAACAAGATGACTGAAATGATCAAAATCAATGTCAAACTGGCCAAAACACTCAATTTCAGTGGGGGCTGAATAATTTTGAACACAACTGTATGTAGAATCTGAAGAAATCCCAGCAAAACGTGACTTGATGCTCATTTTGGAATTTATAAATCCCTAAATGAGCATCAAGTCACGTTTTGCTGGGATTTCTTCACTTTTTGAACGTGGTATTTGTCCTATCCCGTGCAAACGTGCAACGAGTAAGTGCTGACTATTTTTCTCTTATATATGTGGAATCAGCTGACAACGGTTGCCCACTCCCCCCCCCCAGGTTATTCCTTGCCCCCCATCGCTGAATTCCCTTTCCCTTTAAATTTAAAATGTTAAGTAACGCTAGCCACCGCCGCTGCTCCAAATCATCACAGTGACAGTCACTGCTCAGAGAGCACTGACATGACATCACATGCTCTGCCTGCCTCCCCAGATCCCCCATAACAGTGCATAATCCACAGATCCCCCATAACAGTGCGTAATCCACAGATTACCCCATAACAGTGTCATCCACAGATCCCTCATAACAATATGTCACCCACAGATTCCCCATAACAGTGTCATCCACAGATCCCCCATAACAGGTGTCATCCACAGATCTCCCATAACAGGTGTCATCCACAGATCCCCCCCATAACAGTGTTTTCCACAGATCCCCCATAACAGTGTGTCATCCACAGATCCCCCATAACAGTGTCATCCACAGATCCCCCATATCAGTGTGTCATCCACAGATGCCCCAATAACAGTGTGTCATCCACAGATCTTCCATAACAGTGACATCCACAGTGGCCCCATAACAGGTGTCATCCACAGATCTCCCATAACAGGTGTCATCCACAGATCCCCCCCATAACAGTGTTTTCCACAGATCCCCCATAACAGTGTTTTCCACAGATCCCCCATAACAGTGTCATCCACAGATCCCCCATATCAGTGTGTCATCCACAGATGCCCCAATAACAGTGTGTCATCCACAGATCTTCCATAACAGTGACATCCACAGTGGCCCCATAACAGTGTCATCCACAGATCCCCTATAACAGTGCGTCATCCACAGATCCCCCATAACAGTGACATCCACAAATCCCCCATAACAGTGCATAATCCACAGATTCCCCCATAACAGTGTCCTCCACAGATCTCTCATAACAATATGTCACCCATAGATTCCCCAAAACAGTGTCATCCACAGATCACCCATAATAGTGCGTCATCCACAGATTCCCTATTACAGTGTGACATCCACAGATCTCCCATAACAGTGACATCCACAGATCTCCTATAACAGTGTCATCCACAGATTCCCCATAACAGTGTCAGCCCCAGATCCCCCATAACAGTGTCATCCACAGATCCCCCATAACAGTGTTTCATCCACAGATGCCCCATAGCATTGTCCTCCACAGATCCCCCATAACAGTGTCACCCACAGATCCCCATAACAGTGTGTCATCCACAGATCCCCCATAACAGTGTCATCCACAGATCCCCCATAACTTTGTCATCCACAGATCCCCCATAACAGTGTCATCCACAGATCCCCCATAACAGTGTCATCCACAGATCCCCCATAACAGTGTCATCCACAGATCCCCTATAACAGTGTCATCCACAGATCCCCCATAACAGTGTCAGGTATAGACCCCCATAACAGTCTGTCCTCCACAGATCCCCCATAACAGTGTAATCCACAGATCCACCATAACAGTGTCAGCCACAGATCCCCTATAACAGTGTCATCCACAGATCCCCCATAACAGTGTGTCATCCACAGATCCCCCATAACAGTGTGTCATCCACAGATCCTCCATAACAGTGTCATCCACAGATCCCCCATAACAGTGTGTCATCCACAGATCCCCCATAACAGTGCGCCTGCGCACTGAGGGGAGACAGAAAGGAGGGGAAAGAATGCGTGGAAGCAAGCAGAGGACGGCACATCAGATGACTGAGTAGCTTCTTTTGTAATTAAATTGTTTAATTTAAAATGTTGTTTAATGTTTTTGGGGACAGTAAAAAATGTTTGCTTTTGCAATGTATGATGCTTTTTGATAATAAATAAATGTAAATGTAGTGGTGCTATAATGTGGACCCCAGGCCTCTCTGATGTCCTGCAGTCCTGATGTCACCTTTTAGGAATAAATTGTTTCTCAATATTCAAGCATATTGAGGAAGAAAGGAAAAGTTTTGAAAGCTTGTCTTTTAAGTATTAGATTAGTCTTTTAAGTATTAGTACAATAAAAATGTATCCCTGCATACCGCAATAATCTCGTATTTTGTAATCTTATTTATATATACTTATTTCGTTTTTTCCAGTAGTATGATTAAGTGGTGAACATTTTTAGTGCCCCCCCATTTTTGACTGTGGTATATTATGTGACCCTTCTATATATTGTTCCTAGAGTCGCCACTGAAAAACATTGCGCTTCTTCTTGGCGCTAACATAGACCTGTAAGACTGAGATCACACTTGAGTTATTTGGTCAGTTTTGGGCCCGTGACTGCCCAAATAAGTGAAGTATGCAGTGATTCTAAGAGCGACACCTGTCATCTGCATGTCATACTGACTCACAGTATTATTTCACTACCACAGCAGACTCCCTATGCGTGTTACTGCAAGGCACAGTGTTCTACACCACTATACAGGTTCTCTGCAGCTCGGAAATAGCACTTTTTTAACGAAATTCGCCACAAATAAATTCGGATTGAATCACATTTTTTCCCAAAAACTTGGCGAACTGGCGAAATTGAATTTTTTAAAAATTCGCTCATATCAACTGCTGACTTTTAAACAACATCAAGGACATGAGCCCCCACCCAGCTCTTTGCTTACTACTAGTAAAAGCCAGGCCCGGATTAGCTGAAACCAGCTATGCTAGGTAACAAGAGCGTCCACTATCTATTCTACTGGATGCATAAGCTAGCGCTTTTACTCCACCAAGGCTGGGTACCTTGGTGACATGTCTCAGGTGCACCACAGGAAACCACGATATGCATCTCCTTAATATGTTTCCTGCACTATTCTCGGAGACACATCCGTCCTTCATATAAGAGGCCTGTCACTGCCTCACATGTCCTACAATCATCCTTTCCTCAGCCGGAAACGGCTGATAACAGGGAGCAATCGTTTTTCCCTGGGGTACAGTAAGCCTACTTCACACAAGTGTTTGTAGGGACAGTCCATGAGAGAAAATACAGAAATACACTGTACAGTACTTGCATATCAAAGAACAACCACAGTTGTTGGGTGACTTAGGCCTCTTGCACACGGGCGAGTTTTCCGCGCGGGTGCAATGCGTGAAGTGAACGCATTTCACCCGCACTGAATCCGGACCCATTCACTTCTATGGTGCTGTGCACATGAGTGGTGATTTTCACGCATCACTTTTGCGTTGCGTGAAAATTGCAGCATGTTCTATATTCTGCGATTTTCACGCAACGCAGGCCCCATAGAAGTGAATAGGGATGCGGGAAAATCGCAATCATCCGCAATCATGTGCGGATGCGTTGCGATTTTCCCGCATGGTTGCTAGGATACGATCGGGATGGGGACCCGATCGTTATTATTTTCCTTTATAACATAGTTATAAGGGAAAATAATCACATTCTAAATACAGAATGCAATGTTCCCCGGGTTATAGAGGGTTAAAAATAATAAAGAGTTAACTTACCTTCTCCCATTGTACGCTGGTGACGTCACAGGGTCACATGGTCCAATCATAGAAGCATTTGAGTGGACCATGTGATCCTGTGACATCATGGCAGGTCCTTCATCCAACATCTGTTGGAGGAAGGACCTTTGGTGACGTCACAGGATCACATGGGTCACATGGTCCACTCAAATGCTTCTATCATTGGACCATGTGACCCTGTGACGTCACCACAGGTCCTGAAGCAAGCAATCATCAAGAGAGAAGACGTTCTGGGGCTCTGCGCGTACAATGGGAGAAGGTAAGTTAACTCTTTATTATTTTTAACCCTCTATAGCCCAGGGAACATTGCATTCTGTAATTAGAATGCGATTATTTTCCCTTTTAACTATGTTATAAAGGAAAATAATTACACATACAGAATACTCATCCCGAAACCGGACTTCAGTGATGAAGTCTGACTTCGGGTCTGGGCACCAAGCATGCAGATTTTTTACGCGCGTGCTAAACGCACTACAAACGTTAGCACACGCGAGGAAAAATTGTGGCGATTCCCGCAACGCACCCGCCTCTTATCCGGGCGTCAAACATGACGCCCGTGTGCAAGAGGCCCTACTGTGTTAAATATGGTACCCTCAACACCCAATGATTGTGATGTAAATTGCAGCCTCTCCAGAGTCCAATAACATCCTGTGATATTGTACTGCACTGCTTTTATGACAAATTGTATATCTTGTGCAACTGTCTTTTTTTTTTTTAATAATGGTTAAGGATAGGGATAGGGGACATTTTTCTAGTATACTTTATTTAGATAAGACCTAAGAGAAAAACTAGGGCTGAAATGTCCCTTAGCAGTGATCCTTTTCAGAACCACTGCTAAGGGACATCCGTCTTTCCAACAGCGCAGTGCTGCACTGACGAAGGACAAGGGCTGGAAGCTGGCAGGCATCTGCCCTCACTGCTCCCTCACATAGTGGGGTAAATAAAATGGGGACAGTTCAAATACATGACATATATAATAATATATAAATAAATCAATACACTTTGTTCCTGCTTTCTGATCAGTGAGGCCATTGCGGTCAGTGAGCTCTCTCCCTGTACACCCGGTGCACTGTGTGATTAACCAGCCAGCGGGAGCAATGCCTGTGTGAGCCATAAGTGCTCACACAGGCACTAGGATCAGCCTCAGACTGGCCCACAGGGGTACAGGGGAATCCCCCGGTGGGCCCCTGAGCAAGCTGGGCCCCTAATACCCACCCCCTGCACAAGTGGCACATAACACAGTAGATTTACTGCACTACATATATATATATTCAATGTACAGCACCTCAACCTGCCTATTTTTATATAAAAAAACATGTTATATTATTTATTATATTTGAATGTATCTGTACGGTGGGCCCCCAAAATAAATTTTACTGGCGGGCCCTAGGCACCCCAGTCCGACACTGACTAGGATAGATAGTGGACACTGTTTGTATTTAGTATAGCTGGTATCAACTAATCCAGGCCTGGCTTTTATTGGGAATAAGCAAAGAGCTGGGTGGGTGCTTATTCCCCACAATCAACTCCGGGTTTCACAGGTGACCCATGTCCACGGTTGTGATTTAAAAAGTCATCAACAAGAAGCAGGCTGTGTCTGTATGACTGAGAGGCTTACAGATCACAGAGCACAAGGCGTGTATGAAGCAACACTGGCCTGAGGACGGTTCTAAAGTGAGACCTGAGCCTGTATCACTCTGTTCTTGTGTTATAGACTGACTACCTGACTCGGCTGCGATCTGGCTGTACTGTGTTGTAAGTTGGCTGGAATTGTCAATAAACCGGATTAAAGTGTCTTTGTTGTGTCCCTGCCTTTCTTCAACACTGGTCATAGGAGCTGACGGCTTTACATATGGTGGAGGATGCGGCCCGACCAGTAAGGCAAACACAGGGTTCGCATGTCCTGGATTCAACTGGCAAAGTTCCAACCTAAGCCAGCAGCCAAGATGGAGGAGCTAATAAAGCAGCCGGTCCTCTCCGATGCCCAATAGCAGCAGATCAATGGCCTACAGATTACTGCCCTGAGAGAGACAACACCTGCTGTGACCCAGCTCCAGCTCGTGGCCTGGGTTAAAGTCCAGTAAGCATTGAGGAAAATGACTCCGGAAGATGACGTGGAGGCCTTCCTCAGAGGTTGTTTAAAGGACAGCAGAGCGGGAGAATCTGACATTCGACCAGTGGGCTGAAGTGGATGCTCCGTTCCTGGTGGGGGACGGACAGAAGGCCTTCTTTGACCTCAGCCATGAGGACACCCAGAACTATGGGAAGCTTAAAGGTGAGGTCCTGGCCCACATGGGGGTTAATACATATGTGCGGGCCCAGCGAGTGTACCAGTGGGCGTTTGTAGAATCTCGTCCCACCAGGTCGCAGGCTTATGATCTGTTGCACCTCTTGAAGCAGTGGCTCCATCCTGAGACTTTGGGCCCAACGCAGATGGTAGAGCGGTTGGTGGTGGATCAGTTTGTGCGTACTGTGCCAGTGGCCATTCAGCATTGGGTGGGTAAGGGGGACCGAGGCAACCTCGACCAGTTTGTCAGCCTGGTCGAGTGGTACATGGCCAGCCAAGATTTGGTGCAGGACACTTCTTAAAAACGGATGACACCCCGACCCCTGGCCCCGCTTACAGAGACTGAAAAAAAATCCCAACCTCAAACAGAGCATCATTCAAGCCCAAAGGCCAATTAAGCATGCCCTTTTGGCTTGTAAGGACACAATTATCCTATGCTGGCAGTGCCAGGGTCCTGGACATAGGGCCACTTATTGCCCATTGACCCATAACCCCTTGGACTGCGGGTTTGCTCGCCAGACCTCATACTGGGAAGACACTTACCAATATTCTGGGCCTTATAGAAGGATGAAGCCCGATCTCTTGTGGAGAAAGACCCTCCGGGGCCTGAGCCCGAAGACCCTGATTCCAGAGTACCGGCTGTAGAGTCCCCATCATATGGTGAGGCAGCTGAGGCCACATCTATCCCGGAGGTGGAGGTGTCCCTAGACACGTTTGGGACCGCCCAACTCCAGGACCCCAGTCTGGTACGGACCAGAGAGAGAGTAACTGTAATCAATGGGGTAGCCCAACAACTGGGCGCAGAAGCGGTCTTTCCCCACATGGCTGTTTCCCAGAACTTATTGTACCGAGTGGACAAAGTCCGACAGGATGTAGTGGAACAGTTAGTAGTACCACAGTACTAAAGGCGGTATTAGATTTAGCTCATGCACATGTAATGGGAGGTCATCTTGGGGTCAAAAAGACACTAAAGCGTATACTCCAGCGGTTCTTTTGGCATGGTGTTAATGAAGAGGTTAAGTGGAAGAGTTATGTCCAGAGTGTCAGATTACTGCTCCCACAACGAATTTCCGTAGTCCACTGGTACCTCTTCCCATTATAGATGTACCTTTTGAGCGGATTGCTATGGCTCTAGTCGGCCCAATGGGGCCACCAACATGTTAGTGGAATATGCGACTCATTATTCGGAGCCCATTCCTCTCCGACATACAGTGGCAAAACTTATTGCGAGGGAGCTATTTGCTATATTTTGCCGCATTGGGTTTCCTAAAGAGATCCTTAGATTCCTTACGTATCAAGGTACTCCTTTTATGTCCAAAGTGACAAAGGAGTTGTGCAAGCTGCTTCGAATCAAGCAGTTACACACATCAGTACACCACCCCCAGACAGATGGGCTGGTGGAAAGATTTAATAAAACCCTAAACGGTATGTTAAAGCGGGTAGTATCCCAAGATGGGAAGGACTGGGATATGTTGCTGCCATATTTGATGTTCCCCATCCAAGAGGTACCACAGTCCTCAATGAGGTTTTCCACGTTCAAACTGCTATATGGCAGACATTCCAGAAGCCTGCTGGACATTGAGAAAGAGACATTGGAACAAGAGACTACTCCCCATAAGAGTGTAATAGAACACATTGCAGATATGCAGGAACGGATTGTATCAGTGATGCCCATTGTGAGAGAACATGTAGTAGAGGCTCAGGCAGCTCAGAGCTGTGGGTATAATAGAAAAGCCACAGTCAGGAGGACCTTTTCCCAGGGAGATTGAGTACTTGTGCTTTTACCCACTGCTAAGGCCTCATTCACACTTGCGTCATCCTGGAGCGTCCCGGGAGCCGCATGGAATGCAAGTATGCCGCTCCCCCGCTCCCCCTACTCTTTACTATGGGAACCAGGACTTTAGCGTCCTGGCTGCCATAGTAACCATTGACAAAAAGCTAAACGTCGGATCCGGCGATGCGCGGAAACGACGTTTAGCTAAAGGCCGGATCCGGACTAATGCCCTTCAATGGGCATTAATTCCGGATCCGGCGTTGCGGCATGTCTTCCGGATTTTTGGACGGAGACAAATCCGCAGCATGCTGCGCTTTTGTCAAAGTCCAAAAAACGTTGACATACTGAACGGAAGACATCCTGATGCATCCTGAACGGATTTCTCTCCATTCAGGATGCATGGGGATAATCCTGATCAGTAGCTTTCCGTCCTAGAGACCCGAGGACGGATCTCTAGGACGGAAAGCTAAAACGCTGATGTGAAAGAGGCCTAAGAGTAAGTTTCTGAAGTTCGGGAAAAAGTTGGAGAAGTTAACTATAAAATATATCAGCCCTGGTGGAGAAAACCAGAGTGGCAAGGTAACATAGTGTGGAGGTGGCAGCAACATCAAGAGACGACAGAGTGGCAAGGTGACATGATGTGGAGGTGGCAGCAGCATCAGGAGACCACAGAGTGGCAAGGTAACATAGTGTGGAGGTGGCAGCAGCATCAGGATACTATAGAGTGACCCGGTGAGAGGGTGGGGAAGTGGGTGGCAATACCAGTACCAGATGAAGATGGTAGGTGAAAGAAGGAGCACTTGGCATCAGATGTGTGGCATCAGGTGGGTGGCAGCATCAGAATAGTAGCTGAGGCAGGAAGCCAGAAGAAATCGGTCTCTTTTGTTAAAGTGTTGGTGTGGCACCATGGATGATCTAGTCTGATGCATCATGCATTGGTGGGTGGAAATCCTGGCTGATCCACGAGTGATTCATCTTTGTCAGTCTCTCCACATTTTGGGTGGACAGGCGAGTTCTTCTTGGGGTAACTATGGCCCCCGCAGCACTAAACACCCATTCTGATGCCATACTACTGGCCGGGCAGCAAAGCTTTTCCAGGAAAAACTCTGCTAGTTGCTAATACACTAATACACACTAAAGGGGGCTGTAATTTTCTCACTTCAACACAACAGTTAAAAGGCCCTTTTCTTTTTCCCCACTAATACACGCCACAAAGGGCTTTAGAACATATAACTGCACCACTGAACGGCAAATATATTTTTCTTTTTTCCACTTATACACCAACAAAAGGCTTTAGAATGTATAACTGCACCTCTGAGCGGCAATTGTATTTTACTTTTGCCACTAATACAGTACTGACAAAAAGGACTGCAATTTTTGCACTTCACCACACAAAGGCTAATAAGCCCTTTCTTTCCCACTAATACAAGCCAAAAATTGCTTTAGAACATATAACTGCACCGCACAAGGAAAATAAGACATAGAAATATTTACTTGTAACAAACCCTGTTAATGGCTGTATCAAACAGCACTTGCACCCCAATAAGAACGGTTTGCTGGAATTACAGAGCTGTATAATGACAATTTGAGTCCCCAGTCAATGCAGAAAGGTGTAATAGGATTGCTCCTATTACCCAGGCTGTAACCTCCCCGACTGAACCTTGTTCAACATAAATGCTGTGGAATGATTCCTCCCTATAACTTCCCTACACCTTGAATAATCTTTCCCTGAACTTGTAAATCACTTTTTTAGCACAATGAAGTCTTTCCTAGCACTGTCCCTAGCGCCTGCTGACGTCTATCCCTGCACTAAGCACGCTGGTAAAGGGCAGAATCTAAGATGGCTGAGGGTATTTATAGGGCTGTAACATCACAGAGCTGGCTGGCTGCTGATTGGCTGCATGCATGGCATGATGAGTAATCCTGTCTTCTCAGAGTTCCTTGCTCCATGTCCTCACACATGCAGCAGCCATTTTAGGAAAAAATGTGATTTGCTACCATGAAGCTTGAGAAAATTCATATTCTGTGCAAATCAAATTTTTCCTGGAGTTTGGATCAAATTCCACTTCGTCAACCTCGATTCGCTCATCTCTATATATAATACCTACACTTTAACTAAACTTTAGATCAGTTTAGGGCAAACACATCTGTGTTTCTTTGACATCTCCAGTAGGAATTTTCATGCCTTCATATTATCTAGAGATAACATTACCGGGGTAGTAGGAGTAATGTTGATGGACTTTACTTTTCTTTTCTTTTTTTTTTTACCATGATAAAGCAATAGATAACTAAACTGATATTCATATAAATTCCTATGGAAAATCACAGAAATCAGATCGTGATTAGAGATGAGTGAACTTTCAAAAAAAGTCCGGCGTTCGGGTTGTGGTAAGTCGCGCATCCCGTTATGGATTCCACTATAGCGGCATATGGAATCCATAAGGGGCGGCTGCCACCAACCCGAACTGTTGAACAGCCGAAGGACCTGGGGTGACGTCACCGTCATGTGATCAGTGCAGGGGGTGTGGCTCAGCACGGGATCAAATCCAGTGCTGAGCCACGCCCCCTGCACTGATCACATGACAGTGACGTCACCCCAGGTCCTTCGGCTGTTCAACAGGATTGGTGGCAGCCGCCCCTTATGGATTCCATATGCCGCTATAGTGGAATCCATAACGGGATGCGCGACTTACCACAACCCGAACGCCGAACACCGGACTTTTTTTTAAAGTTCGCTCATCTCTAATCTTGATACAAACATACTGTAGGTTGGACCACATGAAGAACTCCATATACGGATCCTCAAGCTCAGCTCGGTGACACCTATGTACATTTGCGGAATGTTTTATTCACAGCTCTTTTAATATCTTTATTTCTCAGACTGTATATAATGGGGTTGATCAATGGCGTTAGTACAGTATACAGCAGGGACAGGATTTTACTGATTGATGACTGTCCTTTTGTTGGGACAATATAAACACTGAAGATAGCCGAATAGAATATGGAGACCACAGTGAGGTGGGCGCTACAGGTGGAGAAGGCCTTCTGTCTACTGATGTTGGATGGAATCTGTAAGATGGTGACAATAATTTTAACATAGCACACTATGATTATTATGGTCGGGACAATGAGTAGAGGGATGCTCAAGAAGTAGTTTTGTACTTTCACAATGGAGATATCAGAGCAGGAAATCTCTAGTAGGGGAATAAGGTCACAGAAAAAATGATCAATAATAATTGGTCCACAAAATGTTAAATTTGATGCTGCATGGGTGTTAATGATCGAAATAAAAAAGCCCAGGAACCAGCAGGTTGTGGCCAACTTCACACAATGGGTCCTTGTCATTACTGAGTTGTAACGGAGGGGATTACAGATGGCCACATATCTGTCATAAGACATCATCGTGAGGAGGAAACATTCCAATGTTTCCGAGGAACAAAAAAAATACCACTGAGCCAAACAATCAATAAAATAAATGGTCATCCCATTATTCATGAGGGTGTGGAGCATGATGGGGGCAATACCAGAAGTCACCAAGATGTCGCTGATGGACAAGTGTGAGATGAAGAAGTACATTGGGGTGTGAAGGTTCTTGCTGGAGGACACCAGGGTGACAATCAGGACATTCCCACATATCGTAGCAGCAAAAACACAGAGGAGAAGACAAAACAAGAAAATTCTCAAATCGTGGCTAACTTGAAATCCTAAGAGGAAAATCTCAGGGACATCAGTCATATTGATCCTCTGTAACAAAGATAGGATGAAAGAAGTAAAGTTATAGCATCGATATATGTATTAAAAAAAAAATGTCCAAAAGCATTTAGTCAAAAATGTCTTGGTCTGGCTTATTATAAGTACATGGTCAGACACTGTATGAATAGTTATAACAAGGCTCAGATGCATAAGGGGACTCTTTGTTTTAGACATTCTTTTTTAGAAAGCTTTCTTGCCAATAAGCAGATCACAAAGTATCCTCTGGCTTGGACCCCATCCATCAGCTGTAATATGTGGGTAATCAGGGCCGGATTAACATAGGGGCGGATGGAGCTGCTGCTCCAGGCCCCTGTGTGAAGATAGGCCCAGCCCCAGCCGCCCAGAAAAAAACTTTCTTTTAATTTTATATAACGCGCTTTAAGCACCAGCCTGCCGCGGGTGGGTCGGCGTGTGCCTCATATCCATCCCCGCTGCGCCATAATCATTATTAGTAATTATTCACCCTCCTGGGCTGGCTGCGCTGCACACGGCCCGGCCCGGGTCACATGATAATTGGGGGCGTGGCCGACCCGGCCGTGGCCGGCGAGGCGAGTGGCGCCGCAGGGACTGTCTCTCACAGCAGCAGCCTCAGCCAGAGAGAGGCCCACGTGACTGCCTGCTGCTGTGTGTCGGAGTCCTGACTGAGGAGGAGCTGAGACTGTGAGTGTGACTTGCTTACCCTCACAGAAACTGAGTCGCTTGGAGCAGGTGGGGGGTGCCGTGTTGGGGGGTTTAAATCAAGCCTGACATGAATGATGTGGGGGTGGGTCATATTGGCTGACATGCTGGACATGATTTGGGGAGGTGATATTGGCTGTCATGCTGGACATGATGGGGGTGGGGTGGTGATATTCGCTGACATGATGGGGGGGTGATATTGACTGACATGCTGGACATGATGGGGGTGGGGTGGTGATATTGGCTGACATGCTGGACATGATGGGTGGTGATATTGGCTGACATGCTGGACATGATGGGGGTGGGGTAGTGATATTGACTGACATGCTGGACATGATGGGGGTGGGGTGGTGATATTCGCTGACATGATGGGGGGTGATATTGACTGACATGCTGGACATGATGGGGGTGGGGTGGTGATATTGGCTGACATGCTGGACATGATGGGCGGTGATATTGGCTGACATGCTGGACATGATGGGGGTGGGGTAGTGATATTGGCTGACATGCTGGACATGATGGGCGGTGATATTGGCTGACATGCTGGACATGATGGGGGTGGGGTAGTGATATTGGCTGACATGCTGGACATGATGGGGGTGATATTGGCTGACATGCTGGACATGATGGGGGTGGGGTAGTGATATTGGCTGACATGCTGGACATGATGGGGGTGGGGTGGTGATATTCGCTGACATGATGGGGGGTGATATTGACTGACATGCTGGACATGATGGGGGTGGGGTGGTGATATTGGCTGACATGCTGGACATGATGGGTGGTGATATTGGCTGACATGCTGGACATGATGGGGGTGGGGTAGTGATATTGACTGACATGCTGGACATGATGGGGGTGGGGTGGTGATATTCGCTGACATGATGGGGGGGTGATATTGACTGACATGCTGGACATGATGGGGGTGGGGTGGTGATATTGGCTGACATGCTGGACATGATGGGCGGTGATATTGGCTGACATGCTGGACATGATGGGGGTGGGGTGGTGATATTCGCTGACATGATGGGGGGTGATATTGACTGACATGCTGGACATAATGGGGGTGGGGTGGTGATATTGGCTGACATGCTGGACATGATGGGCGGTGATATTGGCTGACATGCTGGACATGATGGGGGTGGGGTAGTGATATTGGCTGACATGCTGGACATGATGGGGGTGGGGTAGTGATATTGGCTGACATGCTGGACATGATGGGCGGTGATATTCGCTGACATGCTGGACATGATGGGGGTGGGGTAGTGATATTGGCTGACATGCTGGACATGATGGGGGTGATATTGGCTGACATGCTGGACATGATGGGGGTGGGGTAGTGATATTGGCTGACATACTGGACATGATGGGGGTGGGGTGGTGATATTCGCTGACATGATGGGGGGGGTGATATTGACTGTCATGCTGGACATGATGGGGGGTGGGGTGGTGATATTGGCTGACATGCTGGACATGATGGGTGGTGATATTGGCTGACATGCTGGACATGATGGGGGGTGGGGTAGTGATATTGACTGACATGCTGGACATGATGGGGGTGGGGTGGTGATATTCGCTGACATGATGGGGGGGTGATATTGACTGACATGCTGGACATGATGGGGGTGGGGTGGTGATATTGGCTGACATGCTGGACATGATGGGCGGTGATATTGGCTGACATGCTGGACATGATGGGGGTGGGGTAGTGATATTGGCTGACATGCTGGACATGATGGGCGGTGATATTGGCTGACATGCTGGACATGATGGGGGTGGGGTAGTGATATTGGCTGACATGCTGGACATGATGGGGGTGATATTGGCTGACATGCTGGACATGATGGGGGTGGGGTAGTGATATTGGCTGACATGCTGGACATGATGGGGGTGGGGTGGTGATATTCGCTGACATGATGGGGGTGATATTGACTGACATGCTGGACATGATGGGGGTGGGGTGGTGATATTGGCTGACATGCTGGACATGATGGGTGGTGATATTGGCTGACATGCTGGACATGATGGGGGTGGGGTAGTGATATTGACTGACATGCTGGACATGATGGGGGTGGGGTGGTGATATTCGCTGACATGATGGGGGTGATATTGACTGACATGCTGGACATGATGGGGGTGGGGTGGTGATATTGGCTGACATGCTGGACATGATGGGGGGGTGATATTGGCTGACATGCTGGACATGATGGGGGTGGGGTGGTGATATTCGCTGACATGATGGGGGGTGATATTGACTGACATGCTGGACATAATGGGGGTGGGGTGGTGATATTGGCTGACATGCTGGACATGATGGGCGGTGATATTGGCTGACATGCTGGACATGATGGGGGTGGGGTAGTGATATTGGCTGACATGCTGGACATGATGGGGGTGGGGTAGTGATATTGGCTGACATGCTGGACATGATGGGCGGTGATATTGGCTGACATGCTGGACATGATGGGGGGTGGGGTAGTGATATTGGCTGACATGCTGGACATGATGGGGGGTGATATTGGCTGACATGCTGGACATGATGGGGGGTGGGGTAGTGATATTGGCTGACATACTGGACATGATGGGGGGTGGGGTGGTGATATTCGCTGACATGATGGGGAGTGATATTGACTGACATGCTGGACATGATGGGGGTGGGGAGGTGATATTGGCTGACATGCTGGACATGATGGGTGGTGATATTGGCTGACATGCTGGACATGATGGGGGGTGGGGTAGTGATATTGACTGACATGCTGGACATGATGGGGGTGGGGTGGTGATATTCGACTGACATGATGGGGGGTGATATTGACTGACATGCTGGACATGATGGGGGTGGGGTGGTGATATTGGCTGACATGCTGGACATGATGGGGGTGGGGTAGTGATATTGACTGACATGCTGGACATGATGGGGTGGGGTGGTGATATTCGCTGACATGATGGGGGGTGATATTGACTGACATGCTGGACATGATGGGGTGGTGCGGTGACATTGGGCGGTGATATTGGCTGACATGCTGGACATGATGGAGGGTGGGGTGGTGATATTGGCTGACATGCTGGACATGATGGGGGGTGGGGTGGTGATATTGGCTGACATGCTGGACATGATGGGCGGTGATATTGGCTGACATGCTGGACATGATGGGGGGTGGGGTGGTGATATTGGCTGACATGCTGGACATGATGGGGGGTGGGGTGGTGATATTGGCTGACATGCTGGACATGATGGGGGTGGGGTGGTGATATTGGCTGACATGCTGGACATGATGGGGGGTGGGGTGGTGATATTGACTGACATGCTGGAAATGATGGGGGGTGGGGTGGTGATATTCGCTGACATAAAAAAAAGGCCCATTAAAATCTTCAGCACCAGGCCCATCATGGCTCTGTGGGTAATCCAAACAGTAAGAATATAAGTACATTTTCCTGCATTGCCACCACAAGAGAAACTAAAAATAACACAGTGCCCATTCAGTTCTCTGGGCAGTGTATTTAATTCAAAGGAATCTGTCAACAGGATATAACACCCTAAACTGTCACGACCTCTTATCTATTACGGTAACGTGTTCACAGTCATGATCTTCTATCTTCTGGCTGATTCTGCATAATAGGCATCTATTCTTTCAAATGATCTTCCCCTCCTCATGTCTTACTGGCTTGATGCATCACTATGAGTGATGCATCACCTAGGACAGGCATCAGCAACCTTCGGCTCCCAGCTGTTGTGAAACTACAATTCCCAGCATGCTCCATTAATTTCTATGTAAGTTCTTAGAAGAGCAGAGCAACTATGCATGCTGGGAGTTGTAGTTTCACAACAGCTGTGAGCCAAAGGTTGCCTACCCCTGACCTAGGAGGTACCTAGGAGCCAAGAAGACCAAACCTGGTTGTGGTAGCCGATAACTTACAGTTATCTAGTAGGGTAGATGAATATGGGTTTTGTAAACCAGAAAACCAATGAATAACTGAGTACCATAAATAAATACACTTCTCCATGCCCTGGAACATAATAATCTCTGTTCTGATGACCACAGAGACAAACAACATGCAGGTTAGCTATGTAAGTGATGTGATGTGAAGATGCTAAAATATCCAAAATCTTAAGAATATAATTTCTTTGTGTTTCTAATTTTCCTCCTTTGTCCTTATCAACCTGTCCATCTTGTAGTCCAAAAAAGGTGGAAGATTTGGAATTCATTCCTCAGTGAAGGATCATAATTTAAAGCATACAGTCCACCCTCCTACTATGCACCCGTTGTCTTCTCATGTGATAGAGTGGTGTTTAGTCCAACACTGAGGGCTACCTATGCACCTCTGAGAGCTATGCCCTTGTCATCTTGCAATCTTGTTCTTTGCTTCGAGAGAAAAAAAGTAATCTGCTATGGGTACAGTAACAGGTTAGGTAAAAAATATTTGAATGTATGTATAGGATAGATAAACCCAGAAAAGAGAGGAGTAGAGATGAGTGAATTTCCTGAAATTCGATTAATGATTTGTGTCTTCCCAATAAAAAGTGCTCCAACTTGTTCATGACACTCTTCTGTGTTCGTCCATCTCTCTTTTTTTTTTTTTTTTCAACCCCCCCCTCAACATCTTTTAAGCTTTCTCTAAAGCAGTAGTTACTAATGCCAGGGAGACACTAACATATACAGCTATGGGTAAATACATAGTTGCATTTAAAATGATTTTTATTGAGATTTTCAATTGTAACAAACATGAAATTTAGAAAAGAAAGAATTAATAACAATGTTGTTGAATCAATAACAGTTTAGCTGAGTCCTGAAGTCGCATTTCTTTTGTTGCGACTCTGGACTTAAATTATTAGTTTACTTCGTTAGGAAATAGGTTGAACAAGTAAATACATAGTTGATCGGTGTTGGCAAACAGCCTGCTTAAAAACACATTGGGGGTAATTTATGAAGCTGTAAGAGGCCTATATTAGGAGTATTTCAGGCGCAGATTGTGGTACAATGGCTAGCCTTTGACTTCTCCACGCTAACACCAGGTCTAAAAAAGTAGACGTGGGTGGGGAAGGGGATAGGAAGCTGTCTTACATTTAGAACTGGCAGAGGATGCGCCGAAGATATGGAGAGGCCGGAACCTCATCATAACTTCGGCGGATCCTCCACCAGCTATCGGCCTTTATTATTGTGCCATACAAGGAATTCTTTCACAGAGAGTGGCAGTTGAGCTTGGCTTATGTCTGGCTTGTTTTGAGCCTGTGCCCACAATATCAGCAGCATCACCAGTTCCTGAGATGACCATAATAGAAGCATAGCTGGCCCTTCCAGTCAAGGGAGTGGCTTTTCTGGGGCCACAAGGTAGAAGAGCAGTCACTTGCATCAGGTCTGTCTTCACTGCCCTCTCCTAGAGGTGCACCTCCATTAGGGGATAACACGTCCCTTGCTATGGAAGATACACAAGAAAGCCTTCCTGTTGATGACTTGAGTGAGAAGTGTCAGTGCTAGAGTTTGAACTGCCATGAGCAGGAGCTTCTGCTAGAGGCCGGTGGCCCCAAGCATAGCTGTGTTAGTGCTATTAGTAGCAGCAGTGACACTTGTCCTTATCGTCCTTATGTAGCCACAGGTGCAATTAAATGTCCCCTGCTATGAACACACTGCAGCCTGGTCCTGAAAATTGACAATGCTGCATTTACATAGGAAAATGTGCAGAATTTAACCGGTATATTGACGCACTAAAGTGCATTGAATTAATCTGGTATATTGACACAGTAAAATGGGTTGACTGAAACTGGTATACTGATGCACTAAAATGCATTGACTAAAATGTGTATATTGATGCATTAATATGCACTGAATTTACTATTAAAAATGTGCCAGTTTTGGTACAGTTTGTGCCATAAATAAATGGCGTACATGCTTTGCACCACATTTATCAACTGTTTACACGCTTTTCTAACTTTTTTACTTCTTGCTCAACGAGGTAAAGTGTCTTTGTGGAAGGGAGTGTGGCTTCATGGGAAAGAGTTTCACCAAAAAACTAAGGACACACATATAATATAATACAATAACATATTTTATTGGATTAAAATAATGCAAACAACATATAAAATAAATAAATATGTAGCAGATTCTGGTGTACCTGCTGGGGAGCTGCGTGTCGCATCGCTGCCTGCATTGCTGCTACATATTTATTTTATATGTTGTTTGTATTATTTCAATCCAATAAAATATGTTATTGTATTATATGTGTGTCCTTAGTTTTTTTTTTTGATTTTCATCTAGTTGATGATTATATAGGTTGTAGTATATTTCATGGTAAAAAGACATGACTTGAATGTACCTCCGTGCACCGAAAAATGCATTAAAATTTTGGCACATTTTTGGAGTAAAACTACACCAACTTATAAGTGGGGTAACCTAAAGGGGTTGTCTCACTTCAGCATGTGGCATTTATCATGTACAGAAAGTTAACACAAGGCACTTACTAATGTATTGTGATTGTCCATATTGTCTCCTTTGCTGGCTGGATTCATTTTTCCATCACATTATACACGGCTCGTTTCCATAATTACGACCACCCTGCAACCCAGCAGTGGTGGTCGTGCTTGCACACTATAAGAAAAAGCACTGGCCTGTCTGGTGGCCGGGACCATGGGAGTGCGCATAGGCCGACTCTTTTCCCTATCGTGCACAAGCACAGCCACCAATGCTGGATTGCAGGGTTGTGGTAACCATGGAAATGATATGTATGCAATGTGATTGAAAAATTAATCCAACCAGGAAAGGAGGCAATATGGAGAATCACAATACATTAGTAAGTGCCTTGTATTAACTTCCTCTACATGATAGATGCCATTTGCTGAAGTGAGACAACCTCTTTTAAGTGGTGCATCAGTCACCGTGATAGATCTGGCACATTTTGTCAACGTGTACACTATTTTACTGTTAGTCAGTATTAGTAATCTGTTTTTCCACAGTCTTCAGTAAGTGGCAAAAAATACCACAGTTCTCAAACTCGAATGGAATTCTTGCACACATACACACTTTTTCATTGCCTGGACACATTTTTGGTGCACGGACAGAATTCTGGCGTAAATCTGGTGCAGGATTTAACGTGCTGCAGACTTATAGAGGTCCATGATCCAGAATAGTAACATTGTCTAACATTAGGATTGGGATTTGCAAAATGCAACACTATTAGAAAACCTGCCCCACTATGTACTTACATTTGATATTCTCATATTTTATATAGTAGCCGCTTAAGAATGGATAAGAATTAACCGGCATAATCCAGAAGTCTTACTGCGTATTCTGCATGGGTGATGGATGTTGTATAAGGCACAGATCTGCCTGCATATATATATACAATTCAAATATCTCAATGGAGATAAGGGACCATGTCATGTTCTCTTGGGTGTCTGCTGCTATATTCCATTGAGGGACCTAGAAATAGAAACCTTGACAATGAGAGGTTTGTCCCTCAGTATCATAAGCAATTAACTCCATTGTAATGGGTGTCGGACCCCCGCCAAGCAGATATTGATGACCTATCATCAATGTAAATTGTTGCACAACCCCTTTAAATGCAGATGGTGCTCTTTTAATGATGAGTGGTCATGACCAAACCAGGACCGCCATGTTCGGGACCGTACCAGACATTCTGTTGTCTGGAGACTGAACCCAAACATGGATTTTGGCGCCACTCCTATGCCCTGTTTCTTTCTGTGTATGGTGGTACGGTGTCATTCTATGTATTTTTTCCAAGGTCCTCCACATTGTGCATTTCCTATGTTTGAAATTGTTAATGTTCATGTAATGTACCTGGTTCACAAGAGGTGGCAGCAGAATTGGCAGTGCTACTGTTAGAAGAGAGTGTAACCAGTGTTCCATTTTGACCCTCTCTATAGAAGGGAGCAGATTAGTTAGTTAGAGTTCAGCTTACCCCATTCTAGGGGAAAGTCCTAGCTTACCCCAGCTAAGCAAAGTAAGCCAGCAGAACACCTTCAGCTCTGGTGGATATAGAGGACATAGCTAGGAGCCTCATGCAACAAAGGAAAAGTTCCTATTTAAGCCTGTCAGCATAGCAGAGCTAAAATTGTTATTACCTGCCAGTTTATGCTAAAACCTGCTGGAAACCAAGAAAAAGCCTGTTTGGAGAGATGTTTATGCAAAGTAAAACTGTTTCAACTTCAGCACTGCCGACCCCATGAACCGCCATAGCTTGGTTGGGATCTCGCCTTCTTCTACCCACCCTGGACCCATGACAAGGCTTCCAGGTTCCAGTGAGTGAACCTCTCTTCCTTCAGAGGGTGATGCAGAAACAAACTCGCAAAAGAGCTCAGGGATTATAGCCAGGGGACTATACAGTGTATAGCATTCCCCAGTGAAATTGCAGCCTCCCCCCCCACCACACACACACACACACACACACATGAGATGATGCTCTATGTTGCGGGTAAAAGAGGAACACTTTATTCAGGCTATCTGTCAGCCTTTTATGCAGGTCTTCCAGCAAGGGACACTCTCCTGCGGACCTTGTAGAAGACTTAGCCAGTTTTTATATTAGCCAATCACATGCAGTTACAGGTAACAAACACACACCTGTGATACAATTAATCAACACAATGGGATAACATAATGACACACAGGCAGACAACACCCACCTGTGATACAATTAACCAACACAATGGGATAACGGAATCACTCATAGGTAGTGTTGAGCGAACATTTCAAGCATAATTCGGGTTCGTACCAAATTTTGGGGTGTTTGGGACCCGGACCCGAACATTTTAAAAAAAGTTCGGGTTCGGGTCCATTGTTCGGCGATTACTTCCCGCTTTCTGAAGGGCTGCACAGCAACCAATCAGCTAGCGTTATACTTATTGCCCTAAGAAGCCATCACAGCCATGCCTACTAATGGCATGGCTGTGATTGGCCAAGTGCAGCATGTGACCCAGCCTCTATTTAAGCTGGAGTCATGTAGCGCCGCACGTCACACTTCTCCGATTAGCGTAGGGAGAGGACGCAGCTTCTGTGAGGGCGAGATTAGGCAGGGAAAAGTCAGCAACAGCACCTAATGAAGTGATCGATCTACAGCTGTGAATGATTCAACTTCTGCTAGTTAATTGCTCACAGTTTTTTGGCTGCACAGAGCGTTTTTCTGTCATTTTTGGGGGTGATCGGTGGCCATTTTGTGACTTGTGGTGCACCAGAGCAAGCTGCCACCAAGTCCATCAATCCATAAATACTAGTTTTTTTTTTTTTTTGCTATATCCTACATCAGGGGCTTGGCTGTGCTAATTGTCACCCCTAGAAACTCAGGATAGCAATTTCTATATTTAATTAAGGGGTGAAATACAATTGTAAAAAAAAAACAATCCCCTAAATCTGGTGTTCCAGCTTTGGCTAGCCAAGTGTAATACTGTCTGCTGACTGGCAAAGGATAGATTATTTTCTGTGGTGAAATTCAATTGCCAAAATAGCAATACCCTGAATCTGGTGTCCCAGCGGTAGCTGGCAAACTATAATAGTGTCCGCCAAAACATGAGGGAGCAAAAGACGGAGCAGGGGACAAAAGCAGAACAGCCGCCGCCAAGAGAGTTCGCCTGCTACTGGCCACCACCACCAGGGACCGAGCACCCCAAAGGCAGCTTCAAGGAGTTCCCTGGCATGGCACTTCTTTAAACAATGTGCTGACGACAAGACCCGAGTGGTTTGCACGCTGTGCCATCAGAGCCTGAAGCGAGGCATTAACGTTCTGAACCTTAGCACAACCTGCATGACCAGGCATCTACATGCAAAGCATGAACTGCAGTGGAGTAAACACCTTAAAAACAAGGAACTCACTCAGGCTCCCCCTGCTCCCTCTTCTGCTGCTGCCTCGGCCTCTTCCTCCGCCTCGGGAGGAATGTTGGCACCTGCCGCCAACCAGAGGATGTGCCAACGACAACACCACCTGCGTCACCAAGCATCTCCACCATGTCACACGGCAGCGTTCAGCTCTCCATCTCACAAACCTTGGAGAGAAAGCGTAAATTCCCACCTAGCCACCCTCGAGCCCTGGGCCTGAATGCCAGAATTTCTAAACTACTTGCCTTTGAAATGCTGTCATTCAGGCTGGTGGACACAGACAACTTCAAACAGCTGATGGCCATGGCTGTCCCACAGTATGTTGTTCCCAGCTGCCACTACTTCTCCAAGACAGCCGTGCCTTCCCTGCACAACCAAGTATCCGATAAAATCAAATGTGCACTGCGCAACGCCATCTGTGGCAAGGTCCACCTAACCACAGATACATGGACCTGTAAGCACGGCCAGGGACGCTATATCTCCCAAACTGCACACTGGGTAAATGTAGTGGTGGCTGGGCCCCCAGGCGGAGAGTTCCTTGGCGCACGTCCTTCTGCCGCCAAGGATCGCAGGGCATCATTCTTTGCCTCCTGTAGCCTCCTCCTCCAACTCGGCTTTCTTCTCCTCTGCTTCCACCAGCTCATCCAGTCAGCCACACACCTTCACCACCAACTTCAGCACAGCCCGGGGTAAACATCAGCAGGCCATTCTGAAACTCATATGTTTGGGGGACAGGCCCCACAGAGCGCAAGGAGTTGTGGCGGGGTATTAAACAACAGACCGACGAGTGGTTTCTGCCGGTGGGCCTCAAGCCCGACCTGGTGGTGTGCGATAATGTCACGACCGCTATCCCAGCAGCAGTCGTGTCGCACCAGACGGAGGGGAAGGGGGATCCTTATCTATGGATGGGAAATAGAATGGCCACCCCTGACAAACCCTAAGCTGGCACCTGTCTGCCCTGATACCCTAGACGGGGTGTAAACCCGTGCAGTGAGCAGGATGCCTAAACTCTGAGTCACCCTAAGAAGACTAAACTGGGGAAAGGCAGATGGACAAGCAACAAACAAACAATCTCCAGCAGAGATAGACTTATCCAGTCACGAGCAGAGAAGATGATCCCAATAACGACAGTCCACGCCAGACAAGAGCTCCACAGCAATACCGTCAAACGATCTCCTTCAAAGGTCAGCATAGCACTGGAAGTAAGGACTATATCTGGCAATGACTGCAAGTGAAACTGAAACTAATATAGTAGCTGGGAGTGGCAGAAAGGACTCACCTGAGAAGGATGCCTACAAACTCCCAGTCAGGACAAAAAGGTTCACAAGGCAAAACCCGGATGACATACCCTGAACCACGGAGCAAACTCACAAGCTATCGCGAGTAGCAAGTCGCTGCGACCTTCTCCTCCCAGACCTGTCTGGATCAGTCACAGTCGTGACAGATAATGGGTGAAATCTCGTTGCAGCTCTGGGACTAGCCGGTTTGATGCACATCCCTTGCCTGGCGCATGTGCTGAATTTGGTGGTGCAGAAGTTCATTCACAACTACCCCGACATGTCAGAGCTGCTGCATAAAGTGCGGGCCGTCTGTGCGCGCTTCCGGCGTTCACATCCTGCCACTGCTCGCCTGTCTGCGCTACAGCGGAACTTCGGCCTTCCCGCTCACCGCCTCATATGTGACGTGCCCACCAGGTGGAACTCCACCTTGCACATGCTGGAGAGATTGTGCGAGCAGCAGCAGGCCATAGTAGAGTTTCAGCTGCAGCACGCACATATCAGTCGCACTGCGGAACAGCACCACTTCACCACCCATGATTGGGCCTCCATGCGAGACCTGTGTGCCCTGTTGCGCTGTTTCGAGTACTCCACCAACATGGCCAGTGGTGATGACACCGTTATCAGCGTTACAATACCACTTCTATGTCTCCTTAACAAAACGCTTAGGGCGATGATGGAAGAGGAGGTGGCCCAGGAGGAGGAGGAGGAGGATGAGGGGTCATTTTTAGCACTTTCAGGCCAGTCTGTTAGAAGTGGTTTAGAAGTGGCTGGCAAAGTATAATAGTGTCCGCCAAAACATATATTTTGTTCTGGGGTGAAATTCAATTGTAAAGATAGCAATACCCTTAATCTGGTGTCCCAGCACTGGCTGGCGAAGTATAATAGTGTCCGCCAAAACATATATTTTGTTCTGGGGTGAAATTCAATTGCCAAAATAGCAATACCCTGAATCTGGTGTTCCAGCTGTTTCCGGCCAAGTGTTAATCTGTCCGTAAAAGCGTATATTACACTCAAGGTGTATATACAAGTGCTGAGAGGGGCATCCTCAATAATTTCACACGCTACCGTGCATCTCCCATTGTATTTCTGTCCGTTAAAGGGTATATTACACAAAGTGTTAAAATATAATTTCTGAAGGCATAATCCTACATATGTTTTCTCACGCTACTGTGCATCTCCAAGTGTAAATCTGTCCATAAAAGGATACCTTTCATCCAGGGCCTAAATACTAGCCCTAAAAGAGATATTCCCCTAAATCAGTGGTTACTGCTGTGCCTGGATTAGTGTAATAAGCTACATAAATAAATAGGCAGATAGTGTTAGGTGCCTGTAAAAAAAGGCCTGAATTTGAAATCAATACAATAGGCCAAATATTTTTTTTTTTCTTATTGTGGTGCTTGGTGAACGGTAACAATGAGGAAAACATCTAGTAAGGGACGCGGACGCGGTCGTGGTGGTGTTAGTGTACCCTCTGGTGCTGGGAGAGGACGTGGCCATTCTGCCATAGCCACACTTCCTAGTGAACTAACTACCTCAGGTTCCAGTACCCGCCAGAATTTACAGCGATATTTGGTGGGGCCCAATGCCGTTCTAAGGATGGTAAGGCCTGAACAGGTACAGGCGCTAGTCAATTGGGTGGCCGACAGTGGATCTAGCACGTTCACAACATTATCTCCCACCCATTCTTCTGCAGAAAGCGCACAGGTGGCGCCTGAAAACCAAGCCCATCAGTCTGTCACATCACCCCCATGCATATCAAGGAAACTGTCTGAGCCTCAAGTTATGCAGCAGTCTCTTATGCTGTTTGAAGACTCTGTTGGCAGAGTTTCCCAAGGGAATCCACCTAGCCCTTCCCCAGTGGTGGAAGACTTAGAATGCACTGATGCACAACCACTGATGTTTCCTGATGATGAAGACATGGGAATACCACCTCATCGGAGTCTGCACGTCTCTGATGATGACGAAACACAGGTGCCAACTGCTGCGTCTTTCTGCAGTGTGCAGACCGAACAGAAGGTCAGGGAGGAAGACTGTGTGGAAGACGATGCAGGGGACGATGAGGTCCTAGACCCCACATGGAATGAAGGTCGTGCCACTGACTTTCATAGATCAGAGGAAGAGGCAGTGGTGAGACTGAGCCAACAGCGTAGCAAAATAGGGAGCAGGGGGCAAAAGCAGAACAGCCGCCACCAAGAGAGTTCGCCTGCTACTGGCCACCACCACCAGGGACTGAGCACCCCAAAGGCAGATTCAAGGAGTTCCCTGGCATGGCACTTCTTTAAACAATGTGCTGACGACAAGACCCGAGTGGTTTGCAAGCTGTGCCATCAGAGCCTGAATCGAGGCATTAACGTTCTGAACCTTAGCACAACCTGCATGACCAGGCATCTACATGCAAAGCATGAACTGCAGTGGAGTAAACACCTTAAAAACAAGGAACTCACTCAGGCTCCCCCTGCTCCCTCTTCTGCTGCTGCCTCGGCCTCTTCCTCCGCCTCGGGAGGAATGTTGGCACCTGCCGCCAACCAAACAGAGGATGTGCCAACGACAACACCACCTGCGTCACCAAGCATCTCCGCCATGTCACACGGCAGCGTTCAGCTCTCCATCTCACAAACCTTGGAGAGAAAGCGTAAATTCCCACCTAGCCACCCTCGAGCCCTGGGCCTGAATGCCAGCATTTCTAAACTACTTGCCTTTGAAATGCTGTCATTCAGGCTGGTGGACACAGACAGCTTCAAACAGCTGATGTCCATGGCTTGTTCCCAGCCGCCACTACTTCTCTAAGACAGCCGTGCCTTCCCTGCACAACCAAGTATCCGATAAAATCAAGTGTGCACTGCGCAACGCCATCTGTGGCAAGGTCCACCTAACCACAGATACATGGACCTGTAAGCACGGCCAGGGACGCTATATCTCCCTAACTGCACACTGGGAAAATGTAGTGGTGGCCGGGCCCCTGGCGGAGAGTTCCTTGGCGCACGTCCTTCCGCCACCAAGGATCGCAGGGCATCATTCTTTGCCTCCTGTAACCTCCTCCTCCTACTCGGCTTCCTCCTCCTCTGCTTCCACCAGCTCATCCAGTCAGCCACACACCTTCACCACCAACTTCAGCACAGCCCAGGGTAAACGTCAGCAGGCCATTCTGAAACTCATATGTTTGGGGGACAGGCCCCACACCGCGCAGGAGTTGTGGCGGGGTATTGAACAACAGACCGACGAGTGGTTTCTGCCGGTGGGCCTCAAGCCCGGCCTGGTGGTGTGCGATAATGGGCGAAATCTCGTTGCAGCTCTGGGACTAGCCGGTTTGACGCACATCCCTTGCCTGGCGCAGGTGCTGAATTTGGTGGTGCAGAAGTTCATTCACAACTACACCGACATGTCAGAGCTGCTGCATAAAGTGCGGGCCGTCTGTGCGCGCTTCCAGCGTTCACATCCTGCCACTGCTCGCCTGTCTGCGCTACAGCGGAACTTCGGCCTTCCCGCTCACCGCCTCATATGCGAAGTGCCCACCAGGTGGAACTCCACCTTGCACATGCTGGAGAGATTGTGCGAGCAGCAGCAGGCCATAGTAGAGTTTCAGCTGCAGCACGCACGTATCAGTCGCACTGCGGAACAGCACCACTTCACCACCCATGATTGGGCATCCATGCGAGACCTGTGTGCCCTGTTGCGCTGTTTCGAGTACTCCACCAACATGGCCAGTGGCGATGACATCGTTATCAGCGTTACAATACCACTTCTATGTCTCCTTGAGAAAACGCTTAGGGCGATGATGGAAGAGGAGGTTGCCCAGGAGGAGGAGGAGGATGAGGGGTCATTTTTAGGACTTTCAGGCCAGTCTGTTAGAAGTGGCTCAGAGGGAGGTTTTTTGCAACAGCAGAGGCCAGGTACAAATGTGGCCAGCCAGGGCCCACTACTGGAGGACGAGGAGGATGAGGAGGAGGTCGAGGAGGATGAGGATGAAGCAGGTTCACAGCGGGGTGGCATCCGACACAGCTCAGGCCCATCACTGGTGCGTGGCTGGGGGGATACGGAGGACGATGACGATACACCTCCCACAGAGGACAGCTTGTCCTTACCTCTGGGGAGCCTGGCACACATGAGTGACTACATGCTGCAGTGCCTGCGCAACGTCAGCAGAGTTGCCCACATGTTAACGTGTGCGGACTACTGGGTTGCCACCCTGATGGATCCCCGGTACAAAGACAATGTGCCCACCTTACTTCCTGCACTGGAGCATTATAGGAAGATGCGCGAGTACAAGCGCACGCTGGTGGACGCGCTCCTGAGAGCACTCCCAAATGTCACAGGGGAACAGGTGGAAGCCCAAGGCGAAGGCAGAGGAGGAGCAAGAGGTCGCTAACGCAGCTGTGTCACGGCCAGCTCCTCTGAGGGCAGAGTTAGCATGGCAGAAATGTGGAAAAGTTTTGTCTCCACGCCACAGCTAACTGCACCACCACCTGATACGGAACGTGTTAGCAGAAGGCAGCATTTCACTAACATGGTTGAACAGTATGTCTGCACACCCCTCCACGAACTGACTGATTGTTCGGCCTATTCAACTTCTGGGTCTCCAAATTGTCCACGTGGCCAGAGTTAGCATTTTATGCCTTGGAGGTGCTGACCTGCCCGGCGGCCAGCGTTTTGTCTGAACATGTATTCAGCATGGCAGGGGGCGTCAGTATTGACAAATGCAGCCGGCTGTCCACAGCCAACGTGGACAAGCTGACGTTCATAAAAATGAACCAGGCATGGATCCCACAGGACCTGTCCCTCCCTTTTGCAGAATAGACATTTATAACTGCCTCCCCCTCAACCATGTATTCTTGTACTCCGGGGCACTTCTTTATTGAATCCTCATTTTTTTACTTTACCATGATCTTGCGGTGCAACCCAAAGTTGAATGAACCTCTCCTCTGTCTGGGTGGTGGGCGCGAAATAACTGAAAGTGGCCTTCTCCAGTGGTGGGTGATATGATGCCTTATTCCTTGCTGTGGGACCTCTCTCCTCTGGGTGCTGGGGCCTAAATAACTGAAAGTGGCCTTCTCCAGTGGTGGGTCATATGATGCATGATTCTCTGCTATGCGACCTCTCTCCAATTGATATTGGTTATTTTTTATTTATTTTAATTTAATTCATTTCCCAATCCACATTTGTTTTTAGGGCATTTACCTACATGTTGCTGCCTTTTTCAGCCCTCTAACCCTTTCCTGGATTATTTTACAGCCTTTATAGTGCCCAAAAGTTCGGGTCCCCATTGACTTCAATGGGGTTCGGACTCGGGATAAAATTTGGGTCGAGTTCGGATCCCAAACCCGAACATGTTCGGGAAGTTCGGCCGAACTTCTTGAACCCGAACATCCAGGGTTTCGCTCATCTCTACTCATAGGCAGAAACTACCCATTTTTCCCTTTGTAGAATAATGAGCCGGGGGGGGTGGGGGGGGGGTCTCCATAGTTCTGGGTCCATAGTCTGTAGGAAGTAGGCTAGCCCTCACACCTCTCCAAAACCCAGTGGTGAGGTTATTTTCGCCACAATCGTCCATCTTGGATTTGGACCTCGGGTGTTGAGAGCAAGACATCCACCCATGAACGGTAGGGGTGCATGGGAATACACAGTATTCAGTACATTCTAAACAACACATTTAAAGTGCCTTTATGTTCCAGTCGTGGCTTTCCTCTGGTGGAGTGGAGAAGTCAGGGGCAATCTAGGCCTTGTTTATTTTTATAAGAGTCAACCTGTTAGCATTTTCTGTTGACAGCCGGATATATTTATCTGTTATAATGCCACGGGCAGCACTAAATACCCACTCAGACAAAACGTTGGCAGCAGGACAGGCCAGCACTTCCAAGGCGTAGAGTGCCAGTTTGTGCCACGTGTCCAGCTTGGACACCTAGTAGTTGTAAGGCACTAAGGGGTCACTGAGGACGCTGACACAGTTTGCTACATACTCCTTCATCATCTTCCAAAACTTTTCGCTCCTTGTGACACCAGGACTTGCATCATGTTGAGGGTGCTGACGGGGTGTCATAAAACTGTCCCAGGTAGTGTTTAGCGAACAGTTCGAGCATCGTTCGGGTTCGTACCGAATTTTGGGATGTCCGGGACACGGACCCGAACCCGGACATTTTGAAAAAAGGTTGGATTCGGGTTCGTTGTTCGTCGATTACTTCCCGCTTTCTGAAGGGCTGCACAGCAGCCAATCAGCTAGCGTTTTACTTCTTGCCCTAAGAGCCCATCACAGCCATGCCTACTAATGGCATGGCTGTGATTGGCCAAGTGCAGCATGTGACCCAGCCTCTATTTAAGCTGGAGTCACGTAGCGCCGCACGTCACACTGCTCTGATTAGTGTAGGGAGAGGACACAGCTTCTGTAAGGGCGAGATTAGGCAGGGAAAAGTCAGCAACAGCACCTAATGAACGGATCGATCTACAGCTGTGAATCATTCAACTTCTGCTAGTTACTTGCTCACTGGTTTTTAGGCTGCACAGAGCGTTTTTCTGTCAATATTTTCTGGGGTGATCGGCGGCCATTTTGTGACTTGTGGTGCACCAGAAGAAGCTGCCACCAAGTCCATCAATCCATCAATCCTAGTTTTTTTTTGCTATATCCTACATCAGGGGCTTGGCTGTGCTAATTGTCACCCCTAGAAACTCAGGATAGCAATTTCTATATTTTATTAAGGGGTTAAATACAATTGCCCAAATATCAATCCCCTAAATCTGGTGTTCCCGCTTTGGCTAGACAAGTATAATACTGTCTGCTGTCTGGCAAAGGATAGATTATTTTCTGTGGTGAAATTCAATTGCCAAAATAGCAATACCATAAATCAGTGGTTTCAGCTGTGGCTGGCAAAATATAATAGTGTCCGCCAAAACATATATTTTGTTCTGGGGTGAAATTCAATTGCCAAAATAGCAATACCCTGGATCTTGTGTCTCAGCTGTTGCAGGCCAAGTTTCATAGTGTCCGCAAAAACATATATTTTGTTCTGGGGTGACATACAATTGTCAAAATAGCAATACCCTGAATCTGGTGTCCCAGCTGTGGCTGGAAAAGCATAATAGTGTCCGCCAAAACATATATTTTGTTCTGGGGTGAAATTCAATTGCCAAAATAGCAATACCCTGAATCTGGTGTCCCAGCTGTTGCAGGCCAGGATTCATAGTGTCAGCAAAAACATATATTTTGTTCTGGGGTGACATTCAATTGCCAAAATAGCAATACCCTGAATCTGGTGTCCCAGCTGTTGCAGGCCAGGATTCATAGTGTCCGCAAAAACATATATTTTGTTCTGGGGTGACATTCAATTGCCAAAATAGCAATACCCTGAATCTGGTGTCCCAGCTGTTGCAGGCCAGGATTCATAGTGTCAGCAAAAACATATATTTTGTTCTGGGGTGAAATTCAATTGCCAAAATAGCAATACCCTGAATCTGGTGTCCCAGCTGTTGCAGGCCAGGATTCATAGTGTCCGCAAAAACATATATTTTGTTCTGGGGTGACATTCAATTGCCAAAATAGCAATACCCTGAATCTGGTGTCCCAGCTGTTGCAGGCCAGGATTCATAGTGTCCGTCAAAACATATATTTTGTTCTGGGGTGAAATTCAATTGCCAAAATAGCAATACCCTGAATCTGGTGTCCCAGCTGTTGCAGGCCAAGATTCATAGTGTCCGTAAAAACATATATTTTGTTCTGGGGTGACATTCAATTGCCAAAATAGCAATACCCTGAATCTGGTGTCCCAGCTGTTGCAGGCCAGGATTCATAGTGTCCGTCAAAACATATATTTTGTTCTGGGGTGAAATTCAATTGCCAAAATAGCAATACCCTGAATCTGGTGTCCCAGCTGTTGCAGGCCAGGATTCATAGTGTCCGCAAAACATATATTTTGTTCTGGGGTGAAATTCAATTGCCAAAATAGCAATACCCTGAATCTGGTGTCCCAGCTGTTGCAGGCCAAGTTTCATAGTGTCCGTCAAAACATATATTTTGTTCTGGGGTGACATTCAATTGCCAAAATAGCAATACCCTGAATCTGGTGTCCCAGCTGTTGCAGGCCAGGATTCATAGTGTCCGTAAAAACATATATTTTGTTCTGGGGTGACATTCAATTGCCAAAATAGCAATACCATAAATCAGTGGTTTCAGCTGTGGCTGGCAAAATATAATAGTGTCCGCTAAAACATATATTTTGTTCTGGGGTGACATTCAATTGCCAAAATAGCAATACCCTGAATCTGTTGTCCCAGCTGTTGCAGGCCAAGTGTAAATCTGTCCATAAAGGATACCTTTCATCCAGGGCCTAAATACTAGCCTAAAAGAGATATTCCCCTAAATCAGTGGTTACTGCTGTGCCTGGATTAGTGTAATACGCTACATAAATAAATAGGCAGATAGTGTTAGGTGCCTGTAAAAAAGGCCTGAATTTGAAATCAATAAATGGGGCCAAATATTTTTTTCCTTATTGTGGTGCTTGGTGAACGGCAACATTGAGGAAAACATCTAGTAAGGGACGCGGACGCGGTCGTGGTGGTGTTAGTGTACCCTCTTGTGCTGGGATAGGACGTGGCCATTCTGCCACAGCCACACGTCCTAGTGAACCAACTACTTCAGGTTCCAGTACCCGCCAGAATTTACAGCGATATTTGGTGGGGCCCAATGCCGTTCTAAGGATGGTAAGGCCTGAGCAGGTACAGGCGCTAGTCAACTGGGTGGCCGACAGTGGATATAGCATGTTCACAACATTATCTCCCACCCAGTCTTCTGCAGAAAGCGCACAGGTGGCACCTGAAAACCAAGCCCATCAGTCTGTCACATCACCCCATGCATATCAGGGAAACTGTCAGAGCCTCAAGTTATGCAGCAGTCTCTTATGCTGTTTGAAGACTCTGCTGGCAGGGTTTCCCAAGGGAATCCACCTAGCCCTTCCCCAGTGGTGGAAGACATAGAATGCACTGATGCACAACCACTGATGTTTCCTGATGATGAGGACATGGGAATACCACCTCAACGGAATCCGCACGTCTCTGATGATGACGAAACACAGGTGCCAACTGCAGCGTCTTTCTGCAGTGTGCAGACCGAACAGGAGGTCAGGGAGGAAGACTGTTTGGAAGACGATGCAGGGGACGATGAGGTCCTAGACCCCACATGGAATGAAGGTCGTGCCACTGACTTTCATAGATCAGAGGAAGAGGCAGTGGTGAGACCGAGCCAACAGCGTAGCAAAAGAGAGAGCAGGGGGCAAAAGCAGACCAGCCGCTGCCAAGAGAGTTCGCCTGCTACTGACCACCGCCACCAGGGACCGAGCACCCCAAAGGCAGCTTCAAGGAGTTCCCTGGCATGGCACTTCTTTAAACAATGTGCTGACGACAAGACCCGAGTGGTTTGCACGCTGTGCCATCAGATCCTGAAGCGAGGCATTAACGTTCTGAACCTTAGCACAACCTGCATGACCAGGCATCTACATGCAAAGCATGAACTGCAGTGGAGTAAACACCTTAAAAGCAAGGAACTCACTCAGGCTCCCCCTGCTCCCTCTTCTGCTGCTGCCTCGGCCTCTTCCTCCGCCTCGGGAGGAATGTTGGCACCTGCCGCCCACCAAACAGAGGATGTGCCACCGACAACACCACCTGCGTCACCAAGCATCTCCACCATGTCAAACGGCAGCGTTCAGCTCTCCATCTCACAAACCTTGGAGAGAAAGCGTAAATTCCCACCTAGCTACCCTCGAGCCCTGGGCCTGAATGCCAGCATTTCTAAACTACTGGGCTTTGAAATGCTATAATTCAGGCTGGTGGACACAGACAGCTTCAAACAGCTGATGTCCATGGCTGTCCCACAGTATGTTGTTCCCAGCCGCCACTACTTCTCCAAGACAGCCGTGCCTTCCCTGCACAACCAAGTATCCGATAAAATCAAGTGTGCACTGCGCAACGCCATCTGTGGCAAGGTCCACCTAACCACAGATACGTGGACCAGTAAGCACGGCCAGGGACGCTATATCTCCCAAACTGCACACTGGGTAAATGTATTGGCGGCTGGGCCGCAAGCGGAGAGTTCCTTGGCGCACGTCCTTCCGCCGCCAAGGATCGCAGGGCATCATTCTTTGCCTCCTGTAGCCTTCTCCTCCTACTCCGCTTCCTCCTCCTCTGCTTCCACCAGCTCATCCAGTCAGCCACACACCTTCACCACCAACTTCAGCACAGCCCGGGGTAAACGTCAGCAGGCCATTCTGAAACTCATATGTTTGGGGGACAGGCCCCACACCGCGCAGGAGTTGTGGCGGGGTATTGAACAACAGACCAGCGAGTGGTTTCTGCCGGTGGGCCTCAAGCCCGGCCTGGTGGTGTGCGATAATGGGCGAAATCTCGTCGCAGCTCTGGGACTAGCCGGTTTGACGCACATCCCTTGCCTGGCGCATGTGCTGAATTTGGTGGTGCAGAAGTTCATTCACAACTACCCCGACATGTCAGAGCTGCTGCATAAAGTGAGGGCCGTCTGTGCGCGCTTCCGGCGTTCACATCCTGCCGCTGCTCACCTGTCTGCGCTACAGCGGAACTTCGGCCTTCCCGCTCACCGCCTCATATGCGACGTGCCCACCTGGTGGAACTCCACCTTGCACATGCTGGAGAGACTGTGCGAGCAGCAGCAGGCCATAGTGGAGTATCAGCTGCAGCACGCACGCGTCAGTCGCACTGCGGAACAGCACCACTTCACCACCAATGATTGGGCCTCCATGCGAGACCTGTGTGCCCTGTTGCGCTGTTTCGAGTACTCCACCAACATGGCCAGTGGCGATGACACCGTTATCAGCGTTACAATACCACTTCTATGTCTCCTTGAGAAAACGCTTAGGGCGATGATGGAAGAGGAGGTGGCCCAGGAGGAGGATGAGGGATCATTTTTAGCACTTTCAGTGCCAGTCTGTTAGAAGTGGCTCAGAGGGAGGTTTTTTGCAACAGCAGAGGCCAGGTACAAATGTGGCCAGCCAGGGCCCACTACTGGAGGACGAGGAGGATGAGGAGGAGGTGGAAGAGGATGAAGATGAAGCAGGTTCACAGCGGGGTGGCACCCGACACAGCTCAGGCCCATCACTGGTGCGTGGCTGGGGGGATACAGAGGACGATGACGATACGCCTCCCACAGAGGACAGCTTGTCCTTACCTCTGGGGAGCCTGGCACACATGAGCGACTACATGCTGCAGTGCCTGCGCAACGACAGCAGAGTTGCCCACATTTAAACGTGTGCGGACTACTGGGTTGCCACCCTGCTGGATCCCCGATACAAAGACAATGTGCCCACCTTACTTCCTGCACTGGAGCGTGATAGGAAGATGCGCGAGTACAAGCGCAGGCTGGTAGAGGCGCTCCTGAGAGCATTCCCAAATGTCACAGGGGAACAGGTGGAAGCCCAAGGCGAAGGCAGAGGAGGAGCAAGAGGTCGACAACGCAGCTGTGTCACGGCCAGCTCCTCTGAGGGCAGAGTTAGCATGGCAGAAATGTGGAAAAGTTTTGTCTCCACGCCGCAGCTAACTGCACCACCACCTGATACGGAACGTGTTAGCAGGAGGCAGCATTTCACTAACATGGTTGAACAGTACGTCTGCACACCCCTCCACGTACTGACTGATGGTTCGGCCCCATTCAACTTCTGGGTCTCCAAATTGTCCACGTGGACAGAGTTAGCATTTTATGCCTTGGAGGTGCTGGCCTGCTTTGATTCCTTGCTGTGGGACCTCTCTCCTCGGTCTGGGTGCTGGCCGAAATAACTGAAAGTGGACTTCTCCAGTGGTGGGTGATATGACGCATGATTCCTTGCTGTGGGACCTCTCTCCTCTGTCTGGGTGCTGGGCCGAAAAAACTGAGAGTGGCCTTCTCCGGTGGTGGTTGATATGACGCATGATTCCTTGCTGTGGGACCTCTGTCCTCTGACTGGGTGCTGGGGCCTAAATAACTGAAAGTGGCCTTCTCCAGTGGTGGGTGATATGACGCCTTATTCCTTGCTGTGGGACCTCTCTCCTCTGTCTGGGTGCTGGGCCTAAATAACCGAAAGTGGCTGTGGTGTCTCACAGGGTGAGGTAATTGAGGGTGTATATGTGTCTCCCAGGTTCCTAGCATGGGCTGAAGAAAGCTATTTAGGGAAAGGGTTAAAAACCTAAGCCTGGGTCCTGATGAGCTGCACATGGGGGGTTGCTAGATAACTGGGCTGGCAAAAAGGTTTGCTCAGAACTCCCCAGGAGCTGGAGAAGCCACATCTCACTGAGGAACCTCTGAAGGTCCAGAGCCGAAAAACTGCAAGTATCACAGGTTGCTGTTCAGACTGTGTGGTTATTTTCCATGGGCTGAGGTTAGCACAGCCACGTTCTAGAGAGGGAACTATTGTTTAGTTAGATGCTACAAAGGAAAAAAAATGGAGATTGCAGTCAGCACAATGGCCCATAAAAGGTAAGAATTAATGTTAGGGACCACTCGAGAGGCAACCGTGAAGTGGTGGGTGGCTTACATAATTTGGCCAAAATATAAACTAATGCCTCATCTAACATCCAGCATAGTGGCAGGACGGAGCTCTAGCTGCAGTGTGCCATTGCACCTTTGTTTTTACGTTTGTATGTGTATTTCACCATAGCAACGTGCACCTGCGTATTGGGTTGTGCTGACTGCAATCTCCATTTTTTTTCTTTTGTAGCATATATGGGAGGCGTGGTGACCTCCATGCAGTCATGCACACCTGACTAGTGAATCCGCCCTGTAGGCTGGTTTTAAAGTCAGTATAAAACTGAGTCTGCTTTATTGAACTTACCAGAAGCCATTTGGTTCCAGGAGAAGTACTAGTGGGCTCAGCATGCATGTTGGTATTTGCATCCCTTGATCTGATGAGCGCTGTATGGCACCAGACGGGGTTACAAGCAGAGTGTATCTGGCATGCATGCTGCACCTGCACTCCTGGGTTTTGTGTGGCTGATATGGCCCATAAAAGGTAAGAATTAATGTTAGGGACCACTCGAGAGGCAACCGTGAAGTGGTGGGTGGCTTACATAATTTGGCCAAAATATAAACTAATGCCTCATCTAACATCCAGCATAGTGGCAGGACGGAGCTCTAGCTGCAGTGTGCCATTGCACCTTTGTTTTTACGTTTGTATGTGTATTTCACCATAGCAACGTGCACCTGCGTATTGGGTTGTGCTGACTGCAATCTCCATTTTTTTTTCCTTTGTAGCATATATGGGAGGCGTGGTGACCTCCATGCAGTCATGCACACCTGACTAGTGAATCCGCCCTGTAGGCTGGTTTTAAAGTCAGTATAAAACTGAGTCTGCTTTATTGAACTTACCAGAAGCCATTTGGTTCCAGGAGAAGTACTAGTGGGCTCAGCATGCATGTTGGTATTTGCATCCCTTGATCTGATGAACGCTGTATGGCACCAGACGGGGTTACAAGCAGAGTGTATCTGGCATGCATGCTGCACCTGCACTCCCTGGGTTTTGTGTGGCTGATATGGCCCATAAAAGGTAAGAACTAATGTTAGGGACCACTCGAGAGGCAACCGTGAAGTGGTGGGTGGCTTACATAATTTGGCCAAAATATAAACTAATGCCTCATCTAACATCCAGCATAGTGGCAGGACGGAGCTCTAGCTGCAGTGTGCCATTGCACCTTTGTTTTTATTGTTTAGTTAGAGCCTGGACAAGGCTAGGTGTTCTGTTTATGATTTGTGTTTTGTTCAACCTGTGAAATAAAGCTGGCAGGATGCCAGTGTAACTGCACTTCGGGCTCCTGAGGTCTCCTTGCGGTAGATATCTGACTAATCCCCCTGCCTTTTCACCCCTGGAAAGGGGAGCTGGGCAACAGACCACCACAGTTGGTGTCGGATGCGGGCAGCGACACCTCAGAAAAGCTGGATACTGCAGTGTTGTTGCTGGGTGCGAACTTAAAGGAACAGAAGCCTGTTTGATCGCTGGAGCAGGTTGCTGCTGAATACTGCTATATTACAAAAAACCTGTGTGGGTTTTAAAGTGGACTGGTGGCTGGGCAGCCGGTTGCTAAGGGTAACGGCCGCCTACTTTTTGGTTTCTGGGACTTGATAACCGGTTTATGTCCTGGGTAAAACCTGCTACATTGCTGCCCAGAGAGACTCCTGGCATGGAGGATATGTTAAAAGCTTTGCTGTAAGCCACTGCGGCCCAGCAACATGCAAACAAAGTGCAGCAAGAAGCAAACCGGCAGACAGAGGATCTGACGCGGTCTATGGCCATGCAACTTACCGCTCTAACCGAGATGCAAAACAAAGATCGGGTTGCTTTGACTGGGGTGGTGCAGCGCTTTGCAGAGCAGACCCCTGGGTTGACTGAAAGTGGCCTCATGGGAAAAAAGGACATATGTGCTCAAACGGGTAACCTGTCAGGTAGCGGTAATGCCCACTCTCTTGTATGATGTAATACTGGGGAGGGATTTTCCTTTTTTCTGGGAATTGTGGGAAAAAAGGGGCACAGAGCCTGAGCCTCTTAAGGAGGTTCTGTCGTCTCCTAATGGGGCTGTTTTCCCTTTTGATGTAATGTCCGGGGATACCGAAACCACGCATGTAAGTGGGGAGCCAGAGGAGAATGTTGACAATGTCTTAGCGGATATAAAGGTTTCACACGACAATTTTGCCACAGCGCAGCTGAATGACCCTACTTTGGTTCGGGCCCAGGAAAATGTAAAAATAATAAATGGAGTACTGGTTTACCCAGGTGTCACGCTTGCTTATCCCCATATGGCGATGCAAAATAACTTGCTGTATCAGATGGTCAAGCAAGGTAAAGACATCGTTGAACAACTGATAGTTCCCAAGCCATTTCGGAAGACTGTCTTGGATCTAGCCCACAGTCATTTGTTGGGGGGACATCTTGGGATGGAAAAAACAAAAGAACGAATTTTAATGCGTTTCTTTTGGCCAGGAGCTAATAGCAGAAGTGCGGGATTACTGTGCGTCTTGTCTGGAGTGCCAATACACAGCTCCGTCCCCTAACTTTAGAAGCCCACTGGTACCCTTGCCCATTGTAGAAGTGCCATTTGAACGAATAGCTATGGATCTGGTAGGCCCTATTGTGAAATCAGCTCGGGGACATCAGTACATACTGGTGATCCTAGACTACGCCACCCGATATCCAGAAGCTATTCCGTTAAGAAATATGACGGCAAAGACCATAGCCAATGAGCTGGTCCAGGTGTTTAGCAGGGTTGGGATCCCTAAAGAGATCTTAACGGATCAGGGCACCCCATTTATGTCCCGGGTGACCAAAGAATTGTGTCGGCTATTCAGGGTGAAACATATCGAACCTCCATCTACCATCCACAAGCGGATGGATTGGTGGAAAGATTCAATAAAACCCTTAAAAACATGTTGAGAAAAGTAATTGCTAAGGATGGGAGGGACTGGGATTGCCTACTTCCTTATTTAATGTTACGCCATACGAAGTACCACAATCATCTACGGGGTTTTCACCCTTTGAACTTCTGTATGGTAGGCAGCCCGAGGGCTACTCGACGTAGCTAAAGAAACATGGGAGCAGAATCGACCCTACCGCAGTGTAATTGAGCATGTATCGATGATGCAGGACCGGATCAAGGCAGTCATGCCTTGGTTCGAGAACATATGCAGCAAGCTCAGCAGGCCCAAAGTAGAATATATAACCGAGGGGCAAAACTGCGTCATTTTAGTCCAGGGACCGGGTGCTCGTGTTAATACCCACCGTAGAGAGCAAATTCTTAGCAAAATGGCAAGGGCCCTTCACCATTATTAAAAAAATAAGCGAGGTGAACTATCTAGTTCATCAGCCTGGGAAGAGAAAACCTGAACAGAACTATCATATTAACCTGATAAAGCCCTGGAAAGATAGGGAAGCTTTGGTGGTAAACTCAGTACCACCAAGCTACACTGTACCCGAGGTTAGAATTGCAGAGTCCCTGTTTCCCCATCAAAAACAGGAGTCGCAGGAATTCATAATGAGGAATAAAGATTTCTTCTCGGAACTGCCTGGCCTTACTCATGTGATAAAACATGATATAGTCACAGAACCCAGGGTTAAGGTGAAGATTAAGCCCTACCGGGTCCCCGAGCGAGGCGCGAGGTCATTACGCAAGAGATTAATAAGATGTTAGACCTAGGGGTAATAGAAGAGTCCGTAAGTGAGTGGTCCAGCCCCATCGTTTTAATTCCCAAACCCGATGGGACCATCAGGTTCTGTAATGACTATCGCCAGTTAAACTCGGTCTCGAAGTTTGGCGCCTACCCAATGGCGGAGTAGATGAGCTAATAGACAAGTTGGGTAATGCTCGGTACTTAACAACACTGGATTTGACAAAGGGTACTGGCAAATTCCGCTAACTGAAAGGGCCAAGGAAAAGACTGCTTTTCCGCACCCAGCGGTCATTTCCAGTACACTAGGTTGCCATTTGGACTCCATGGGGCCCTAGCGACATTTCAGCGTATGATGGATAGGGTCCTAAGGCCACATATTAGTTATACATCAGCGTATCTGGATGATGTAATAATCTACAGTAGCGACTGGGAGTCCCATCTACAAAAAGTGCAGGCGGTCGTAGATTCACTGAGACAGGCAGGCCTCACTGCAAACCCAAAAAGTGTGCCATCGGCTTGGAAGAAGCCAAGTATTTGGGATACACCATTGGGCGTGGTCTGATCAAACCCCAGCTAAACAAAACGGAAGCAATACAAAACTGGCCTAGACCCTTAAACAAGAAGCAAGTGAAATCATTTCTGGGTATTGCAGGGTATTACAGAAGGTTTATCCCTAATTTTGCATCTAGGGCGGTGCCCTTAACCGATCTTACAAAAGGAAAAATTCGGTAATGGTAAAATGGAACCCAGAGGCCGAGAGGGCGTTCCAATCCTTGAAGCAAGCCCTGTGCTCCCAGCCGGTACTGATATGTCGGATTTTAAAAACCATTCTTGGTTCAAACTGATGCTTCAGAGGCGGGGTTAGGAGCAGCGTTGTCACAAATAATTGATGGGGAAGAACACCCTGTCTTATACATAAGTCGGAAGCTGAATGATCATGAAAAGAGGTATGCCACTGTAGAGAAAGAGGGTTTGGCCATTAAGTGGGCCCTGGAATCTCTCAAATACTACCTACTGGGGAGAGAATTCACCCTCATTACAGATCATGCACCCCTAAAGTGGATGCAGAATAACAAGGAAAAGAATAGTAGGGTTACCAGGTGGTTTCTGTCCCTCCAGCCTTTTAGGTTCACAGTACAACACCGAGCAGGCAGCCTCCAAGGAAATATGGATAGTTTGTCTCGTACATACTGTTTGTCAAGCCAAGGTGCCCCAACCCATAGGTTAGTGCAAAGGGGAAATGTGGTGTCTCACAGGGTGAGGTAATTGAGGGTGTATATGTGTCTCCCAGGTTCCTAGCATGGGCTGAAGAAAGCTATTTAGGGAAAGGGTTAAAAACCTAAGCCTGGGTCCTGATGAGCTGCACATGGGGGGTTGCTAGATAACTGGGCTGGCAAAAAGGTTTGCTCAGAACTCCCCAGGAGCTGGAGAAGCCACATCTCACTGAGGAACCTCTGAAGGTCCAGAGCCTAAAAACTGCAAGTATCACAGGTTGCTGTTCAGACTGTGTGGTTATTTTGCGTGGGCTGAGGTTAGCACAGCCACGTCCTAGAGAGGGAACTATTGTTTAGTTAGAGCCTGGACAAGGCTAGGTGTTCTGTTTATGATTTGTGTTTTGTTCAACCTGTGAAATGAAGCTGGCAGGATGCCAGTGTAACTGCACTTCGGGCTCCTGAGGTCTCCTTGCGGTAGATATCTGACTAATCCCCCTGCCTTTTCACCCCTGGAAATGGGAGCTGGGCAACAGACCACCACATGGCCTTCTCCAGTGGTGGGTGATATGACGCCTTAATCCTTGCTGTGGGACCTCTCTCCTCTGTCTGGGTGCTGGGCCTAAATAACTGAAAGTGGCCTTCTCCAGTGGTGGTTGATATGACGCATGATTCCTTGCTCTGGAACCTGTATCCTCGGTCTGGGTGCTGGGCCGAAATAACTGAAAGTGGCTTTCTCCAGTGGTGGGTGATATGACGCATGATTCCTTGCTTTGGGACCTGTATCCTCGGTCTGGGTGCTGGACCGAAATAACTGAAAGTGGCCTTCTCCAGTGGTGGGTGATATGACGCATGATTCCTTGCTGTGGGACCTCTCTCCTCTGTCTGGGTGCTGGGGCCGAAATAACTGAAAGTGGCCTTCTCCAGTGTTGAGTGATATGACGCATGATTCCTTGCAGTGGGACCTCTCTCCAATTGATATTGGTTAAATTTTATTTATTTTATTTTAATTCATTTCCCTATCCACATTTGTTTGCAGGGGATTTACCTACATTTTGCTGCCTTTGGCAGCCCTCTAGCCCGTTCCTGGACTATTTTACAGCCTTTTTAGTGCCTAAAAGTTCGGGTCCCCATTGACTTCAATAGGGTTCGGGTTCGGGATAAAGTTCGGGTCGAGTTCGGATCCCGAACCCGAACATTTTCGGGAAGTTCGGCCGAACTTCTCGAACCCGAACATCCAGGTGTTCGCTCATCTCTAGTCCCAGGCCTTGGAGAGTATTTCCCTGCCTTTGCTGGAAGTGCTGTTTGTTCCCCTTGTCTCCCCACCTTGGTTGCCCAAGGAAGTATGGACTCTGCTATCAGCGCTGTCAAATGGAAATTTTTGCAGCAATCTGTCAACAAGGAACTTCTGGTATAGCATCATTTTGCTCGTACTCTCCACCGGAGGAATGAGATATGAGACGTTCTCTTTGTAGCAGGGGTCCAGAAGGGTTAACACCGAATAACCCCTGTTATCTAAAATGTGTATAACACGGTGGTCACAGGAAAGGCAGCATAACATGTAGTGAGCCATGTGTGCCAGACTACCAGTGGTCAAGACTTCGCTGTCGTCATCGGGAGGATGAGTGTCCATTTCCTCATCCTCTTTCTCCTCTTCTGTCCACCCACGCTGAACAGATGGAATTAAAGTTCCACCCTGTGTAGCGGAGTCAACTGTCCTCTGCTCCTCCTCCTCCACCTCCTCTAATATGCTCTGAGAAGACAAATTGAGGGTGTTATGGCTATCACCCAGGGTCATGTCTTCCTCCCCCATTTCCAACTTTTCCCCACGAACAGCGTCGGCCTTAATTGTGAGCAGTGAGCGTTTGAGTAGACACAGAAGTGGGATGGTTACACTGACAATAACATTATCGCCGCTCACCATCTGTGTCGATTCCTCAAAGTTTCTTAACACCTCACAGAGGTCAGACATCCATGCACACTACTTGCTTGTGAAGAGCGGAAGCTGACTGGAAAGGCCATGACCGTGCAGCAGCTGCTATTCCATTACTGGCCTTTGCTTCTCACAAAGCCTGGCCAACATGTGTAACGTGGAGTTCCAGCACGTGCTCACGTCACACAACAGCCTGTGAGCTGGCAATTTCAAGCACTGCTGCAGAGTCAACAGACCCGCTGAAGCTGTTGATGACTGGTGGAAATGTGCACACACGCGGCGCACCTTCGCCAGTAGCTCAGGCAAATTGGGGTTGGTTTTCAGAAACTGCTGAATCACGAAGTTAAAGATGTGGGCTAGGCATGGGGTGTGTGTGAGCTTACCGAGCTCCAAAGCCGCCACCAAGTTACGCCCATGATTACACACAACCATGCCTGGTTGCAGGTTGAGTGGTGAGAGCCACAGCTCAGTCTGGTCTCTTATCCCGTGCCACAGCTCTGCTAAGTTGTGTTGTTTATCCCCTAAGCATATCATCTTCAGAACGGCCTTTTGAGGCATCCCCACAGCAGTGCTACACTGCTTCTACCTACCCACTGATGGCTGACTGGTGCTGCACGCGAGAATTCGGAGGTGGAAGTGGAGGAGGAGGAGTCACGTACATAGGTGCTGGCAGTAACCCTGATGGAAGTAGGGCCCGCAATCCTGGGCGTCGGTAGCATCCCAGGGTACAAGTTGCTCGCAGCCCCCACTACGTTCACCCAGTGGGCTGTCAGGGAAATGTAGCTTCCCTGGCCACAAGCACTTGTCCATTTGTCAGTCTTTAGGTGGACTTTAGCAGTTACTGCGTTGGTCAGGGCACGGGTGATGTTAGCAGACACATGATGGTGTAAGGCGGGGACAGCACGCCAGGAAAAAAAGTGGCGGCTGGGGACTGAGTACCGAGGGACAGCCGCCGACATCAGGCTGTTAAATGCCTCAGTGTCCACAAGCCTAAATGGCAAAATTTTAACCGCCAGTAACTTAAAGAGTTGGGCGGTTAGTGCCATGGCCTGTAATGGTGGGTGGCTGGGTATTTGTACTTGCGTTCAAATGCCTGGGGTAAAGACATTCGGACGCTGCACTGGGACAGAGAGGGGGATGTGGTCGCTTATGGTGCTTGCGACGGTACAGTTGCAGCGCGGGAGGCATCCGGGCCTGAGCCTTCGACAGGTGATTGGTCGTCACCCAACATTGACAACGGTATATCATCCTCTTTATCAATCTCTGCAGACAGTAATTGTGGTTGATGGCAACTGTGTCTCGTCATCATCCACCTCCTTAAACACATTATCTTGTGAGTGTGAAGGCTCTAGAGGGTGAGAATCAAGGAACAAGATCTCATGTTCCTCTTCAAGAGTGCTTGGGGAGAGAGCCAAATTAAGTGATGGGGTGAAAATAGGTCCTCGGAACATCCAAGTACCGGATCGCTTGTTTGGCCAGACTCTACATGGTTGGAGGAAGGATGATCAGGGTGAGGATTGTGTTGTTGACCAGACTGTTGGCTACTGAGACTGGACTTGGTGGAAGACAGGGTGGTGCTTAACCCAGTGGAAGCATTATCTGCTGCATTCCAACAGACCACCTGGTCGCACTGGTCTGACTTCAAGAGTGTTGTCTTGCGACGCCCTGCAAACTGGGACATGAAGCTTGGTATCGTGGATGACTGTTTTCCTTGTGCTCTGGCAGCAGGCACAGTTGCAACGTGCCCTGAGCCACGGCTCTGCGTGAACCATCAGAATCACGTCCACTTCCCCGTCCATTAATACTCGCCTTCTTCATATTGACACTGGATGTCACTGATATTTGGATTAAATATAGGCCTCACACACTGTCTAGAAATAAGTGTTGATTTGCTTCTCACTGCTCACAGCAAGCAGAGTTTGTATAATACAGAAACTAACTGTCTGTAACTGCTCTTTGGATTAAATATAGGCCTCACACACTGTCTAGAAATAAGTGTAGATTTGCTTCTCACTGCTCAAAGCAAGCAGAGTTTGTATAATACAGAAACTGACTGTCTGTAACTGCTATTTGAATAAAATATAGGCCTCACACACTCTCTAGAAATAAGTGTAGATTTGCTTATCACTGCTCACAGCAAGCCGAGTTTGCAGAATACAGAAAATGACTGTCACTAACGGTCGCTCTGACACAAAAAAATAATCCCCCCCCCAAAAAAAATTTTGCTGCCACCTCTAACAATAGTCCTTAAAAGGACTTTTGCTTCTTTGAAACGTCTTTAAAATGAGTAATTTGTGATCAAATTCGCCCTACACTCTCTTTTCTTCCTAACAGCAGCTATACCTGAGTCGTAATGAGACGAACCCACGTAACCGGGTGCTATATAGCACCCGATGACGTGTTCCGGCCAGCCAATCACTGTAATGCCAGTAGAAAACATGTCTAATGGCATTACAGTGATGGCAATACTTACCTGCGCGTTTATTGGCTGCTTAGAAAGCGCCAAAGGTGCGGGGAGGAGACTCGAGCATGGCGCTCGAGCACATGTGGTACTCGGCCGAGTGCTCGGGTCTGCCAAGCATAGCGATGCTCGAGCCGAACTGGTACTTGGCCGAGCATGCTCGCTCATTACTACCTGTCACCTATACAGAGCAAGGCTTTGTACCCAGCAAAAATGGTAATATTTAACCCAACAATTTAAAAGAAGATTTTCCGCATTTTCAGTCCCTGTCTCCTATGCAGTGCAGGGTTACTTGACAGCAAAAAATTGTAATATGTCAACCCGTGAACTTCCAGACAAATGAGCTATATTATTGTCCACGGCACATATGCAGCGCAGGCTGCAAAGGTAATTCATTGCCTTAAAAAATATGAATTTTTCACCACCCATGAATAACATGGATTTCAGTGGTATATTTTGGGGTGTAGGACCTCATCGTTCTCAACATCATCTTCCACCCAGTCTTCACCCCTGCCTTCTTTGTCGGTCTGCACACCGCAGAAAGCCGCAGCGGTTGGCACCTGTGTTTTGTCATCATCAGAGACGTGCTGCGGTGGTCTTCCCCTGTCCTCATACTCAAACCTAAGTGGTTAGGCATCCGTGCACTCAATCTCTTCCACTTCTGGGGCAGGTCTATGCTTATGGACCTGGGAAACCCTGCCAGCAGAGTCATCAAAAAGCATAAGAGACTGCTGCATGACTTGGGGCTCAGATTGCTTGGCTGATTTGCAAGGGGGTGAGGTGAAAGACTGATGGGCATGGGTTGCAGGTGCTAACTCTGAGCTTTCAGCAGGGGACGGAGTGGGAGACAATGTTAAGGCACTGGAGGCACTGTCAGCCTCCCAATCTACTTTAACCTGTACTTGTTCTGGCCTCACCATTTGTACAGGGGCATTCGGGCCTACTAAATAATGGTGCAGGTTCTATCGCCTACTCTCTCCTGAGGAAGGTGTTTCACGTGTTTTAATGAAATACAATATGTGACGAGAAAACAGTCTCAGAATGGCCTGGATAAGTAAAAGAGTTTTAAAGGTACCAGCACATAAAGTAACACATGTCAGATTTGCTAAAAAAAAAAAAAAATGGCCTAGGCAGAATGGTGAAAAATGGCCGGTCATTAAAGGGTTAATTTGCATTTGTTTTGAGTTCTGAGTTGTTTGTCTAAATTCTGAACATTGTGTGATTACAGGGGTTCCAGTTCCCTCTGTATGGCGCAGGCCTTCTATAGAGGATATGGTGGTTGAGGTGGTCTCTGCAGAGGAGGAAGAGGAGGAGGGATAGCAGGCTGAACCCTCCCAGTATGCAGATTCTCCACCACCACCTGTTGTTGGCGAAATGGTGGAGGTGGAGGCCGAAGAGGCTAGTCCCTCTCAGCAGCCACATTCCCCCACTCAGCTCCTGATGAGGAAGAAGCTGCTGAGGAGGAGGAGGAGGATGTCACCAGCTCCCGCCAGGAGGGTAAATATGTGCACACAGCAATATAATTATGAATCCATAACTTGTACAGAAACAAAGTGCCAACAATGAAGGGAAAAACACACACTACAGTAATACAAAACAACACTAGACACTAACTCTGTAATCTACTTAAAAACCACTAAACAACTAAATAACATTATACTGTACATAATTAACGCAAACTAACCAACTAAATACAATTATACTCTACTAACCTAGCACTATCTAACCAACTAAATAACATTATAATATACTGAACTATCACTAAACTAACTAACTGAACTAACCAACTATATAATCATCCTAAATATCATTAACCAACGAATTTTAATGTAAATCGTCAGTGCTTTCACAAATACTCCACGCAATGCACTAATTGCCTCTTAATCTTAATTGAAAGTAATTTTAATATTTTTTTTTATTCCTAACAGTACTTGGTAAAATAAAAAAATTATCCAGCTGCAGCAGGACGACCGAGACGCAATGCTGTAGATAAAAGACCAGCAAAAGAAAATACGGGGCAGCAAATGAAGTTACATCAGCAGCAGCGGCATCTGGATAAGAAGGTGCATCAGCTGGAGGAGCTGCATCGTAAGGTGATCCAGGAGCTGCTGGATGTCCAAAATAAACTAAAAAAGTTTCCTTAGAGGCCTACTTGTTTCTCTACATTGTTAATAAATATTTGTTTACATTCTAATGTGTGCTTTTGTTTTTTTATATTGTTATGTTTTTTATTAATTTTAACCTATAAGGTTGCAGGAGGGCCCCTTTAGTTCTGGGGCAAACTAATCAAGATCAGGACAGACAGCAGCAGCAGGTAAAGGTAACGGTGGAGTAAACGGCCTACACAAAACTCAGCAGGATCAGGACAGACAGAAGCAGCAGCAGGTACATGGTAATGGTGTAGTTTGAGGCCTACACATAGTTTGACCACACTCATCAGGACAGACAGCAGCAGGTAATTGGTAAAGGTTTAGTATAAGGTCTACACATAGCTTTACCAAACTCATCAGGACAGACATCAGCAGGTAAATGGTAATGGGGTAGTATACGGACTACACATAGCTCCACCACACTCATCAGACCAGACAGCAGCAGGTAAATGAAATGGTGTAGTATAAGGCTTACACATAGCTGGGCTAATCTCATAGAGAACAGACAGGAGACGGTTCTTTGTTTGTAGGAGGAATATGTTCCCAGGAATGCCATGGCACAGCCTCAAGAAAAGGTGTGTTTATTCAACCAAAAGCGACTTTTCAGTTCACACAATGGGATTTTTCTCAAGCAGTGACAAAAGTGATCGGTGTAAAGTAGAAATGCAAACTCAGGAAATCATTTAATTTGATTTAATGATTCGTATTGTGTCTAAAACTAAAAAATAATGTTAAAAAAAGCAATAATATACAAGTATTCATACTGTGAAGTTAGAATTACTAACTTCCATTACAGTATATGAATTCATATTATCTGATTAATTCATCAAATTTTCATCTTAACGAAATATGTAAAAAATCTATTTTGTCATTAAAATATCAGGTGTACCGATAAAAAACATAATTGAGGGGCCCAAGGACTAACCAGCATGGATCCAATATAGTGTCCCGTTTGGTTAAGTGCTCATGTTGGCGCCTTGCTTCCACATTACATAAAGAAAAATGTGATACAATAATGTGATGGCATCGAAGGAGGAACACACACAGGCCGCGAGTGTCCATAGACAGAGCGTTCACATGATAACAGATCACGTGTTCGCACCAGAAACTGAATGCAGGCTGAGCCACAAACGCATCCTATCTATGCGGTCTCATGAGAGCAAACCTTGGAAATGATAAGAATAACTCCCAAAATGGTGACATGGGTTCAAGAATATTATATATACCACATTTTATATTGTAAAGTGAAAAGCTTTGATTCTATAAAAATAGCATGTGCACATTATCATTACATAGTTGTCAAGAAGTAACATCAAATAAAAATGTATATATAGATATATACATGTGGCAACAACGCTCCATTCCCAAAACAGGATTACCACCACACGGATGAGTATAATGCCAGTCACAGCCAACCATGTGGAAAGGTCAAGCATGTAAGTCAGGCATCCTGTCCAGAACGACATGTTTGAACCTAAATCCTGATTAAAACAAACAATAAAATAATAAAATTTTATTTGGGTTCTCAATCAGCCCTGTACAATGTTAACTGCACAAGAGCTTTTAACAAGGGAAGCCCACATGCGGGCCCCACCTAGTTTTAGTAAGAACCACACCAGGGGCGACCAAACGCCAAGTAAAGCAAAATTATAACGGATAAAATAAATTAAATGAAAAAAAAAAAGTTTTTGGTGAATGAAGCGTAACACTGCATGATCATATTTTATTCAACAAATCTTTTTATATATACAGTATATATATATATATATATAATGAAAAAAGATAACAGCACCGGCCTTACAGATAGAGTGGGTGCAAGCTCACAGGAATAGCCAGTTCCAATAATATAATCAAAAATTGAGCAGCACTCCAATGTAAAATAAAAACAAATTGTTTATTTACCCATAGGTGCACAAGTGACATTTCGGTCCCAACTGGAACCTTTCTCAAGCAGTGTATGAAGGACACCATGCAAACTTATATAGTGCAAAACCACTCATTAACAAGTGTCACATGATCAGTGAAATTAACCCATACAATGTCTGGCAATCTAGTGAAAGACATAATTGCGTGATAAATATAAATAAAAATGCAATGTGATAATACATATCGAGATAGTGATCATTCATAGTGTGTGAATATAACTCAAATGATTAAAAAAATCAGGTTTTTTACATAAAGTATACACAACATATTTCAAGAAGGGTGGAGTTAATCAAAGTGTTGTCCTGTTCCACCTGTGAAAAAGACATATCATCAGACAAAGAGCAACAAACTAACCTAATCGCGGGGAAACCGTATGTTGTTCCGGCGTGTGTATCGAGCCAGTGCGCATGCCCGCACAAGATCGCGTCAGGGGTCATCACTTGACGCAAGGTCAGCGTCATCCTGTTACTGGACAACAGGAAACGCCACCAGCACCGCAAGACCACAAATGATCCCGCGACACTGTGCATGCGCACCCCGCTGCCCACAAACGGGCAATTGCGAACCTGCCCAATAATACAGCCGCTATAAAACTATATGCAGTTGTTACCATATAACACTGTATACATTTAATAAAAGAGAAATACTAGTTAAGCCAACAGTTATATTTGCTGCCGGTCATGTGTCGATCACTCCCTCCATGCATTTAAACACATTCATACCTGTATTGTGGTCATATGAAGGGTCTATTCACTCCCTGGAAAACCGCTGTTAAGCGTTAATCCAAGGAGTAGTTATACGATTTCCTAACTATATATATATATTCATAGAAAAGAACGCAGCACTCTTCCAAATGTAAAAAAAAGCGGTGATTTATTCAGCACATGTGTCAGCAACGTTTCAGCTCTCTCACAGAGCAATTATCAAGCCAAGTCACTTGGCTTGATAATGGCTCTGTGAGAGAGCTGAAACGTTGCTGACACATGTGCTGAATAAATCACCGCTTTTTTTACATTTGGAAGAGTGCTGCGTTCTTTTCTATGAATATATGCGGCTCTTGGACACGAGCGGACGCGTGCACCGTGTGTTGAAGTGGAGTGCTGCCTGATCTTATTGGAATATATATATATATATATATATATATAATTATTATTATTATTTTTCCCACAATATTTCAGGAACAGAGCACATTTGCAAAAATTTAAGCATGTACACCAGTTTTGGAGAATTCTAATACTCGATAGTTGATAAAGTCGAAGGGCGAATAAGGGGTCCATGCTTGTAGTCATCATCAGGACCAGGACTGACAGCAGCAGCAGGTAATTGTTAAGGGTATAGTACAAGGCCTACACCTAGCTAGACCAAACTCAGCAGGAGCAGGACAGACTGCAGCAGGTAAATGGTAATTCTGTAGTGTAAAGCATACACATAGCTGGGCCTAACTCCACAGGAACAGAACAGACAGCAGCAGATAAATGGTAATGCTGTAGTATAGGGCATACACATAGCTGGGCCTAACTCAGCAATATCAGGACAGAAAGCGGCAGCTTGTAAATGGTAACCCTGTAGTATATGGTATACACATATCTGGGCCTAACTCTGTAATATGAGGACAGACAGCAGCAGCTGGAAAATGGTAACGCTATTGTGTCAGGCGTACACATAGCTGGGCCTAACTCAGCAGGAACAGAACAGACAGCAGCAGGGAAATGGTAATGCCGTGAGATGAGGATGACACAAAACTCATCAAGATCAGGACAGACAGCAGCAGATAAAGGTAACAGTGGAGTATAAGGCCTACACATAAGTCAACATGCTCAGGACAGACAGCAGCAGTAGGTACATGGTAATGGTTGAGTCTAAGGCATACACATAGCTCGTTTTAACTTAGCAGGAACAGAGATCAGCAGGTTCATTGTTAACAGCAGGAACAGAACAGACAGCAGCAGGGAAAGGGTAACGCTGTAGGACAAGGCTGACACATAACTCTTCAAGATCAGGACAGACAGCAGCAGCAGATAAAGATAATGATGGAGTATAAGTCCAACACATAACTCAACAGGATCAGGACAGACAGTAGCAGCAGGTACATGGTAACGGTCGAGTCTAAGGCCTACACGTAGCTCGGCCTGACTCAGCAGGAACAGATAGCAGCAGGCTCTTTGTTTGCAGCAGGAATGTGTTCCCAGGAATCGGCCCCCACCAGACAAGGGCAACACCAAAAATAAACTTAGACACCTCTGACAGCAGCAGGTTCTTTGTTTGCAGCCAGAATGTGTGCCCAGGAATGGGTCCCACCAGACCTAGGCAACACCAAATATAAACTTAGACACCTCTGACAGCAGCAGGTTATTTGATTGCAGCAGGAATTCATTCTCAGGAATGAGCCACCCACCAAACCCGAACAACAACAAAAATAAACTTAGACACCTCTTATAGCAGCAGGTTCGTCATCTAGAGCAGGAATGTTTTCCCATGCATACAAAATGCAATATTTTCCTTTGACAAAATTGTTTATCGATTGTATTTTAAGTTTGTACAGCCCACAATAAATTAGTACGACATTAGCTCCTCACGTTGCCTGCACAGGTCTGCTCTCAGTTTCCATATCAGGCACATCAAGTCTAGAGAAAAACACTGCGGTATTGCAGCCTGCCGCACCGTGTGCTGATTCCTCCAAGACAGAGGGCAGAAGGACTGGCGGGTTTAGCAGTGGCTTTGTCATCCTCCTTTTTGTCTGTGAAGAGGCATGGTCACCGGAGATCGCATGACCCATACATGATAAGCACCACACATACGCCATGCTCCAGCCATCAGCAGCACCCAGCCGTCCTCTGCCTGTCAGAGCACAGAAGCCAGTGAGAAACCACCTTGCCTCGGCCCGGGTGTGGAAGTGTCCCCGTCTCTGAAACAACACTAGAGAATGTCGCGCTCGTCCACAGGAAACCAGGAGCCAGGACCTCGCCCTGAACCTTGGCGCACAAAAAGTCCCAGAATGAAGAGAAAAACGGTCCAGCTTCACTGGAAAACTTGAGGCTTTATTGAATCCCGTGCAGATAAAAACCAACGTAAAGCCAAACTTGGGCGTTTTGTTAGGGAAATTAAATTATCCCGAGACATAGTGGAAACCATATTCTTTGATCGATTTAAAAGTCTACTGGGATAATTCCTGGCCAGGAGACGAGTAGTAACAGTCTTCATTTCTTCAATACAGGTTTCACTAGAGGAACAATTGCGCAGGGCACAGATATATTCACCCCCAGGGATGTTATTGACAGTGTGTACAGGATGACAGGATCCCGCATGCAGGATGGTATTTCCTGCGGTTTCTTTTCTATACGTGCGACTCTGCACACGGCCATCCCCACGTCCCCCACCAAACACAAATCCAAGAATGATATTGAGGTCTTATGAAAATTTAGAGAAAAATGTAAATTACAGTTGTTAGCGTTGAGGAAAGATCCGAATGATGGTACGGCCGCCACATCACCCGACCAAATGAAGAGCAGGTCATCGATGTAGCGACCGTACCACCGGACGGATTCACTCCATGGGTTGGAATCAGAGAATAAAAAATGATGTTCCCACCATGCCATGTAAATGTTTGCAAGCGATGGTGAGAAACGAGCCCCCATAGAGACTCCTCTGCATTGGAGGAAAAACCTCCCATTAAACATAAAATAATTGTGCTGCATAAGAAATAATACCACTTTGCAGAGGAAGTCTCTAAAGGGTAATGAAAAATTAGAATAAAGACCCAAAAACCAACCCAAAGAAATGATGGCGAGATCCTGGGGGATGGCCGTGTACAAAGAAGCAACATCAGCTGAAATCCAAGAAAAATCAGGAGACCACTGAAAAGAATGAAAGGCCTGTAAAACTGAGGCAGTGTCCTTCAGAAAACCAGGAATACAGTGCACCAGTGGCTGCAGCATACTGTCCACCCAAGATGACAGGTTCTCTGAGAATGACCCGATACCCGAAACTATGGGGCGCATGGGAGGGGGGAATCCTTCTTCGTGTATCTTGGGGAGGGAATGGAAAATGGGGACCACTGGATGAGAAACAAAAATATGATCAAATTGTTTTTGGTCCAAATATCCACTGTCCAGTCCCTCCTCCAAGATACTTCTCAAAAGGGTTTGAAAAGGAGCGGTGGAATCCTGTTTTAACCTGGTATAAGTAGCGGAATCAGAGAGCATAAGCTCATTTTGTGTAGCATACACAGGTCTGTCCAAGATGACCACCGCTCCCCCCTTATCAGCCTTTCTCACAATTATATCAGACATCCTCGTCAATTCTTTTAGCGCTCTGCGTTCACTGGCCGTGAGGTTATTCTTACTATCATTCGCATCCCTGCTCTGAATCACCCTATCTAATTCAACCAGATCATGTTCTACATTGTCCTGGAATTGATCGAGAGAGGGGGTGCGTGACTGAATGGGATAAAAGTCTCTGTTGTAAGTGCAGAAATTATTCATGACTAAGGATCCGCACCTATAGTGATCCGAAACCGGTCGATTTCTTGCATTGCTGTACGTTGGTTTTTATCTGCACGGGATTCAATAAAGCCTCAAGTTTTCCAGTAAAGCTGGACCTTTTTCTCTTCATTCTGGGACTTGTCCCCGTCTCTGCCACCGGGATCAGTAAATTCATCAAGAAATATAGAGTAGTTAAAAAATAACAAAGTTTGGGAGGGAGAGCCAAGGAGAGGGATTGACAAGGGACCCTTCAGCACCCGGAACCAACAGTGGGGGCCAAGAAGTCGCTGCCGATCCAGGACTCGTTCATTTTGATAAATGTAGTCAGAGTCAGTGGACAGACGGGTCTGCTTGTCGGTGACCACCCCACTTGCCGAGCTGAATGTCTGCTCAGACAGTACGCTGGAGGGGGGCAAGACAGTACTTACAGCGCATACTGAGTGAGCTCACGGCAGGAGTCCACCATGGAAACCTAGTACTCCATGGGGTCATCAGTGCTCATGCTGTCGGCAGCACCAACAGACCCCACGTAGTCTGCCACCATGCGGGCCAGCCGCTGGTGGTGACTGCTGCTACTGCTACTGGATTGCGCAGACTGGTAGAATTGCCTCATCTAACCCATAAGATCACCTGCTCACCTGGAGATGCTTGGGCCAGCCACCTGCTGGGTGAGATGGACGGGGAGAACTGGAACGTGAGGCTGGGATGACCTGCTCCAGTTTCCCCTTGCAGCGAGTGTCTAAAAGGGTGGCCAACCAAAAATCATCCCTCTCCTTAATTTTCCTGAACCAGGGGTCCCTCCTGAGTCATCGCAGCATGTGGGCAGCCATGGGGAAGAGGATTGTGACTCTTGTTGGCTGCCCTGGACCATGACATCATGGTCCTCCTGCTGCTGCTCCCTGTGAGCTGCCCCACTCCGGCCTAATGGTGTCCCCAGCATCGGCTCTCCCTCCTTACCAGGCCCAGAGTCCTGGACGTCGGCAAACTCCTTAACAAATTCTTCCTCCTCTTCCTCCTCCTGATGTAGGGGAGTGGGTGTGATGGCCCGGAAGTGCCGTGGTCCAGCAGTTATTCTGTCACCGCCCGTCGCTACTCCTACAACCTCTCCAGCATGTGGAGGGTTGAGTTCTACCACGTCACACTGTCCACAATCAGCCTATGAGGTGGCAGGCTGTTGTCCTGCTGCAGTTTGGATAGGGATGCGATGGCAGTTTGCGGAGCATGGGATCCTACATACACGTTGCACGATGTCGCTCAACCTTGGGTATGTGCGTAGGAACTTCTGTACCACAAGGTTTAGGACATGTGCCATGCAGGGAACGTGTGTTAGACTGCCAGCATGGAGGGCGGTGTAGAGGTTGCTGTCATTGTCACAGACAAGCCTACCAGCCTGGAGCCTTCGGGGTGTCAGCCACTTGTGTACCAGAGCCTGGAGGCAGCCAGAACATAAGGTCCAGTGTGTCTCCATTCCCCTAAGCTCACAAGCGGGAGCATGGCCTGGCAGCTCCACATTTAAATAGCTACAGGGACGCTTGCTGGGGGGCTCAGCAGCGGTGGAGACAGTGGCTTGAGGGAGAGTAGCAGTTTTGCCCTGGACACCCCTGGGCGGCACCACAAACTGAGATGCTGCCACATCTGATGATCCCTCCCCGGCGCCTCGGAGGGACACCCAATGGGCTGTAAAGCTGATGTATCATCCCTGCCCATGTCTGCTGCTCCAGGTATCCATTGTCAGATGTACTCTGTCGCTGACAGCGTGATCTAGCGACAGGGATACATTCTGCACATCCTGTACATTGTGCACAGGAACGCCAGGCCTGGCAAGGAAATGGCGGCTGGGGACACTCCATCTGGGTTGGGCCTCCAGATGTTGGGCGATAACCCTTTCCAGGAGCCCATTTAGCGAGTGCACGCGTCAGTCCCCGGGACGTAGGGCGCGGTGCGTTCAAATGCATCGGCAACCGACGGCTGGCGACGGGCAGCAGTGGAGGCAATAGAGGAGGGTGCAGAGGAGGCAGAGATATGGAACCAACTCCCCACGACCATGTCTGCTGGAACGACCACAGCCACTCATGATTTTGACTAATAAACAAAAATATTTTTAAACAACAGAAAAAAAGAGGAAGAAAATAATGAGGAAGTTTGGGCAAACTTTTTGGGGTTGAGGACAATGGGGCAAAACTGAAATAAAATAGACACGAAACCCTATATCACTAACACTAAAACATAGGCAAAATGTATTTATTTATTTTTTTCACAGACAAAAGACACAGACAATAATCCCTCCTTAGTACAAGACAACAGCACACTAAAGACAGATAAACATCACATAAAAGAGCAGACTAAATACAGGCAGTTTTTTGTTTTTGTTTTTTTTCTACAGACAAAGGATACAGACAATCCTAGCATACAAAACCTAAAACACAGCAAAACTTTTTTTTTTTTTTATTCAAAGACAAAAGACGCAGACAATACTAGTACACAAAACCCTAAAACACAGCAAAATATTTTTTTTATTTTTTTTACAGACTAAACAGACAGCAAAAGACTACACTAAACTATACTGTATCTCTATCTTACCTACACTATACCCTGCATTGGACCCTATCAGCTAAACTATTAACTAACTAACTATGACTGAGCAAATTAACTAATGTAGCTAACACCCATAACACTGGAACCGATCAGCTACACTAACTAACCTACACTATCTACCACTAACTATCTGGATCATATATATTACTGAGCTAACTAACTAATATACCTAACACCCTACACTGGAACCTAATCAGCTAACCTATTCCCTAACTAACCTACACTATCTACCACTAACCATCTAGATTATGCAGAAGGTATCAGAAGTATTATAAAACAGCAATTCAGCACAGCACAATTATCACACTCCTCTCTCTCTCACTACTGCATGAAACAGCACAACATGGCTGCTGGGGATTTCCTTATATAGTAAGGGGCAGGCAACTTTCCTATTGGTTGCTAGGGATGTTGCTAAGTTCTGACAGAGATATTGCAGCCTTCTTACTGGCCCACAAGCTAGAAGCAGGAAGGGATCATGTGTACTGTGGGGAAAAAAACGAATATTCGAAAACGGTAGTTATTTAGTGTTGCTGAGTGGCAGGCTACCAAGAATTGCTGCTTGTTTATCACACAGACTGATCAGTTAAAGTTTTGGTTCACTCCGGAGAACAGAGAGGATTTCACCATAATCCCTAGTTACCTCAGCGTGTTTATCGGGAGTGATATATATTAGACACGTGTCACAGTACATTTTGGAAAAGGGAGGGGGATAGTATTGTATAGGCTGGTAAGTTTGTAAGCTGCAGTGTTGCACCGGGTGCCAGCCTGTATCTCACACACACACGATTGTTTCTGTTCTTCAGGGTAATAACAGGTATGGCGAGGCAGAGTTTACTCTGCTTGCAGTAAGTAAATTGCGCAAGTGATGCCATGCTGTGTGACACAGGGGTATTAGCCTCCGGGCTGAGTGTATGTTATCTGATTTTATGTTCACTGCATTTTGGAGTGTGTTTGATATCCCATAACAGTAAAACAAAGTCTATTCTACAAGAGCTGGTGTCAGGGACGTTTTCCTTGTTCGTGACTTCGCTATATCCTGGGGAGCCCACCCCGGTACACGGCTTACAATTTGGTGTAGTCGGCAGGATACAGCGACCGTTATGGACGGTAAGGTGGTGGGAGACCCTTCCCCGGCGCCAATGGCACCAGATCAGGACCCAGCTCAGGGTGTGCCTGCACAAGGCCAGCTTGCCCCCAACGCCATGTCCGCTCCAGTAGAATACATGCTCATGGGGGCGCTGTTTCGTCATCTGCCAAGATTTCATGGTAAAAACAAGACGTTGCAGGACTGAACGGAAAGAGTTCTGAGCGCAGTTAGAATATGTAACCTGACCCCTGAGCTGCGGGCCGAGGTTGCGTTGGGAGCTCTAGAGGGTGATGTCAGACGGACAGTGATGGTAAGGCCTGGGTCTGAGCGGGACACCCTAGAGAAAATATTCTCCCTGCTGGAGAGAGTCCAGGGGGGCATGTTAAAGTAGCACAGTTGCAGAGCCATTTCCTCAACCGACCACAGCGTGAGGGCGAGACCCTGATGCAGTACTCCAATGCTCTGCAGGAAATGTTGAATACAATACAATTGTGGGACCCCAAAGCCATGGGTGCCTTCTGGAAGGTGGACTGGCTACTACGAGATCAGTTTATAGTGGGGCTCTCCAACAAATTCTTACAGGACAAGCTGCAAGAGATGACCAGAATGGCGGCCAACATGATATTCTACAGCATCTACCTAGCCTCTGTGGAGAGAGAGGAAGAGCAAATGCCTGTGACGGCGAGAGTAGTTAGTACCACCCATGCTACAGGACGTCAGTCTGCATCTGAAGAATCTGACACCTTAAAGGATGTGGTCCAGGTCATGTGGGCAGATTTTAAAAAACTTTGGCAGGAAGTGTCCCAGATGAAGGTAGTACCATCCCAGGCCTCCAGAAACAACCCCTGCACCTCGTGCCACTCCACCTAGAATAACTCAGGTGAGAGGGCACGTCAAAAGTGGGCCTCTGTTGGGCTTGTCAACAGTAAGGCCATATGGCCAAAGAGTGCCCAGAACAGATAGCATCCGAGCCGACGCTAAACTTCTGACCGCCGCAGTAGCTGGGCATCCTGTGGCGGTACACCAAAAGCGAAGCCCTCTATGTGAGGAACACGACCTGTATGCCAGCAGCCCAGTTATGGAAGACAACTTAGAAGGCCAGAATGTATACTGCCTAGTTGATACAGAGTCGGAGTGCACCCTTATAACTCTGGAGTTCTTCGAAAGGCACTTTCGGCATATGATGGAGCCTGAAGACGGGAACGTCATCAGTCTGACGGCTGCCGATAACAGATAGATGGACGTCTGGATGTGGGTTCAACTGTTTGGGCAATACGTCAGCAAGAAGAGGGTCGTGCTGGTGGACCTTTCGTCCCAGAAACGGAATGGACGTGATTCTAGGTATGAATGTACTGAGAGACCTAGACCACCAACTGTATGCCCAAGAAGGGCCAAAGTATTGGCAACAGGCCACCACACACCGGCCGACCCAGAAGGTTTTACAGAGGAAACACAGGCTCAGCCAATGGTAGCCCGGGCCCTTGGCATTGTGAAGAATGGATGTGTGCCTGTACGCTGCCTAAATGTTGAAGACTGTGAGTTAACTGTCCCGGGAATCACCTTGCTGGCCAAAGTTTATGTGTCCGAGGGGATGTCTCTCAACGAAGAAGCTTCACGCTACAGCCTGATAGATGATCAGCCTGGACCTATGCTGTAGAGGTTCATCAAAGGGAAACCCCGTCAGCGGAGTGGAATGGTTAAATGATCATGGCCCGGATGGGGGTGGACTGCGAAGATGGCTTTCATTCTACCTATGGGACTCTACGGGTTTAACCGGATGCCATTCGGTCTCTCAAATGCCCCAGGAACATTCCAGCGGTTAATGGAACACTGCCTGGGGGATCTCAACTTTGAGTCAGTAAAGATGTAGTAGGGTTAACACACATGCTTTATGAGACGTGTTATCTAAACTAAATGTGTTAAGCAAACACCCTTAATTGCTTTTCAATGGCTTTTGTTTCAAGATAATGCGATAAGTAAAAAAATTGAGTTAAGAGTTTGTGTGTTAACCCTGCTACATTACCCTGCTACATCAGTATCAGTATACCTGGACAACATAGTAATTTTTGGGGCCTCCTTTGAAGATCACCTCCAGAAGCTGCGACAGGTCCTGGGACTGCTACGAGACCATGGGCTCAAGATCAAGTCCAAGAAGTGCCAACTGTTTCAACAGCAGATAGAATATTTGGGACATGTGGTTACCATGGAAGGCATGAAGCTGGCCCCCAGCAAGGTGGAAGCTGTCCAGAAGTGGCCCCAGCCGAGTACACTACGAGAGGTGAGGGCATTCCAGGGACTGGCCAGCTACTACAATGCCCCTCAATAACTACAGGAGTTATTGAGGGGCATTGTGGGAGGCCCGAAGAATCATCCCATCGACTGGGAAGCCCGGCAGCAAGAGGCCTTTGAGGCAGTGAAGGAGGCGCTGACCAGTGCCCCAATTCTAGCTTATGCTCAGTTAAACACCCGATTCCTGCTGTACACTCACTGAAGTCTACATGATCTGGAGGCCGTGTTATCCTAAGTACAGGATGGATGTAAGAGAGACATTGCTAATGGCAGCCAGTCTCTGAAGGAGTCAGAGCGCAACCCTGACAACTATATCTTCTTTAAATCGGAACTACTGACCCTGGTACGGGCCATGAACGAAAGGTTTGTGGAGTACCTAACAGGTGCAGAGGTGACCGTGATGATGGACAACAACCTGTTAGCACATCTGGAGAATGCCAAGCTCGTTGCGCTGGAGCAGAGGTGGTTGGCTCGTCTTTCTAAGTTCCAATATCACATCAAGTTCCGGTCAGGTAGGGAGAACGGCAATGCCGAAGCACTCTCCTGAGTCCCTGTAAGGGCGCCGACTCAGAGAACCGATAAGGAGCTAGAGGACACTGAAACTCCTGACCTTGGTCGATTACCCATGTTCCAGGACATGGCACATTCAAGTGGGGTAACGTCCGGGATGTCCATAGTGTTAGGAAAGACGTTGGCTGATTGGAAGAGAGTCCAGATTAGCTGTCCAGATCTGTGGAAAGTGAGAGAATGGGTCCGGACCAAGACCTGGCCTCGGCCGGAAGAGAGGGCCTGACTGACACCAGAGGGCCAAAAGTTGTTGAGGCAGTGGGATAAGCTGACTGTTACCCCTATGCTTACAGTTAGAGCTGCAGTACTGGCAACAGATTGTCACCCCCACGTCATTGGGACCGGAGGCCGCCCTGAAAGCCCATGAGAGGGGCGCCTATTTCGGGAGCGACAAAACGTTCAAGTGGCTCCAATGGCTGGTATACTGTCCAGATCTGGTGGACATGGTGGCCGAAGCCTGTCTCAAGTGTACTGTGCAGCTGAGTAAGATCCTGTCCAGGCCAGTCCAGGCCACCCAGACCTCAGCACCCCGAGAGGTTCAGATGATTGATTATGTACAGATTGGGTACTCTACCTCGGGACACCCATACTGTCTAGTCATGACAGACCATTTCACAAAGTATGCGGTGGCTGTACACACCAGAGACCAGACAGCAGAGTCGGATACCGAAGCGGTCTGCAAACACTTTATACAGGTTTTCGGGTGTCCACGGAGAATACATTCAGACCAGGGGGCATGTTTTCAGGGTACTCTAATGAACGAACTGTACCAGCTGTATTGGATCGAACACTCCCACACCACCCCGTATCACCCCCAAGGAAACGGGGTGTGCGAACACTTCAACCGCACTTTGTTCCAGATGCTGCGGGCTCTGGTGGATAGCCAAAAGACTTGGTGGCCCGTGATGTCGGCCTATAACAACAGGGTACACTGTACCACCGGATACTCCCCACATATGCTCATGTTTGGGAGAGCCAGACGGGAGATGGATGACCTCCACATGCCCGACCAGATGGAACCACCACCGAGAGGTACCACCGCATGGGTGCAAGAGCACCACCATTGGCTGAGAGCGGTCCACAAGGTTGTAGGAGAGCGCCTGAGACAAGTGGTACACCCTAACCCAAGACCAGTGCAGAGGGATGGGTATGCCCCGAGTGATCGAGTGATGGTTAAAGCCAAACGGCCGTCTGAGAAGTTAGATGGGCGGTGGGAGGCAGATCCATACACAGTAAACAGGAAGAAGAAGAAGATTATTATTATTATTACTATTGTTGTTGTTGTTGTTGTAATGTTATAATAGTATAAATAATAATAATAATAATAATAGGAAGAAGAAGAAGAAGAAGAAGAAGAAGGAGAAGGAGAAGGAGAAGGAGAAGGAGAAGGAGTTATTATTATTATTATTATTATTATTATTATTATTATTATTACTGTTATAACATTACTATTCTTCTTCTTCTTCTTCTTCTTCTTCTTCTTCTTCTTCTTCTTATTATTATTATTATTATTATTATTATTATTATTATTATTATTATTGTTTTTACGAAGAAGAATAGTAATGTTATAACAGTATAACTTAAATAATTTTATTTTACCTATTTACTGTCATATACAGTAATACATGACATTCTGCTTATGACAGTGAATAGTTAACCACACACACAGTCTGTAATTCTGCGCTCGGTGAATCCTCTAAGGGTTTCTTACAAAGTTCTAATAAAGAAATTACTTCATCAGGTCATTAATGATAACGAGAAGTAAAATTCAGTAATTGAGAAATTCCCCTATCACACGATTACATTGTATCTGACATTATCTCCATCTACTTCATTCTCCGCCGTGTAATTAATCAACCGGGAATTTTCCAGCCTCACGTTCATTATTTCTTTCTAACCTGTAACTTTTCATATCCCACAAGCTAAATGAGGCAATTTACACACAGAGAATAATAGAATCAACTCCCCCTCCCTCCGCTGATCATTACCTCGTGGGGTTTCTTCTATCTCTGTACAGATGACGCAACTTAGTTTTGTGTGAGAAGAACTTTATACTGTATTTTAATGTCTTTCAGTTTCTGTGAAAGTAAAGGCAGTATACAAGTGTCCAAATACTTAGAAATAACCAAATATAATAAGACAAAAGCAGAGACATGCCATTTGTAATGTAAAGAGTATTATAACATAACATAATAATAATAATAATAATAATAATAATAATAATAATATGCAGGAGAGGACTCAGAACCAGGAGAGGACTCCCTGCATAACGGAAACAGGACGGATCCCTTATGCAGCCCATAGACTTCTATTATGATGGAATGAATAGCGAAATGCTTCTAAAGACATTCCATTATGCACTATAGAATTGAGTTATGGTCCGTGGTAATGGAATCCATAACACAATTCACCTTTTACCACCAAATGAAATGTGAACGAATTTCATAAGTGGAAATTCGCTCATCTCTAATAATAATAATATACAATAAAATGTGCCGAAGTTTAAAAGTAATTCATGAATGATCTACAACTAAAATATGAGAGATTAGCAATGGAGCCAGCTCAAGGATGTACACACAGAACACTGCCTGAACCCGCATGTCAGTCCATGGAATCCATACACGTCTGTATTAGGACCACAGGCCTCCATGTTCAATAATGTAGCATCTTCTAGAGGCAGCATATTCTTTCCTACAAGCAATGGTTCCAGGAGAGACAATCTCAGCAATACAACACAAGCTGATTCAAACTTTTTCCCTCATGTTTTTCATGTCATTCAGTAGTAAAATCCTATGTTGTTCAGTATAAAGTTGGGGGGGTGGGGGAAGGTGGCGACGACCCTGTATATTATAAACTGTTAAAAGAAATTGATTGACTAATGCATATTATTATACTAATATGAATCCTTTTCATGGTCACAAGCTTTAAAGCTATCATAGAATACAAAAATCTGACACCCATGTTTCTTTGGATGAGCTGGAGGGCCATGGTATTGTGTACCTGCCAATATTCTGTGACAGGATCTAAACAGTCTAGGTCATCTTCTACGAAAGAATATAAGAATGCTCCTTTATACAGGGTGACCCACAAAAAAGTAGCAAACCTCCAATAGCTCCAAATTACACTGGCTAATAGTAAATCTGTCTTAGTTGCCCATAGCATCCAATCAGACCTCAGCTTTTAGTTCCTACAAGGCTCTAAAAAATATAAGCTGAGCTATGATTGGTTGCTATGGACAATAAAGACAGATTAACTTTTTCAACAGTTTGATTTGGAGATATTAGAGGATGGCTACTTTTTTCGTTGGCCACTTTGTACTTTTGTCCTCTGTGGAGCACTATATATCAATATACCTTTTTTTCAATCATATCAAATGTCAATCACTCTCAACTGGCCATTTGGTCATTTGTTTGCACAATACATCTAAGTGCCACATTTAAGTGTAAATCTGGAATTATACCAGGAATTGAACCAAAAGTCAACAGAAGTTAATTTCATTTGCTTGAAATGTATTTACACAATCATCATGTCCAGCACCACTGCATAAACATATTTCCACTTGTGTTCACCACTAGTACCTTCATATCCTTCTGACTATCCCATAACCCGACTATTCCTAAATCAGACAAAGAGCTATTTTTCTCACCTTCACTACTATCCTCTTACCTGGCCACTTCTGCTCAACTCCTCCTACACACTCACATTTTCTCATCTAAACATTGTCAGTCACCTCTTGCTTTATCCTACACTCACTTGCTAACTCTCACTCTACTTCTCCTTACTACTAGAGACATATCTATTTCAGGCCGCCCTCGCTTTGTCTCCACCATTCTATCTCCCCTCCATTAGAAATCCTCTGCCACTAACTGCTCTCACTTCTCTAACATTATACCTATACATATGACCCCTGTTCCCCTACTCTCTCTATTCAGAGCATTATGATACTTGTGTTCCATTTGCAACAAACTTTCCTACATCCACAACCTCTTTTGCTCCAATGTTTATTCCTGGGCCTCACAGAAACATGGCTGACAACCACCAATACATCCTCCCCTGCTGCACTATCTTATGGGATCCTTCTATTTAATACCCCCCCACCCCCGCCCAGACCAACCAGGCGGTAGTGTTGGCCTTCTGTTATCAGGGAACTGCTCCTTCAACCCATCTCCAACCTTTCACAACCTGCCCTCTTTCGAAGCCCATTCAGTCTGCAACTTTTCTCACTCCAACCTTCAAATATCCGTCATCTACCGTCCACTAGACCCTACTAGTAACTTTTCGACCATTTCAATACTTGGCTTCTTCACTTTCTCTCTGAAGACATCCCCTCCATTATCGTCAGGGATTTAAACTTCCCTATTGACACACAAAACTCGACTGCCTCCAAACTCCTATCTCTTACTGCCTCCTTTGGACTGAAACAATGGTCCTCCACAGCCACCCAGAGAGACGGACACATGCTAGACCTTGTCTTCACCAGCCTGTGCTCCCTATCTAAACTCCTCTCCTTTTCTCAGATCACAATCTACTTACATTTTAACCACTCTCTCCTCAACTGCCCCTCCAGTACATAAACTAGCACACCCCCGTAGAACTCTCAAAAACCTCTCCATTCAGACACTCTCAGACTATCTCTCACCGCTATCCACCATATCTTCCCTTCATGACACTGACACAGCTGAAATTGCTGAAAGTGTAGAGGTGATAAATTAGTGGAAAATGTTTATATGAAAAATATTATCCCACTGGACAATCCCTTTAAGAAATTGCACACTGAATCATAGAGTTTCTCTTTTTCTTTCTCAAGTGCATCAGATATCTTCTCAGTGCACAATACTAGGCCCCCTAAACTGTGGCCCAGTTCGTGTAGATGTTTTGTGATGGTCTTCACAGCAATGGAAAGCTCTGGGAATAATGTGGCCTGAATGGCCATAGAGTCCATGTCTCTTAGGCAGAAGTGTGATCCCAATGGCTCTCTGCCAGACCGGTCGATGAGGCAGGAGACGGGGCAGGTGGAGCCATTTTGGATTGATTGGCCTCTTGTGTATTAGTGCTTTCTACAACACCACAATTACTTCAGCCCTTGACTCAGTTAGGGCATTTAATCATGTTCATCTCAAATTGTCCTCTCACCTTTCATCCCACTCGCTTTCTGAACAGCTGCAATATGGCTTCAGACCCAATCGTTGCACTGAAACTGCCCGAACCAAAGTCACCAAAGATCTGCTAATTGCCAAAGCTAAATGTCACTACTCTGTGTTCCTCCTTCTTGACCTTTCCTCGGCCTTTGATACTGTTGACCACTCTCTCCTCATACAAGTCCTCTCTTACCTCGACATCAAACAACTAGCCCTGTTCTGGATCTCCTCATACCAAACCAATAGTGTTGAGCGCAAATATTCGAATAGTGAATTCTAATCGTGAATATCGCAACCTCGAGAATTTGCGAATATTTAGAATATAGTGCTATATATTCGTAATTTTGAATATTCTTCATTTTTTTCAATCTGAACACATGATATCTCCCTACTTCTTGCTTGTGGGCCAATGAGAAGTGTAAGAGGGTGCAAGGTACCGTTGTCGACGGGAGGTACGTGTCACCGAGGTTCCTGGCCTCGGTGAGGTAAGAGCCGGGTTTTTGTGTGTCAGCAGCAGCTAGTGCTGCTTGACACCTTGGTATTTAGTTTGGCTGCAAAGCCAATCCGGGCCGGCCCTTACTGGGAGTAGGCAAAGAGTTGGGTGGGTGCCTATTCCCCACGGTCCAGGCCGGACTTTTCCCGGGCCTTTAAAACACAGCCAGCACCAGCAGCTGGGGGTGTGATTGTCCTGGAGCTGCTAATAGTGCTGTGGAGCTCTCTGACCTGGAAGCAAGAGCTCAGCAAAGAGGCGAGCAGTCGGTCTGGAAGCCTAAGGTGTGGACTTTCCTGCGGCTGGGCTGACAGCCAGGTGCGAACGCGCACCTAAACCCCGCAGGTGATTGAATCCTGTTTTGGACTTTATGTTTTGCCCTAAGTTTTTTCTATGTGTGAATTAACACCAAGTGACTGTATTTTATGCAAGTGTGAATTAAACACTGTTTGCTGAACTTCCTGGACTCCCTTTGCCTCTGTACTGCACCCGCACCGCTGTCTACCAGAGCGATTCCCCACAGAAGGCAGCAATGTCAAGTTCAAAACAATACTTACTGCACCAATCAGTAATATATAGTCAGACCTGCTAAAATGTGAAGTTGCACGTAATGCGAAAAAAATATTCTAATTTGAGTAATCGTGAATATATTGGAGCACTCTTTTTGCATATGAAGCTATTGTAATGTTCCGCTGTGCAAACCATTTTCTCCATTCTCAGGATAAACTCAGTAAACTTCTAGCAGCTTGACAAATATAGCCAAAGTGACCCACGCCTGTATTTCCCTATGCAAATTTTGCATTATGCGATTTTTACAATGCCGATTTTTCGCAATCAAGAGAGTAATCTCAAATACGAATATTCGCGAATATATGACAAATATTCTACCACATATTAGCAAAATATCGCAAATATTGAATATTGCCCCTGCCGATCATCACTACTCACCAACAGAATCTTCAGGTTTCCCATCTACACTACCTCCTCATCACGCCCTCTCTGTTGATATCCTCAAGGCTCTGTCCTAGGACCCCTACTTTTCTCCATTTTTTACATTCAGCCTGGGACAGCTCATAGAGTCACATGGCTTCCAATACTACCTCTATGCTGATGACCCTAAAATCTACCTATCTGGCCCTGAAGTCACTTCCCTGCTATCCAGAATGCCATGGTGCCCAAAACTTAACATAGAGAAAACTGAATAGATTGTCTTTCGCCCATGTCACTCAGCACCCCTACCTGACCTGTTCATTACAGTTAATAGCACAATTCTTTCTCTAATCTCCTAGGCCCACTGCCTGCAGGTAACATTGGATTGTGCTCTGTCCTTTAAGCCACACATCCAAACCCTCACCTCCACCTGCCGTCTTCAAATTAAGAACATGTCTCTTATTTGTGCCTTCCTCACCCCTGAGTCAACTAAAATAATAGTGCATGCTCTTGTCATCTACCATCTGGACTACTGAAATATCCTCACTCTCGCTCCTCTCCAATCTATTCTCAACTCTTCAGCCCAGTTAATCCACCTCTCCCCTCGTTTCTCCTCCGTCTCCCCCTCTGCCAATTCCTTTACTGTCTCCCCATAGCGCTTTAAATTAAATAATAAAAATAAAAATAATATTAACTGGTGCTTTGTCAAAAATGATAGTCCTGTTTCCAATGGTCATCAGCTTGGTCCTGAGTAGAGTTGAGCGAACACCTGGATGTTCAGGTTCGAGAAGTTCGGCCGAACTTCCTGAAAATGTTAGGTTGCGATCCGAACTCGACCCGAACTTCATCTCAACCCGAACCCCATTGAAGTCAATAGGGACCCGAACTTTTGGGCACTAAAAGGCTGTAAAATAGTCCAGGAAAAGGATAGAGGGCTGCAAAAGCCAGCAAGATGTAGGTATATGTCCTGCAAAACAAATGTGTGGGACAGAGGAATGACTTAAAATAAAATAAAACAAAACCAAGACATATCAGTTGAGAAAGGCCCCATAGCAGAAAATCAGGCTTCAAGTGACCCACTTAGTGAGAAAGCCACTGTTATTTCGGCCCCAGCACCCAAGACAAAGGAGAGAGGTCCAGAGCAAGAATCATGCATCATGTCACCCACCACTGGATAAGGTTGCCACTTTCAGTTATTTCGGCCCAGCACCCAGACAGAGGAGAGAGGTCCACAGCAAGGAATCATGCGTCATATCACCCACCACTGGAGAAGGCCACTCTCAGTTATTTAGGCCCAGCACCCAGACAGAGGAGAGGTCCCACAGCAGGAATCATGCGTCCATATCACCCACCACTGGAGAAGGCCACTTTCAGTTATTTCGGCCCCGCACCCAGACAGAGGAGAGGTTCATTCAACTTTGGGTTGCACCGCAAGATCATGAGTAAAGTTAAAAAATGAGGATTCAATAAAGAAGTGCCCGGAGTACAAGAATACATGGTTGAGGGGAGGCAGTTATAAATGTCTATTCTGCACAAGGGAGGCACAGGTCCTGTGGGATCCATGCCTGGTTCATTTTTATGAGCGTCAGCTTGTCCACGTTGGCTGTGGACAGGCGGCTGCGTTTGTCAGTAATGGCGCCCCCTGCCGTGCTGAATACACGTTCAGACAAACGCTGGCCGCCCGGGCAGGCCAGCACCTCAAGGCATAAAATGCTAACTCTGGCCACGTGGACAATTTGGAGACCCAGAAGTTGAATGGGGCCGAACCATCAGTCAGTACGTGGAGGGTGTGCAGGCGTACTGTTCAACCATGTTAGTGAAATGCTGCCTCCTGCTAACACGTTCCGTATCAGGTGGTGGTGCAGTTAGCTGTGGCGTGGAGACAAAACTTTTCCACATTTCTGCCATGCTAACCCTGCCCTCAGAGGAGCTGGCCGTGACACAGCTGCGTTGGCGACCTCTTGCTCCTCCTCTGCCTTCGCCTTGGGCTTCCACCTGTTCCCCTGTGACATTTGGGAATGCTCTCAGGAGCGCCTCTACCAGCGTGCGCTTGTACTCGCGCATCTTCCTATCACGCTCCAGTGCAGGAAGTAAGGTGGGCACATTGTCTTTGTACCGGGGATCCAGCAGGGTGGCAGCCCAGTAGTCCGCACACGTTAAAATGTGGGCAACTCTGCTGTCGTTGCGCAGGCACTGCAGCATGTAGTCGCTCATGTGTGCCAGGCTCCCCAGAGGTAAGGACAAGCTGTCCTCTGTGGGAGGCGTATCGTCATCGTCCTCCGTATCCCCCAGCCACGCACCAGTGATGGGCCTGAGCTGTGTCGGGTGCCACCCGCTGTGAACCTGCTTCATCCTCATCCTCCTCCACCTCCTCCTCATCCTCCTCGTCCTCCAGTAGTGGGCCCTGGCTGGCCACATTTGTACCTGGCCTCTGCTGTTGCAAAAAACCTCCCTCTGAGCCACTTCTAACAGACTGGCCTGAAAGTGCTAAAAATGACCCCTCATCCTCCTCCTCCTCCTCCTGGGCCACCTCCTCTTCCATCATCGCCCTAAGCGTTTTCTCAAGGAGACATAGAAGTGGTATTGTAACGCTGATAACGGTGTCATCGCCACTGGCCATGTTGGTGGAGTACTCGAAACAGCGCAACAGGGCACACAGGTCTCGCATGGAGGCCCAATCATTGGTGGTGAAGTGGTGCTGTTCCGCAGTGCGACTGACGCGTGCGTGCTGCAGCTGAAACTCCACTATGGCCTGCTGCTGCTCGCACAGTCTCTCCAGCATGTGCAAGGTGGAGTTCCACCTGGTGGGCACGTCGCATATGAGGCGGTGGCGGGAAGGCCGAAGTTCGCTGTAGCGCAGACAGGCGAGCAGCGGCAGGATGTGAGCGCCGGAGCGCGCACAGACGGCCCTCACTTTATGCAGCAGCTCTGACATGTCGGGGTAGTTGTGAATGAACTTCTGCACCACCAAATTCAGCACATGCGCCAGGCAAGGGATGTGCGTCAAACCGGCTAGTCCCAGAGCTGCGACGAGATTTCGCCCATTATCGCACACCACCAGGCCGGGCTTGAGGCCCACCGGCAGAAACCACTGCGTCGGTCTGTTGTTCAATACCCCGCCACAACTCCTGCGCGGTGTGGGGCCTGTCCCCCAAACATATGAGTTTCAGAATGGCCTGCTGGCGTTTACCCGGGCTGTGCTGAAGTTGGTGGTGAAGGTGTGTGGCTGACTGGATGAGCTGGTGGAAGCAGAGGAGGAGGAAGCCGAGTAGGAGGAGGAGGCTACAGGAGGCAAGAATGATGCCCTGCGATCCTTGGCGGCGGAAGGGCGTGCGCCAAGGAACTCTCCGCCTGGGGCCCAGCCGCCACTACATTTACCCAGTGTGCAGTTAGGGAGATATAGCGTCCCTGGCCGTGCTTACTGGTCCACGTATCTGTGGTTAGGTGGACCTTGCCACAGATGGCGTTGCGCAGTGCACACTTGATTTTATCGGATACTTGGTTTGTGCAGGGAAGGCACGGCTGTCTTGGAGAAGTAGTGGCGGCTGGGAACAACATACTGTGGGACAGCCATGGACATCAGCTGTTTGAAGCTGTCTGTGTCCACCAGCCTGAATGACAGCATTTCAAGGCCAGTAGTTTAGAAATGCTGGCATTCAGGCCCAGGGCTCGAGGGTGGCTAGGTGGGAATTTACGCTTTCTCTCAAGGTTTGTGAGATGGAGAGCTGAGCGCTGCCGTGTGACATGGTGGAGATGCTTGGTGGCGCAGGTGGTGGTGTCGGTGGCACATCCTCTGTTTGGTGGGCGGCAGGTGCCAACATTCCTCCCGAGGCGGAGGAAGAGGCCGAGGCAGCAGCAGAAGAGGGAGCAGGGGAGCCTGAGTGAGTTCCTTGCTTTTAAGGTGTTTACTCCACTGCAGTTCATGCTTTGCATGTAGATGCCTGGTCATGCAGGTTGTGCTAAGGTTCAGAGCGTTAATGCCTCGCTTCAGGATCTGATGGCACAGCGTGCAAACCACTCGGGTCTTGTCGTCAGCACATTGTTTAAAGAAGTGCCATGCCAGGGAACTCCTTGAAGCTGCCTTTGGGGTGCTCGGTCCCTGGTGGCGGTGGCCAGTAGCAGGCGAACTCTCTTGGCGGCGGCTGGTCTGCTTTGCCCCCTGCTCCCTCTTTTGCTACGCTGTTGGCTCGGTCTCACCACTGCCTCTTCCTCTGAACTATGAAAGTCAGTGGCACGACCTTCATTCCATGTGGGGTCTAGGACCTCATCGTCCCCTGCATCGTCTTCCACACAGTCTTCCTCCCTGACCTCCTGTTCGGTCTGCACACTGCAGAAAGACGCAGCAGTTGGCACCTGTGTTTCGTCATCATCAGAGGCGTGCGGACTCCGATGAGGTGGTATTCCCATGTCCTCATCATCAGGAAACATCAGTGGTTGTGCATCAGTGCATTCTATGTCTTCCACCACTGGGGAAGGGCTAGGTGGATTCCCTTGGGAAACCCTGCCAGCAGAGTCTTCAAACAGCATAAGAGACTGCTGCATAACTTGAGGCTCTGACAGTTTCCCTGATATGCATGGGGGTGATGTGACAGACTGATGGGCTTGGTTTTCAGGTGCCACCTGTGCGCTTTCTGCAGAAGACTGGGTGGGAGATAATGTTGTGAACATGCTGGATCCACTGTCGGCCACCCAATTGACTAGCGCCTGTACCTGCTCAGGCCTTACCATCCTTAGAACGGCATTGGGCCCCACCAAATATCGCTGTAAATTCTGGCGGATACTGGAACCTGAGGTAGTTGGTTCACTAGGACGTGTGGCTGTGGCAGAATGGCCAAGTCCTCTCCCAGCACCAGAGGGTACACTAACACCACCACGACCGCGTCCCTTACTAGATGTTTTCCTCATTGTTACCGTTCACCAAGCACCACAATAAAAAAAAAATATTTGGCCCAATGTATTGATTTCAAATTCAGGCCTTTTTTTTACAGGCACATAACACTATCTGCCTATTTGTTTATGTAGCGTATTACACTAATCCAGGCACAGCAGTAACCACTGATTTAGGTGAATATCTCTTTTAGGGCTAGTATTTAGTCCCTGGATGAAAGGTATCCTTTTATGGACAGATTTACACTTGGCCTGCAACAGCTAGAACACCAGATTCAGGGTATTGCTATTTTGGCAAATTAATTTCACCCCAGAACAAAATATATGTTTTGGCGGACACTATGAAACCTGGCCTGCAACAGCTGGGACACCAGATTCAGGGTATTGCTATTTTGGCAAATTAATTTCACCCCAGAACAAAATATATGTTTTGGCGGACACTATGAAACCTGGCCTGCAACAGCTGGGACACCAGATTCAGGGTATTGCTATTTTGGCAAATTAATTTCACCCCAGAACAAAATATATGTTTTGGCGGACACTATGAAACTTTGCCTGCAACAGCTGGGACACCAGATTCAGGGTATTGCTATTTTGGCAATTGAATTTCACCACAGAAAATAATCTATCCTTTGCCAGACAGCAGACAGTATTATACTTGTCTAGCCAAAGCTGGAACACCAGATTTAGGGGATTGGTATTTGGGCAATTGTATTTAACCCCTTAATAAAATATAGAAATTGCTATCCTGAGTTTCTAGGGGTGACAATTAGCACAGCCAAGCCCCTGATGTAGGATATAGCAAAAAAAAACTAGTATTGATGGATTGATGGACTTGGTGGCAGCTTGTTCTGGTGCACCACAAGTCACAAAATGGCCGCCGATCAACCCAGAAAATAAGTGACAGAAAAACGCTCTGTGCAGCCTAAAAACCAGTGAGCAAGTATCTAGCAGAAGTTCAATCATTCACAGCTGTAGATCAATCCGTTCATTAGGTGCTGTTGCTGACTTTAACCTGCCTAATCTCGCCCTCACAGAAGCTGCGTCCTCTCCCTACACTAGTCAGAGCAGTGTGACGTGCGGCGCTACGTGACTCCAGCTTAAATAGAGGCTGGGTCACATGCTGCACTTGGCCAATCACAGCCATGCCTACGGGCTCTTAGGGCAAGAAGTAAAACGCTAGCTGATTGGCTGCTTTGCAGCCCTTCAGAAAGCGGGAAGTAATCGACGAACAACGAACCTGAACTTTTTTGAAAATGTCCGGGTTCGGGTCCGTGTCCCGGACACCCCAAAATTCGGTACTGAACCCGAACGATGCTCGAACTGTTAGCTCAACACTTCTTATATGTTGTTGTTAGTATATTGAACCAAATTTGCTGGACACTGGGAACCCCTAGAGACTATATCTAGAGGGAGAAACAGATGTGTAATGAGGGAAAGGTGGATAAATCAGGCAGCAGAGTTGAGGATAGATTGGAGGGTTGCAAGAGTGCTAGATGAGAGGCCAGGAGGATATTGTGGTAGTCCAGGCAGATATGATAAGGGCATGCAATAGCATTTTAGTTGTCTCAGGGTTGATGAAGGAGCAAAGATGAAATATAGAAACATAGAAACATAGAATGTGTCGGCAGATAAGAACCATTTGGCCCATCTAGTCTGCCCAATATGCTGAATACTATGAATAGCCCCAGGCCCTATCTTATATGAAGGATGGCTTTATGCCTGTCCCATGCATGCTTAAACTCCTTCACTGTATTTGCAGCTACCACTTCTGCAGGAAGGCTATTCCATGCATCCACTACTCTCTCAGTAAAGTAATTCTTCCTGATATTACTTTTAAACCTTTGCCCCTCTAATTTAAAACTATGTCCTCTAGTAGCAGTTTTTCTTCTTTTAAATATTCTCTCCTCTTTTACCGTGATGATTCCCTTATGTATTTAAAAGTTTCTATCATATCCCCTCTGTCTCTTCTTACTTCCAAGCTATACATGTTAAGGTCCTTTAACCTTTCCTGGTAAGTTTTGTCCTGCAATCCATGTACTAGTTTAGTAGCTCTTCTCTGAACTCTCTCCAAAGTTTCAATATCCTTCTGCAGATATGGTCTCCAGTACTGCACACAATGCTCCAAATGAGGTCTCCCTAGTGCTCTGTAGAGCGGCCCGAGCACCTCCCTCTTTCTACTGTTAATGCCTCTCCCTATACACCCAATATGTTCTTGATTTGAAGTTTACAGAAGTTGTTAAGGGTTTGGATGTGTGGCTTGAAGGACAAGGCAGTCAAATGTTATCCCAAGGCAACTGAACCTTGAGACTAGAGAAAATATGGCATTGTTAACTGTAATGCATATGTCTTATAGGGGGAGCTGAGGGGGCTTGGGGAAATGAAAATGAATTATGTTCTATCAGTGTTGAATAGAAGAATGAAGATGGGAAGTGATATCTGAGTCAGAGGGTAGATTTGACTGTCATCAATATAGAGGTGGGATTGGAAACCATGAGACTCTATGAGGCACCCTGGTCAAATGTGTAAATAGAGAAAATGAACCAATTCAGCCCCCTAGCTTAAACACCCTTAATGACCAGACCACTTTTTACAATTCTGCACTACACTAGTTTCACCGTTTTTGCTCGGTCATACAAATTACCACTCAAATGAATTTTACCTCCTTTTCTTCTCACTAATAGAGCTTTCATTTGGTGGTATTTCATTGCTGCTGACATTTTACTTTTTGATATTAATCAAAAATTACCGAAATTTTGCAAAGAAATGACATTTTCACTTTCTGTTGTAATTTTTTTTAAAAACTACATTTCTATATACATTTTCTCTAAATTTATTGTTCTACATGTCTTTGATAAAAAAAATGCAATAAGTGTATATTTATTGGTTTGGGTAAAAGTTATAGCATTTACAAACTATGGTGCAAAAAAGTGAATTTCGGCATTTTGAAGCAGCTCTGACTTTCTGAGCACCTGTCATGTTTCTTCAGGTGCTAGAATGCCAGGAAAGTATAAATACCCCCAAATGACACCATTTTAGAAAGAAGACACCCCAAAGTATTCGCGGAGGGGCATGGTGAGTTCATGTATGATTTTCTTTTTTTCACAAGTTAGCGGAAAATGACACTTTCTGAGGAAAATAAATAAATAATAAGTTTCCATTTCTGCTAACTTCTGGCAAAAAAAATAAAAATCTCCCACGGACTCACTATGCCCCTCAGTGAATACCTTAGGGTGTCTACTTTCGAAATGGGGTCATTTGTGGGGTGTGTTTACTGTTCTGGCATTTTGGGCGGGGCTAAATTGTGAGCAACCCTGTAAAACCTAAAGGTACTCGTTGGATTTACGCCCTTTACGCACCTAGGTTGCAAAAAGTGTCACACATGTGGTATCGCCGTACTCAGGAGAAGTAGGGCAATGTGTTTGGGGTGTATTTTTACATATACCCATGCTGGGTGAGAGAAATATCTCTGTAAATTGACAACTTTATATAAAAATTTAAAAGTTGTCATTTACAGAGATATTTCTCACCCAGCATGGGTATATGTAAAATACACCCCAAAACACATTGCCCTACTTCTCCTGAGTGCGGCGATACCACATGTGTGACACTTTTGCAGCCAAGATGCGCAAAGGGGCCCAAATTCCAATGAGTACCTTTAGGATTTCACAGGGCATTTTACGCATTTGGATTCCAAACTTCTTCTCACGCATTAGGGGCCCCTAAAATGCCAGGGCAGTATAAATACCCACATGTGACCCCATTTTAGAAAGAAGACACCCTAAGGTATTCCGTGAGGGGTATGGTGAGTTCATGTAAAATTTTATTTTTGTCACAAGTTAGTGGAATATGAGACTTTGTAAGAAAAAAAAGATCAATTTCTGCTAATTTGTGCAAAAAAAATCTTCTATGAACTCACGAATACCTTGGGAGTATCTTCTTATGCAAAAATGGGGTCACATGGGTATTTATACTGTCCTGGGATTCTAGGGGCCCTAAAGCGTGGTAGTATTGGAATCCAAATGCGTACAAATGCCCTTCTTCTCACGCTTTAGGGCCCCTAAAGATGCTGGGGCAGTATAAATACCCCACAAGTGACCCCATTTTGGAAAGAAGACACCCTAAGGAATTTCGTGAGGGGCATGGCAAGTTCATCGAAGATTTTTTTGGCACAAGTTAGCGGAAATTGACTTCATTTATTTTTCTCTCACAAAGTCTCCCCTTTCCGCTAACTTGTAACAAAAGTTCAATCTTTCATGGACTCAATATGCCCCTCAGCGAATACCTTAGGGTGTCTTCTTTCCAAAATGGGGTCATATGTGAGGTGTTTGTACTGCCCTGGCATTTGAGGGTCTCCGCAATCATTACATGTATGGCCAGCATTAGGAGTTTCTGCTATTCTCCTTATATTGTGCAGACGGGTAATGAGATTTTTTTTTTCCGTTCAGCCTCTGGGCTGAAAGAAAAAATGAATGGCACAGATTTCTTCATTCTGCGGAATAGATGTGGACCCATTCAGTGTGAATGGGGCCGGCAGTGATGCGGAGAGCACACTATGTGCTCTCCGCATCAGCATTTGTGGAGCTGCGGCCGCGAACTTCCGTGTTTCGGTCCCGAAACATCCGACCGGAGCTCCGCAAAAGATAGAGCATGTCCTATTCTTGTCCGCAATTGCGGACAAAAAGAGGCATTTTCTATATAGTTCTGGCAATGTGCAGATCCGCAAAATGCGGAAAGCACATTGCCGGTGTCCGTATTTTGCGGATCCGAGGATTTGTGGATCTGCAAAACACATACGGACGTCTTAATGAGCCTTACAGGCAGGGGATTAGTGATAGGATGGGTGACAGGGGTGATCAAGTGGTGACATGGGGTGATCAGGGGTTAATCAGTGACCGGGGGTGTTGGTGTGTGGTGATTGGTGCACCAGTGTCCTCTGGTGGTCCCAAGCAAAAGGGAGCAGGCAGAGGAGCAGGCAGCAGGCATATCAGACGCTGTTTACAAAACAGCGTCTGATATCGCATTCAGACTGCCATTTTTTTAACATCTACAGCCTGCCAGCGCATGATTAGCGCTGGCGGGCTGTAGTTAAAGTTCCTGCCGTTGCGCGACCCTGTGAGCGTGCGCGCGCGTTCACGGAAATCCGTTCCTCACAAATGACGCGCCCGATGTGTCTAGGAGGAACATCCGGCCGATCCGCATGGGGCACATCCCTGCGTTAGGCGGTCGTGAGGTGGTTAAGGGACCCAGAACAGAGCCTTAAGGGACATCAATGGAGAGAGAGAGTGTGATGAGGGTATGGGAACTGCTGAAGGTTCTATAGGTGAAGGTGTCAAAGGCGGAGGACAAGTCAAGACAGAGGTGGACAGAGTAATGATATTTAGCTTTGGCAGTAAGAAGATCATTGGCAATTTTGGTTCGGATGGTTTCAGTAGAGTGATTGGGTTGGAAGCCGGATTGTAAACGATCAAAGAGTGAGTGGGATAAAAGGTGGGAGACCACTTCAAGATGGACAAGTTGTTCTATGAGTTTTGTTTAAGGTTGCAGGAAAGAGACACTATAAGAGTTGTGCCGCAGTCTTGTTTAGAAGTGGTGAGTGCAGACGAAGTTGAGAACAGCTTGTTTGTAGTCTTCCTTGGAGTGAGGTTTCTTCCTATGTCATTCTTCCTATGTAGGTTTTTCTACATATAAGTGCACCAGCGAATGGCAAATTTATATTCATTTTTCTACTGCAATATGCCAGTAAAGGCTTTACCAGATATAACTCCAACAGTGAACTGTGAATATTTTTCTCTTGTAGTACTGAAATATGCCCCTATACGCTTTCACCAGAAATAACTGCAGAAGTGACCTGAGAATATATATTTCTTGTTGGACTGAAGTAGGCCACTATATGCTTTTACCAGAAATAACTGCAGAAGTGAAATGCGTATATCTTTTTCTTGTAGTACTGACTAAGATACTAAGATATAAGCCTCTAAAGGCTTTTCAACATAACACTTGCAGCCCAATAACAAAAGATGAAATGACAGAGCTGTCTGATGACTATTTGGATCCCCATACGACATGTCCGACATTTTATTCCGGCAGCCTCTCGCTGTGCCTCCGCCTGGAACTCCCATCCCACCCCCATTATGGTCAAAGGGGCTGGAGAGCGGTAGTCCAGGGGCACACGTTTACTAGCTGCAGGGCGGATCCGACAGGCTGTTCCGTCGGGTGTGAAACTAGCCTTAGACGGTGGAAAGAGGTACTGCATGTAGGACTATTTTTCTGTCTTAAAAAATGGATCTCAGATGGAAATGGCTCAAACTGATGACAACTGATGCACCAGGATAATTTTTTACAGGATCCTGTTTTTTTTCTTCTTCTTCTTCTTTGCTGACAGTCAGAAGAACTGAAAGCTAAGGGTACTTTCACACTAGCGTTAAAGCTTTCCGGTATTGAGTTCCATCCCTAGGAGGCTCAATGCCGGGAAGCTAATTCAGTTTTGTTCTAATGCATTCTGTTCAGAATGCATAAGGATGTCTTCAGTTCAGTCACTTTTCACGGTATTTGGCGGAGAAAATACCTCAGCATGAAAAAGATAAATACCAGATCCGTTTTTCCGGATGCACACGGAGAGACAGATCTGATATTTCAATGGATTTCTCAAACGGATCTGCATCCGGATCCGGAAACAAATGGTATCCATTTGCACATGGATTTCCGGATCTGGCAGGCAGTTCCGGCAACGGAACTGCCTGCCAGATTCCTCTAACGCTAGTGTGAAAGTACCCTAAGGGTGCCTTTACATCACAGTTTAGCTTTCGGTCTTCTGATCCGTCAGAATAAGAGAGAGAGAGAGAAAAAAAAAGCAGGATCCTGTAAAAAAAATGGATCCTGTTGCATCAGTTGTCATCCGTTTCATTCATTTCCGTCTGAGATCCGATTTTTTAGATGGAAAAAATGTCCTGCAGGCAATACTTTTTTTCCCTGTCTAAAAAACCGGTCTCTCACGGAAATGGCTGAAAACAGATGACAACTGATGCAACAAGATCCTTTTTACAGGATCCCTAAAAAAGATCAATGCAATCTATGCTCAGCTGATGCAACAGGATCCGTGTTTTTATAGGATCCTGTTTTATTTCCTCTCTCTTCTTCTGACTGATCAGAAGAACAGAATGCTAAATGGTGATGTGAGCTCAGCCTATATGTCTGTAACATAAGTCCAAGAGTGAGTGCAGGTGGCATTAGGGAAATCTGAGAAACAGGCTAAGGTTAGGAGCAGCTGGCGAGAGTCAGAGTCGGTAGTCAGACTGGAGTATGGTACCGTGACAGACAGAGAAAAGTAGTAGTAGTAGTAGTAGAAGTATTAAGTAAGACTAGAGAAACCTATAGTTCAGGCACCCTTCACCTGGAGAGTGTCTAAAAAAACAATGCCAGGCATTGGCTATGGAAGTAGTTGGACTCTCACCCTGGCCCCTGAAGAGGCCGAGAGCATATACGTTAAGGAACCAGAGCAAGAGGGCACAGAAAGAAGAATGCAGGTCACAGCCTGCAGAGGACACCAGCACAGGCACATAACACTATCTGCCTATTTGTTTAGGTAGCGTATTACACTAATCCAGGCACAGCAGTAACCACTGATGTAGGTGAATATCTCTTTTAGGGCTAGTATTTAGGCCCTGGATGAAAGGTATCCTTTTATGGACAGATTTACACTTGGCCTGCAAAAGCTGGGACACCAGATTCAGGTTATTGCTATTTTGGCAAATTAATTTCACCCCAGAACAAAATATATGTTTTGGCAGACACTATGAAACCTGGCCTGCAACAGCTAGGACACCAGATTCAGGGTATTGCTATTTTGGCAGATTAATTTCACCCCAGAACAAAATATATGTTTTGGCGGACACTATGAAACCTGGCCTGCAACAGCTGGGACACCAGATTCAGGGTATTGCTATTTTGGCAAATTAATTTCACCCCAGAACAAAATATATGTTTTGGCGGACACTATGAAACCTGGCCTGCAACAGCTAGGACACCAGATTCAGGGTATTGCTATTTTGGCAAATTAATTTCACCCCAGAACAAAATATATGTTTTTGCGGACACTATGAAACCTGGCCTGCAACAGCTGGGACACCAGATTCAGGGTATTACAATTTTGGCAGATTAATTTCACCCCAGAACAAAATATATGTTTTGGCGGACACTATGAAACCGGGCCTGCAACAGCTGGGACACCAGATTCAGGGTATTGCTATTTTGGCAGATTAATTTCACCCCAGAACAAAATATATGTTTTGGCGGACACTATTATAGTTTGCCAGCCAGTACTGGGACACCAGATTTAGGGGATTGCTATTTTGACTATTGAATTTCACCACAGAAAATAATCTATCCTTTGCCAGACAGCAGACAGTATTATACTTGGCAAGCCAAAGCTGGAACACCAGATTTAGGGGATTGGTATTTGGGCAATTGTATTTAACCCCTTAAAAAATAAATAGAAATTGCTATCCTGAGTTTCTAGGGGTGACAATTAGCACAGCCAAGCCCCTGATGTACGATATAGCAAAAAAAAACTAGTATTGATGGATTGATGGACTTGGTGGCAGCTTGTTCTGGTGCACCACAAGTCACAAAATGGCCGCCGATCAACCCAGAAAATAAGTGACAGAAAAACGCTCTGTGCAGCCTAAAAACAAGTGAGCAAGTATCTAGCAGAAGTTCAATCATTCACAGCTGTAGATCAATCCGTTCATTAGGTGCTGTTGCTGACTTTACCCTGCCTCATCTCGCCCTGACATATGCTCCGTCCTCTCCCTACACTAATCAGAGCAGTGTGACGTGCGGCGCTACGTGACTCCAGCTTAAATAGAGGCTGGGTCACATGCTGCACTTGGCCAATCACAGCCATGCCTACGGGCTCTTAGGGCAAGAAGTAAAACGCTAGCTGATTGGCTGCTTTGCAGCCCTTCAGAAAGCGGGAAGTAATCGACGAACAACGAACCTGAACTTTTTTGAAAATGTCCGGGTTCGGGTCCGTGTCCCGGACACCCCAAAATTCGGTACGAACCCGAACCATGCTCGAACTGTTCGCTCAACACTTCTTATATGTTGTTTTTAGTATATTGAACCAAATTTGCTGGACACTGGGGAACCCCTGAAACTATATCTAGAGGGGAGAAACAGATGTGTAATGAGGGGAGAGGTGGATAAATCAGGCAGCAGAGTTGAGGATAGATTGGAGGGTTGCAAGAGTGCTAGATGAGAGGCCAGGAGGATATTGTGGTAGTCCAGGCAGATATGATAAGGGCATGCAATAGCATTTTAGTTGTCTCAGGGTTGATGAAGGAGCAAAGATGAAATATAGAAACATAGAAACATAGAATGTGTCGGCAGATAAGAACCATTTGGCCCATCTAGTCTGCCCAATATGCTGAATACTATGAATAGCCCCAGGCCCTATCTTATATGAAGGATGGCTTTATGCCTATCCCATGCATGCTTAAACTCCTTCACTGTATTTGCAGCTACCACTTCTGCAGGAAGGCTATTCCATGCGTCCACTACTCTCTCAGTAAAGTAATTCTTCCTGATATTACTTTTAAACCTTTGCCCCTCTAATTTAAAACTATGTCCTCTTGTAGCAGTTTTTCTTCTTTTAAATATTCTCTCCTCTTTTACCGTGATGCTTCCCTTTATGTATTTAAAAGTTTCTATCATATCCCCTCTGTCTCTTCTTACTTCCAAGCTATACATGTTAAGGTCCTTTAACCTTTCCTGGTAAGTTTTGTCCTGCAATCCATGTACTAGTTTAGTAGCTCTTCTCTGAACTCTCTCCAAAGTTTCAATATCCTTCTGCAGATATGGTCTCCAGTACTGCACACAATACTCCCCATGAGGTCTCCCTAGTGCTCTGTAGAGCGGCACGAGCACCTCCCTCTTTCTACTGTTAATGCCTCTCCCTATACACCCAATATGTTCTTGATTTGAAGTTTACAGAAGTTGTTAAGGGTTTGGATGTGTGGCTTGAAGGACAAGGCAGTCAAATGTTATCCCAAGGCAACTGAACCTTGAGACTAGAGAAAATATGGCATTGTTAACTGTAATGCATATGTCTTATAGGGGGAGCTGAGGGGGCTTGGGGAAATGAAAATGAATTATGTTCTATCAGTGTTGAATAGAAGAATGAAGATGGGAAGTGATATCTGAGTCAGAGGGGTAGATTTGACTGTCATCAATATAGAGGTGGGATTGGAAACCATGAGACTCTATGAACGCACCCTGGTCAAATGTGTAAATAGAGAAAATGAACCACTTCAGCCCCCCTAGCTTAAACACCCTTAATGACCAGACCACTTTTTACAATTCTGCACTACACTAGTTTCACCGTTTTTTGCTCGGTCATACAAATTACCACTCAAATGAATTTTACCTCCTTTTCTTCTCACTAATAGAGCTTTCATTTGGTGGTATTTCATTGCTGCTGACATTTTTACTTTTTTTGATATTAATAAAAAATTACCGAAATTTTTGCAAAGAAATGACATTTTTACTTTCTGTTGTAATTCTTTTTTAAAAAAACTACATTTCTATATAAATTTTTCTCTAAATTTATTGTTCTAAATGTCTTTGATCAAAAAAATGCAATATATTTATTGGTATGGGTAAAAGTTATAGCGTTTACAAACTATGGTGCAAAAAATTGAATTTCTGCATTTTGAAGCAGCTCTGACTTTCTGAGCACCTGTCATGTTTCTTCAGGTGCTAGAATGTCAGGATAGTATAAATACCCCCAAATGACACAATTTTAGAAAGAATACACCCCAAAGTATTTGCAGAGGAGCATGGTGAGTTCATGTATGATTTTTCTTTTTTTCACAAGTTAGCGGAAAATGACACTTTCTGAGGAAAATAAATAAATAATAAAGTTTCCATTTCTGCTAACTTCTGGCAAAAAAAAAAAAAAAATCTCCCACGGACTCACTATGCCCCTCAGTGAATACCTTGGGGTGTCTACTTTCCGAAATGGGGTGATTTGTGGGGCGTGTTTACTGTTCTGTCATTTTGTGCGGGGCTAAATTGTGAGCAACCCTGTAAAACCTAAAGGTACTCGTTGGACTTTACGCCCCTTTACGCACCTAGGTTGCAAAAAAGTGTCACACATGTGGTATCGCCGTACTCAGGAGAAGTAGGGCAATGTGTTTTGGGTTGTATTTTTACATATACCCATGCTGGGTGAGAGAAATATCTCAGTAAATTGACAACTTTATATAAAAAAAATTTTTTGAGATATTTCCCACACCCAGCATGGGTATATGTAAAATTACACCCCAAAACACATTGCTTTACTTCTCCTGAGTACGGCGATACCATATAAGTGACACTTTTTTGCAGCCAAGATGCGCAAAGGGGCCCAAATTCCAATGAGTACTGTGGTAAGGTGCAAGGTGTCATATGCGATGGCAGGTACGTGTCACCGAGGTTGCTGGCCTCGGTGAGGTGAGAGCCGGGTTTTTGTCTGCAGCAGCTAGTGCTGTTTGACTCTTTTAAATAGCATGGCTGCAAAGCCGATCCGGGCCGGCTCTTACTGGGAGCAGCTAAAGAGTAGGGTGGGTGGCTGCTCCCCACGATCCAGTCCGAGTTTTGGGCTGGGTATAAAACACAGCCATCAGCTGTGTCTGAGGTGATTATCCTGGAGCCTGCTAACAGGGCTGAGGAGTTCTCTGTGCTGGAGGACGGAGCTCAGCAAGGTGGTGTTTCCCTGCAACCTGAAGGAGGAATCGCCTGCGGCTGAACCGACTGCTAGGTGTGAACCCGCACTTAAACCACCCAAGGTGACTGGACCCTGTGTTGGCCTGTTTTTGGTTTTGCCACATGATTTCTGTTGTGTGTGAACTGTCACCAAGAGACTGTTTTCATTTCTGGTGTGCAAGTGTGAATAAAACACTGTTTGATGCACAATCTGGACTCCTTGTTTTGCCTCTAAACTGCACCCGCACCGCTGTCTACCAGAGCGACTCCCCACAGTACCTTTAGGATTTCACAGGGCATTTTTACGCATTTGGATTCTAAACTACTTCTCACGCAGTAGGGGCCCCTAAAATGCCAGGGCAGTATAAATACCCCACATGTGATTCCATTTTAGAAAGAAGACACCCCAAGGTATTCCGTGAGGGGTATGGTGAGTTCATGTAAAATTTTATTTTTTGTCACAAGTTAGTGGAATATGAGACTTTGTAAGAAAAAAAAAAAGTCAATTTCTGCTAATTTGTGGCCAAAAAAAAAAAAATCTTCTATGAACTCACAATACCTTGGGGTATCTTCTTTGTAAAATGGGGTCACATGTGGGGTATTTATACTGCCTTGGCATTTAGGAGCCTAAGTGAAAGAAGTCTGGAAACCAAATGCGTAAAATGCCCTCCTAAAGGTACTCATTGGAACTGGGCCCTTTGCGCATCTTAGCTGCAAAAAAGTGTCACTCATGTGGTATCGCCATACTCAGGAGAAGTAGGGAAATGTGTTTTGGGGTGTATTTTTACATATACTCATACTGTGTGTGAGAAATATCTCTGTAAATGACAACTTTTTAAAAAAATGTATACAAAGTTGTCAATTTACAGAGATATTTCTCTCACCCAGCATGGGTATATGTAAAAATACACCCCAAAACACATTGCCCTACTTCTCCTGAGTACGGCGATACCACATGTGTGACACTTTTTTGCAGCCAAGATGCGCAAAGGGGCGTAAAGTCCAATGAGTACCTTTAGGCTTTACAGGGCTGCTCACAATTTAGCCCCGCCTAAAATGCCAGAACAGTAAACTCACCCCACAATTGACCCCATTTCGGAAAGTAGACACCCCAAGGTATTCCGTGAGGGGCATGGCGAGTTCTTGGAGGTTTTTTTTTTTTGGCACAAGTTTTGGCGGAAATTGACTTTTTTTTTTCTTACAAAGTCTCATATTCTACTAACTTGTGACAAAAAATAAAATTTTACATGAACTCACCATACCCCTCATGGAATACCTTGGGGTATCTTCTTTGTAAAATGGGGTCACATGTGGGGTATTTATACTGTCCTGGGATTTTAGGGGCCCTAAAGCGTGAGAAGTAGTTTGGAATCCAAATGCGTAAAAATGCCCTTCTTCTCACGCTTTAGGGCCCCTAAAATGCTGGGGCAGTATAAATACCCCACAAGTGACCCCATTTTGGAAAGAAGACACCCCAAGGAATTTCGTGAGGGGCATGGCAAGTTCATCGAAGATTTTTTTTTTTGGCACAAGTTAGCGGAAATTGACATCATTTATTTTTTCTCACAAAGTCTCCCTTTCCGCTAACTTGTAACAAAAAGTTCAATCTTTCATGGACACAATATGCCCCTCAGCGAATACCTTGGGGTGTCTTCTTTCCAAAATGGGTTCATTTGTGGGGTGTTTGTACTGCCCTGGCATTTGAGGGTCTCCGCAATCATTACATGTATGGCCAGCATTAGGAGTTTCTGCTATTCTCCTTATATTGTAGCAGACGGGTAATGAGATTTTTTTTTTTCCGTTCAGCCTCTGGGCTGAAAGAAAAAATGAATGGCACAGATTTCTTCATTCGCATCGATCAATGTGGATGAAAAAATCTCTGCCAAAATATGTGCAAAAAAAAGAGGGGAAAAAACATAGGAGTGCTCGCGAAGTAAGGCCCCATTCACACGTCCGCAAAAATGTCTGCATCTATTCCGCAATTCTGCGGAATAGATGTGGACCCATTCAGTGTGAATGGGGCCGGCAGTGATGCGGAGAGCACACTATGTGCTCTCCGCATCAGCATTTGTGGAGCTGCGGCCGTGAAATTCCGTGTTTCGGTCCCGAAACATCCGACCGGAGCTCCGCAAAAGTTAGAGCATGTCCTATTCTTGTCCGCAATTGCGGACAAGAAGAGGCATTTTCTATATAGTTCTGGCAATGTGCAGATCCGCAAAATGCGGAAAGCACATTGCCGGTGTCCGTATTTTGCGGATCCGAGGATTTGTGGATCCGCAAAACACATACGGACGTCTTAATGAGCCTTACAGGCAGGGGATTAGTGATAGGGTGGGTGACAGGGGGTGATCAGGGCGGTGACATGGGGTGATCAGGGGTTAATCAGTGACGGGGGGGGTGTTGGTGTGTGGTGATTGGTGCACCAGTGTCCTCTGGTGGTCCCAAGCAAAAGGGACCACCAGAGGAGCAGGCAGCAGGCATATCAGACGCTGTTTACAAAACAGCGTCTGATATGCGATTCAGATGCCATTTTTTTAACATCTACAGCCTGCCAGCGCATGATTAGCGCTGGCAGGCTGTAGTTAAAGTTCCTGCCGTTGCGACCCTGTGAACGTGCGCGCGCGTTCACAGGAAATCTCGTTCCTCGCAAAATGACGCGCCGATGTGTCTAGGAGGAACATCCCGGCCGTCCGCAGGACGCATCCCTGCGTTAGGCGGTCGTGAGGTGGTTAAGGGACCCAGGACAGAGCCTTAAGGGACATCAATGGAGAGAGAGAGTGTGATGAGGGTATGGGAACTGCTGAAGGTTCTATAGGTGAAGGTGTCAAAGGCGGAGGAAAAGTCAAGACAGAGGTGGACAGAGTAATGATATTTAGCTTTGGCAGTAAGAAGATCATTGGCAATTTTGGTTCGGATGGTTTCAGTAGAGTGATTGGGTTGGAAGCCGGATTGTAGTCGATCAAAGAGTGAGTGGGATAAAAGGTGGGAGACCACTTCAAGATGGACAAGTTGTTCTATGAGTTTTGTTTAGGGTTGCAGGAAAGAGACACTATAAGAGTAGTGCCGCAGTGTTGTTTAGAAGTGGTGAGTGCAGACGAAGTTGAGAACAGCTTGTTTGTAGTTGATGAAGTCTTCCTTGAAGTGAGGTTTCTTCCTATGTCATTCTTCCTATGTAGGTTTTTCTACATATAAGTGCACCAGCGAATGGCGAATTTATATTCATTTTTCTACTGCAATACGCCAGTAAAGGCTTTACCAGATATAACTCCAACAGTGAACTGTGAATATTTTTCTCTTGTAGTACTGAAATATGCCCCTATACGCTTTCACCAGAAATAACTGCAGAAGTGACCTGAGAATATATATTTCTTGTTGGACTGAAGTTGGCCGCTATATGCTTTTACCAGAAATAACTGCAGAAGTGAAATGCGTATATCTTTTTCTTGTAGTACTGACTAAGATACTAAGATATAAGCCTCTAAAGGGTTTTCAACATAACACTTGCAGCCCAATAACAAAAAGATGGAATGACAGAGCTGTCTAATGACTATTTGGATCCCCATACGACATGTCCGACATTTATTCCGGCAGCCTCTCGCTGTGCCTCCGCCTGAACTCCATCCCACCCCCATTATGGTCAAAGGGGCTGGAGCGGTAGTCCAGGGGCACACGTTTACTAGCTGCAGGACGGATCCGACAGGCTGTTCCGTCGGGTGTGAAACTAGCCTTAGACGGTGGAAAAGAGGTACTGCATGTAGGACTATTTTTCTGTCTTAAAAAATGGATCTCAGATGGAAATGGCTCAAACTGATGACAACTGATGCACCAGGATCATTTTTTTTTACAGGATCCTGTTTTTTTTTTTTTTTTCTTCTCTCTTCTTCTTTTGACGGATCAGAAGAACTGAAAGCTAAGGGTACTTTCACACTAGCGTTAAAGTTTTCCGGTATTGAGTTCCATCCTAGGGGCTCAATACCGGAAAAAAACAATTCAGTTTTGTTCTAATGCATTCTGTTCAGTATGCATAAGGATGTCTTCAGTTCAGTCACTTTTACGGTATTTGGCCGGAGAAAATACCTCAGCATGAAAAAGATAAATACCAGATCCGTTTTCCCAGATGACACCGGAGAGACAGATCTGATATTTCAATGGATTTCTCAAACGGATCTGCATCCGGAAACAAATGGTATCCATTTGCACATGGATTTCCGGATCCGGCAGGCAGTTCCGGCAACTGAACTGCCTGCCAGATTTCTCTAACGCTAGTGTGAAAGTACCCTATGGGTGCCTTTACATCACCGTTTAGCTTTCGGTCTTCTGATCCGTCAGAAGAAGAGAGAGAGAGAGAAAAAAAAAAGCAGGATCCTGTAAAAAAAATGGATCCTGTTGCATCAGTTGTCATCCGTTTCATTCATTTCCGTCTGAGATCCGATTTTTTAGATGGAAAAAATGTCCTGCAGGCAATACTTTTTTTCCCTGTCTAAAAAACCGGTCTCTCACGGAAATGGCTGAAAACAGATGACAACTGATGCAACAAGATCCTTTTTTTTTACAGGATCCTGTAAAAAAAGGATCCAATGCAATCCTATGCTCAACTGATGCAACAGGATCCGTGTTTTTATAGGATCCTGTTTTTATTTCCTCTCTCTTCTTCTGACTGATCAGAAGAACAGAAAGCTAAATGGTGATGTGAACTGAGCCTAATATGTCTGTAACATAAGTCCAAGGTGAGTGCAGGTGGCATTAAGGAAATCTGAGAAACAGGCTAAGGTTAGGACAGCTGGTGAGGAGTCAGAGTCGGTAGTCAGACTGGAGTATGGTACCGTGACAGACAGAGAAAAGTAGTAGTAGTAGTAGTAGAAGTAGTAAGTAAGACTCGGAAACCTATAGTTCAGGCACCCTTCACCTGGAGAGGGTGTCTAAAAAAACAATGCCAGGCATTGGCTATGGAAGTAGTTGGACTCTCACCCTGGCCCCTGAAGAGGCCGAGAGCATGTACGTTAAGGAACCAGAGCAAGAGGGCACAGAAAGAAGAATGCAGGTCACAGCCTGCAGAGGACACCAGCAGCCTGCAGCAGAGCAGGACCAGGCTTCCTGGTAAGTGATGTAGCATTTGTGCCCACAGGGGAGAGCAGGACTGCAGAGTGCGTGGACCACCAGCAGAACAATAACATAAACGACAAAACCTTACATTCATCTATTATAGCGTTTATTTCAGTGAAGCTGGGCAAGGGATTATAATATAAATGCCTAAAATTACTAATGGCTCCTGGTCCATTCATTTGGCTATTTTGATGGACACAAGATTGTACATAAACAGAGTCTCTAAAATTTATGTAAAATTGGAAGAGGTCAATATAATCACCTGAAAAAGGTGGTCCAATGGTGGGGGATTAGCATTTAAAGTATGGGAAATATGTGCATGGGTGGTAGATGTTTAATTATTGTCCACAAACCTCTTCACCTTACCTCTTGTTCTAACTTGTTTATATTTACAGGGTTTGAGGAGGTATTGGACACACATGGTAAGTTTTGAATGAATTTCCTTAAAGCTATCTTAACATCTTTGTTCTTTAGGCAGTATATTGCAGGGTTTATTAATGGAGTCGCCACACAGTACATGAGAGACAGAATTTTGTGTGTAACAGTGGATTTTCCTTTAACTGGAGTTAAATAAATAGTAAAAAGTGTCCCATAGAATATCGACACCACAGCCAAGTGAGACCCACAGGTAGAGAAGGCTTTTCCTCTTTGGTTGTTAGATTGTATCTGAAAGACTGTATGGATAATATGAGAATATGAGATAACGATCAATACAAACGGGAAAACAACAAAAAGAGAAGCCACTGATGTACAAAGCAGCCTAACAACAAAGGTGTCCGAACAAGAAAGTTCTAATATAGGGTCAAAGTCACAAAAAAAGTGATCAATGACATTTGACGTTTGACAGAATGAGAGCTGAGATATAGGTGGTATTGTAATTAGTACTGCAAGAAGGCTAATTAGCCAGGATATTATAATATATTTCAGGCAAAGCATACAAGTCATGATGGAATGATAATTCAGAGGTTTACATATGGCCAGATATCGGTCATAGGACATCACTGTCAACAGGAGACATTCTGCACATTCAGGATAGGAAAAGAAAAAAAACTGTGTGATACACCCTGAAACAGACATGGAGGAGCCATTGTTCAGCATGATATGAAGCATATTGGGAACAATTCCTGAGGTTGTCAGGATGTCAGATGTGGTGAGCTGTGTCAGGAGGAAGTACATGGGAGAGTGGAGGTTCCTGCTGTAGGACACCAGAAAGATGACCAAGAGGTTCCCACATATGGTCAGACAGTAAACCATACATATGAGAAGAAAAGGCAAGATCCTGATGGAATAGGAACCTGGAAATCCAAGGAGGAGGATTGTAGTGATGTTGTTTTGTTCCATTCACTGTAAAATATATTGATTGTTTTTGTTTTTATTTTTTTCTTTCTTCCTTTTCTCATCTAACCATGTGTAATCCCCTAGTCCAGTCATAAATGCTATAAGACTAGAGAAAAAAATAATAATAATGTAGCAGGCACCCTTAGGCCTCGTCCACACTTCCGTTTTTCACAGAGGTGTGCTGTCTGAATTTTCCAAGGACAGTACACCTACCCATTTATTTAAATGTGTCTGTTCACACATCAGTATTTTTTTTACTAACTGTGGGCCAGTAAAAAAAAATCACGGAGACATGCACTGCTTTGGTTTGTGATGTGGACCAAACCCAGTAAAGTCTATGGGTCCGTGAAAATCACAAACCCAACACGGATGGCATCTGTGGTGTGTCCATTTTTCATGGAAGCCAGATAAAAAATGCTCTTGAAATAAATTTTCAGCTGAGCAACGTCTGTGGGTTATGGATGACACACGGAGGGTGAAATAGGACACACAGAACCATCGTAGATCCTTCACGGACATTTTTAAGGTTGATACACAGAAGCTTTTTTCACGAATGTGACAATGGCAAGGAAATGTGGAAGAGGCCTTACTGTGCAAGTTTCATACTAAACAAAGAAACTCCTAATCATAGGTTAGGGTCACAAAACAAAAATGTGCATTATATCTATGTTTTCAATGTATTCAATCCTTCTTTCCCTCCAACATCTGCTGTTGAGGAAGAGTTGGGACGGACATCCCATATACATGTCTCAAAATGGACAAGAATAGGACATGTTCTATCTTTTTTGTGGGGCCACAGAAAGGAGCAACGGATGTGAACAGCACACGGTATGCTCTCCGCATCTTTTGCAACCCCATTGAAATGAATAGGTCCACAAAATTGCAGAATGGATGCGGACCTTTCATAAGGTTGTGTGAATAAGCCCAAACAAAGAGGGACATATAACAGTAACATAATTGCATTACCAATAAGCCTGAAAACAGACAGAAGTCTATCTGATTCTATGTTAAAACTTTTTTAAGCAACCACCCAAAATGGTATTGAAATTTGGTCGTCTAGAGAAGTGGTCGACTCAAAGCTAGTCAGTGTCCATAGAATATGATGTAACTGAAAATCTGATCCACATAAGTGAGTTGTCTTCTCTGAGAGGTTTGTATGCTAAAAAGCAACATACAAGTAGTATTAGATTAAAGGATTAATAAACAAGCAAGGACTTAAATGTGTTTGAAATAATCAATAAAAATGTAAGAAAGATCTCAAAATGCAGATGCACCGATTAGAAGCAAACATTTTTGTGATGCAAATTCAAGTCTCTGATATTTGCCTTTTTATACGCTGGACGAGTAAGCTCCATGGACGTCCGCCACTTGATGCTGATCTCTGGGGGAATTCCAACAAGATCATGAAACTAATTAAAAACATAACAATAAATCTACCACAAATACTTAAAAAATGCTTTGTAGTGTACAAATATAAATGGATATCCAACTGTCTTTGACCTCCTGTATGATAATAAGTAGTAGAGATGAGCGAATTGAAGCTGACAAAGTGGAATTCGATCCGAATTTCAAAAAAAATTTGATTCGCACCGATTCCTCACGCTTCGTGGTAACAAATCGCATTTTTTCCTAAAATGGCTGCTGCACGTGTGAGGACATGGGGCAAAGAACTCTTGGAAGGCAGGATTCACCCATACTGACATCCATGCAGCCAATCAGCAGCCAACCAGCCCTGTGATGTCACAGGCCTATAAATATGGTCGGCCATCTTAGATTCTGCTATTTAACAGCATGCTTAGGGCCGGGAAAGACATGTCTGCAGGCTCTAGGGACAGTGATAGGAAAAACTTGATTGTGGTGAAAAAAAACAAAAAAATAACTATTTACAAGTGCAGGAAAAGATTACTCAAGGTGCAGGGAAAGGATAGGGAGTAATGTTGATCGAGCACCAAAGTGCTCGGGTAGGACACTTTGGGATGCACGGGTGTTCTACAGAGCACCCGAGCACAATGGAAATCAATGGGAGAACCCAAGAATTAAACCAGGCTCTGAAGAGGGGAGGGTGCCAGGTCCCATTGAGGTCTATTCAGAATATCACTGTACAGTGAGGGAATCCCTCAGTGTGAATCCACGGCTTAGGAGTCCCTGCTGTGACTCCATATATCGCTATATTCATATAAGGAGTCAGTGCTTGGGGACACCCAGCCTATTCAAATCTAATTTAGCCTCTATTTCTGAAAAGTTTCTGCTGAGATTTGAGCTCACAACTTTCTACATTAGAGACAAGGACCTTAACCACTCATCTATAAAGCTGAATGAAATAATGTGTCGGACAAACCTCATAGTAGTTTGCCATGTAGTATGTATTCCTATACAGCAGAAGTATCATATTATATTTCACTGCAGGTTGATATGTAGCTGTATTGGCTCTATTGTTGAAGGTTGTGAGTTCAAATCCCGGCAGAAATGTTTGAGATCTAGAGGCTAAATTAAATTTATATATTTATATATTTTTTAGTAATTGTAAAAAATGTATGGCACTAAATAAATGTGTAAGTATATATATATATATATATATATATATATATATATATATCCCAGAGAAGAGGCAGCACTCCTGAGTTAAATGGTGATGACCCAATTTATTCCAAGGCAACATTTCAGCCTACTCCATACTCCATGATGCCTTTGTCAAGCAATACAACAGTGCCACAAGCAAACTTACATAGTCATACAATAAATCATGTGATGTGGGCGTTACAAGATGACATAATCAAATCATGTGATATGGTCGTTACAAAGTGACATCATCAAATAATGTGATCGAGTATACATATGAATAGTGTGTCCATCTGTACATAACAAAAATATTCATAAATAACAAGGTGACCCAAAAGGTCGGTGTACACGTGGATTGTGTAAATACAAATATCACCAGAGTGGAATGTAATTAAAATGTGAACAGATATCATATATACTAGTCGTAAATAGACTCCAGCCTACCCCAAGTGGACCACATCAGCCGCATGTGAATGGCGTCTCACATTGTAATGTGCGCATGCGTTTGATCACTATGTCTCTAGCGGTTGCTGCACGAGCGTCCGGTAACCAAGCGACCGCCCCATGTGACTGGAGTACTTCACTGGCCACGTAGTAACTCGCGCAAGCGCACCGCACAAGGGGAGTGACCGCATAGAAATGAAAGTAGGTAACCATGGAGACTACACACAAATCAGTGATGGGCTACAGTGTATAGAGGGCATCAGGAGATTTCCCAAATCATAATGAGACACATATATCCGGTGACCATCCCCCATCCCTGGAGTAACGTGTCACGCCGCAGTGCGGTCCAAACCCCCACTAATCACCCCACATGTCCACGGCCTTATATTAGCAGCAGTATATAGATCCACATTAGGGAACTAAACAAGTTTAATTAGCATTTAGATAGTTGAACAGTAAGCCGCATGGTGGCCACTCATGCATCCATTCACTCAAATGGGTGCAATCACCTGATAGCCCCTGTTCAAATTCAACATATTAACTAGCGAAAGGGATGTATAACAGTGTAAATAGACGCGGGTGCAAGGGTCCATTTGGTGTTTGGCTGGTTGAAGGCAAAGGTCTTCTCTCTAAAAAATAAATATATAGAAATATCAGATTCGAAAATTGGCACTGTGATAAATGCATACACCAAACAGGACAAAGATCGAGGCTAAGCAATAGAAGATGGCAAGCTCCTCAGAAAAGGGATACATTATATTCAGTATTCAGACCTGTTGGTTTAAGTGTGTTAAGACGGTAAATCCATCTTACTTCACATTTTTTAAGCAGCAATTCCCTGTTGCCACCTCTCTTCAAGGGTGGAATGTGATCAATAATTCGGAATTTAAGATCTGATTCCTTGTGGTTGGCCTCCAAAAAATGCTTTGACACCGGTAAATCTTTTGACGAATGGTATAGCGATGGTAATTAAAACGGGATTTGAAATCCTGAATAGTTTCACCCACATAAAACAAATTACATGGACATGCCAGTAGAGACACTACAAAGCAACTATTACACGTCAAGTAATGCTGTATCTTATACATAGTATTAGTCATGGGGTGAAGAAAATTGTCGCCCTTAAGCATCTGCTTACAATTGATACAATTTAAACATGGGTTGCCAGACGATCGTACACCAACCGCTAGAGACATAGTGATCAAACGCATGCGCACATTACAATGTGAGACGCCATTCACATGCGGCTGATGTGGTCCACTTGGGGTAGGCTGAAGTCTATTTATAACTAGTATGTATGATATCTGAACAGCGGCGATCGCCAGTACTGTTCACATTCTAATTACATTCCATTCTGGTGATATTTGTGTTTACACAATCCACGTGTACACCGACCTTTTGGGTCACCTTGTTATTTATGAATATTTTTGTTATATACAGATGGACACACTATTTATCTTTATACTCGATCACATGATATGATGTTGTCACTTTGTAACGACCACATCACATGATTTGATGATGTCACCTTGTAACGCCCACATCACATGATTTATTGTATAACTATATAAGTTTGCTTGTGGCACTGTTGTATTGCTTGACAAAGGCCTCATGGAGTAGGCTGAAACGTTGCCTTGGAATACATTGGGTCATCACCATTTAACTCAGGAGTGCTGCCTCTTCTCTGGGACCTATATATGTGTGGAGGATTGTCCGTCCTCCTGAGGATCTTGCACCCGCCAAGCCCTTTGGACGTGCTGCTGCCTATCTCCGGATTTATATATATATATATATATATATATATATATATATACAGTACATATAAAATCATACTTCTGATATATAAGAATGCATAATATGTGGAAAACTACTACTGATGTTTTTAGCCATAATATATATATATATATATATATATATATATATATTAGGAAGGCTGAGGTTCAGTCTGCATTTGGGGGAGGGACTGCCCCATTTATTCCCGATCTCTTTTATCCCGGCACTCGTCCCTTTCACGCTTCCGGGTAGGAGAAGCCGCCTCTTCGCTTCCCCCTGCGCCATTCCGGCTATCGACACGGTCTTCCGTACACCAGGACACATGATCCATCAGTGGTAAGTGGCCGGTCCCCCCCCCCCCCTCTGCGTTTGTTTCCCCACTGGTTACCTTGGCATGGCTGCGCTGCCCGCGGCACCCCATCGTCCACATCTGCCACTTGCCAGGGATCGCACATCCGTCATAGCGTCTTTCTTCACTTCCTCATTCCGTTCTTCTTTCTCACCCCGCTCTCGTGTTCGTCACCCCCTCGACTTGTCTTGTAATAAGAAAAATTTAAAAATTGCTATTTTCATTTCACCCTTACTTCCATATCTTTCCACTATCTCCTGGCATGTTCAACCCCTTTTTCTCCACTATTCTGGTACGTTCAGGCTTCAAATTCTCTCTCTGCATGGTCGCCTGGTCTGCACAGCTTGTTCTTCTACACTGTCTGTTCCTTTGTCACGCCGCTCTGTCTTTGTCTCGTCACACTGTCAGGTTACCTGATACGCTCAGGCTCATCTCGCCATAGTCGCCTGGCATGCCCAGGCTTCGTCTATTTTCAGTCCCCTGATTCGCTCAGGCCGTCTTGTTTCTGGTTCACCCTGTATGCTCACGTTCAATTTCGTCCCTCTGCATGCTCACGTGGCAGGCTCGCCATTGTCTTGTCATGTTGTCTGGTCGACTGGTACGCCCAGGGCTCATCTTGTCAGTTGTCATTGCTGTCATTAAAGGGTCTGCTGAGATCATTTCAGTAATCTTCTTGTTAACTCAGGTGAGAATGTTGACGAGCAGTCGAGCACAAGGCTGGAGATCATTATGTCAGGCTGATTGGGTTAAAATGGCAGACTTGACATGTTAAAAGGAGGGTGATGCTTGAAATCATTGTTCTTCCATTGTTAACCATGGTGACCTGCAAATAAACCCGTGCAGCCATCATTTCGCTGCAAAAAATGGCTTCACAGGCAAGGATATTGTGGCTACTAAGATTGCACCTTAATCAACAATTTATAGGATCGTCAAGAACTTCAAGAAAAGAGGTTCAATTCTTGTTAAGAAGGCTTTAGGGCATCCAAGAAAGTCCAGAAAGCGCCAGGATCGACTTCTAAAGACGATTCAGCTGCGGGATCGGAGTGCCACCAGTGCAGAGCTTGCTCAGGAATGACAGCAGGCAGGTGTGAGCGCATCTGCACGCACAGTGAGGCGAAGACTTTTGGAAGATGGCCTGGTGTCAAGAAGGGCAGCAAAGAAGCCACTTCTCTCCAAAAAAAATATCAGGGACAGATTGACCTTCTGCAGAAAGTATGGTGAATGGACTGCTGAGGACTGGGGCAAAGTCATATTCTCCGATGAAGCCTCTTTCCGATTGTTTGGAGCATCAGGAAAAAGGCTTGTCCGGAGAAGAAAAGGTGAGCGCTACCATCAGTCCTGTGTCATGCCAAAAGTAAAGCATCCTGAGACCATTCATGTGTGGGGTTGCTTCTCATCCAAGGGAGTGGGCTCACTCACAATTTTGTCCAAAAACACAGCCATGAATAAAGAATGGAACCAAAACACCCTCCAACAGCAACTTCTTCCAACAATCCAACAAGTTTGGTGAAGAACAATGCATGTTCCAGCACGATGAAGCACCGTGCCATAAGGCAAAAGTGATAACTAAGTGGCTCGGGAACGGGGACCAAAGCGTTGACATTTTGGGTCCATGGCCTGGAAACTCCCCAGATCTTAATCCCATTAAGAACTTGTGGTCAATCCTCAAGAAGCGGGTGGACAAACAAAACCCACTAATTCTGACAAACTCCAACTTCCAATACACTTATATTTTCTGGTTCAAGCGGTACGTTCTCTCCACAGGTCAAGCATGTCTTAAGCTTCAGATATTGACTACAGTATGTCAATCCCTTAAACTTGGGTTTCAGGCCAGGCTGGCGCTATTTCCCTCAGGAACTGGACTATTCCAATATTGATCATGTAGCTGAACAGGAGGGGGAACCCGCACCCATCTTCTGCCAGGAAGGCGGAGCTTTACAAACTTTTGATGTCCAACCCGAGCCCTTCCAGGGATCAATCTGGGCTTTCATCCATTCTCTTGCTGTCCCAACTGCAGTCCACCATGAATTCCCATTTCAATTCGGTGGCTAATATCCAATCCAGGGTAGTGGAACTGGAATCTCGGGCCCCCGCGATTCCTCCTTCTACTTCCCATTGCCTCTTGCCAGGTATTTCCAGGCCCAGTCCCCAGGTCGCCCTCTCCCATTTAATTCCCGAAAGCATAAAAAAGATATCCTGGCAGGGAAGAATGTCAACTTGGCATCTATCCTCATTGCCTCTCAGGACGTCCCAGAGAACAGGGTCATCAACTGCGACGATGTCTCCGTAGTCCTCCGTAGTCCTCAAGGCCAAGTCCATTTCCGAGTTCGTGCTCGCATTCAGTTTATTTAGGGATCTTATTTGTACCACCCAACCAGAAAGGAGGGAGGAGTTGGACACCTACCTGCATCTGATCACGGACCTGGGCCACAAGTATGGCAGCTCAGCCTTTTACGATTAGCATCGCTCTTTCTCCGCGAAGGCGGCGGCGGCACTAACTCAAATCCAGTTAATCACCAACTGGGCCAATATTGATATGGAGCTGTTCTGCCGCCACTTTGCAGGTCTTAGAGCCCCTACCGGTACAGTGTACCAGTTAATTTTTCATTCCTCAGAATGGTGCCTGAACACACCAATCAGGACAGGTCATTACCCGGACCCTCCGGGGCCCAGCATAACACACCATCAGATGACAAGTTTGGTTAACCCATTGTATACCTGGGCAAGAGCCAGGTTTGCAATAACTTTAATGTGAGCGGGTGCTCCTTCAGTGGCTGCAGAGCACTCCATGTGTGTTCTTTGTGCTTCAGGGCTCACCCGCGTTCCATCTGTCCCAAAAGGTCTACCAAGCAGTTCTGACTTAACGACATCAACGTGGACCTGCTTGCAGCTCTACTACAGGCTCACCATGACCAAAACTTCGTGGAGTTTCTGTTGGTGGGCTTCACGGAGGGCTTCCACACGGGGCTTGTCGCCCTCTCGCAGACCTATTGGGAAGGCAGAAATTTACTCTCCGCCACTAGGGACGCCGCGGCGGTGGAGGAATTGCTTGGGTTAGAAACTGAGAAGGGTTTTCTCATTGGTCCCTTCCCCATAATACCCTTTCATTCCTGCGTATAAATCCAATCGGTGTGGTCACTAAGAAATCATCCAATAAAAAATGCTTAATATACGACCTTTCTGCCCCTCATGCTTCCATCGTACCTAGTCCCAACTTACACATTCCGTCGGAGGAGTTCTCCGTGCAGTACTTCTCTATCGATGAAGCCATACAATCCATCTTATTATTCGGCGGAGGGCCTTCTCACTTCCGTGTTCCAGCGCAGCGTCCAAATGTCCTTACCCCAGGCCTCTGAACAAATGCGCAAATACCCAGCTACCCATCCACAGGCCATAGCACTAAATGTGCAGCTTTCCAAATTACTGTCCCTGGAAATGTTTCCATTTAGGCTTGTGGACACTGAGGCCTTCCACAGCCTGATGTCAGTGACCATCCAACATTACGCAGTCCCCATCCACCACTATTTTTCAAGGTGTGCCTTGCCCGCCTTACACCAATATGTGTCCCGTAGAATCACATGTGTCCTGACCAACACATTTACTGGGAAGGTCCACTTAACCATGACACATGGACAAGTGCATTCGGCCAGGGACGCTGGGTGAATGTTGTGGAGGCCGAGATCGAGTCGTACCCTGGCATGGCACAGGTGCTACAGATGCCAAGGATTGTGGGCCCTACTTCCATCAGGGTTTCCCCCCACTTCTCCTCCACCGCCTCTTCCTGGCACGAACTGGCTCTCTACGCCTTGGAGGTGCTGGCCTGCCCTGCCACCAGCATTTTGTCTGAGCGGGATTTAATGTTGCTGTTGGCATTATAACAGATAAGCGCATCTGTCTGTCAACTGAAAATGCTAACAGGTTTACTCTTCTAAAAATGAAAAAGGCCTGGATTGCCCCTGACTTCTCAACTCCACCAGAGGAAAGCTGATGAACATAAAGGCACTTTAAATGTGTTGGTTATAATGTACTCAATACACTGTATTCCCATGCACCCCTTCCACCAGAAAAGAGGGTATATGGTTGAATCTTCCTTTTCTCATCCTCCTCCTCCTCTTCCATCATATCAACCTACTTATTTGTTGCATATAATGCCCTCCCATATAATGTTTTACAGGGTCAGCTCATCTACAGGCCCTCGAATATAATGTTTTAGAGGGTTAGCTTACCAGCAGGCCCTCACCTACAATCTTTTACAGGGTCAGCTCACAAGCAGGTCCATTTTTACGGGGTCAGCTCACCTGCAGGCCCTCGCATATAATGTTTTACAGGGTCAGCTCATCTACAGGCCCTCGAATATAATGTTTTAGAGGGTTAGCTTACCAGCAGGCCCTCACCTACAATCTTTTACAGGGTCAGCTCACAAGTAGGTCCATCTTTTACGGGGTCAGCTCACCTGCAGGCCCTCGCATATAATGATTTACAGGATCAGCTCACCTACAGGCCCTTGCATATAATGTTTTAGAGGGTCAGCTCACCAGCAGGCCCTCACCTACAATCTTTTACGGGGTCAGCTCACCTACAGGCCCTCGCATATAATGTTTTGCAGGGTCAGATCACCTGCAGGCCCTCACCTACAAACTTTTAGAGGGTCAGCTCACCAACAGGCCCTCAATTACAAGTCCAGTCTCACTATCCAAGAGTCTGGTCAACACAATCCTCACCCTGACGGTACATTATGTGAACGTTGTGGAGGCCGGGAACGAATTGGCTGCTAATAACAGACTTGCCTTCCAATAGATCCTCGTTAAAGTATTGAAAGTTTACTAATCACCTGCAGGCCCTCAAATATGATGTTTTAGAGGGTCAGCTCACCAGCAGGCCCTCACCTACAATCTTTTACGGGGTCAGCTCACCAGCAAACCCTCACCTACAATCTTTTACGAGGTCAGCTCACCTTCAGGCCCTCGAATATAATGTTTTAAAGGGTCAGCTTAACAGCAGGCCCCCCCCCTCAAGGGGGTGTGGTCTGGCTGCCGTGGAGAGCGGATGTAGGGTGAAGCAGCTCCAGTGACTTCGCTCTAGACCAGCGACTTTTTAAAGCTACTACCCCGCAGCACCTACTTCCAATCTGGAGGAATACTTCTGGACCCCTCCGGATCATGACGGGACGGAAAAAACGAGTGGCAAAACATCCACATCCACAACTTGCGAAGTTTTACTTCACCAGAGAGGCAGAAAGGATCCAAGATGGCGCTGGAACGCATGCAGAGGGGAAGACGCGCACACCATCTGAGCCTCCTCCGGAGCTTCCCGCGTCCACTAAAGTTCCCGACCTACCTGTGGTTCTCCGACCTTCTCCCCTGGCGGGGCTGAAGGGTTCCTCCCCACTGGATGTGAGGACGATGGAAGAGACCAGCCGCCCGGTGGCCACAGGTGGCGCGTCGGGTGATCCTGCCCCGTGCGTATCTGCTTCAGACTGCCTGAGTTCGCCGATGGTGGAGCGCCCCTTGTCAGGTACTGTGAACAATGCGGACAGGCCCGGAGATAATCCGGACACAGGGAGGAGGAACTGTTAGCGATGTCGGTTAGCAATACGGCTCTGACAGATACTACTATGAGGGACATGCTCCTTGTTCAAAGACGCTCGCTGTTGCGAGACATGCGTTCTCTTGTGCACCCTATGAAGGAAGAACTAGAGAATATCGGAGCTAGAACTGACCTCTTAGAACGCAAAATTGAAGAATTTGCCGGCTCCCATAACAGCCTTATCGATGCACACTATGCTTTGGAGGCTGAGATGGAAGCTATGAAAGTCAAAATGGCGGACTTAGAGGACCGTAGTCGCCGAAATAATATTAAATTAAGGGGAATCCGGAATCAGTGGCCGTTAAAGATATCTCTGCTTTTGTACGTGCCTTGATTAAAGCTACTCTCCCCACTGTGATGAAAAAGATCTAGAAGTGGACCGAGCACATAGGGTCCCCCGACCTAAGCATTTGGAGGATAATGTCCCACGCGATGTTCTTGCGAGAATACATTTTTTCAGTCAAAGAACAACTCATGTCTTATGCCCGTCAAAATGGAGACCTGCCCGCTCCATACCATAAGGTGACACTATATGCAGATCTGTCGGCTACTACGCTCGGATGCGTCGGGAACTGCTCCCCATTACTTTGTCGCTCCGAGATGCCAAGATATCTTATAGATGGGGGTTCCCCGTACGCCTTCTCATTTACCATCTAGGAGAGATACACGTAATTAAAACTACGGAAGACGGGGTTAAATTGCTGCGCTCCTGGAACGTTCCCATTAAGTCTATGAAGGAAGATCAACGGTTGCCACCGGGTAGGGCTCGGAAAGACTGGGATGAGGTCCGCTGATGTTAACCCCAGAAAGTTTCCTATACCCAGATTGAATGGTGCCAGGTCTGGGCGCTTGTCCTACTTAGCCGCCCTCTTAGGCTACGGACGAGACTTTGTACCCCATGCTTGGAGAGCATGATTGCTCCCAAGCTTATGTACTATGTCTAGATGTTGTTTTTTTTGTCATGTTCTATTTTATTTTTTTATTATTTTCATAACTTTTTATTTTTATTACAGGTTTTTTTATGTGAGCAGTGCTTTTCTATTGTTTAATGAAATCACCATCCTAATGATATGGTTGCAAACGCCCGGGCTGGGAGGCGTCTTGCACCTATTATACAGTTCATTATGCGACTTTTTTTGCTTTAGATTTAGACTGTTGTACTATGGTTATCACACTAGCCAGTCTTAATGTGAATGGACTAAATAGCCCAATGCGTAGATCTCACTTTTGGGGGGAGATTAAGAATCTAAAATGTGATGTTATAGGGGCTCAAGAAACCCACATGGTGGAAAAAGATGCCCACCGGATCCATCACGTACAATTTCCTCACATTTTTCAGTCTCACTCTCCCTCCAAGAGCAGGGGGGTGTTAATTGCGGTCAAAAACACTTTGGCGTTTTCACTTATAGAATATACTAGTGACCCAATGGGCCGATATGTAATTTTGCTCTGCACTCTAAACAATGCTCCGTTCACATTAGTTTCGGTTTATGTCCCTAATGTGGGTCAGCTTCGCTTTTTCCGAAATCTGATGCGATTGGTGCATAAAAAGAAACAGGGCAAACTTATACTGTTTGGGGATTTTAATGTTATAGTAGATCCTACTATCGACACCTCATCTGTCTCCTGTAGACATGTCTCCTCATTAGCTGACACGCTGTGGAGAACAGATCTATATGATGTTTGGCGTATTCAGCACCCGTTAGATAGAGATTTTACTTTTTATTCAGGTGTACATAACGTATACTCTCGCATAGATATGTTTTTAGTAGATAGATCGGGGCTAGCTGCATCCATGGACACTTCGGTAGGGCTGATTAAATGGTCTGACCATGCTGCTATTACACTTCGTGTATCTGAACAATTGCAGCACTCTTCCACTTACTCATGGAGAAGCAATCCTATCTTGCTGTCTACTCCGCTTTATGGTCAGCGCATTGAATCAGACCTGAAGGAATTTTTTTATACTAACCATTCTGCCGATATCGATTCGGCGGTTTTATGGAATGCTCATAAAGCATACATCAGGGGCTCCTTTATTCAGCAGGGTGCGGTGCGGAAGAGGAAACTTGAGGAGAAGACCTCCCAACTCCTGGTTAGATTAAAAACCTTAGAGGCAATAAATAAAACACACTCATCGCCCACATCAGCATTAGAGGTGAAACAAGCCAGATTAGATTTACGTAACCATATGCTTGATTCATATGAAAAGGGACTTCGGAAGTCCAAAACCCGTTACTATTCTCAAGGTAATAAGGCAGGCAAACTTTTGGCTGACAGCCTTAAAGCCAAACAACTAAAGAATAAAATCCCCTATCTTATTCACCCTAAAACGCAGCAAAAGCTCTATGCTCCAAAAGATATAGCAAATGGTTTCCGGGAATATTACCATGATCTATATAATTTAAAAGAATCGATCGTACCCCCTCCGAGTGTATCTACAGTAATCCAAGATTACCTCGGTTCCATGAAACTACCAACTCTTACCCCTACTCAGTTGGAAGTTTTAAATACTCAAATAACGACTGACGAAGCTGAAACAGTAATAGATTCTCTCCCCCGCGATAAAGCTCCCGGACCTGATGGTTTTGCTTGCCATTATTATAAACATTTTAAGGCTTTAATTAGTCCATTCTTACGGGACTTTTGTCAAGTCGCTCAATCTTCTGGCTCTTTTCCGATGGAAAATCTGCGGGCCACCATTGTCACTTTGCCCAAACCGGGGAAATCCGCGGACAGACCACAAAATTTTCGTCCTATTTCCCTGTTAAACCAGGACGTCAAGATTTATGCCAAAATCTTGGCCTTGCGGCTGGCAAAAATTCTCCCCTCTCTGATACATAAGGATCAGACAGGATTTGTCTCACGAAGGCATCCTTATTTTAATACCAGGAGAACGCTTGGGGTATTTCATCATGTCGGCCAGTCAGGGAGCCCATTGTTGGTTTTGGCCTTAGACGCCGAGAAGGCGTTCGATAGGCTATGCTGGTCGTTCGCCTTCTCGGCGCTCTCTCATATGGGATTCGAGGGTACCATTATGTCGGCAATTAAGGCCCTCTATAGCAATCCAACAGCATATGTGTATGTCAATGGATCCATGTCCGCGGATTTTGCTCTGACGAACGGCACTAGGCAGGGCTGCCCGCTGTCCCCCCTGTTTTTTATTTTGGCCATGGAGCCTTTAGCCTACGCCATCAGGTCCGACACCCGCATTTCGGGCATCAGGATTGGAGGGCAGGACCACGTCATCTCTTTGTATGCGGATGACGTCCTTCTGTCACTCACAAATCCGGTCCCCTCTTTAGAAGCAGTTATGGAGCAAATTGATGTCTATGGCACTCTCTCACACTACCATCTTAACGCTTCTAAGACGCAAGCATTACCTGTTAACATCCCGCCCGCTCTGACACAGAAAATGCGGTCCCGCTGGAACTTTGATTGGTGTGTTGAGAGCGTAACATATTTAGGCACAAAAATGTCCCCTGCTCTGTCACGGATATATGCCTTGAACTATATCCCTTTATTGGATACTGTGCAAGCTGAGCTAAAAGTTTTCCATCCACATAATATTTCCTGGACCGGCAGGATCGCAGCATTCAAAATGTTTATACTTCCTCGTTTCCTCTATCTGTACCGCACCCTCCCTATCATGTTACCGGAAAGTTTCTTTATTAAAGCTCAGTCGATGTTGTCCAAATACATCTGGAGAAATAAAACACCCAGGATAAATAGAAATATACTTCGGAGACCTAGGGAGATGGGGGTCTAGCGGTACCAGATATGAAGTTGTATTATATTGCCTCCTTAGTTTCAACGTTGAGAGAATGGATGAAAGACGCCCGGGAGACCCCATGGACTCAGATCGAGCTAGCGCAGGCTTCCCCTTTTACGCTGCCAGATTTACTACAAGTCCCGTTTTGGGAGGTTAAAACTCCCCGCACGTTTAGTCCAGTAATAACTGCCTCTATTAAGGCCTGGGGCTGCTTTCATGCTTTAGCAAAAGGTGACTACATTCCTTCACTACTATTGTTACCCTTCTCTTTCGTAAAGGCCTTGCTCCCTCACGTTGATCTATCTACATGGCCATCCCATGATGCACGAATAGGGGAAATGCTCTACGCTGAGGGTACTTAAATGTCCTTTCAGGAAGTAAGAGAGTCGCTACTTCTCCCCAAATCTGATTTTTTCAAATACCTACAGCTAAGACACCTTCTGCACTCCCTGCGCCCCACTGGTCTGGGCCGAGACAATGCAGGTGTGTCATACTTATTGGGCAATTCAAAGGGAATAAAGATACTATATGATATTATGCTCCAATCGAAATGCTTTATTAAATCATATCCTATGCGGGTTTGGGAACGGTCAATGAATGTTTCCATATCGGAGACGCAGTGGATGAAATCTATTGATGCTACTTATAAATATCTGCTTTGCTCTAATCATATAGAATCAGCCCTTAAGACTATGTTACATTGGTATTTTACACCAGATAAAATGAATCGTATCCATCCGAAGCTATCTGGGGAATGCTGGAGGGGATGCGGAGGAGGAGGGACACTTTTCCACATATTATGGCAGTGCCCTTTAATTATACAATTTTGGATGGAATGTGGAATTACTTTACGTGCTCTACTTCCGCACCCCCTTGAGTGGACCCCACAACTGGCTATTCTTATGATAGGCATTGAAGATCTTCCAGCATCTAGCCGGAAACTTTTTTGTATGTTTTGTGTGGGAGCTAAACTGATGCTGTTGCGGAGGTGGAAGACCCCCGAGGTACCTCGGATGGAGGATTTAGTGCTAGATATCAACACTTCGGTGGCTTATGAAAAAATTATAGCTTTGGGTAATGGGTCTTTTCCTTAATTTTTAAAACATTGGAATCTATGGCTGAAGTCTCCGCTCTGTACGGTTTTATGACAATGTAACCTATTGGATGTTTCTCGCTGGGGTTCACGTAACTAGTTAGCACAGAGGAGTCTAGTTCATTATTGGAATTAACCAGACAAATCGCTCCACCCACTCACAATGGCCATGCGCCACCACCCACAGAATCGAGAAAGAGCTATCAATCTGTCAATCCTTTCCGTGACTGGGCCAGGTGAGTTTTCCTGCGTTGAGTCAAATTAAGCCGCCGGCTCCACTCCTGGTAGTGCCCTTCCGTCAATTCCTTTAAGTTTCAGCTTTGCAACCACACTCTCCCCGAAACCCAAAGACTTTGGTTTCCCGGAAACTGCTCAGCGGGTCATGGGAATAACGCCGACGGATTGCCGGTCGGCATCGTTTATGGTTGGAAATACAACAGTATCTGATCGTCTCCGAACCTCCAACTTTCGTTCTTGATTAATTAAAACATTCTTGGCCATTGCTTTTGCTGTGGTTCACCTTGCGCCCGTCCAAGAATTTCACCTCTAGCGGTGCAATAAGTATGCCCCCGGCCGTCCCTCTTAATCATGGCCCCAGTTCCGAAAACCAACAAAATAGAACCAGAGTCCTATTCTATTATTTGTAGCTGAAGTATTTAGGCGATCCAGCCTGCTTTGAACATTCACATTTTTTAATGGTCAGCTAAGCAGCAGGCACTCTTAAATAATTTTTTAAATGGTCAGCTCACCAGTAGTGATGGGTGCGAATATTCGAATCGCGAATTTTAATTACGAATATCGCAACTTCGAGAATTAGTGATATATATTCGTAATTTTTAACTATTCTAGATTTTTTTTCATCTGAACCCATGATCCCTCCCTGATTCTTTCTGGTGGGCCAATGAGAAGGCTGCAATGTCTTTGTCTGAGCTTAGCAACATCCCTAGCAACCAATAAGAAAGTTGCCTACCCCTTTACTGTATGAGAACCTCCCCAGCAACCATTGTATGCAGTATTTTACAGATCTGATAGAGACAGCAGTGTTATTGCTGAGCTTTGTGCTCTCCTGTGTCACAATACATTAGATAGTTATCTAGTTAGCTTATATATATATATATATATATATATATATAATACAGATAGTTTGTGGGAGATAGTCAATGTAGGTTATATGATGTAGTGATATAGTGTAGCTGATAGGGTCTGCTGTCCATACATACATGATATATACATAGTGCTGTGATGTCACAAGTTCACAACAATACTTAGTACATCAATCACTAATATGTAGTCAGACCTGTTAAAATGTGAATTTGCACGTATTGCGCCAAAATAATCGCATCAGTAGTGCCAATTTTGCAAATCGCGAATATATTAGGGCACTCTATCTGCATAAAAAGCTATTGTAATGTTCTGCCGTGCCAACCATTTCCTCCAGTCTCAGGAAACTTCTAGCAGCTTGAAAAATGTAGCTATAGTGACCCACGCCTGTATTGTGCGCGCATTACGTGCATATTACATTGCTGATTTTCGTAATCAAGACCATATTCGCAAATTCCCGAATTTGCGAATATATAACAATATTCTACCAAATATTTCAAACATTTTGATCCTGGAATCATCCAGAATCTGATCTAAAGTTGTCAGCCCCTTATCTTCCCACAACGTCAGATCTATGTCTGGAATTAGATGAGAGAGGGCCCTCAGTGGAATTTAATTTACAAGTGAGAAGTAGTGTTCCATGGCTAATACAGTGACGCCAAGTTCACAGAGCCGTCCGCATAGTCAAGACAGGGGGTTCCCCCGGAACCTTCATCAAGGAGTCAGCGCTAGGTATTCTTTGAGTATACGTTTAGGTGCAATATGACGAAATGGGAATCAGAACTAGGATGTGAGTGGTCCATTAAAGAGTGGAAGGTGGCATTTCATTGGGCAGTGGCTGGCTCTAACTGTATCAATCATGCGGAACAAAACTGCAAGATTCAGCTGAAATGGTACTTGACTCCAGACTGTATTGCACACACAGATCCATCATATAGTCCCAGTTGTTGGCGGGGTTGTGGAGAAAGAGGTACACCTTCTCACATGTGGTGGGGATGCCCTTCGGTCTCTACCTTTTGGAAAGAAGTAGGGGATCTTCTGAACAAAATCTCAGGCTTTCCTATTTCCCTAACGGCATCACTGGCCATCTTTTTGATTGGCCTTGATGAGATCCCATATGGACACAGATGGGTAGTGATGGGGATCTTAACAGCTAGCACGCAAGCTAATTGCAACTATTTGGAAACTACCTACTACCCCGAACCTCTCAGAACTAGTTGCTCTTGTCAACACCTATATGAAAAATTAATGCATTTATGCTGCTACACGTAAAAATAGATCGTTAATCGAGGAAAGGTGGTCTATATGGAAGGCTTCCTCGTACTCATCAAACATACCGAAGACTACCTTGTAGATGGGGAATGGGTGAATAATTTTATTTTGCTCATTTACCTAACTGATCTGTTTGGGGGGAGGGTCGAGATGGGCGGTTTAAGTCTGTTAAACTCAACGATTCTAGTAGGTCACAATGGCAATAACTATTCACAGCAATCAATCTTGTTATTTTCATATAATGTTTTATTAATACAGGCGTTGTTTCACCGGTGAATTTCTATATGTATACTAGTCAGGTACCAGCCCATGCATCCTTTTTCTTTATATCTGTATTGCATACTGGGCTCAGTTGATATGACACAATACTTTGGCTGCTTATCTCCTGCTTATTGTTTATGTTCGATTATAAATTGCAGTGTGCCAACTGTGAGAAGCATTATTTGTACCTGACATATTTTGTATTTTGTATCACGTTGAAAACTAAATAAAAATCTAAAGTTTAAAAAAAAAAAATATTCTACCAAATATTTGTGATATATCGCAGATTTGAATATTGCCCCTGCCGCTCATCACTACTTTCAGCAGCTGACCCTCAACCATAATGTTTTAGATGGTCAGATCAGCAGGCCTTTGCTCCAAATGTTTTAGATTGTCAGATCAGCAGGCCCTTGCTTCAAATGTTTTTGAGGGTCACCAGCAGGCCATCAATCATAATTTTTCAAGGGTGTGTATAATGCCCTCCTTTATGTATAACAATGGGGGTATTGGAGTGTCGGTTCCTTGTAATTTTTGGCAGCCCTTTCACTTAGTGCATAGGCCTTATGAGTGTAGGAGTCCCACTACCTGACAATTGTACCACAATGTAAATGAGGCCCTCCTTTATGTGATATACAGGTTGTATCAGAGTACCTCTTGCTTGTAATTTTTGGCAGCATTTGCACTTTATTTGCAAGTAAATATACAGAAAGGAATGTTTCCTAACAATTTTTCCTCTAAAATTTATTTTATCTTTGGTTTTATGCGTATTGTTGTCAGTCTGTAAAAGTGGCATACTACTCGGAGAACATCGTTCCCAGCAGTGACCTTGGAGTACAAGATGCATCCAAGCATCCTCCCCATGCTGTTCCCGAAAAATGGGTGCCTGGTTTAATGCTCGGGTTCTCCCATTGAATACCTTTGTGCTCGGGTGCTCTACTAGTGTTCAGCAAACTGGCTTCCAAGCCACTTTACCAAGAGATCTAACTCCTTACTAAAGGAAAGATCAAAGTCCTTTATGGGGTTCTGGAAGGAGGCTCACCATGCCCTGTATTTTTTGGGGCGATCAGTGAAAACTAAACAGGAGTAAACCAACTCCTGTTTAGCAAAGAACTTAGCGAAGTCCATGGCGGCCTGGTTAGCGACAATACTACCCGGTGTGTTGTTATGCTGCGTGTTTGGTGTTTTACCATACCTTTTAGGGGTTTCTAGGGTTTGTATAATACCGATCTGATGCAAAGGTTGCCCCTTGAAGCGAAAGTTGTAGCTTTCGTTCTGTAGGGCGGTTGTGGTCAGCATTGTATTGTCGCAATAGTATGATCTTTGACACTCTGTATAAGCTGGCTGATATACTGGATCACAGTTGTCATCTGTCTTGGGATGCTGATGGACATATTCTGAGATGCAAATATCGTGAACAATAGTGTATAAGGAGGCACAGGAGGCACAAGTTGTGTGATTATGGTGCTTACCACCTCAAAGAGGTCCACCCACTCTTCAAAAGATAAACAATAAAATAGAACAAAGGTGGGGCACTCATTCATATAAGGAATCCCTGGATACTTTTAATCTCAAATTGATACAATGACATGCACTGACAATCAATAAAAATAAAATTACAATAAAAAGTACACTAAAAATGCAATGAAAAATCCGTGCAGGAGTACAATATTCAAACTTCCTATCAGCATAAAACCAATAGATTCAATGGATGTGATGTCTGTTCACGTATCCAGGCATGATGTGGTCCGATATTTAAACGAATATTGTTACAAGGTATGGTTTCTATTCCAAAATTATTTCTATTTGGAACATATGTTGGAGTCTCGATGTATATATGCCAGTGGAACAAATGATATTACCTATGAACAGTTATTACCTATGAACAGTATGAACAACTGTTCATAGGTAATATCATTTGTCCCACTGGCATATATACATCTAGACTCCAACATATGTTCCAAATAGAAATAATTTTGGAATATAAACCATACCTTGTAACCATGCCTACAGTATGAATGACTGGCTTGATAACTGTGGAAATGATCCCTGTTATTCCTCCTCTTCCTCCTGTGCCACATCTTCATCCATCAATGCCCAAAGCGTTTTTTCAAGGAGACTTAGAAGTGGGATAGAAATGCTGAGGACACCATCATCGGCACTTGCCATGTTGGTGGAGTACTTGAAACAGCGCAACATGGCACATAGGTCCCACATGGTGGCCAACTCATTGGTGGTGAAATAGTGCTATTCTGCAGAGCGACTTACCCATGCATCCTGCAGCTGAAACTCCACTATCGCCTGCTGCTCACACAGTCTCTCTAGCATATGCAAGGTGGAGTTCCACCTTGTGGGTACGTCGCTTATGAGGAGGTGAGCGTGAAGGCCGAAGTTACGCTGCAGCGCAGACAGGCGAGCAGCAGCAGGGTGAGAATGCTGAAAGTGCACACAGACAGCCCTCACCCCCTGTAGCAGCTCTGACATATCTGTGCAATTGTTTAGGAACCTCTGCACCACCAAGATTAGCACATGCGCCAGGCAAGGGATGTGTGTCACACCGGCTAGGCCCAGAGTTGCTATGAGTATTTGCCAGTTTTTGCACACCACCAGGCTGGGCTTGAGGTTCAGTGGCACCAACCAGTTATCGGTCTGTCATTCCTTGCCCCCCCACAGTTCCTGAGCGGTGTGGGGCCTTTCCCCCAAACATATGAGTTTCAGAACAGCCTGCTGTCGTTTCCCCCTGGCTGTGCAGAAGTTGATGGTGAACGTGTTTAACTGATGTGATGAGGAGGCGGTAGAGAAGAAACAAGAGGGAGAAGCGGAGTAGTAGGAGGAGACAACAGGAGGCACCGAGAAACCTTCACCAATCCTCGGTGGCAATAGGACGTGCGCCAAACCGCTTTCCGGCTTGGGCCTAGCCGCCACTACATTTAGGCAGTTAGAGAGATAGAACATCCCTGCCCGTGCTTACTGGTCCACGTATTAATGGTTGTGTGGACCTTGCCACTGATGGGGTTGTGCAGCGTACACCGGATTTTTTTCCCCCACTTGTTCGTGCAGGGCATGAATGGCCTGTCTGGAAAAGTAGTGGCTGCTGGAAACCACGCACCATTGGACTGCCAGTCTCCGCCAGACAGAATGGTAGCATTTGAAAGGCCAGGAATTTTTAAATGCTGGCATTCAGGATCAGGGCTCACGGGTGGGTATGGGGGTTGCTTCTTTTTTCTTTCCAGTGTTTGGGGGATGGACAGCTGAACTTTTCCAAGGGAGATGCTCGGTGATGGTGGTGGTGCTGCACACGGCCTAAAGAACTGCCATGCCAGGGAACTCCATTGTGCTGGCTTTGGTGTGCTCTGACCCTTGGCACAATGAGTATTACTAGATGTACTGGCTGGGGGCCAGCCACTTTGGTATTGCACCCTGCTCCCTCTTCTGCTTTTCAGCTGGCTCTGTGTGACCCCCACCTGTTCCTCTGACCTGCACATGTCACTGGCATGACCTGAATGCCATGTGAGGTCTAGAACCTCATCATCCTCCACATCATCTTCAACCCACTCCTCATCTCTGCCCTACTGGCTGGTCTGCACACTGCAGATAGCAGCAGCAGTTGACACCTGTGTTTCATCATCATCATCAGAGACATGCTGTGGTGGTCCTCCCACAACCTCATCCTCAAACATAAGTGGTTGGACATTAGTGTACTCTATCTCTTCCACTTCTGGGGCAGGTCTAGGGGGATAGCCCATGGAATCCTCGCTGGCAGAGTCATCAAAAAGCATGCGTGACTGCTGCATGACATGTGGCTCAGACTGCTTGGCTTATGTGCAAAGGGTTGAGGTGGAAGACAGATGCCCGTGGGCCGCCGGTGCCAACTCTGGAGGCACTCTGAGTTATCCAATCTACTACCTCCTCTACTTGTTCTGGCCTCACCATTCTTAGAACGGTATTCGTGCGTACTAAATGACCGAGAACGTCCTGTCGCCTGCATGCACCTGAGGAAGGTGTTTCATTTAGGCACGTAGCTGGCACAGATCGACAACATCCTCTCCCTGCAGCAAGAGCTCTAACACCACTAACACCAACAGCACCAAGTCCATGGCCACGTTCATTATTTGAAGCTCTCCTCAATTTTTTTACGTTCTCCCAGCAAATAGTCTGACTGGCAAAAAGTTGTATTTCCGTGTGACAACAGAAAGGAACAGATTTTGCAGACCAAAAAATATCTCTGTGTCAGCGACACAATTAACAGACTGATTAACTATTATATTTCCCTGGTGCAAAGGAGTAGGATTGCACCGATCAAAGATGCCAACAGGTCACCCTCAGACTGAACAGCACGATTAAGTATGGTATTTCTATCTCACTGGTGCAAGGGAGCTGGGGTAGACAACAGTGTATTCCTGTCCTGAGTCCTCTATGAGGCTACAGGCCTCCCACCCCCAGCACATCAGTTACCTTGTGGGGGAGGGATATGATTGGTGGGCACACTACTCAGCATATGCAGCAAGGAGTTAAAGGGGTTATCCAACCCCTATAATGCCCCCCAAAATGCCGGGGCACCTTACTTACCTTATTCCCTGGCACACACATTGCTCCTGATGCCCGCACAGCCGCTACTGCCTCCCTCCCGTCACACAGATGAAAACATTCTGCAACATGGGGGGGCAGTCAATAACAGGCCACAATGGGATCGAGCCTCCCTAGCATCATGGGTGACGCTAGGGAGGCTCATTTCCGACGCAGCCTGCTATTGGGTGCATACCCCCACACTGGGCAAAAATATTATGTGTATGCGGTGCCTGGGCATTTTGGGGGGCATAATATAGATAGCCCCTTTAACCCTTAGGGCTCTTTCACACGAGCGTGTTCCTTGCGGGAATTACGCTCCGTGAGAGAAGGATCCTCTGTTCTGGATTACAGAAGCGCCCGGATTTATCATGATTGATAATGCTGGGTACCTCTGCCTGACCTTTTGGCTACTAAATCATAAGCCAATTCTGATGGGACCATAAAGGCCTTACAGCTGCTACATAGACAGGATCCATTTTGCATCTTATTTTTCTTTCCTTTTGACAGATCAGAAGAAGGGACAAATAAATGATGATTTCAACAAGGCCAAACAGGGACACTAGTGTCCCAGTCACAGAGTGGGGAGGGTGGGAACAGCATGAGAAGAGGAAGCAGCATGGAGAGACCACAGAGTGGCCCAGTGACATAGTGGTGAGGTGGCAGCAGTATGAGTAGGCCACAGAGTGGCCCAGAGACACAGTTGTGAGTTGGCAGCAGCATGAGGAGGCCACAGAGTAGTAAGGTGACATAGTATGGAGGTGGCAGCAGCAGCATGAGGAGACCTGAGTGGTGAGGTAGCAGCAGCATCAGGAGACCACATAGTGACCCGGTGACAGAGTAGGGAGATGGGTGGCAATAACAGTACCTGCTGACTATGGTGGGTGTAAGAAGGAGCACTTGGCATCAGATGTGTGAATAACCGATCTCTTTTGTCAAGGTTTGGGTGAGGCAACATGGATGATCTAATCAGATGCATCAGGCATTGGTGGGTGGAAATCTTGGCTGATCCACGCCTGATTCTTCTTAACAAAGATCAATCTCTCCACATTTTGGGGTAATTATGGCCCCCGCCGCACTAAACACATGCTCTGATGCCAAACTACTGGCTAGGCAGGACAGCTTTTCTAGTGTAAACTTGGTCATTTGCAGCCACAAATCCAGTTTGTCTGCCCAGTAGTCAAGCGGATCTTCAGTGTGGGTTGGCAGGGTCCTGTCAGGTTCTGCTCAAGGTCTAGCTGCTGCTGGTGAGTAGCTTCTTCACTAGGCGGGTGAAGAAATCTGCTCATCAGCGACTCTAGACTCAAAATGCTGCTGATGCAGCTGGTATTGCTCCTACACCCCCACCCCGCCACAGCAGCCATGGCAGTGGTACAAGAGCACAGAGGGCCCCACCGGTCAGACCTGCGAGAGTATGGACAATGGCTCAGATAGGCAGCGACCAACTGACTACATAGGATGTCTCTATAGTAGTTCAGATTGTCCTCCCTCTCAGTAGTGATGAGCGGCAGGTGCCATATTCGATTTCGACGAAATTCGCGAATATCCAATAGAATATTTGTTTCAAATTCGTCGAAATCGAATATTCGTCATTATCGTGATTAATATGCGATTTAAATAATCGCGTATTGCGATTGTAACTTAAGGCTACTTTCCTATTGGTTTGATATCTAGAAATAGCGAAGATGACGAATGTATTCATCATATTCCTTAAAACGAAGATAACGATGTATTCTCCATCTTCGTTTTAGCAACCTATTCGTCAACTTCGCTAACTCTAGCAATCAAATCAGAAAATTGACTATAGAGACAGCTGTTTTTAATCCACTATGCGATTATATTATTATCATTATTTTTTTAAATAAATGGAATAATTATAATAATTATCAAGTATTATAATTATTATATTTATTTAAAAAAAGCAAAGTAATATAATCGCATAGCAAATTAAACACAGTTGTCTCTATAGTCAACCTTCCTATTTGATTGCTAGAATTAGCGAAGTTGATGAATAGGTAGCAAAAACGAAGATGGGGAATATTTCGTTATCATCGTTTTGAGGAATATGACGAATACATTCGTCATATTCGCTAATTCTACCAAGCCAACCATAGAAACCAGGTCTAAGTTGAAATCGCAATGCGATTAATATAACTTGAATTAATTGCATTGCGATTTAAATTTCTGCTTTGTTTACTATGGTTGGCTTGGTAGAAGAAGATGATGAATGTTTTATGTAGAACTACTTTTGGGAAGTGGGAAAGAAAAAAATATAACAATAAAAAAAACAAAAAATAAAAAAACGAATATTCGAAATATTGAATATATAGCGCTATATTTGCAATATTCGCGAATTAGGAAGTGCCAATATTCCCAAAAAAATGTGCTATACGAATATTCGTGCTCAACACTACCTCTCAGCAGGTGTAAAAAAGACCCCCATTTTGGACCAATAGCACGGGTCCAATAAGGTGGAATGCCAAAAGTCATCCCTCTGGTGAATGGTGACAATTCAGCTGTCACTACCCAAGCAACTGAGCATTCAGCGAGCCATTTGCACAAGTGACTTGGAGGGACTCCCTGCCTCCATCTCCACTGTTTACTGTCACAGTGTGTCTGGGTCATCTGACTCGTCTTCTTCATCTCCCTCTTGCTCCTGCGGCTGCTGCTGCTGATCCTCTCCTGTCACCTGTGTAGAAAAACCACCTATTTCGCTACACATTGCTTGTGCTCCAATGTCCTCCTCCTCCAGTTCAGCCCCCACAGGGCTCATGTGGCCATGAGATCTAGGCACCACGTCACCAGTTCCCTGACCAGCCATATTTACCAGCATCTGTTCCAGGATATGAAGCAGTGGAATGACATTGTTTATCCTGTAGTCCTGGCGACTGACAAATAACATGGAGTCCTTAAAGGGCCTGAGCAATTGACAGGTGTCACACATGAGCTGCCACTGGATGACATTGAAGTTACACAGGGGAGTGCTCCTATCCACTTGGATCATCAAGAAATCGTTTATGGCCTTTCTCTGTTCGTATAGTCGGTCCAACATATGGAGGATGGAATTCCAATGGGTGGAACATTGCATATCAGCCTATGTTGAGAGACGCCGTTCTGCCGCTGCAGCTCAAGGAGAGTGTGCTTGGCGGTATATGAGTGGCATGTACAGTTTCCTGGTCATTTTTAGGATGTCTTGCAGATGGGTGGAAGATTTCAGGAACTGCTTGACAACCAGATTGAACATGTGCGCCATGCAGAGCGCATGGCTCATCCTTACGTGACACAGCGCCGACACCATGTTTTTCCCGTTGTAGGTCACCATAGTTCCGATTTTGAGTTGTCAAGGAGAAAGCCAGGATTTAATTTTTTGATGAAGAACACAGAGCAGTTACTCCCCTGTGTGACTCCGTCCGCCCAGGCAAATGAGGTGTAGAACAGCATAACACTGCCATGCCCTGCACATGTGGTATGCTGAAGGAGCACTGTGAATTGACCCTGAAGTGGAGGTTGAGGACACGGTGGTGGATGAGGAGGCAGAGGTGGACATTGTCGCAGGACCAACAGTGTGACAATGTGGAGACGGAAGCGGCGTCAGCTAGCCAAGTTGTTGGTGTGGCTGGGCAGGAACCACATTTACCCAGTGGGCCATAAAGGACATGTATTCTCCCTGACCGTAGTTACAGATCAACACATTGGCGCTGCTGTGCACTTTGGCAGACACCGACAGGCTCAAGGACTGGCCCACCTTATGTTCTACAAATTTGTGCAGGGCTGGTACTGCCTTTTTCGCAAAAAATTGACGGCTTTGCACTCTCCACCCCGGCTCGGCACAAGCCATCATTTCTCTGAAAGGTGCAAAGCCCACCAATTGGAAAGGGAGGGACTGTAGTACCAGCAACTTGGTCAATAGCATGTTTAGCTCCTGCGCCACAGTATGACCACAAGCGTATTGCTGTCTCTTGGTAATCGCTTTGGTAATTGACTGCTGACGAAATGGGTGACCATTAGAGGATGGGAAGGTCAGACAGCTCCCTTCGGCTGAGTTGGTGGAGCCTTGACTGCCTGAAATCGGGTGTGTGCCCCTGGGTGATGCAGGGGTTGCTGCGGCACGCTGGGCCACCATATTGGTGCCATGGTTCTCCCAAGACACTTTATGTTGAAGCTGCATATGTTGACGGAGGGCCATGGTGTCAACATTGGCACCCTGTCCACGCTCCACCTTCTGCCCACAGTTTCAGAAAAAGGGCCATGTTCACCTCCTCCGGCAGCTTAACAAAATACAGCAACATCGGTGAGTAGGTGATTTTTCTCCCAACACTGCACACTGACTGACTTTTACGGCCGCTGCCTCTGTAAACCCCTGCACCACTACTTTCCGGGCAGGTAGGCTCTTGCGAAGCGGGTGCTCTACCCCAGGCACTTTCCTCCTCACTACTTGCCAGCCTACTGGAGCAAGTGGGGGATGTCTCAGCCAGATCTTGGCTGGGCAGTAGCTGCTGACTGTACTCTAGTAGCTTGTCCTCTCTGTATAATTGAGCTGAGCCCACAGCATATTATTAGAGTTGCGCAAACTCCTGGAAGTTCGGGTTCGCTGGGTTCGGCTGAACTTCGTTGCAAAGTTCGAGCTCGGGACCTGAACTTGACCCTAACTTGACCCCGAACCCGAACCCTATTAAAGTCAATGGGGACCCAAACTTTTGGGCACTAAAATTGCTCTAAAAATGTCATGGAAAGCGCTAGAGGGCGGCAAAATGCAACAAAATGTGCTTAAGAGCATAGCAAGTGCTCTGCAAACAAATGTGGATAGGGAAATAACTTAAAAAAAAAAAAAATTTAAAATAACAATCTTGAAGTAGGAGGAGGAGGTGGATGTGGAGTAGGTGGTTGAGGAGGCGGTGACCATGATGGTGTAGGTGGAAGCGGGGGTGGAGGTGGAGGAGGTAGCCAACACAGTTTTGTGCCAAATTTGGAGACTCAGAAGTTGAATGGGGCAGACCCATCAGTCAGTACATGTAGGCATGTGCACACATACTGCTCCACCATGTTGCTGAAATGCTGCATCCCTCTAAGACGTTCCATATCAGCTGGTGGTGCTGGTTGTTGTGGCATGGTGACAAAGCTTTTCCACATTTCGGGCATGCTAACCATTCCCTCTTGGGTTCCTGGTGGTTCCCCGGCTGTGTTGGCGACCTCTTCCTCCTCCTCTGCCTTCGCGTTGTGCTTCCACTGAGGCCCAGGTGCCAGGTGAAAATGCCATCAGCAGCTCGTCTACCTTCTGGTAAAATGTCACCCAAGAATGTAACAGAGGATTTTTAGAAATATAGGTCCCTGTCATCTATGCAGATCAGGGGTTTGTATACGGCAAAACTGGTAAAATGTCACCCACCAATGTTACAGAGGATTTTTACAAATATAGGCCCCTGTCAGCTATGCAGAGCAGGGGTTTGTATATGGCAAAACTAGGTTAATGTCACCCAACAATGGAACAGATTAATTTTTTAAAAGTATTACCCTGTCTTCTATATGCACATATGCAGTGCAGGTGCACTTAAAAAATGGGTATATGTTGTCCACTGAACTAAAAGAACAGGATTAAATTATTGTCCCTGGCACATAGGCAGGTGCAAGTGCACTATACTTGCACAAAATGGCCGCCGACTCCCACCTAACTAACAGGTGTCACTGAGCTCATAGGTAAAAAAAATATATCAGAGCACCCACAAAAATATATCACTATAGTTTGCAGATTTAACCCCTTAAGGACTGGAGGTTTTTTATTTTTTGAGTTTTTGTTTTGTGCTTCCTGCCTTCCCAGAGCCATAACTTTTTTTTATTTTTCGGTTCACATAGCCATGTGAGGGCTTGTTTTTTGCAGAAAAAGTTGTACTTTCCAACGACTCTGTTTTATATTGCATATTATGTAGTGGGAAGCGTGAAAAAAATCCCAAATGGGGTGAAATTGCAAAAAAAAAGGAATTCCACCACAGCTTACCGACGTTCGATGAGCGATAAAACTGACCAGTTACTTTTACTCTACAGGTCAGTACGAATCCGGAGATACCCTATATGTATAGTTTTTTTTTTTTGTGTTTTAATAGTGAAAAAAAAATTCTAAAGTGGGAAAAAATCTGTTTTACTTTTTTGTCACCATGTTTTGACCCCTATAACTTTTTTGTAAATATATGTACAGAGCTGTATGGGGGCTCATTTTTGAGTAATAATCTTATCTTTTTATTGATACCATTCTGGGGTGTGTATGACTTTTTGATCATCTTTTATGTAATTTTTTGTGGAAAATGAAGCGACCAAAAATGGCGAATCCGCCATTTGGACCCATTTTTCCGTTTTGCTGTTTGACGTATGGGGAATATTTCTTTATATTTTTATAGTATGGGCATTTTCGCACATTGCTACACCCGTGATGTGTATTTTTATTTTTATTTTTTTATTTTTTTTATTTTAGCAAAAGTGGGGTGATTTGAACTGTTTTTTTTTTTTTTTTACTTTTTATTTTATTTTTTATTTTACACTTTTATATAGTTCCCATAGGGAACTATAACTTACAATCATTTGATTGCAATAGCATTGGAATGTATGAAAAAATCACATATTTCCTATGGAGCCTATTACAGGCAAGGCTCCATAGGAGATACTACAGAGCAGCCTGGGTTTCATTCATAGAGACCCAGGCTACTACAGGCGCGCTCCGGCTCTTCCTATCACCACATGGGGGAGTCGGAGCGCAAACCGAAAGTAAAACTTTCAGTTTGTGCGAACTCAGATGCCGTGGTCAGGATTGACCACGGCATCTGAAGGGTTAAATGTCCGTGATCGGATTTGCTGCCGGTCGCAGACATTAGCCGCAGGTGTCTGCTACAAGAACCATGCGGACATCCGTGGCTAAGGCGCCTGCATGAAGCAGAAGCGGGCGCCATCTTTAAAGACCGGACGCAGGGCATCCATGTACGCCCTTCATCCTTAAGAGGTTAACACCAAGTACACCAGACCAGAATTGTTTCCTAATCTCTCCCTGACAGCAGCAGCATCCGATCCTTACACTAGTAAGAGCTGACGTGACGTGCGGAGCTACGTGACTCCAGCTTATATAGAGGCTGGGTCACATGCTGCACTGACCAATCATAGCCATGCCATTAGTAGGCATGGCTGTGATGGCTCTAAGGGCACACTATCTTAAACGCTTGTTGATTGGCTGCCCTGCAGCTTTTCAACAAGCGCCATTAAATTGCCAAACACCGAACACGAACTTTTATGAAAACTTTATAGTTTGGGTTTGCTCAACCCTAGTCATTACCATTACCTGGCCAAGTTGCTGGTGCACCTGGCACAGAACCACATTTACCCAGTGGGCTGTAAAGGACATATATTATCTTTGACCATAATTACAGCTCCACATGTCAGTGCTGGCATGAACTGTACCTGACACTGACATGCTCAAGGACTGGCCCACCTTCTGCTCAACATACGTGTACAGGGCTGGTATAGCTTTTTTACAGCAGTAATGACGGTTTGGGACTCTCCACCTTTAGTAGACAGAAGCCATCAGTTCACTGAAATGTTCACAATATGTGAAGGGAAGGAACTGTAGTACCAGCAACTTGGCCAGGTGCATTTCCAGATTCTGCACCATTGGTTGAGTGCATGCATACTGTTTTCTCTTTGCATTCGCCTCAGTGATCCATTGCTGGTGAATCAAGTGAGAAGTAGGACCATCAGGAGCAATAGATGAAGGGATGGAACATCAGCTTCCTTCTGATGAGGTTAAGGAGACCTGACTGGAGGACAAGGGTTGGGACCATTGGGAGATGCAGAGGTTGCTGCGTCAGGCTGTACTACTACATTAGTGCCATGGTTTATGGTGATACTACATGTGTTGGTGCAGAGCCATGGTGCCAACATTAGCACCCTGACCATGCTTCACCTTCTGCCCACATACAGTATCCTGCATACCTTCACACATACGTTCTCAAGTGACTTGATTAAAAAAAAATTCCCATTTTACACCCAACACTCCAAGAAGACTGCCTGCTGCTGCCTTTATGAACCAATGCACCGCTAGTTGTTTCCTGACAGGTATGCTCCTGAGTAGCAGGCGGACTACCTCTGGCATGTTTGGCTCCAGATCTCACACTGTCTACACCCTGCTGGCTCATTGGCACGCTGCCATCCTGCTGCTGTTTCACAGACCTGCTGCCACCCTCACTCCCTGATGATGATGATTATGACATCCCCTCTTCACCCGCCTCTCAAGTGCACTCCGCTACATCATCATCCACTAATGTCTGTTTGTCATCTATGTCACCCTCACCAGTCTCATGGCCAAATTCCTGACAGCTCGCAAAACACGGACACCGGCCATGTGCGTTACGCATTTTCCGGACCGCACATGGCCGGTACTTTAATAGAAATGCCTTTTCTTGTCCATATCTGCGGACAAAAATAGAACATGCTCTACTTTTTGGTGGAACGGAAGTGCGGATGCGAAACAGAAGAGCGGATGCGGACAGCACAGTGTGTGCTGTCTGCATCTATCGCAGCCCTATTGAAAATGAATGGTTCTGGATCCGTTCCGTAACGTCACCCAACAGACCCATTTTGCGGACGTGTGAATGAACCCTGCTGATGATACTTAACTGGTTTCCCCTGAAGCTGCAGCTTCTGCTGCTGCTCTTGGTAGCCAAAATAGTATGAGACGGATGACCCTTCGGTGGCAGAAAGGGGCCTCAGGCACACAGCCAGCAGACTGTAATCATCAGACTGTTTTATGCAAATGATATGGCTGTCATTAGTAATCAAGCATTCATACAGCTTGCCATTCTGGTCAGCATGCTGGAGGACCCAGTTCTTTTCAGCTCTTCCACTCCACTGAGACAATTGGTGTTCCTGGTCAGAGTTGTTATCATTATTATCCAGCTCCTCCACCACCGACTCTTCTTACTCAACCTCCATAGGGGTACCTCATCCTCATACTGTTCCTCCATGGCACTTGCTCCATGTAGGTCCATCACAGCTACAAGTGTGCCAGCAACATTTGTAAGCTGTTTTCCTCTGCTCTCCTTGCGGCATTTGTGTGAGCATCTTCTCTAAGATAAATATCAGGGGGATAACATCGTATATGCTGCAGCTTTTCCTTCTGACAAATTGGTGGCCTTTTAGAAGGGGTTCATTAAGGACACATGTCTCTGATGAGCTGCCACTGCCTGCCCTCAGAACAAGACATGCTTTAAAAAATTGTAGAATGAAAAAATTTGATCCTGTGTGCCATTCAGGGAGCATGTGTTTTTTCTCTGAAATGCAACACAGCCATTATGATCCCTCATTTGCCGAGTTGGAGTTGATGGGGAGACACAGAGTGGTATTTTTACTGCTTGATGTTTGACAACAGGATGCCATCAAATGCACCTGACCAGTCCTCAGCCCCTCCCCTGAATAAACCACAAATTCCCAAATATTATCTCTATTTAATCTTCCCATACAGTCCCTCCCTATCACCTATTCTCTCACTATAATCTTCTAATACTGTCCCTCCCTATCACCTATTCTCTCCCTATAATCTTCCCATACTGTCCCTCCCTATCACCTATTCTCTCCCTATAATCTTCTTATACTGCCCCTCCCTATCACCTATTCTCTCCCTATAATCTTACCATACTGTCCCTCCCTATCACCTATTCTCTTCCTATAATCTTTTAATACTGTCCGTCCCTATCACCTATTCTCTCCCCATAATCTTCTTATACTGTCCCTCTCTGTCACCTATTCTCTCCCTATAATCTTCTTAAACTGTCCCTCCCTATCACCTATTCTCTCTCTACAATCTTCTTATACTGTCCCTCCCTATCACCTATTCTCTCCCTATCATCTTCTAATACTGCCCCTCCCTATCACCTATTCTCTCCCTATAAACTTTTTATACTGTCCTTCCCTATCACCTTTATCTCTCTATAATCTTCTTATACTGTCCCTCCCTATCACCTATTCTCTCTCTACAATCTTCTTATACTGTCCCTCCCTATCACCTATTCTCTCTCTATAATCTTCTTATACTGTCCCTCCCTATCACCTATTCTCTCTCTATAACCTTCTTATACTTTCCCTCCCTATCACCTTATCTCTCTTTATAATCTTCTTATATTGTCCCTCCTTATCACCTATTCTCTCTCTAAAATCTTCTTAACAGTCCCTCCCTATCCCCTTTTCTGTCTCTATAATCTTCTTATACTGTCCCTCCCTATCACCTATTCTCTCCCTATAATCTTCTTATACTTCCCTCCCTATCACCTTTACCCTCTCTATAAACTTCTTATACTGTCCCTCCCTATCACCTATGCTCTCTTTATAATCTTCTTATACTGTCCCTCCCTATCATCTATGCTCTCTTTATAATCTTCTTATACTGTCCTTCCCTATCACCTATTCTCTCCCTATAATCTTCTTATACTGTCCCTCCCTATCACCTATTCTCTCACTATAATCTTCTTATACTGTCCCTCCCTATCACCTATTCTCTCACTATAATCTTCTTTTACTGTCCCTCCCTATCACCTTTTCTCTCTCTATAAACTTCTTATACTGTCCCTCCCTGTCACCTATTCTCTCCCTATAATCTTCTTATACTGTCCCTCCCTGTCACCTATTCTCTCACTATAATCTTCTTATACTGTCCCTCCCTATCACCTATTCTCTCTCTATAATCTTCTTTTACTGTCCCTCCCTATCACCTATGCTCTCTTTATAATCTTCTTATACTGTCCCTCCCTATCATGTTTTCTCTCCTTATAATCTTCTTATACTGTCCCTCCCTATCACCTATTCTCTCTCTATCATCTTCTTATACTGTCCCTCCCTATCACCTATGCTCTCTTTATAATCTTCTTATACTGTCCCTCCCTGTCACCTATTCTCTCTCTATCATCTTCTTATACTGTCCCTCCCTATCACCTATTCTCTCTCTATCACCTATTCTCTCCCTATAATCTTCTTATACTGTCCCTCCCTATCATGTTTTCTCTCCCTATAATCTTCCTATACTGTCCCTACTTCAAGGTTTCAGTCTGCAGGGGCAGTGCCACAGCACCTCTTCTTTACAGGTTGCTATTAGACAGGAGAATGATGTTCTATTCATTCTGCACAGGCGCCTTCCTGCCTGCTGCCCCCTAATTGCCTCACAGGCTGATATCCTAGATCAGTCAATCAGTATAATCCCCCCCCCACACACACTTTCTCCCAGTGTCATGTGAACATCCTTCCTATTCTTCCATCTCAATTTTTTCGTACCAATTCTCACAGTAAAATGGTGCTGTGAAATGTTTTATGTGATTCGTTCTAAACAAAAGCTTTTGATTCATAAAAAGGCCATTTTTTTTTGTGAAATTTTATAACACTTCTTGATTAAATGCCCGAACCAGGAGTAGACTGAACATGAAGATTTATTTGTCCTTAACTTTATTTTAAGATCCACTCCTGATCTTGGCTTCCAAAATTGCATGCAGCAACCTAACCGTGTGGCTGTACCCTAAAGGGGTTAAAGATGTAAAGCCACAGCAGAATCCTGAGGATCACCTGGGTTTTTGCTCTGAAGTCTGTTGCAGATTTTTTTTCTTGGTAAAATTAGCCATGTCAACATAGTACATAACACGTTTAATTCAGCTTAATCTTTACACTAATTTATTTTCAATATATTATTTTCTAAGAAAAAAAAAAGAGATTAATAATAGGTGTAGAAATTCAATCCATAAGGGAGCAATGCTGAATTCTCAATGGCTTATTACAGAGTTTCTATAGCACATCGTCTATATAAAGGACACCAAATGAAAGCATTTGGTCTTTATTAAAGAAAAGGCTTAACTTACATGAAATTCTATTCTTCACAAAACATTTTTTAATCTGGTTCTCAAAATCAAGACAATAAATGTTTTCTACAAGAATTCACAGAGGAGAACAGAGCTGAGACACCTGCAGAGAAGAAGCAATCTCTAAATACAATATTTCCCCACAGTAAGTCTGTTCTGTCTGTGCCCTAATCTATTTGGACATCTTAAAAATCTAAAAATTGAATAAAAATGAAATAAACTGAATATAAAAATATATATGCAATACAATAAAATTAAAAACATTTCTTTAAATTATTGAAAAAATAACTGCTAGACAAAAAGAAATAAATGTTGTCTTCTCGGAATACTGCTGTTGAACACCTAGGCTCTGCTATAACATTACCATATTAACATTTTTGAAAGGGAGGAATGCAAAACAAAACAACCTTTTATTAACCTTAATTTAAATGCAGTTTACAATATAGTATAAATGCCAACATTATTCAGCAGGTTTATGGAGTTATATTTTTGGCCACGTTTAGGTAAGAAATGCTATGTATATTCTTTATTTTATTTGTCTTTTTTTTTTTTTTTGATACATCAACAAGTAGAATAGCATAATTTTAAACGCAAGTAACAAAGCAAATATAAGTGTTTGGTAACAATTAGGAGTATTAGAGACCTGTTCCTGACAGGTCAATCCTTTTTCTTTTTTGTTTTTAGCTATGCCACCTTTAAGACAATTTTTTTTTTTATGGTTGCATTTTACTCATTTTAGGCTAAAGTCATTTTTTTCTGTGTTTTTTTATTAAAAATGTTCAGCTGTTTTTGAGATACAAAGGTTAAAAAAATAAGTCTATTTTAGGCCTCTTTCAGACGGGCGTCGTGGGTGAGGGCCTGATGCGATGCGGGCACATTGCGGGAAACCGGCGCGAGTAGGGGCGCAGTTTCAGTCAGTTTTGCTCAGTTTTATTCCGTGTGTGTGCAATGTGTTTTGCACGCGCGTAAGAAAAAACTGAATATGGTACCCAGACCCGAACTTCTTCAATGAAGTTCGGGTTTGGGTTAGGTGTTGTGCAGATTTTATTATTTTTCCATATAACATGGTTATAAAGGAAAACAATGGCATTCTTAATACAGAATGCTTACTTAAATGTGGATTAAGGGGTTAAAAATAAATAAATAAATAACTCACCTCATCCAATTAATCGCGCAGCCGGGCATCATCTTCTTTCTTCTTCTTTGAGGACCTGCAAAATGCCCTTTGATGACGTAATCGTGCTCACCCATAGACTTGTATTATAACAGAATACAAAATGGAAGGCATTACGTTTGCTTTCCGTCTTAATAGAAGTCTATGGGAATCAAAAAAGATCAGTCTGGTTCCCGTTATGCAAGACGGAAAACAAAGTCCTGGTGACAGGACTTTGTTTTCCATCTTGCATAATGGGACCCAGATGGATCCCTTATGCTTTCCCATAGACATTTATTAGTACAAAAAGTAAAACGGAATGCCTTTTAAAGACTTCTGTTTTGCATTCTGTTTGGGCATTCCTTTATTTTCCGGTATAACCATGTTATAACGGAAAGCCATAATGGAATCCCTAATGCTAGTATGAACCCACCCTAAGTGGACTGGAGCTGGATGAGTCAATGGATGTCATATATCTTGACTTCTCCAAAATGTCTTTATGTGGGAAAGTATTGGGGTCACTGTCACTAGTTTGGTACCACAGAAGGTTTTCTCAGTAAAATATCAGCTTTTACTGATGATACTGAAGAGTAGTGTTGAGCGAACAGTTCGAGCATCGTTCGGGTTCGTACCGAATTTTGGGGTGTCCGGGACCCGGACCCGAACCCGGACATTTTCAAAAAAGTTCGGGTTCGGGTTCGTCGTTCGGCATGTATTTTGGCGCATTTTGAAAGGCTGCAAAGCAGCCAATCAACATGCATCATACTACTTGCCCTAAGATGCCATCGCAGCCATGCCTACTATTGGCAAGGCTGTGATTGGCCAAGTGCAGCATGTGACTCAGCCTCTTTATAAGCTTGTGCGCACGCCGGGACGTGCTCACCCCGATGTGAATAGAACAGGGATAGACGCAGCTGATGCTAGGGCGAGAATAGGCAGGGATAATTGAATAACTGGAAGCAAATTTCTCTCCTCCACCTGTGATTCATCTGAACAACTGCAGCTGAGCTGCTTTTTTGATAGGGATTGGCTATTTTTAGAGTGGCCAGAGTGATTTTTCCATCCACATGTACCTGGGCTGACCGCCGGCCGCCATTTTGCGACTTGTAGTGCTGCAGCAGAAGCTGCCACAGTGTGCATTCCAAAGCTCCAAACAAGTCAGACATCTACACCTGGGATTCAGACCAATAGCGATTTAGCAGCACAGTCCAAGGCTATTTTTTTTTAAAGGTTGTGCAGACCATTTTGTGGCACATGTTACTGGGCTGATAGGCGGCGGCCATCTTGGGACTAGTGCTGCAGCACAATCTCTCCCAACGTCCATTAATCACTTGTAATAGTGGTCTGTGCCATAGAAATCCTACATCAGGGACTTGGGTGTGCTTGTGTCACCCCTACTAATACCAGTCCACCTGTAATCCATACAGTGAAAAGCCATAAAGTATTCCAGTGAGGGAATTTTTTTTATTTAAAAAGGCCAAGTTAGTTTATCTGGCGTTCAATATACTAGATACAGTTAGGCTCATGCTTTCATACATCTGGAATTAGCAAATTAATGTGCTGGGGTTGGGAAAACATATATGTACCCATACTAGAATCTGTCAAAGAAAGCGGTACTCACATATAACAGTCATTCCATCTGTAATCCATACAGTCAAAAGACTGAAAGTATTCCAGTGAGGGAATTTTTTTATTTAAAAAGGCCAAGTTAGTTTATCTGGCGTTCAATATACTAGATACAGTTAGGCCTGCATGTTTCATACATCTGGAATTAGCAAACTAATGTGCTGGGGTTGGGAAAACATATATGTACCCATACTAGAATCTGTCAAAGAAAGCGGTACTCACATATAACAGTCATTCCATCTGTAATCCATACAGTCAAAAGACTGAAAGTATTCCAGTGAGGGAATTTTTTTTATTTAAAAAGGCCAAGTTAGTTTATCTGGCGTTCAATATACTAGATACAGTTAGGCCTGCGTTTCATACATCTGGAATTAGCAAATTAATGTGCTGGGGTTGGGAAAACATATATGTACCCATACTAGAATCTGTCAAAGAAAGCGGTACTCACATATAACAGTCATTCCATCTGTAATCCATACAGTCAAAAGACTGAAAGTATTCCAGTGAGGGAATTTTTTTATTTAAAAAAGGCCAAGTTAGTTTATCTGGCGTTCAATATACTAGATACAGTTAGGCCATGCGTTTCATACATCTGGAATTAGCAAATTAATGTGCTGGGGTTGGGAAAACATATATGTACCCATACTAGAATCTGTCAAAGAAAGCGGTACTCACATATAACAGTCATTCCATCTGTAATCCATACAGTCAAAAGACTGAAAGTATTCCAGTGAGGGAATTTTTTTATTTAAAAAGGCCAAGTTAGTTTATCTGGCGTTCAATATACTAGATACAGTTAGGCTCATGCGTTTCATACATCTGGAATTAGCAAACTAATGTGCTGGGGTTGGGAAAACATATATGTACCCATACTAGAATCTGTCAAAGAAAGCGGTACTCACATATAACAGTCATTCCATCTGTAATCCATACAGTCAAAAGACTGAAAGTATTCCAGTGAGGGAATTTTTTTATTTAAAAAGGCCAAGTTAGTTTATCTGGCGTTCAATATACTAGATACAGTTAGGCTCATGCTTTCATACATCTGGAATTAGCAAACTAATGTGCTGGGGTTGGGAAAACATATATGTACCCATACTAGAATCTGTCAAAGAAAGCGGTACTCACATATAACAGTCATTCCATCTGTAATCCATACAGTCAAAAGACTGAAAGTATTCCAGTGAGGGAATTTTTTTTATTTAAAAAGGCCAAGTTAGTTTATCTGACGTTCAATATACTAGATACAGTTAGGCCTATGCTTTCATACATCTGGAATTAGCAAACTAATGTGCTGGGGTTGGGAAAACATATATGTACCCATACTAGAATCTGTCAAAGAAAGCGGTACTCACATATAACAGTCATTCCATCTGTAATCCATACAGTCAAAAGACTGAAAGTATTCCAGTGAGGGAATTTTTTTTTATTTAAAAAGGCCAAGTTAGTTTATCTGGCACGGCAGGGGGCGTCATTACTGACAAGCGCAGCCGCCTGTCCACAGCCAACGTGGACAAGCTGACCTTCATAAAGATGAACCAGGCATGGATCCCACAGGACCTGTCCCTCCCTTGTGCAGAGTAGTCCTTATTAACTGCCTAAAACATGTCTTGTTGTGCTACGGGCCACTTCTTTATTTGATACAAATTTTATGAAACCCACAGTTGAATGAAACTCTTCTCTGTCTGGGCGCCGGGCCTAACCAGATGAAAGTGGCCGGTTAAACTAACGGGTGACATGAAGCCATAACCTCTGCCATGCTACCTCTGTCTTCTGTCTGGGTGCTGAGGCCTAAGTCAAATAAAGCGGTCTTCTGCTGTGCTGGGGATATGAAGCTAATCTCTGACCTCTCTCCTCTGTCTGGGTCCAAAGGCCTAAATCACTGAAAGAGGCCTTCTCCTGTGGTGTGTGATATGATGCCAGAATATGTGCTGTGGGGCCTCTCTCCTCTTCCTGGGTGCAGGGGTCAAATAAACTAAATTGTGGCCTACTCCTGTGGTGGTTGATATGATGCCTGATTCTCTGATGTGGAACCTCTCTCCTCTGTTTGGGTGAAGGGGTCAAAGTCTTTCAAAGTCGCCTTCTCCTGTGCTGATTGATATGAAGCTGATGGTTGTGCCATCTGACATGGTTGCCGGGTCCCATTAAATTGGGGCCTACTCCTGTGGTGGGTGATCTAAATGCCTGATTCTCTGCTTTGAAACCTCTCTCCTCCGTCCGGGTGTAGGGGTCAAAGTCTGTCAAAGTCGCCTTCTCCTGTGCTGATTGATATAAAGCTTATGCTTGTGCCATCTGACATGGTTGCCGGGGTCTGATTCAATGGTGGCCTACTCCTGTGGTGGGTGATCTAAATGCCTGATTCTCTGCTGTGTAACCTCTCTCCTCCGTCTGGGTGTAGGGGTCAAAGTAACTAAATGGTGGCCTACTCCTGTGGTGGGTGATATGATGCCAGAATATGTGCTGTGGGCCTCTCTCCTCTTCCTGGGTGCAGGGGTCAAAGTAACTCAATGGTGGCTTCTCCTGTGGTGGCTGATATGATGCCAGAATATGTGCTGTGGTGCCTCTCTCCTCTTCCTGGGTGCAGGGGTCAAAGTAACTAAATGGTGGCTTCTCCTGTGGTGGTTGATATGATGCCTGATTCTCTGCTGTGAAACCTCTCTCCTCCATCTGGGTGTAGGGGTCAAAGTCTTTCAAAGTCGCCTTCTCCTGTGCTGATTGATATAAAGCTGATGGTTGTGCCATCTGACATGGTTGCCAGGGTCTGATTCAATGGGGGCCTACTCCTGTGGTGGGTGATCTAAATGCCTGATTCTCTGCTGTGAAACCTCTCCTCCGTCTGGGTGTAGGGGTCAAAGTCTTTCAAAGTCGCCTTCTCCTGTGCTGATTGATATGAAGCTGATGGTTGTGCCATCTGACATGGTTGCCGGGGTCCCATTAAATTGGGGCCTACTCCTGTGGTGGGTGATCTAAATGCCTGATTCTCTGCTGTGTAACCTCTCTCCTCCGTCTGGGTGTAGGGGTCAAAGTAACTAAATGGTGGCCTACTCCTGTGGTGGGTGATATGATGCCAGAATATGTGCTGTGGGGCCTCTCTCCTCTTCCTGGGTGCAGGGGTCAAAGTAACTCAATGGTGGCTTCTCCTGTGGTGGCTGATATGATGCCAGAATATGTGCTGTGGTGCCTCTCTCCTCTTCCTGGGTGCAGGGGTCAAAGTAACTAAATGGTGGCTTCTCCTGTGGTGGTTGATATGATGCCTGATTCTCTGCTGTGAAACCTCTCTCCTCCATCTGGGTGTAGGGTCAAAGTCTTTCAAAGTCGCCTTCTCCTGTGCTGATTGATATAAAGCTTATGCTTGTGCCATCTGACATGGTTGCCGGGGTCTGATTCAATGGTGGCCTACTCCTGTGGTGGGTGATCTAAATGCCTGATTCTCTGCTGTGTAACCTCTCTCCTCCGTCTGGGTGTAGGGGTCAAAGCAACTAAATGGTGGCCTACTCCTGTGGTGGGTGATATGATGCCAGAATATGTGCTGTGGGCCTCTCTCCTCTTCCTGGGTGCAGGGGTCAAAGTAACTCAATGGTGGCTTCTCCTGTGGTGGCTGATATGATGCCAGAATATGTGCTGTGGTGCCTCTCTCCTCTGTCTGGGTCCAAAGGCCTAAATCACTGAAAGAGGCCTTCTCCTGTGGTGTGTGATATGATGCCAGAATATGTGCTGTGGTGCCTCTCTCCTCTTCCTGGGTGCAGGGGTCAAAGTAACTCAATGGTGGCTTCTCCTGTGGTGGCTGATATGATGCCAGAATATGTGCTGTGGTGCCTCTCTCCTCTTCCTGGGTGCAGGGGTCAAAGTAACTAAATGGTGGCTTCTCCTGTGGTGGTTGATATGATGCCTGATTCTCTGCTGTGAAACCTCTCTCCTCCATCTGGGTGTAGGGGTCAAAGTCTTTCAAAGTCGCCTTCTCCTGTGCTGATTGATATAAAGCTTATGCTTGTGCCATCTGACATGGTTGCCGGGGTCTGATTCAATGGTGGCCTACTCCTGTGGTGGGTGATCTAAATGCCTGATTCTCTGCTGTGTAACCTCTCTCCTCCGTCTGGGTGTAGGGGTCAAAGTAACTAAATGGTGGCCTACTCCTGTGGTGGGTGATATGATGCCAGAATATGTGCTGTGGGCCTCTCTCCTCTTCCTGGGTGCAAGGGTCAAAGTAACTCAATGGTGGCTTCTCCTGTGGTGGCTGATATGATGCCAGAATATGTGCTGTGGTGCCTCTCTCCTCTGTCTGGGTCCAAAGGCCTAAATCACTGAAAGAGGCCTTCTCCTGTGGTGTGTGATATGATGCCAGAATATGTGCTGTGGTGCCTCTCTCCTCTTCCTGGGTGCGGGGTCAAAGTAACTCAATGGTGGCTTCTCCTGTGGTGGCTGATATGATGCCAGAATATGTGCTGTGGGCCCTCTCTCCTCTTCCTGGGTGCAGGGTCAGTAACTCAATGGTGGCTTCTCCTGTGGTGGCTGATATGATGCCAGAATATGTGCTGTGGGGCCTCTCTCCTCTTCCTGGGTGCAGGGGTCAAAGTAACTCAATGGTGGCTTCTCCTGTGGTGGCTGATATGATGCCAGAATATGTGCTGTGGGGCCTCTCTCCTCTTCCTGGGTGCAGGGGTCAAAGTAACTAAATGGTGGCTTCTCCTGTGGTGGTTGATATGATGCCTGATTCTCTGCTGTGTAACCTCTCTCCTCCGTCTGGGTGTAGGGGTCAAAGTAACTAAATGGTGGCCTACTCCTGTGGTGGGTGATATGATGCCTGGTTCTCTGCTGTGGGACCTCTCTCCTTTGTCTGGGTGCTGTGGTCAAAATAATAGTAAGTGACCTTCTTCATTGGTGGGTGACTTGAAGCCTGATTCTGTGCTATGGGACCTCACTCCAATTAATATTGTTTAATTTTTATTTATTTTATGTTAACTCATCATTTCCCTATCTACATTTGTTTGCAGGATTTACTCTACATTTTGCTGCCTTTTGCAGCCCTCTAGCCCTTTCCGGTGTGTTTTACAGCCTTTTAGTGCCCAAAAGTTCGGGTCCCCATTGACTTCTATGGGGTTCGGGTTCGGGATGAAGTTCGGGTCGAGTTCGGATCCCGAACCCGAACATTTTTCGAAAGTTCGGCCGAACTCGTCGAACCCGAACATCCAGGTGTTCGCTCAACTCTACTGAAGAGCACTATATATATATATATAGCGCCGCCCCCATCATTGTACCCCTCAGATGCCGCGTTCATACATGATCCCGGCATCTTAGTGTAAAATTAACAATAAAAAAAAGTTTATCAAACTTACTGCCTCCATTTGCTCGTGACGGGCCATCTTGCTTGAAGATCTCAACCGAAATCCTGTGCGGCGCGAGATTACGTCATCATGCTGACTGGTGTGATGACTAAAGATGAGTGAATCGAAGTTGACGAAGTGGAATTTGATCCGAATTTCAGGAAAAATTTCCTCACGCTTCGTGGTAACGAATCCCATCTTTTCCAAAATTGGCTGCTGCATGTATGAGGACATGAGAAAGAAACTCTGGGAAGGTGGGATCACCCATACTGACATGCATGCAGCCAATCAGCAGCTAGCCAGCCCTGTGATGTCACAGCCCTATAAATAGCGTCAGCCATCTCAGATTCTGTCATTTACCATTGTGCTTAGTGCAGGGAGAGACAAGTCTGCAGACGCTAGGGACAGTGATAGGAAAGACTTGGTTGTGGTGAAAAAAAAATGGTGAATTACAAGTGCAGAGAAAGATTATTCAAGGTGTAGGGAAAGGATAGGGAGGGAGGAATCGTTCCACAGCATTTGTGTAAAAGAGGGTCCAGTAGGGGAGGTTACAAACTGGGTAATAAGAACAATCCAATTACACCTTGCTGGGGATCAAAATTGCCATTATACAGCTCTGTAATTCCAGCAAACTGTTCTTGTTATTGGCGTGCAAGTGCTGTTTGATAGAGGCATTAACAGGGTTTATTACTAGGAAATATTTCTACAGTACGTCTTATTTGCCCTTGTGCAGTGCAGTTATATGTTGTAAAGCCTTTTTTGCCATGTATTAGTGGGAAAAAAATATATATATTTGCCCTGTGCGATGCAGTGATATATTCTAAAGCCCAGTTTGCCATGTATTAGTGGCGAAATAAAAATATATTTGCCGTCCAGCCTTGCACTTATCTTATCTGTTGAAAAGCATTTTGTGCTGTGTAAAAGTGGAATAAAATTAGGGCCTAATTGCCGTTCTGTAGTGCAGTGATATATTCTAAAGCCCAGTTTGCCGGCTGATGCTGCTGCTACGTCCACACTATGTCACCTTGCCACTCTGAGGTCTCCTCATGCTGCTGAAACCTCCACACTATGTTACCTTGCCACTCTGTGGCCTCCTGATGCTGACACCACCTCCACACTGTCATTGTGCCACTCTGTGGCCTCCTCCTGATGATGCTGCTGTCACCATCACACTGTCATTGTGCCACTCTGTGGCCTCCTCCTGATGATGCCGCTGTCACCTTCACTCTGTCATTGTGCCACTCTGTGGCCTTCTCATCCTTTCGCTATGTCAACCCTACGTCACCTTGCCATTCTGTGGTCTCCTGATGCAGCTGCTACCTCCACACTGTCATTGTGCCACTTTGTGGCCTCCCCTGATGTTGCTGCTGCTGCCATCTCCACACTCTGTCATTGTGATACTGTGTGGCCTCCTGATGCTGCTGATGCCACCTTCACACTGTCATTGTGCCACTCCGTAGCCTTCTCATGCTGTTTCCACCTCACCACTATGTCATAGGTCCACTCTGTGGACTTCTCATGCTGTTTCCACCCTCCCCATTTCATGACTGGGCCTCTTTTTGGCCTTTCAGCCTGGCTGATATCATTATTTATTTGACACTTCTTCTGATCTGTCAAATGGAATGAAAAATGAGACGCACAACGGATCCTGTCTGTGTAGCAGCTGTAAGACTTTTATGGTCCCATCAGAATTGGCTTGTGATTTGGTAGCCAAAAGTAGGTACAAAACACAGAAGACATGCAAATATTCCATTCACATGTCATTTCTGTTTTGGATCCACTCCTGTTTTTTTTAGCATTAGCAATACTGATGGATTACTGACCAAATGCTGACCGAGTAATTGCAGATGCTCTAAAGACAGGATCCTTTTTTGGGATTTATTGTTCCTACGGATCAGAGGAAGGACAAAATAATCAAATATGTTAACACAAACTTACTGCTGACACCCTCTCCACTATGTCGGGGGTCTTCTTCTATAAGCAATTAATAGTGATGAGCGGCAGGGGCAATATTCTAATTTGGAATATTTTGCGAATAGGTGGTAGAATATTCGCAAATATTCGTATTCGAGATTATTCTCTTGTATGCGAAAAATCGGTAATGTAATATGCTCGTTAATCGAGTAAGAGCAGGCTATAGGCAAATTTCCTATTGGGTTGGCTTGCTAGAATTTGCGAATATGTATAATATACTATATTCTACATATTCGCGAATTCTAGCAAGCCAAGCCAATAGGAAAGTTACCTATAGCCCGCTCTTACTCGATTAACGAGCATATTACATTACCGATTTTTTGCTTAAGAGTAGTGAATCACAATATTCTTCATTATTTAAATTATTTTATTGTATGCAAAAAATCTTTCCTATTGGCTTGGCTTGCTAGAAAACACGAATATGTAGAATAGTGATATATTCGTAAAAACGGATATTCTTTTTTTTTCCCATCTGAACCCATTACAGATGAAAAACAAAGAAAAAACGAATATTCGTTTTTATGAATATATCAATATTCTACATATTCACATTTTCTAGCAAGCTAACCCAATAGGAAAGTTGCCTATAACCTGCCTTACTCGATTAACGTGCACATTACATTGCCAATTTTTCGTATAAGATAAAATAAGTTAAGTAATGAAGATAGAATATTCTAATTCACTACAGACTACGATATTGCAGCCTTCTCACATTGGCCCACAAGCCAGAAGCAGGCAGGTAATAGGTTCAGATGAAAAAAAAAAGACTAATATTCGTTTTAACGAATATATATCACTATATTCGAAATATTCGCAAATTCTCGAAGTGCCGATATTCACGATAAAAATTCGCAATTCGAATATTCGTGCTCAACACTAGTGTTTAATAGAACAGATTCTGTAGACATCTATGTGAAATTAGCTGATGACGGTGTTATAGGAGTGCGCTTCTTCTTGACATTAACATTGACCTGTACGGCTGAGTACACACTTGAGTTATTTGGTTAGTTTTGGCCCCGTGACTGCCCAAGTAAGTGAAGTGTGCAGTGATTCTAAGAGCGACACCTGTCATCTGCATGTCATATGGACTCACAGTATTATTTCACTACCAGAGCAGACTCCCTATGTGTGTTACTGCAAGGCACAGTGTTCTACACCAGGGATGCTCAACCTGCGGCCCTCCAGCTGTTGTAAAACTACAACTCCCACCATGCCCTGCTGTAGGCTGATAGCTGTAAGCTGTTCGGGCATACTGGGAGTTGTAGTTTTGCAACAGCTGGAGGGCCGCAGGTTGAGCATGTCTGTTCTACACAATAAAAAAGGCTCTCTGAAGACAGGAAATAGCCATTTTTAACGCGATTTGCCGCTGATAAATTTGGACCAAACCAAATCTTTCACGAAATATTCGGTGAACTGGCGAATCGAAATTTTGAAAAATTCACTCATCTCTAGTGGTGAAGTATGACGTCATCACTCCGGCCGGCGTGATGATGTAATCTTGCGCCGCACGGGATTTCGGGCGAGATCTTCATGCAAGATCGAGGCTTGTGACCCGTTGCAAGCAAATGGAGGAGGCAGGTCTGAATTTTTTCTTTTTTTATACTATTTCAGGTTAAATAAATTTGCTGACACGAAGCAGGAGGCAATTCGGCTTCTAGGCAAATCGAACTTATCCTGAAATTCGGATCTAATTACATTTCGTATGATTCGATTCGCTCATCTGTAGTCCTGACATATATAGCGCTATGTGCCATCAGGTTACAGTACAGCATGATGGAAAGAAGACCAGGGAGGGTAAATGAATCTGCAGAGTGGCAGCACCGTCTGAAGTTGGAGAGGTAAGTTTATTTAGTTTATTTTCTTAAATGTCTGATCTGAGGTCTGATTGGGGTCCAATCTGAAGATAGGAATGCAATAGTCATATTTGCAAAAAGGGTTAGGGAGGGTCTGATCTGATGCTAGGGGTTTGATGGGGTCTGATCTGAGGCTGATGTAGACTGGGGAGTCTGATGGGAGGCTGATCTGAAGCTGATGGAGGTAGGGGGGCTGATCTGAGGCTGAGAAAGGGATAGAGGAAGAGACAGTTGCACAGGCAGAGGCAGGGACCATGGCAGGGAGAGTGGAAGCTGAGTGAACACCTCTATGACCCTCTGGGATGAACTAATTATATAATATTCTCAACTTAAAATTTGGACTGGTGTATTTGGTCAAAATGGGGCCGGCACTATATATAATACTGTACATAAAGTGCAGATGCCATTTTGAGCTGCAAGAGTACAGCACTTTGGATTTTATTTTATTTTTTAAAATTAAAGCACAATTTATGTAACTTACCCCAAGGTATATGTTTGACCAAATATAGCAGTCAAATGTTTACGTTGATAATTTTTTATTGACCGCAAACGATGTTACAAATATCCAAATGGCCCTCACCACCAAAAAGGTTCCCCACCCCTGGTCTACAGGAAAGAAGGTTTGTACACAAACACAGAAGATGATTCTCTACGGTAAGAGCGGTCAGACTATGGAACTCTCTGCCTGAGGAGGCGGTGATGGTGAGTTCACTAAAAAGAGTTCAAGAGGAGCCTGGATGTATTTCTGGAGTGTAATCATATTGCAGGTTATAGTTTTAAATTTCTGGAGAGGCCTTCGATCCAGGGATTATTCTGCCTGTTTGATTGGAGTCATGAACAAATTTTTGCCTTTAAATGGGGGGAGAGGGGGTTGGGGGTTGTCTTCCTCTGGTTGTCTTTTTTCAGCCTTGCAAACTACCGTATGTTACTATGTTACTAGTATCAAAGGGTTTAAGCTAAAGAATATGCATATTATAGCACTATGGAACTGGCACCAAGAGTAACTGGTCAAAAATAACAAAAAATCATATTTACACCATTTCTCCCATAATTCTTCAGTGATGCACCTCAGTCCTCCCACTGCTTACACCTACCTGGCCGCAGCGTTGATGTTCCATGAACACAGGTCACCTCTGCTGCCAGTCACTGACCTCAGCAGTGACATCCTGAATGCTAATGCTATTGATTGGCTGCTAAGTTACCTACTGTATGTGTACAGAGCATCACCGCTACAGCCAGGAGGAAGATCTCAGCAGTAGAAAGGGTCAGGGGGCATTTTTAGAAACAGGGGAGAAAAGGAGGAAGTATGGTTCCTTTTGTTATTTACAGGGGCTGCTCTAGATTTTAGTAAACTCCTTTAAGAAAAATAGTTTGTTGTATTCATACATATACCGTACCTCCCAAAATTGCCCATTTACTCAAAATTTGCTCATTTACTTATTTTTCCCAATTGTCAAGCTGTTGTTGTATTAGGCCAATTAACCATCAAATGACCCCTGTGCAATGTTACATTTTCCCAGCTACCCTTGGCTTCCAAATGGCCCTGGGCCAGGTTTATGGCAGGGATGCTGAGAGAAAGACCCTTGATGAGATTAACATTTTACCCTACATTCATAAGACCATTTGGATACCATAGGACAATTGCTGTAATTGGTAATATGGGCTGGAGTGGTAAAACATTTTTTTAGGGAGGTGGTGATGAAGATGGTAGGGGTAGGGCACATTGTTTCCCTATTCAATTTTGTTTAATGTATATATTTTTCAATTCTAAATTAAACAATTGAAATGTTTTTATTCTTTCTACTCTAATTCCTAAGGAGGAACCTACTATCATAACCAGGAACAGTTCCTGGATCAATATACTCAACATTTTTATCCAGTTCACAATAAATAATATGAAGTCTGACAATGTCAGTTCAGTGGCTGTAATACTTCTTTTGGGTTTTCAGAACTTCCATGGTATAAAGAACTTTTTCTTTCTTCTGTTGCTTCTTGTCTACATTGTGACTGTATGTGGAAACCTCCTCATTATCCTAGCTGTGTACTACAGCCGATCACTCCATTCTCCCATGTACTTCTTCCTCTCCCAACTCTCCTTCTCAGATATTCTACTCTCCTCCACCATAGTACCCAACATGCTCCGAGTCGTATGGTCTGGAGGAAGTTTTGTGTCTTTCATTGGCTGTTTAATACAGTTTTATTTTTTTACGGCCACTGAATCAATAGAATGTCTTCTCCTTACTGTGATGTCCTACGACCGGTACCAGGCTATCTGCAACCCTCTGCATTACACCTCCGTAATGACTCTTACATTTTGTGTAAAGATTCTCCTGCTCTTTTGGTTGTTTATATTTGCTATCATATTGATGATCTCAATGACAATGTGTAATTTGTGGTTCTGCGGACCAAACATAATTGATCATTTCTTCTGTGATTTTGACCCTTTACTTGAACTTTCCTGCTCAAATACTTTTATAGTGAGAATGGAAAGCAAGTTATTAGCTGTTCCTTTAGTCATCTGCCCATTCACTGTGATTATGGTTTCATATGCCTATATTATCTTCACCATACTAAAGATCCCCTCTGTCACAGGGAGGAAGAAGACCTTCTCCACATGCAGCTCTCACCTGGCCGTGGTCTCCTTATATTACGGGTCACTTATCAGTATATATTTATTTCCAAATAGGGGAAATGGTAAGAAAATTCTCTCCTTGTTTTACACAGTGGTAACTCCTGTTCTTAACCCCCTGATATATAGCTTGAGGAATAAAGATATTAAGCAGGCCTTAGGAAAGATTTTCTGCAGTAAATCCAAAATATGTTAACTAGATATAGTGGAAAAAGTAAGTGAACCCTTTGTAAGTACCTTTATGTCTGTATAGATTACTAATAAAATGTTGTCTGATACCCAAGCCAGTCACAATTCTAGACAAATACAATCTACAATACCTGAACGAATACAGTAACTTATGAGAATGTGTAGAAATTTGAGTCTCACTTCCTTCTAGGATTCATTAAACTTGATAGATTTATGTCTTTTTTCAACCGTATTAACTATATAACTATGTAACAAGCAATTTTTCTGTTCATGTCTTTTATTAAGCACATTGAGTAGACCTCCACAGTGCAGGGAAAAACGTAAGTGAACTCGTGAATTTAGTAACCTGTAGAGTCCCTTTAGTAGCATTCACCTTCAGCCAATGTTTACTGTATCTGCAAATAATTGCTGCACAACCTTGAGGAGGATTTTCAAACCATTCCATCCTGCAAATTTATTTTACTTCATCTGCATCTCTGGATAACCTTGCATGGACATTTCAGGTCATGCCACAAGATTTTGGTAAGGTTATGGTCAGGAACCGATTTTGCCATTCCAAAATATAAATCGTTGTCTTGTTTTATCACCTAATGTGCCGTCATCATGAGGTCATTAACTGCTACTCTTACTGAAATTTTCCTATCAAATGTCTTCATACACCATAGAATTCAGACCCAAACATCCTCTGGTATTCCATGTGCCTAATCTGAAATCTACAGCTGCTCTGAGGTTCCAAACATTTCAGTCTTCTTTAATGCCAGAAACACTACCAAGAGCACCATTCAATTTACCATGTCAATTATTGGAAAACAGGAAAAAAAAAATATTTGTGGGGTTAAATTGAAAAAAAAAAAAAAATAGAATTTTTGACATTAAATTGTTCACTGTCAAGTGGATCAGTACGAATACTGTGATATCAAACTTGATTTTTTTTTATCTACTACTTTGAAAAAAAAAAACTTCTTGAAAAACAATCTAATTTCTTTTCATCACCATTTTCTGACAGCCATCTTTTTTTTATATATATATTTCAATCTACAGAGCTGTATGAGGGCTTGTTTTTTGCAGGACGAAAATTATATTTTTTTGGTACAATTTTTGTGGTACGTGCAACTTTTTGATCACTGTTATTTTTATTTATTTATTTTTAACAGGGCTATACCTAAGATATATATATATATATATATATATATATATATATATATATATATATAACATTGGGAAGGGGGTAATTAAAACTTCCCTCAGCCACTGTATACAGGTATACCTGATTTATAGCAATTTGTGACAAATCAATTTGTAACTAATTGAATGTCTGCGAATTGACCGAATTTAATTTTTCAAAACTTTGTTCATCACTAATCCACCATTCCATTAATATCACTTTTCAAAAATGTTTATTACCGGGACAATATATATTTTATGCATTCTTTATGAATTTCCACCGTTTATGGTACAAAATAACATCAGTTGTGAGAATAAAAATAAAAGATAAAACCTAAGTCCATTGGTTTTAAAAACTCCTTATTAGGATGCCAAATCACTCATTGTCTCCTAAATCCCACCTCCATTTTCTCCTAAATCCTATCATCTCCCTAGTGACAGGAGAGGCTAAGGAGCAAAACCTAGTTAGTCAAAAGTCAGGAGGTGGTGGGAGTGCGCGGTAAGCAGCAATCAAGCAGATCACATCAAGGGATCACAGAGATAATGTATGTGGTGCTATGTCTTTTCATTCTTGATTGTCCTTTTTATCTCTCCCGTAAACCTTTCCTAAGCCTATCAAGCCTTTGAGGAGCCTATGCAAAGGATATACTCCCTTATGCTATTGCTCCCTGGATGAAATGGTGCAGTGAAATGGTGGTTTAAGGAATCAGCCTATAAGGCAAATAAATAATGGTCACTTTTTACTTAGTGCAAAATAGGAGTAGCAGTACATCCAACAGTAGTTTGTATACAGTGAATTTACCTCACAAATGATGTAGTATGATGGATGGAAGGGTAGCTGATAATGACACCTCCGATATGCTGTCTTACTGATATCTCTCTCCAAAAATTCTGGTTAGCATCTGTAATCTGAACCTTGTGACTGTATATGTCCACTGTAAAATGCAGGCTTATGGAGTTTGCCTGAACTGAACTATGGTTACATAGGAAACAGACTAGGGCAGTGATTGCAAACCTTTTACAGACCAAGTGCCCAAACTGCAACCCAAAACCCACTTATTTATCTCAAAGTGTCAAGGCGGCAATTTAACCTGAATACCAATATAGTATACAGTATAATATAGCATATACAGTATAGTATATCCCGGTGTACATCACTGTGCAGTGCATTAACCTGTAACTGTGTGTCAATAGGCATGAATTGCTTCCCTTAGGCTACTTTCACACTTGCGGCAAAATTTTCTGGCATTGAGTTCCGTCGTCGGGGCTCAATACCCAAAAAGAACTGATCAATTTTATCCCAATGCATTCTGAATGGATAGAAATCCATTCAGGATGCATCAGGATGTCTTCCGTTCAGTCACTGTCAGTTCTTTTGGATGGAAGAAAAAACCACAGCATGCTGCGGTTTTATCTCCGTCCAAAATGCCAGAACACATGCCAGTCATTAATTTCCCTAAGAATGTATTAATGCCGGATCCGGTATCAAGAAATACCTGAAGGACGGATCCGTCCTTCCTGTATGCGCATGTGCAGACTCTTAAAACTGAAAAAATAATACAAGAGGGATCTGTCTATCCGCATGACAAGCGGAGAGACAGATCCGTTCTTACAATGCATTTGTGAGACGGATCCGCATCTGGATCCGGCTACAAATGCTTTCAGTTTATATCCAGATTTCCGGATCCGGCAGAGTGTTCCGGTGACGGAACTGCTTGCCGGAACACTGCCGCAAGTGTGAAAGTACCCTTATTTGGTAAGTTGGGTTGTGGGCCGATTCCCATCAATGGGGCCACAAAAGATGCGGAGAGCACACTGTGCAAGGGAATCGGAGGGACTCCCTGCCTTTATCTCTACTGCATACTGCCACGGTCTGTCTGGGTCATCTGCCTAGTCTTCCCCATCTCCCTCCAGCTCCTCCGGCTCCTCTCCTGTTGCTTGGGCAGATAAACCACCTATTTCTGCATACAATTCTGGTTAATGTCTTGTTCCTTCTTCCTCCTCCTCCGCCAGTTCAGCCCCCACATGGCTCAGGTGGCTGTGAAATGCAGCTGCCAGGTCTCCTGTCCCCTGGCCAGCCAGATCTATCAGCATCTACTTCAGGACGTGAAGGAATGAACTGACGTCATTCATTCTGTAGTCCTCGCCACTGACAAATAAAACGGCCTCCTCACAGGACCTGAGCAAACGGCAGGTGTCACGCATGAGCTGCCATTGGCTAACTGGCTGAGGGTGGAGTTCCAACCTGTGGAGTTCCAAACGCTGCATATGAGGCGATGCTGAGGAACTAGATTCTGCCTTTGTAGTTCAAGGAGGGTGTGTTTTGCAGAATAAGGCCCCTTTCACACGGGCGTGATTTCCGCGCAGGTGCAATGCATGAGGTGAACGCATTGCACCCGCACTGAATCCGGACCCAGTCCTTTCTATGGGGCTGTGCACATGAGCGGTGATTTTCACGCATCACTTCTGCGTTGCGTGAAAATCGCAGCATGCTCTATATTGTGCATTTTTCACACAACGCAGGCCCCATAGAAGTGAATAGGGCTGCGGGAAAATCGCAAGCATCCGCAATCAAGTGCGGATGCACTGCGATTTTCCAGCATGGTTGCTAAGAGACCGGACCCGATCTTTATTATTTTTCATTATAACATGGTTATAAGGAAATAATAGCATTATCAATAAAGAAGGATTTGTAAAATGTGGAATAAGGGGTTAAAATAAAATAAAACTTGACTCACCTTAGCCACTTGATCGCGTAGTTGCCGATCTCGTCTGTCTTCTTCAAGCATTCGCAACCATCTAAAGGACCTGTGGTGACGTTACATCACATGGTCCAATTACATGGTCCATCACCATGGTGATGGACCATGTGATTATACCATGTGATGAGCTCAGTGACCTCATCACAGGTCCTTTAGCCGGAAGCTAATGAATGAAGAAGAGATCGCAACTAAGCGATCAAGTGGATAAGGTGAGTTAACTTTTTTATTTTTAACCCCTCCATCCACATTTTACAAAGCATTCTGTATTGAGAATGCTATTATTTTCCCTCATAACCATGTTATAAGGGAAAATAATAAAATCTACAGAATACTCAACCCGAAACCGGACTTCAGTGATGAAGTCCGGTTTCGGGTCTGGGTACCAAACATGCCGATTTTTCACAATCGCGCATTTTCCAGCAAAGCACCCGCCTCTTTTCCGGGCGTCAAACGTGACGCCTGTGTGAAAGAGGCCTAAGAGTGGCTGAAGTGCATGCATATTTTCCTGACTTGAGGAAATAGTTTACAACCAGAGTAAAGATATACAGGGCGCATGAGTCAACCCTCCTTGATGCAGTGCCAACACAATGTTCTTCCTGCTATCAGTGACCATTAGAGTTGAGCGAACACCTGGATGTTCGGGTTCGAGAGGTTCGGCCGAACTTCCGGAAAATGTCCGGGTTCGTGATCCGAACTCAACCCGAACTTCATCCCGAACCCGAACCCCATAGAAGTCAATGGGGACCCGAACTTTTGGGCACTAAAAAGGCTGTAAAAGACTCCCGGAAAGGGCTAGAGGGCTGCAAAAGGCAGCAAAATGTAGGTAAATCCCCTGCAAACAAATGTAGATAGGGAAATGATGACTTAACATAAAATAAATAAAAATTAACCAATGTTAATTGGAGTTAGGTCCCATAGCACAGAATCAGGCTTCAAATCACCCACCAATGGAGAAGGTCGCTACTATTATTTCGACCCCAGCATCCAGACAAAGGAGAGAGGTCCCACAGCAGAGAATCTGGCATCATATCAACCACCACAGGAGAAGGCCACTTTCAGTGACTTAGGCCTTAGCACCCAGACAGAGGAGACATGTCAGATAGCACAAGCATTACATTTATACCATCCAGCACAGGAGAAGGCCACTTTTAGTTACTTTGACCACTGCACCCAGAAAGAGGAGAGAGGCCCCACAGCACATATTCAGGCATCATATCACCCACCACAGGAGTAGGCCACCATTTAGTTAATTTGACCCCTGCACCCATGTCAGATGGTACAAGCATCAGTTTTACATCACCCAGCACAAGAGAAGGCCACTTTTAGAGACTTTGACCCCTGCACCCAGACGGAGGAGAGAGGTTTTCACAGCAGAGAATCAGGCATTTAGATCACCCACCACAGGAGTAGGCCATCATTTAATGGGACCCCGGCAACCATGTCAGATGGTACAAGCATCAGTTTTACATCACCCAGCACAAGAGAAGGCCACTTTTAGAGACTTTGACCCCTGCACCCAGACGGAGGAGAGAGGTTTCACAGCACATATTAAGGCCTCATATCACCCACCACAGGAGTAGGCCACCATTTAGTTAATTTGACCCTGCACCCATGTCAGATGGTACAAGCATCAGTTTTACATCACCCAGCACAAGAGAAGGCCACTTTTAGAGACTTTGATCCCTGCACCCAGACGGAGGAGAGAGGTTTCACAGCAGAGAATCAGGCATTTAGATCACCCAGCCACAGGAGTAGGCCATCATTTAATGGGACCCCGGCAACCATGTCAGATGGCACAAGCATCAGTTTTACATCACCCAGCACAGGAGAAGGCGACTTTGAGAGACTTTGACCCCTGCACCCAGACGGAGGAGAGAGGTTTCACAGCAGAGAATCAGGCATTTAGATCACTCACCACAGGAGTAGGCCATCATTTAATGGGACCCCGGCAACCATGTCAGATGGCACAAGCATCAGTTTTACATCACCCAGCACAGGAGAAGGCGACTTTGAGAGACTTTGACCCCTGCACCCAGACGGAGGAGAGAGGTTTTCACAGCAGAGAATCAGGCATTTAGATCACCCACCACAGGAGTAGGCCATCATTTAATGGGACCCCGGCAACCATGTCAGATGGTACAAGCATCAGTTTTACATCACCCAGCACAAGAGAAGGCCACTTTTAGAGACTTTGACCCCTGCACCCAGACGGAGGAGAGAGGTTTTCACAGCACATATTAAGGCCTCATATCACCCACCACAGGAGTAGGCCACCATTTAGTTAATTTGACCCCTGCACCCATGTCAGATGGTACAAGCATCAGTTTTACATCACCCAGCACAAGAGAAGGCCACTTTTAGAGACTTTGACCCCTGCACCCAGACGGAGGAGAGAGGTTTCACAGCAGAGAATCAGGCATTTAGATCACCCAGCCACAGGAGTAGGCCATCATTTAATGGGACCCCGGCAACCATGTCAGATGGCACAAGCATCAGTTTTACATCACCCAGCACAGGAGAAGGCGACTTTGAGAGACTTTGACCCCTGCACCCAGACGGAGGAGAGAGGTTTCACAGCAGAGAATCAGGCATTTAGATCACTCACCACAGGAGTAGGCCACCATTTAATGGGACCCCGGCAACCATGTCAGATGGCACAAGCATCAGTTTTACATCACCCAGCACAGGAGAAGGCGACTTTGAGAGACTTTGACCCCTGCACCCAGACGGAGGAGAGAGGTTTTCACAGCAGAGAATCAGGCATTTAGATCACCCACCACAGGAGTAGGCCATCATTTAATGGGACCCCGGCAACCATGTCAGATGGTACAAGCATCAGTTTTACATCACCCAGCACAAGAGAAGGCCACTTTTAGAGACTTTGACCCCTGCACCCAGACGGAGGAGAGAGGTTTCACAGCAGAGAATCAGGCATATAGATCACCCACCACAGGGGTAGGCCACCATTTAATGGGACCCCGGCAACCATGTCAGATGGTACAAGCATCAGTTTTACATCACCCAGCACAAGAGAAGGGCACTTTTAGAGACCTTGACCCCTGCAGCCACACGGAGGAGAGAGGTCCCACAGCAGAGAATCAGGCATCATGTCAACCACCACAGGAGTAGGCCACCTTTTGTTTCTTTGACCCCTGCACCCAGAAAGAGGAGAGAGGTCCCACAGCAGAGAATCAGGCATTTCGATCACCCAACACAGGAGAAGGCCGCTTTCAGTGACTTTGGCCCCCTGCACCCACACAAAGGAGACATGTCAGACAGCACAAGTATAACATTCATATCACCCAGCACAGGAGAAGGACACTTTCATGTACTTTGGCCATGGCACCCAGACAGAGGGAAGGTTCATTCAACTCTGGGTTGCACCACAAGATCCTACTTAATTTAAAAAATTGATTTTTCAATGAAGAAGTGGCCAGGAGTACAAGACAACATGGTTTAAGGCAGTTATTAAGGACTACTTTGCACAAGGGAGGGTCAGGTCTTGTGGGATCCATGCCTGGTTCATTTTTATAAACGTCAGCTTGTCCACGTTGGCTGCAGACAGGCGGCTGTGTTTGTCAGTAATGACGCCCCCTGCCGTGCTGAATACACGTTCAGATAAAACGCTGGCCGCCGGGCAGGCCAGCACCTCCAAGGCATAACATGCTAATTCTGGCCACGTGGACAATTTGGAAACCCAGAAGTTGAATGGGGCCGAACCATCCGTCAGTATGTGGAGTTGTGTGCAGACGTACTGTTCAACCATGTTAGTGAAATGTTGCCTCCTGCTAACACGTTCCGTATCAGGTGGTGGGGCAGTTAGCTGTGGCGTGGAGACAAAACTTTTCCACATATCTGCCATGCTAACCCTGCCCTCAGAGGAGCTGGCCGTGACACTGCTGCGTGGGCGACCTCTAGCTCCTCCTCTGCCTTGGCCTTCCACCTGTTCCCCTGTGACAGTTGGGAATGCTCTCAGGAGCGCGTCTACCAGCGTGCGCTTGTACTCACGCATCTTCCTATCACACTCCAGTGCAGGAAGTAAAGTGGGCACATTGTCTTTGTACCGTGGATCCAGCAGGGTGGCCACCCAGTAGTCAGCACACGTTAAAATGTGGGCAACTCTGCTGTCGTTGCGCAGACACTGCAGCATGTAATCGCTCATGTGTGCCAGGCTCCCCAGAGGTAAGGACAAGCTGTCCTCTGTGGGAGGCGTATCGTCATCATCCTCTGTATCCCCCCAGCCACGCACCAGGGATGTGCCTGCGCTGTGCTGGGTGCCACCCCGCTGTGAACCTGCTTCATCCTCATCCTCCTCCACCTCCTCCTTGTCCTCCTCGTCCTCCTCGTCCTCCAGTAGTGGTCCCTGTCCCCCAAACATATGAGTTTCAGAATGGCCTGCTGATGTTTACCCCGGGCTGTGCTGAAGTTGGTGGTGAAGGTGTGTAGCTGACTGGATGAGCTGGTGGAAGCAGAGGAGGAGGAGGAAGCCGAGTAGGAGGCTACAGGAGGCAAAGAATGATGCCCTGTGATCCTTGGCGGCGGAAGGACGTGCGCCAAGGAACTCTCCGCCTGGGGCCCAGCCGCCGTTACATTTACCCAGTGTGCAGTTAGGGAGATATAGCGTCCCTGGCCGTGCTTACTGGTCCACGTATCTGTGGTTAGGTGGACCTTGCCACAAATGGCGTTGCGCAGTGCACACTTGATTTTATCGGACACTTGCATGTGCAGGGAACGCACGGCTGTCTTGGAGAAGTAGTGGCGGCTGGGAACCACATACTGGGGGACAGCCATGGCCATCAGCTGTTTGAAGCTGTCTGTGTCCACCAGCCGGAATGACAGCATTTCAAAGGCCAGTAGTTTAGAAATGATGGCATTCAGGCCAAGGGCTTGAGGGTGACTAGGTGGGAATTTGCGCTTCCTCTCAAAGATTTGAGAGATGGAGAGCTGAACGCTGCTGTGTGAAATAGTGGAGACGCTAGGTGACGGTGGCGGTGGTGGTGGTGGTGTCGGTGGCACATCCTTTGTTTGCTGCTCGGCAGGTGGCAACATTCCTCTCGAGGCGGAAGTCGAGGCAGCAGCGGTAGAGGGAGCAGGGGGAGCCTGAGCGGGTTCCTTGTTTTTAAGGTGTGTACTCCACTGCAGTTCATGCTTTGCATGTGGATGCCTGGTCATGCAGGTGGTGCTCAGGTTAAGAACGTTAATGCCTCGCCTCAGGGTCTGATGGCACAGCTTGCAAACCACTCTGGTCTTGTCGTCAGCACATTGTTTGAAGAAGTGCAATGCCAGGGAACTCCTTGAAGATGCCTTTGGGGTGCTGGGTCCCTGTTGGCGCTGGCCAATAGCAGGCGAACTCTCTGGACGGTGGCTGTTCTGCTTTTGCCCCCTGCTCCCTCTTTGGCTTCGCTGTTGTCTCGGTCTCACCACTGCCTCTTCCTCTGAACTATTTAAGTCAGCGGCACGACCTTCAGTCCATGTGGGGTGTAAGACCTCATCGTCCTCTGCATCGTCTTCCACCCAGTCTTCCTCCCTGACCTCCTCCTGTTCAGTCTGCACTCTGCAATAAGACGCGGCAGTGGGCACCAGTGTTTCGTCATCATCAGAGACTCGGTCACTCTGCTGTGGTGGTATTCCCATGTCCTCATCATCTGGATACATAAGTGGTTGTGCGTCAGTGCATGGAATGTCTTCCACCGCTGGGGAAGTCTTCAAACAGAATAAGAGACTGCTGCATAACTTGAGGCTCAGCCAGTTTCCCTGATATGCATGGGGGTGATGTGACAGACTGATGGGCTTGGTTTTCAGGTCCCACCTGTGCGCTTTCCGCAGAAGACTGGGCGGAAGACAATGTGGTGAACGTGCTGGAAGCACTGTCGGCCACCCAATCGACTAATGCCTGTACCTGCTCAGGCCTTACCATCCTCATAACGGCATTGGGCCCCACCAAATATCGCTGTAAATTCTGACGGCTACTTGAGGGAGTTGGTTCACTACTTTGTGCGCCTGAGGCCGAACGGCCACGTCCTCTGCCAGCAACAGAGGCTCCACGGACACCACCACGACCGCGTCCTCGTCCCTTAATAGAATGTTTCCTCATTGTTGCGATTCAACTTGCACCACAATAAAATATATTATTTTTTAGCCCCAAAATTCCCACACTGGAAGATATAATTCCTTTTTCCGGTATTAATTACAAGAAGACTGCTGCAAATTGGACACCAGAATTTTTAAAATGCTAGTTTTGGTACATAGATTCCCACACGGGGAGACATAATTCCTTTTTACAGGAGTAAAAACGTGCGGCCTACTGTTTCTGGTCTAACTAACACCAGATTGATTAAATTGGCCTTTTTTCACCAAAATTACAACACTGGACAATGTAATGCCTTTTTCCGGTATTAATTCCTTTTTACAGGAGTAAAAACGTGAGGCCTAGTTTTTCTGATGTAACTAACACCAGATTCATTAAATTGGCCTTTTTTTCACCAAAATTACAACACTGGACGATATAATGCCTTTTTGCGGTATTAATTACAAGAGGACTGCTGGTATTTCAGAACACCGGAATTTTTAAAATGCTAGTTTTGCTAGATAAATTTCCCACACTGGGAGAAATATTGCCTAAGCCTTTTTACAGTATTAATTACAACAGGAGTGCTTCTTCTGGTCTATCACCAGAATAATTTTATTATTACGGTGAAAGCTTTTTTTAATTTATATTTCTGGCACATAAAAAAAAAAAATATTTCTGGCTGACAGTATTGGACTTGGCTGTAGTGGCACTGGCTAGCCTAGCTGGAACAGCACATTCATGGGATTTGCTATCCAAGTGGGTTACTTTCAGTTTCACCACTGATATATTAAATATCTTTGCAGTTAGTATTGGTGACACAAGCACAGCCAAACCCCTGATGTAGTATATCTATGAAAAAATCGACTATTACATGAGATTAATGGACGTTGTGGCAGCTTTTGCTGTAGCACCACAAGTCCCAAAATGGCCACCGCCTATCAGCCCAGTAACATGTGCCAGAAAACGGTCTGCCCAGCCAGAAAAAAATTGACTTTGACTGAGCAGCTGAATCGCTGTTGTTCTGATTCACAGGTGTAGATTTTACACTTCTTTGGAGCTTTGGTTTAGACTCTGTGGCAGCTTGTGCTGGCGCACCACAAATCCCAAAATGGCCACCGCCGGTCAGCCCAGTTACATGTGCCAGTAAAAATCGCTCTGGCCAGTCTCAACAAAATAGTGACTTTCAGTGAACAGCTCAGCTGAGTTGTTCTGATGCACAGGTGTAGAAAGGTAGATCATTCACTTCTTTATCCCTGCCTATCTCGCCCTCACAGAAGCTGCGTCCTCTCCCTACACTAATCAGAGCAGTGTGACGTGCGGCGCTACGTGACTCCAGCTTAAATAGAGGCTGGGTCACATGCTGCACTTGGCCAATCACAGCCATGCCATTAGTAGGCATGGCTGTGATGGGCTCTTAGGGCAAGAAGTAAAACACTAGCTGATTGGCTGCTGTGCAGCCCTTCAGAAAGCGGGAAGTAATCGACGAACACCGGACCCGAACCCGAACTTTTTTGAAAATGTCCGGGTCCGTGTCACGGACACCCCAAAATTCGGTACGGACCCGAACGATTCTCGAACTGTTAGCTCAACACTAGTGACCATGGTTCGAATCTTCAGTTGAGGAGACAGCCAGCATTCGATTTCTTGGTTAATGACACTGAGCAGTTCCTCCCTGGTGTGACTCAGGCTGGCCAGGTACAGAACAATTCTTTGAAATGGGCAGAGTCAGCCAGATCAAAAGGGAAGGACTGTAGTACCAGCAACTTGGCTAGGAGCAGGTTCAGCTTGTGCACTGTTAGATGAGTGCACGCATATTGTTATCTCTTTGCAATCGCCTCGTTATCGATTGCTGGCAAAACGCATGATAAGGAGTAGGTGGAGGAGAAGCAGTAGCATCAGGACCAGCAGACGATTGGAAGGAAACACAGCTCCCTTCTGCTGAGGCGGAGGAGCCTTGACTGCTGGAGAAGGGGTGGGGGCTGCTGGGAGATGCCTTCAAGGTTGCAGCACTACATTAGCGCCATGGTTTTCCCAGGCCACTTTATGGTGATGATGCAGGGCCATGGTGCCAACATTGGCACCCTGGCCTCCATTCACCTTCTGCCCACAGATCCTACATACGGCCATGCTGACATCCTCAAGCGACTTGATGAAACATTCCCACACCAGTGAGTATGGCATTTTACCTCCACCACTGTGTGAAGACAGCTTGCCGCTGCCTGTTTGAAGCCATGTACCACTAGTTGTTTCCAGACAGGTAGTCCTGAGTAACAGACTGTCTATCCCAGGCACATTTGGCTCAAGATCTCCCACTGATGCCACCCTACTGGCTCACAGCTATGCCATCACCCTGTTTGCTGTCTCACGGGCCTGCTGCCACCCTCTCCCCCTGAGGATGATGACGATGAAGCCCCCCTTCACCTGGCTCCCACTTGCGATCGGCTTAATAATCATCCACTACTGTCTGCTCGTCACTTATATCACCCTTTCCAGCCTCATGGCCACTTCCCTAACCGCTCTCAACACCTGCTCCCATACAACTTTCATCATCGCTACTCGTATGCCTACAGGAGGACGCAGCAGACCTTCTTCCATATCTGTTCTAGGCAGTAGTGATGAGCGGCATAGGCAATATTTGTTTTTGCGATATTTCATGAGTTTTTTGCAAAATATTCACAGCACTGTGTCTAACAGAGACAGTAATCCCTATCACGGCACAATAATTCCTATCACACTACCTAACACCCTGCACTGGAACCTATCAGCTACACTATATCACTATCTAACCTACACTGACTCTCTACTACTAACTATCTGTAATAGATATATGAGCTAAGGGTACTTTCACACTTGCAGCAGAGGATTCCGGCAGGCAGTTCCTATATAGTAACTTTGTTGCAAAGCTCTGACAAAGATATTGAAGTATTCTCCTTGGCCCACAAGCAAGAAGCAGTGAGGGTACTAATTAAAAAAAATAAAAAATAGAATATTCGCAATTACGAATATATAGCACTATATTCTAGATTTTCGCGAATTATTGAAGTGCCGATATTCACAATAAAAATTCGCCATTTATTCTCGATCAACACTAATAGGCAGTAGCTGCTGACTGTTATCAGTAGAGAGGTCTCAAACTATTCGCTGGGGAACAGTGCCCGGCGAACATCACTTGTTCGCATTCGCCGCATCGGGTGAACATATGCGATGTTCGGTCCGCCCCATACATCATCATTGAGCAAACTTTGACCCGGTACCTCACAGTCAGCAGACACATTCCAGCCAATCAGCATCCTCCCTCCCAGACCCTCCCACCACCTATCAAAAAGCAAGGACGGCATCCATCTTAGATTCATTCTGAAGCTGTGTTAGTTAGAGCAGGGAGCCTTTTTAGGGCTGGTTTAGGACTGTTTTTTTTATATATAGATATATATATTTATATATATATATATATATATATATATATATATATATATATATATATTGCAGTTGCCTGCCGTGTGTGAGAGGCCGCAGGCCCACAGACTGTACTGTGTGCACACCACTCATATTGGGTGGCACAGTACCTTGCAGATAAAAAAGTCTACAAGGCCAACAATGGGCCCCCACTGCAGAATCATTGTTTTCTGGGTCACTTAACTGTCACTGAACTACTGTACCTCAGCACGACCATAGGCTTTGAAAAACTGCAATCTCCCAAACGTGCGCATGAGCACAGTCATCACTACACCAAGATTGACGCAAAGAGGAATAAAATTTATGTCATGAGTGTGTCAACTATTGACATCTCTTTGCGGTTGTCTAAAATCTACTTGATACACGTCCCCTGATAAGGGACTTAACAGGGATTAAACTGATAGGAATAGTACTACTTAACACACCACTCATATAGGGTGTCACAGCACATTGCACGGCGCATGCGAAGTGCCCCAAATTGCAAGGAAGAGGACCTACCAACCATCTTTTTCCATCTCCCGGTTCCTAAAATCTATTCAATACAAGTCCACTGATAGGGGACAAAACAGAGGTTAAACTGATAGGAATAGTACTACTTAACACACCACTCATATAGGGTGTCACAGTACATTGCACGGCGCACGCGTAGTGCCCCAAATTGGAAGGAAGAGGACCGACCAACCATCTTTTTCCATCTCCTGGTTAATAAAATCTATTCGATACACATCCCCTGATCCCCTGGTAAGAACAGATTTTTTTTAATTTAAAAAAAAAAGAGGACAGCCTTTGCAGAGCTGGGTATTTTTTGGCCGCGTTACTGAACGCTCATGCACAATGGCTGTAGGCTCATGCGTCCTTTTGCGGAGGTGACAAACCTGGTCAGTCAAACCCAAGGCAACATCATCGACCTAATCCCATATGCGTTTTTTCTGGAGCGTGCCCTGCAAAGAGTGCTGGATCAGGCCGTAGATGAGCATGAAGAGGAAGAGTTGTGGTCACCATCATCACCAGAAGCAGCCTTGTCGTCGTTGATTGCTGGACCTGCGGCAACGCTGGAAGAGGAGTATGAGGAAGAGGAGTCAGAGGAGGAAGGTGGCTTTAAGGAGGTGGAAGACCAACCACAGCAGGCGTCCCAGGGGGCTTGTTGTCACCTTTCGGGGGCCCTTGGTGTTATACGTGGCTGGGTGGAGGAAGAGACCTTAAATGACGTCAGTGAGGACAAGGAACGGGACATGGCTAGCTTGGTATCCAACCTTGTGCAAATGGGGAGTTTGCAGTTGTGCAAATGGACTGTTTGAGGTTGTTTGCTGGGCGTTTGGTCTGTCACTGTTAAGGGGGCGTAACCCTTACACTAACTGATCGATACAACATTATACCTGATCGTATACACACACTGGATGTTTTAAAGCATGTTATTCCAAACAATTTAGGAATGTTAGGTGATTTATGCCGTTTATGGATTAAAACCCGACTCTGCATCAACTACATAATTTTCCATGGGAGTTTTGCCGTGGATCTCCCTCCGGTATGCCACAGTTTAGGTGTTAGTCCTCTTGAAACAACTTTTCCATAACTATTGTGGCCAGAAAGAGTCCCTGTGGGTTTTGAAATTCGCCTGCCTATTGAAGTCTATGGCGGTTGGCCCGGTTCGCCCGTTCGCGAACATTTGCGGAAGGGGTTGGCTATCTGCTGCTTGGTTGGCTGCATGGCATTATGTGAGATCCTTAATTCCCAGGCTTCTTACTTTCATTTTGTAACATGTGCAGCAGCCATTTAAAAAAAAAATCTGATTTGTTACCATGAAGCGCAAGGAATTTGGATTCGTGAGAAATGAAATTTTTCTGAAATTCAGATCGAATTCCACTTTGTTAACTTCGATTCGCTCAATACTAATAATTAATTTAGGCCTAAATCTGATTTCTTTTATTTCTGTCTCCACGTGTTTCCAGTCCATTTTTTTTCCGGGGGAGAATGGGTGTGCTGATTATATTTAGGCTTCAGCGAATGGAGCTTCGGATCATAGATCCAAAGTCGATTTGTTCAAACACTTTGGGGGTCACTTCTTATTACATTAGGCGTATTTCTGGCTTCAGTTATGAAGTGACTTTGAGGGGCTTGCATAATAGAAAACACCCATAAGTCATTTTAGAAACAAAACCCCTTAAATTATTCAAAACAGTTTTAACAAACTTTATTAAGCTTTTAAGTGTTACACAGGAAATAAAGGAAAAAAGAAGTGAAATTTGACTTTTTTTTTTGCTGATTTTTCATTTTAATTCATTTCTCCAGTAACACTTCAAGGGTTAACAGCTGCATAAACCTCATTTTTTAATACTCAGATTCTCCAGTTTACAGAAAAGGTTTGGATTTGAACCTAAGGACCTCAGTGCCGCAAGTCAACAATGCCAACCACTGAGCCACTGTGCTGCAAATAGGTCTACAGAGGACAGAATAGTATAGATTCTGCTGCAAGGGAACCACCAGGCTGTTATCTCGTGACAGAGTTTCTGTTTAATGACTGTTGATGGGTCAATAGACACTGGTGTGTGGCACCAAGGGCCATGCAGTATTGTTGCAAGCATATGAGCTGATAACAGGACAGGCAGCATACCTTCAAGGTCTAAGCAGACAGCATGGGGTAAAAAAGAAAATCAAGCAGAGGTCAGATCAGGCAGCAGAGGGTGAAATCTGGTAAACAAGCAGAGGTCAAGCATGGGAAATCAGAATGGCTTATAGTGCATGAACTTGCAAGGTAGAGAACCTATTGCTCAGGCATTCTCCCTCAGGGGTAGGTGCCTCAAATACCCTAGGAAGACAGATTAGGGTGTGCATATGCTGGCCCTTTAAAAGGAAAAGGAAGTGTGCGGAACCCTACAGACAGACTGAGCTAATGCAGGCCAGATCAGTAGGTCCTAATTAGTGTGGAGTGGATGGAGCATTGCTACTTTAGAGTCTGTGATTTTCAGGAAGGAAGCAGGAGTCATTTTAGCATATGTGCCCCCTTGGAGCAGGGAAAATCGATGGACACAGACCACTGGCATCATAGTCTTTATGAGATAGAGAAGTTGGAATGGGACATTGAAGTCTAGAGGGGCCTTTGAAGGGATAGAGAGGTCGGATTAAGAAAGAGAGTTCTTTGGAGGACAGTAAGAACTGGATGGAACACAGATGTCTCGAGGAAAAAGGAGTCTGAAAGAAACATAGGCATTAGGCATCACCATGTGTTTGGCCAGCTTTCATCTGCCATCTACTATATCCAGCCTATTAGATATTTCTAGAAGTTTAACTTTTTTGAAGTCTAACATAGTTGTTAAATTTTAACTTTTTACTAAAGAAACTTTTTGTGATCTCTTGACAACTATTTATCAGAGGTTTCCTACTCAGTGAGATGAAGCCCAGGAGACACATGAGGTAATGCCAAAAACTTTCCATAGAGTTGTTTCTACAGTCCATTCCCTTTACTGTCTGTGTATATATATAAACATGTATCTGATCACTTCACACAAGATCTCTTCCTTTGGAAGAATCTGCATTTTATTATTTTATTGGTGTTTTATTGATGGATTAATAAAAGTAGAATCGGGAAACAGCAGAAAAATATGGTGGCAGGAACATGGAGACATCTAATGTAAGTACAGAATCATTGTACAGTATGATTATTATTATTATTATTATTATTATTATTATTATTATTATTAGTAGTAGTAGTAGTAGTAGTAGTAGTAGTAGTAGTAGTAGTAGTAGGAGTAGTAGTAGCAGTAAGAATAGTAGTTTATGTCTATGATTTTTTATCTTTACTATTAGTATATATAGTTATGTAAAATCCACTCATGTAGTATAATAATCATACACTTAGATATATGTAGAAAGTGAAGAGAAGTAAAGCCCAACTTGTGGCCCAGGCTCCAGTGCAGGATAAACCCTGTACAATAGCTCCTGCTCCTCTAATAGGACAGCTGCACACCTCACCATAGTCTTTTATACATTGCTTCTGCTGGACTGTTAGGGGACAGCCTGCTTCCCCATTCACTCGGTTTCTTCATCAAGTCTATTATAAAATCTGAACCACATTCTATATTGTGTACAAAGTCCCCTCAATATCTAAATTGTATTCTGTGTGTGTTCCTGGCTGCAGATCTCCACCGATCAGCAGCTTCTTCTGGTTAGAATGTAGAGAAGAGATTATAAACTGCAGGGGTTCTAAGAATTACTGCTGGATGAAAGTGCAGACTCCTAATAACATGTGCAGGATGTGAATGATGAGGTGTCCTCGGGTTCTACTGACTCTTTCTTCACATTAGCAGAAGAAGCCCCCACAAACACAAGAATTTCTAGCCAGGAAAGTGGAAAAAATGCACTGGTGTTGCGTAATAGACCATGCAAATAATTAAAAAAAAAGTCTAAAATAAGTAAAAACTACACATACTGTATAATATAGATAAGGATGTCAAATATAATTCATTTGCTGTTATAGACACTATAATAATAAGGGTGGATGAAAATAAAAATGTATTTAGATTGTATAGGACAGCACACAGATATAGCAGCAATTTCAAGAGATGAGCGAAGTTTTGAAAAATTACACAAGAAATTTGATTAGTTACGAAATAATTTGTCACAAGTTGCTATAAATAAGGTATATCCAGGCCACTCTGCCTTAGGGTACAGCCAAACAGAGCGGCCGTGCTGGGGGAGAGTTGCAGCCAATTAACCTGCAGCTGCCTTTTATTTAATAATGAAGAGTACACTGTATAATGCGTATATAGAATGACAGCAGCCTTGAATATTGATGCTTAGGTGTACTTTTATTGTTGTTAGATTCACATGCGGCAATATTTATAACATTTCGGCATACAATTGCCTTCATCAGACACTATGCCGCAGGGAGTGTCTGATGAAGGCAATTGTATGCCGAAACGTTATAAATAATGCCGCATGTGAATCTAACAACAATAAAAGTACACCTAAGCATCAATATTCAAGGCTGCTGTCATTCTATAACGTATTTTACGGGGTGGAACCCTATGGACAGCCTCCATACAGTGTGTGCCGAAGACAGATTGTACATCTAGTACACTGTATAGTCAGTCTTCTTTGTTAATGGCGATGCACCACCTTTAATGCACCTTTAAACAGGGGCTGTTGCTGGTGTGGGGCTTGGCTGGTTAGGTGGGAGCACAATATGCTGGCATATCCACTTCTCCAACGTCAGTGCTCTCCTGCCCTACAGGCCATATGCTTTTCCTCCTTTTCCACCTGACCTAATGTCGATGAGAGTATGTCATCAGGTACTTCCAGCTCGTACTCTCTCTGCCTCTTGCTGACTTTTCTAGGACATAGAGACTTTGAAAGATGATTTGGAAGAAGTAAAGCCAGCAAAAGATGAGGATGGTCATCATTAAGACCTGGCCAGTATTGGTTGGCAGACTGGATGGTTATCTTATTGATATTGAATTACATACCTTAGTTTACAGCTGATGTAGGAATAAGTACATGTAGGAATAAATAAAACTGATGATAAATAGCTCTCCCTGCAGTCTCCCTGCAATTTCCTTGCACTCTCCCTGTAGTCTCCCTGCACTCTCCTTGCACTCTCCCTCTGCTCTCCCTGCACTTTCCCTCTCCAATATTCTTCTATTAATAATTTTCAGCAACATTGTCTCTAGTGCATGACCGCTTGCCATGAGCGATCTCTCTACAGAATGGCTGGCTATTATGGGTGATATTGCGTTCTCGGGCTTGTCTCCTCTACACTTAGTTTCACATTGTAAAACATGCAGCCGCCATTTTAGGAAAACCTGATTTGTTACCAAAAAGCATGAGAGAATTTGCATTCATTACGATTCAAAGTTTTCCTAAACTTCTGACCAAATTCCGCTTTGAATGTTTTGCTTCACTCAACACTAGCCATTACACAAACTCCTCTATTTACTTAGTGTGGCCTCCATTCCCTTTGTATTACAATTTCTGCTCTACATAAATAGTGTACAGCACCATGTATAATAGTGTAATAGTATATAGCTTCATGTATAATAGTATACCGCACCATGTGTAACAGTATAATAAGCCTTATATGCAGTTGCCCTTAGCAGCTGTGTATTTTATGCATGTTGAACACTTTCCCTTTAATTGTGGTTTTCCACAGGGTTGTCATCTGTGTTGTCATACTGTGTGTTTGTCTTTCTTCCCCTTCTGGTGAGTTGTTTATGGTGTGGTTTTGAGTTGGAGGTTTGTTATATGTCTGTGTGTTTGTTTCATGTAGGTGTGTACTGGCCTGCTTGGATGTTTGATGTTTTCCCCTTTTGTTGGTTCCCCGGAGTTGGAGGAATACTCTACAAGACAGTGTGGTGTCCTGCCTGGAGCTTCAGTGCATCTGGTGTTCGTATGGACGTCCGGGCAGATGTTGACGCTGTCTTTCCATTTCTCCCGTGGCAGGTTAGTGTTGGTTGTTTACAGTGTTCTGTTGTTACACTGTGTACTTACCTGCCGTGCAGTCTTTCTCCCTGTCAGCTACTGGGCCTCTGGAGACGCCTGTCATCCGTTGTGTTTGATGAACAGGAGGTCTCTGCCCTGTAACTTGTTCAGAGCTAAGCAGAGATTCCTAGACTTCTAGGTTTGTGGGTATGAGCCCCCTTACCATTGAAGGCGGCTCATACAACCAGGAGACTAAGGAGAGTTAAGGGAAGCTTTAGGAGGTGACCAGCTCCCTTTTCCCTGCCTATGGCCTAGTAATTGGTGACATTGTACGGTGACAAATAGTATGCAACACTATGTGTAATAGTTTAATAGTATATAGCACTATGCAGTCTGATACAACCAGTTTTGGGGTGTGTTTATTTAATATATAAAAGTACTTCCATTCTTTTGGGTTGAATTTGCAGCCTGATAGTATTGCTTTTTTCCTCTTGCAGTTTCTATTAATTTACAGTATATCGAACAGACATATGACAGGCTCTTCTAAAAGAACGGGCAGTGGCCAAAATGTTTTTGGAGCAGGCAGAAGTAGCAGCAGAACAAGGGGGTGGCAGCAGCAGTTTCAGCGACAGGCCTGATTTGCCAATGTCATCTAGCAGTTGTGTCTTGACCAGCAACCCAGTAATCCTTGAATGGTTGACGCCTGTCATCTGTCTAAAAGTGACGCCTGTCATCTGTGTGTTCTAATAACTTCACTAGCACAGCAGACTTCCTATGCATGTTTCTGCAATGCACATTGTTCTACATTGCTATAAAGTCTCCCTAGCTGTTTTGTAACATGAATCATCACAAATAATTTAGGCATTTGGCCTTATAAACTGGGTAAATTTTCTCAAATATAAAAGCAGCCAAATTAGAGACAGAGCGATCCAATGCCAAAGAGAGTAAAACTAACCCTAAAATGTTCTTCAATTATATAAATGGTAAAAACTATAAATCTAAAGGTGTCGGCCCTTTATAGAGTGATGAGGGGGGAGTTGCAGGCAGCAATAAGGAGAAAGCAAAGCTATTAAATATTTTTTCTACTGTATTCACTGAGGAAAATAAGCTGTCAGATGAAATGCAGAATGTAAAAGTAAATTCTCCATTAAAAGTGCCCTGTCTGACCCTGGAAGAAGTACAGAGATGTCATAAACAAGATTAACGGGTTTATCCTATGCCTAATGTAAAAAAATAAAATCAGACATCATATAGTACACAACAATCTCTTTCTAGCAAGGGTAGAACCAGCCATGTACCTCACATGGGTCCAGAGATCTCCCCATTAATTGCTCTGCTTGATTCATTAAGCTGAAAGCTCAATGGGAGTGTCTTTTCTGCTGCAGCTAAGGGGTGTGTCTCAGCTCTCCCTATCACAGCTGAGTAGGCAGTTGAAGGATCAAATTGAGCATGTGAAGCCTCCTCAGTGAGCAGCTCAAAGAAAGAAGAAAAACAAACAAACAGCAGATGGTGCTACACAGATACATTTTTGTTAATAACTCAGTGGCTATGCTAAATGTTTAATTATATGCAAATACAACTAGTATTCAGATTCAGGTTTAAGAACTGTAGAAAATGTTTTGTTGGACAATCCCTTTAAAATAGACAAATCGCCGGAACCACATGGCATGCATCCCCGTATCCTAAGAAAACTAAAGGGGTTCTGCAGTTCTTTTACACTGATAATAAATACTTTGGATATATCATCAGTAGAGATGAGCGATTTTTTCAAAAATTCGATTCGCCTGTTCGCCGAATTTTCGGGAAAAATTTGGTTCGACCCAAATACATTTGCAGTGAATTACGTTAAAAATCGTCTATTTCCTGGTTGCTTAGAGCTTTTATAGTGGTGTAGAACACTGTGCCTTGCAGTAACACGCATAGGGAGTCTGATTTGCTAATGATATAATACTGTGAGTCTGTATAACATGCAGATGACCGGAACACTTCACTTATTTGGGCAGTCACAGGGACAAAACTGACCAAATAACTCAAGTATGAATGCAGCCTTACAGGTCAATGTTAGCATCAAGAAGAAGCACATTCCTTTTACACCCTCATCAGCTGATTCCACATAGATGTCTACAGAACCTGTTCTATTAAACGCTTATACAAGTAGAGCCCCCCTACAGAGTGGAGAGGGTGTCAGCACTAAGTTTGTGTTGACGTCACTTATTATTTTGCCCTTCCTCTGATCCATCAGAACAATAACCCCCCAAGAAAAGGAATCTGTCTGTGGAGAACCTGCCTTCACTCGGTCAGCATTTTGTCAGTAATCCATCAGTATTACTAATACCAAAAAGACAGGAGTGGATCCAAAACAGAGATGACACGTGAATGGAACATTTGCATGTCTTTTGTGTTTTATACCCACTTTTGGCTACCAAATCACAAGCCAATTTATTAATTTTTTTCTTTTTTAAACTGGGGGGAACAAAACCCTTTATTTAGCAAACAGGACATTAACACACATAAAATACAATGAAGAAGGGGCAAAACCACAAAATTTAAAAGATAAACTGAAAAAAAAAACTTGATCAACAAGAATGGATTGACGACCAGTGTCAGGGTGACCACGATGGTAACGTATATTGATCATGAAATGTATGGGGTTATGGCTGATAACTGGAGGACAGTCAGCAAACACGCCTACTTCAGATCTTCCTACAGTGCAGGCTACACAATCAATGCAGGAAGGTAACTGGTTGGTACAGACAACACCCAAAAATCTTCATAAATAAGCCTTAGTATGTGCAGGTCTCACAGCCACTGTAACAGAATGGTAAGAAGCAGTATAACATGTAGTAAGCACTGCAGGGATCATGTCTAGGACATGTTAGACATCCGGGGGGTCACGAGCATTGTGGGCAAGTGATGAGAGGGGTTGCACATAGCTTGCATACAGTACATGCCTCCAACATAATTCTTGGATCTCTACATGAAAATAATGTATTTGGTGTAAATCGCGTGAGGGGCATAGTTGGAGACATTGACCTCACAAGAGATACAGAGCAGTGGAATTGCTTTGAAATTAAAAATTTCACCACTGGGAAATTCAGCCCATACAGCAAAAGGTGGTGAAGCTTTGTGAAACGTGCTCCATTGGTATGATCGATTATAGTCTATTATGGTTTTGGGTTGCATTGGGAATATGTATGTACTATGCCCTTTATCCATAATTTGATGGAATGAATTGATGTACTATTTGCCCACTTGTCTGTTATATCACTGATAGCCTGTATTCTCCTACTGGGACGCAGGAGAGATGGCTCCATTGGTATGATTGATTATACTCATGTTATGCTAGCTTATGATGGCTTTGGGCTGCATTAGTTATATGCATGTAATTTGATGGAATCATTACTATATTGATGTACCATCAGCCCATTTGTCTGCCATATCATTGATAGTCTGTATTCTCCTGCGTGGGTCGGTGTTGCTATTACTGTATGTATTATGTACCACCAACCTTTTTAATCATGTTTTATCTTTTGCAATAATAAAGGTATGAATTTCTAATGGACCCGTTTGCTTTGATTGGTGTTCATATTACAAATGTCACCACTACGTAATTCGGCACATACCGCAATAGGAGGTGTACAGTCACCCATGAACTTGACAAAACAAAGCCAGTTTCATATTACAAATTTAACCGCTACGTAATTTGGCCCATACTGCAAAAGAAGGTGTACAATCACCCATAAATTTTACTAAGAAAAGCCAGTTTCATTTTACAAATTTCACCACTACGTAATTCGGTCCATACAGCAAAAGGAGGTGTACAGGCAGGCACCCATTACATTTTCCCAAAAAAGCCAGCTTCACAGAAAAAATTTCACCGCAAAAAGGCCTTTACCACATATAACTGCACCGCTCAACGGCAAATAGGCCTTTATTTTATTAAACTTTTACACTATACAAGGCTTATCAACAGATTAAATGCAACAATGAACGGCAAATATAATTTATTTTCTTCCACTAATACACGGCAAACATGGCTTCAGAATATATCACTGGACCACAGAATGTCAATTAGGCCCAAATTTTTTCAAAATTTTAAACAAAAGGCTTTTCAACAGATAAATGCAATGCTGGACGGCGAATATATTTTTATGTCGCCACTAATACACGGCAAACTGGGCTTCCCAATATATCACTGCACCGGAGAACGTCAATTAGGCCCAAATTTTTTTCTACTTTTACACAACAGGCTTTTCAACAGATATATGCAACGCAGGACGGCAAATATATTTTTATTTCCCCACTAATACATGGCATACAGGGCTTCTGAATATATCACTACACCGCTGAGCAGCAAAGATCTTTTTTCTTTTTCCACTAATACACGGAAAAAGGAGCTTTAGAACAGATGAGGTGGGCTCACATCTGCGTTCTAGATTCCGTTATGGCTTTCCGTTATAACATGGTTATCACGTAAAATAACGGAATCCATAAGACTGAAGTAAAAACAGAAGCCTTTATAAGGCATTCCGTTTTGATCCGTCGTAATAGAAGTCTATGGGAATCATAAGAGATCCGTCTGGTTTCCGTTATGCAAGACGGAAAACAAAGTCCTGTCGACAGGACTTTTTTTCATTATGCATAACGGAAACGGGACTGATCCGCTATAATCCCCATAGACTTCTATTATGACGGAAAGCAAAACGGAATGTCTTATAAAGGCTTCTGTTTTGACTTCAGTCTTATGGATTCCGTTATTTTCCGTTATAACCATGTTATAGTGGAAAGCTATAACGGAATCCAGAACGCAGCTGTGAACCCACCCTTACTGCACCCCTGAGCGGCAAAGATATTTTTCAATTTTCAAATAATACACGCAAAAAAAGTGCTTTAGAACATATAACTGCACCGCTGAGCGGCAAATATTTTTTACTTTTGCCACTAATGTGTGATGTGTGAGGAGGACTATGACATAGTGGGAATAACTGAGACATGGCTGGAGGATAGCTATGACTGTGCAGTTAATATAAAAGGTTACAATCTGTTTAGAAAGGATCGTCAAAACCGGAGAGGTGGAGGGGTCTGCCTCTATGTGAAGTCCTGTCTAAATCCCGTAATTGGAGAATAGATCTCTGAGGGACATGAACATGTGGAGTCACTGTGGGTAGAGATACATGGAGCAAAAACAATAATAATAATAATAATAATAATACTAATAGGAGTGCATTATAAACCACCTAATATACCAGAGTACACAGAAAATCTATTACTAAACAAGATAGACGAGGCGGCAAATCATAATGGGGTGGTTATTATGGGGGACTTCAACTACCCAGATATAGACTGGGAAACTGAAAGCTGTACATCCCATAAAGGAAACAGGTTCTTGGCAATAGCCAAAGACAATTCCCTTTCCCAACTGGTTCAGGACCCCACTAGAGGGACGGCCATACTGGACTTAGTATTAACCAATAGACCTGATAGAACAACAGATGTGCAGGTTGGGGACACCTGGGAAATAGTGACCATAAAGTTATAACCTTCGAATTATCCTTCAAACGAGAGATTCTAAAGGAAGGAACAAAAATACCAAACTTCCAAAAAGCAAAATTTAGCAAACTAAGCGAGGCCATAGGCCTAACTAACTGGGACAAAGTCCTCAAAAATAAAAATACATCCATAAAATGGGAGATTTTTAAAAGCATTGTAACATCTAATTGTGAGAGGTAAATACCTTATAGGAATAAAAGGCTAAGGAACAATAAGAAACCAATGTGGATAAATGGAACCGTAAAGAAAGCAATAAATGACAAAAAGAAAGCATATAAATCACTAAAACAGGACGGTAGCGAGGAAGCACTGATAAACTATTAGAAAAAAAATAGAATATGTAAAAAACTAATAAAATTTGCCAAACTAGAGACCGAGAGAATAATTGCCAAAGAGAGAAAAACTAACCCTAAAATTTTCTTCAATTATATAAATAGTAAAAAATATAAAACTGAAGGAGTCGGCCCTCTACATAGAAATGAGGGGGGTGTTGCAGAGAGCGACGAGGATAAAGCAAAACTATAAAATATTTTTTTCTCTACTATATTCACCGAGGAAAATAAATAAGTAATGTAAAGTACCAGTCACGTCCGGGATACGATACCACGCTGCTGCAGGTTCCAATTGTGTTGTGGGAAAAACACTTTTAACAGTCCAATTTTAATACTCAGGAACCGCGCTGCATCAAGTGGAAACAAGTTCAAGCCTTGCAGGTTCCAACGTTTGTGGGTCGGTTGAATAGCCGGAACCAGGATAAAACCTTGCCGGTTATGCTGCAATAAAAAGCAAAATAGTGCACCACCTTTTGTAAAATAAGCTGTTGCGCCTTTAATCACACTTACAGAATCGCAGTGTAAACAGTCATAAAACCGTCTCAGCGGTATTTGCCCGACCCGGGTTTCGCTGGCCTGAGCTTCATCAGGTGTTCCTGCCCTGATGAAGCTCAGGCCAGCAGACTCGAGTCGGCAACCGCTGAGACGTTTATGACTGTTTACACTGCGATTCTGTAAGTGTGATTAAAGGCGCAACAGCTATTTTACAAAAGGTGATGCACTATTTGCTTTATTGCAGCATAACCGGCAAGGTTTTATCCTGGTTCCGGCTATTCAACCGACCCACAAACGTTGGAACCTGCAAGGCTTGAACTTGTTTCCACTTGATGCAGCGCGGTTCCTGAGTATTAAAATTGGACCGAGGAAAATAAACTGTCAGATGAAATGCAGAATGTAAAAGTAAATTCCCCATTAAAAGTGCCCTGTCTGACCCAGGAAGAAGTACAACAGCGACTTAAAAAGATTAAAATAGACAAATCGCCAGGACCGGATGGCATACACCTCCGTATCCTAAGGGAATTAAGTGATGTCATAGCCAGACCATTATTTCTGATATTTATGGACTCTATACTGACAGGGAATGGTCCACAGGATTGGCGCATAAATGTGGTGCCAATATTCAAAAAGGGTCCAACAACGGAGCCTGGAAATTATAGGCCGGTAAGTTTAACATCTATTGTTGGTAAACTGTTTGAAGGTTTTGTAAGAGATGCTATTTTGGAGTATCTCAATGAAAATAAGCAAATAATGCCATATCAGCATGGCTTCATGAGGGATCAGTCATGCCAAACGAATTTAATCAGCTTCTATGAGGAGGTAAGTTCTAGACTTGACAGCGGTGAATCAATGGATGTCATATATCTGGACTTCTCCAAAGCATTTGACACCGTACCTCATAAAAGGTTAGTATATAAAATGAGGATGCTCGGACTCGGAGAAAATGCCTATATGTGGGTAAGTAACTGGCTAAGTGACAGAAAACAGAGGGTGGTTATTAACGGTAGATATTTAGATTGGGTCACTGTAACTAGTGGGGTAACTAAGGGGTCAGTATTGGGCCCTATTCTCTTCAATATATTTATTAATGATCTTGTAGAAGGCTTGCTCAGTAAAATATCTATTTTTGCAGATGACACTAAACTGTGTAAAGTAATTAACACTGAAGAGGACAGTTTTCTGCTACAGAGGGATCTGGATAGATTGGAGGCTTGGGCAGAAAAATGGCAGATGAGGTTTAACGCTGACAAATGTAAAGTTATGCACATGGGAAGGAATAATGCAAGTCACCCGTACATATTAAATGGTAAAACACTCGGTAACACTGACATGGAAAAGGATCTAGGAATTTTAATAAACAGCAAATTAATCTGCAAAAACCAGTGTCAGGCAGCTACTGCCAAGGCCAATAAGATAATAGGTTGCATCAAAAAGGGGCATAGATGTTCGTGATGAGAACATACTGTAGTCCTACCACTTTACAAATCACTAGTCAGACCACACATGGAGTACAGTGTACAGTTCTGGGCTCCTGTGAACAAGGCAGACATAGCAGAGCTGGAGAGGGTTCAGAGGAGGGCAACTAAAGTAATAACTGGAATGAGGGATCTACAGTACCCTGAAAGGTTATCAAAATTAGGGTTATTCACTTTAGAAAAAAGACGACTGAGGGGAGATCTAATAACTATGTATAAATATATATGGGGTCAGTACAGAGATCTGTCCCATCATCTATTTATCCCCAGGACTGTGACTGTGACGAGGGGACATCCTCTGCGTCTGGAGGAAAGAAGGTTTGTACACAAACATAGAAAAGGATTCTTCACTGTAAGAGCAGTGAGACTATGGAACTCTCTGCCTGAGGAGGTGGTGATGGTGAGTACAATAAAGGAATTCAAGAGGGGACTGGATTTATTTCTGGAGTGTAATAATATTACAAGCTACAGCTACTAGAGAGGGGTCGTTGATCCAGGGAGTTATTCTGATTGCCAGATTGGAGTCGGGAAGGAATTTTTTTCCCCTTAAGTGAGGAAAATTGGCTTCTGCCTCACAGGGGTTTTTTGCCTTCCTCTGGATCAACTTGTAGGAAACAGGCCGAACTGGATGGACAAATGTCTTTTTTCGGACTTATATACTATGTTACTATGTTAATACATAACAAAAAGGGCTGTAATTTTCGCACTTCACCACACAGCGGCTAATAAGCCCTTGTTTCCCACAAATACAAGCCAAAAAATGCTTTAGAACATATAACTGCACAGCACAAGGGCAAATAAAACATATAAATATTTCCTTGTAATAAACCCTGTTAATGGCGGTATCACACAGCACTTGCACCCTAATAAGAAAAGTTTGCTTGAATTACAGAGCTGTATAATAGCAATTTGGATCCCCAGTCAGTGCAGCAAGGTGTAATAGGATTGTTCCTATTACCCAGGCTGTAACCTCCCTGACTGAACCATGTTCTACATGAATGCTGTGGAATAATTCCTCCCAATCCTTTCCCTACACCTTGAATAATCTTTCCCTGCACTTGTAAATAGTTTTTTTTCACCACAATCAAGTCTTTCCTATCGCTGTCCCTAGCGCTTGCAGACACCTCTCTCCATGCACTAATCAAGCTGGTGAATGGCATAATCTAAGATGGCTGCCGCTATTTTTAGGGCTGTGACATCATAGCGGCTGGCTGGCTGCTGATTGACTGCATGCATGCCATTATGGGTCATCCCACCTTCCCAGAGTTCCTTTCTCCATGTCCTCACATGTGCAGCAGCCATTTTAGGAAAAAATGTGATTAGTTACCACGAATCGCGAGGAAATTCGGCTTAGGTGCAAATCAAATTTTTCCTGACATTTGGATCGAATTCCACTTTATCAGCTTTGAATCGCTCATCTCTAATCATCAGCATCTGATCGCTGATCAGCTGTTTGAGAAGGCAGTGGCGCTGGCAGTAGTGCCACGACCTTCTCTCTGTTTACCGCAGGCCCAGTGATGTCACGACTAGTATCACTGGCCTGGGGATAGATCATCAGTGTAAAGTAACTGCAGAACCCCTTTAAGTAATGTCAGAGCCAGACTCTTATTTTTGATATTGAAGGAGCCCGGAAACTATATGCCGGTAAGTCTAACATCTGTCCTGGGTAAACTGTTTGAAGGTTTTCTGAGAGATGCTATCTTGGAGCACCTCAATGAAAATAAGCAAATAACCCAATATCAGCATGGCTTCATGAGAGATCAGTCATGTCAAACTAATTTAATCCGTTTCTATAAGGAGGTAAGTTCTAGACTTGACAGCGGCGAATTAAAGGATGTCATATATCTGGACTTCTCCAAAGCATTTGACACTGTACCTCATAAAAGGTTAGTGTATAAAATGAGGATGCTCGGACTGGGAGAAAATGTCTGTATGTGGGTAAGTAACTGGCTGAGTGATAGAAAATAGAGGGTAGTTATTAACGGTAGATACTCAGATTGGGTCACTGTCACTAGTGGGGTACCTCAGGGGTTAGTATTGGAGGGGTCACTGTCACTAGTGGGGTACCACAGGGGTCAGTACTGGGCCCTATTCTCTTCAATATATTTACTGTATATATATATACTACAGAGGACAGTATACTGTATATATATACTATAGAGGACAGTATAATATTACAGAGGACAGTATAATATATATATATATATATATATATATATATATATATATATATATACATACTACAGAGAACAGTACACTGTAAATATACACTACTGAGTACAGCATACTGTATATACACTACAGAGTACAGTATACTGCTACAGATGGATCTGGATATATTGGAGGCTTGGGCAGAGAAGTGGCAGATGAGGTTTAACACTGATAAATGCAAGGTTATGCACATGGGAAGGAATAATGCAAGTCATCCGTACATACTAGATGGTAAAACACTCGGTAACACTGACATGGAAAAGGATCTAGGAATATTAATAAACAGCAAATTAAGCTGCAAAAACCAGTGTCAGGCAGCTACTGCCAAGGCCAATAAGAAAATGGGTTGCAAAAAGGGGCATAGACGCCCATGATGAGAACAAAGTCCTACCACTTTACAAATCGCTAGTCAGACCACACATGGAGGACTGTGTACAGTTCTGGGCTCCTGTGAACAAGGCAGACATAGCAGAGCTGGAGAGGGTTTAGAGGAGGGCAACTAAAGTAATAACGGGAACTATAGGTCCCTGAAAGATTATCAAAATTAGGGTTATTCACCTTAGAATAAAGACGACTGAGGGGAGATCTAATAACAATGTATAAATATATCAGGGGTCAGTACAGAGATCTGTCCCATCATCTATTTATCCCCAGGACTGTGACAAGGGGACATCCTCTGCGTCTGGAGGAAAGAAGGTTTGTACACAAACATAGAAAAGGATTCTTTATGGTAAAAGCAGTGAGACTATAGAACTCTCTGCCTGAGGAGGTGGTCATGATGAGTTCTCTAAAAGAGTTCAGGAGGGTCCTGGATGTATTTCTGGAGTGTAATGATATTACAGGCTACAGCTACTAGAGAGGGGTCGTTGATCCAGGGAGTTATTTTGATTGCCTGATTGGAGTCGGTAGGGAATGTTTTCCCCCAAAAGTGAGGAAAATTGGCTTCTACCTCACAGGGGTTTTTCTCCTTCCTCTGTATCAACTTGGATAACAGGCCGAACTGGATGGACAGAGGGCTTTTTTCAGCCTTATAAACTACACTATGTTACTATGTAACTGTGCTACAGAGAGATCTAGGCCTCACCCGTACCATTCCTCCCTTTTCCCAATCAGCTATAATCTCAGAAAACCCTTTAATTAATGACTGGTTTTAAGGTTGAGAGATTTAGGCTGACAGCATATGGTCCATTGGCCCACACTCAGTCGACGTGGACGTCACATTGCTACTAATTTAGTCTCATAAAGTACAGCCTGGCTTAATTTACTGTATTTTGAAGTGTACTTTCTTATTGTACTTGCAGAGAAATCTGACTGTGGTCGCAGAATTTTTCCTCTTAGGATTTCAAGGCAACCAACTTTTCAGAAATGTTCTATTCCTTCTGTTCCTAGTTATTTACGTTGCCACAATATGTGGGAATCTGCTGATCATCACCCTGGTGTCTACCAGCAAGACCCTCCACACTCCAATGTACTTCTTCATCTCACAACTGTCCATCGGTGATATTGTATTATCCTCAAATATTGCCCCCAACATGCTCCACATTCTTCTGAGTAATGGGGGGAACATCAGTTTTATTGGTTGTATGACTCAGTTTTATTTTTTTGACTGTAATGGTACGTTTGAATGTCTTCTCCTCACAGTGATGTCTTATGACAGATATGTGGCCATCTGTAATCCCCTCAGATACATCTCTATAATGACTAAGAGGTTTTGTGTTAAATTGATCCTTACTTGTTGGTTGTTGGGTAATTTTGTTTCATTCATTGTCACCATAACACTATCAAGGCTGAACTTTTGTGGGCCAAATATCATTGACCATTTATTCTGTGACTTTGTCCCCTTGACAGAACTTGCCTGTTCTGATACCTTCATTCTTCACATGGAGACGTATGTGATGGGAATTCCAATTTTAATAATCCCAACCACAATCATTGTAGTGTCTTATACTTATATTGTTAACACAGTTTTAAGGATCCCGTCCAGTACTGGTAGACAGAAAGCCTTCTCCACCTGTAGCTCCCACCTCATTGTGGTCTCCATATTTTACTGGACTATGTTCAGTGTTTATATTCTTCCATCAAGAGGACAAACATCAGATATCAATAAAATCTTGTCTTTGCTGTATACTGTATTTACTCCATTCATTAACCCCATTATATACAGTCTGAGGAATAAAGATATTAAGAAAGCAGTACAAAGAACATTCCATAAACTTATGTAATAAGTAATTAAGTATGTCTAAAATATAGCCATATATTAGGTTTTTTATTTCTAAAATATGAACCTATATTCTACAATTTTTAGATGTAATGCCTCTCTAGGCCTAGTTTGGTACTTTTTCCATTAACATACAGTTGAAGTAATTGGTTTACAATCTACTTTAGCCACATTCATGAACTCAGTTTTTCCCAATTCTTGACATTCAATCCTAGTCCACATTACTTCTCTTAGGTTAGTTCGGATTTTTACTATATTTGAAGAATGAGAAATGTTAGAATAACACTAGAGACAATGATTCATTTAACATTTTGTTTCTTTAATCACATTCCCAGTGGCTCAGAAGTTTTCATACATCAAGTTAACTGTACTTTTAAGTAACTTGGAAAATTCCAGCAAACAATTCCATAGCTTTAGAAGCTTCTGTTAGGCTAAATTATCATTATGTGAGTTAAAATTGGAGGTGTATCTGTAGAAGTGTCTTAAGGCCTACCTTCAAGGTCTACTTACCACCTTGCAACAATGAAAGGATCATTGTGGTCGTGCTGCAATTGGGTAATATAACACATGCTCCCTGCATATCACACATAATAACTTTAGTCGTGCAACACTTTCTGAAAAAGTACAGTAGCTACTGTACAGATACTGACCATGGCCAGGAGACTGTCCTCACATTTCAGTCATTCTTATGTGGCTAGGAACACCCTTCTAGAGTTACAGCTACAGAATGGTCTGCCATTGAACCTCTTAATCCGCTACGTTCCAAAACTCTGGAATTCCATCTTGTGTCTGTACGAGCAGTGTAAAGCGGTGAATGATTTTGTCATACACCAGAACACCTCAGCAGGGAGCATGTGTTGTTTTGAGTTCAGGCAGTGGCAGATCATCAAAAGGCCATCACATTTGTCAGTCTGGACAACTACGGAATGAACAATGGCATCCCCCTGATATTTATCTTAGAACAGATGTTCTCAATGAAGCAACAATGAACAACGGAAGAAGAACAGCTTCAATATATTGCAGGAAGCCCTGTAGCTATTGGGGACCCACACTGAAAAAAGTACCATGGAGGAGGAAGTGAAGGATGAGAATGAAGAGCTACAACAGGAAGAGGAGAAACTGGAGGATGAGACTGATGATGATGACACTGGCCATGATGATTAATTAATTAATTATCTCAGTGGAGGATGGGACCTTAAAGAACTGGGTCCTCGGGCATACTGGCGAGCATGGCGATCTGTATGCTTGCTTGCTTGCTTAGATAAAGATAATGACAGGTGTATAACTTACATAAAGCAGTCTGATGATTACTGGATAGCCATGCTTTTAGACCCTCGCTATCAAAATACTTTATTACCAGAATACACCATCTACACATGTTGCTGCAACTTTCAGTGAGTAGGCTCCTTCTGCCAGCATGTCTGATCAGGAGGCCCTCTCCATCCCCCGGAGATTCACCCATTTCCTACCATCTCCGCTACCACAAACAGCAGAAACTACAGCAGCAACCAGTATATATATATATATATATATATATATATATCTGTATATTATATGAAGAAAGGTACGGCAGCACTCCAACATAACACATCAAACGGGGATTTATTCAACCCAGTGTCAGCAACGTTTTAACTGCTTATTGCAGTCGTTTTGAAAAAGTCTTCTTGAAAAAGACTGCAATAAGCAGTTGAAACGTTGCTGACACTGGGTTGAATAAATCCCCATTTGATGTGTTATGTTGGAGTGCTGCTGTGCCTTTCTTCAAATATCAAATTTGACCTTGGTTGCTGGTCTTTGCCAGATTTGCACCCGCTTTATACATTGTGCTGCTGTTTTCTTTCTTTCTTTCTTTCTTTCTTTCTTTCTTTCTTTCTTTCTTTCTTTCTTTTCTTTTCTTTTCTTTTCTTTTCCTTTCTTTCTTTCTTTCTTAAATTAATGAGGCATACATTTGTGAGGATTTTCACACACTTCCGACTGAGACCGACAAATATAACTGCCATTACAGATAGTGCCCCATTATGCTACTGCCATTGACCACCATCATGTTCCTTAGTGTATGGCTGCTGCTGCCACTGCCACTGCTGCTACTTCTTGCTGTTACTCCCCCTACTGACACTTACATTACCCCTACTGCCTCTAACATTACTGCCGCCACTGCTACTACTACTGTTAACCCAAAACAGCTCTGCAGACATTTACTCCCTGTTTTGTCTGTTCCATGCTGTGCTACTACTGCTGCCACTACTATTACTGCCACTATTACCCCTACATACCCTACCCTTTGCACATCCACATTGTGCTGCTGCTGCTCCCAAATAAAAGGGAGAATTTTTCCCGGTTCTTTCAGTACAATCCACTGTTTCTTCTTACAATTAAAGGCGTTGTCTCACTTCAGCAAATGGCATTTATCATTTACATATAGTTAATACAGGGCACCTACTATTATCCGTATTGTCTCCTTTGCTGGCCTGATTCATTTTTCTATTGCATTACACATTGCTTGTTTCCAGAACTGTTGCAGTACAAATACAAGGTGACTGGGACAGAAGCTGCTGTGTGGAAAGCCGGCACTTTTTCCTATAGTGTGCAAGCATGACCACCGCTGCTGGATTTTTGGGTTGGTGTAACCTCCTGAAAAGAGCATTCTGTAATTAAATCAAAAAATGAATAAAGCCAGCAAAGGAGGCAATATGGAAAATCACAATACATTAATAAGTGCCTTGTATTAACGTTTTCTACATGATATATGCCGATTGCTGAAGTGAGATACCCCTGTTAGGCCATAATCTTTGGGCGCTATTGCAGAACAAGCCATTGTTTCTTCTGACATTGACATGTGTATTTATAAACAGTGGCACAGATCTCCCCCTGTTAATGGATCATTTTTGAATGATTAGTCCCAAAGAGCCATTTTTTTTTAATTATTAGCCCTATGTGTTATTAACCCCTTCATGATATCTATTATATGTGCACTTTAAGGATGATGTCTGCTACAGATCAGGTTTCTGATGTTTTACACAGCAGACACCAGGGCTAAAAACGCCAATTGCGGATATTGAACCCATCAGATACAGCGATAAATTGTGACCACAACATTTGAGGCAGATTTCCCAAACAGCTTCCTGACGCTGATATTGGGGAAACAGTAATGTATGGTAGAAATTATCTTAAGATCGCATGTTCATATCCCCTAGGGGAGCTTGAAAACAAAATGAAAACAATAAAAAAATATTAAAATTCACTGTTTCCCCATAATAAACAAAAACAACAAAAAAAAACTAGATGTGCATTTTATGTGTGTGTGTCAGAGTGAGAGAGAAGAGAGGGCGTGTGTGTGCTGTGAGACTGGGTAGTAATGAGTCTGTGACTGTAACATCATCCAAGGCAGTTTTTGATTCTCTAAACTTTCCACTATTTGTTTCTATTAGAGATGAGCAAATTTCTCAAAAATTCGGCCGGTTCGCCGAATTTTCAGAAAGAATTTGCTTCAATACGAATTTATTCACTGCAGAGAGTCTATATAGGGGTGTAGAACACTGTGCCTTGCAGTAACACGCATAGGGAGTCTGCTGTGGTAGTGAAATAATACTGTGAGTCAGTATGACATGCAGATGACAAGCGTCACTTTTAGAATCACTTCACACTTCACTTATTTGGGCAGTCATGGGGCCAAAACTGACCAAATAACTCAAGTGTGAACTCAGCCTTACAGGTCCATGTTAGCGTCAAGAAGGCTATAGAGTAGCAAAATGACAGTCTGGAGGTGGCGGCAGCATGAGGAGGCCACAGAATGGCACAATGACAGTCTGGATAAAAGACTGAGGGCACAGATTGTTGAGAAAGATGCAGATGGAAAGTTATCTATAAAGCTTTACGACGGTAACCCACAGATTACTGCAGACCTCAAAGCAAGTTGGGTTTGTTGGTTCCAAAATGCAAATTAGATTGTGGGGCGGGTGATCAGTCTAAGACCTTCAAGCAGCAGCAGCATGATACCTATGAGTGGCAAGGTGACATAGTGTGGAGATGACGGCAACAGCAGCAGCATGATACCACAGAGTGGCAAGGTGACATAGTATGGAGATGGCAGCATCAGAAGGCCACCCAGCACATACCCAGCAGCCATGGCATGTGGAATGTAAGTGCAGAGGGCACCCCGGTCAGACCTACGAGAGGATGGACGATGGCGAAAATAGGCAGAAGCCAACTGCCTACATAGGATGTCTCTGTATTACTTCAGTTTGTCCTCCCTCTCAGTGGGTGTAAAAAAGACCCACATTTTGGACCGGTAGCAAGTGTCCAACAAGGTGGAGAGCCAGAAGTCATCCCTCTAACGAATGGTGACAATTCTGCTGTCACTACGCAAACAGCATGCAGCGGGCCATTTGTGCAAGTGACTGTGAGCGATTCCCTGCCTCCATCTCCACTGCATACTGCCATGGTGTGTCTGGGTCCTCTGCCTCGTCTTCTTCATAGTCCTCTTGCTCCTCTGGATGCTCCTGCTCCTCCTCTCCTGTCACCGCAGTAGAAAAAACACTAATTTCGCTACATATTGCCTGTGCTCCAATGTCCTCCTCCCCCTCCTCCCCTTCTTCCAGTTCAGCCCGCATGGGGCTCAAGTGGCTGTGAAATCTAGGCGCCTCGTCTCCAGTCCCCTGACAAGCCATATTCACCAGCATATGTTCCAGGACATGAAGCAGTGGAATGACGGTGTTCATCCTGTAGTCCTGGCGACTGACAAATACCATGGCCTTCTCAAAGGGCCTGAGCAAATGGCAGGTGTCGTGCATGAGCTGCCACTGGCTGACATCAAAGTTACACAGGGGAGTTATCCTGTCTGCTTGGATGATCAAGAACTCGTTTATGGCCTTTCTCTGTTTTTATAGTCGATCCAATATATGAAGGGTGGAATTCCAACGGGTGGAAACGTCGCATATCAGCCTATGTTGGGGGATGTGTTCTTCCGCTGCAGCTCAAGGAGGATGTGTTTTGCAGTGTACGAGTGGCTGATGTGCATGGAAAGTTTCCTGGCCATTTTTAGGATGTCTTGCAGATGGGTGGAAGACTTCAGGAACCGCTTGACAACCACCTTAAACACGTGTGCCATGCACGGCGCATGACTCAGCATTTCTTGATGCAGTGCCGACACCATGTTCTTCCTGTTGTCGGTCACCATGGTTCCGATTTTGAATTGTCACGGAGAAAGCCAGCAGTTGATTTCTTTCTTAAGGACACGGAGCAGTTTCTCCCCTGTGTGACTACGCTCGCCCAGGCAAACCAGGTGCAGAACCGCATGACACTCGTGCCCTGCATATGTGGTATGCTGGAAGGGCACCTTGACTTGTCCCTGCAGTGGAGGCTGAGTATATGGTGGAGGATGAGGAGGCAGAGGTGGACATTGTTGCAGGACCAATGGCGTGACAACGTGGAGGCGGAAGCGGCAACTTGGCCAGGAGCATGTTCAGATTCTGAGCCATTGGATGCGTGCTTGCATACTGCTGTTTCTTGGAAATCTCTTCAGTAATTTATTGCTGGAGCAATGGCTGACGAGGATTAGAAGGAGGAGGAGCAGGACCATCAGGACTAGCAGACGACGGGACAGACAGACAGTTCCCTACTGCTGAGTCGGTGAAGCCTTGACTGTCTGCAATGGGGTGCATGCCAATAAGTGAAGCAGCTGTTGCTGTGGCATCCTGGAAGACCACATCAGAGCCACGATTGCCCCAGGCCACTTTATGGTGTCGCTAATTATGTTGTCGCAGGGCAGTGGTGCCAAAATTGGCACTCTAGCCATGCTTCACCTTCTGCCCACAGATTCGACATATGGCCATGTTCACCTCCCCGGAGTCTTGACAAAAAACTGCCACACCGCCAAGTAGCTGATTTTCCCTCCAACACTCCGTACTGACTGACTGATGTGATAAACAATATAACAATATAGCAATAACAAATGACAAGACTTATTAAGCCCTCAAACTGATGTTAAAATTGAGAAATTGGTCAACATATCCAGCTGTGGAGGACAAGTCTAAGCCTCAGCACCACGCCAAGGTTTCTCAAGTAGCTTGGGTCAATGGTGTCCTCCTCAATGCTTTCTGGGTCAGGTGTTCTGACCGCTCGCAACACCACCTCCCACGCCACTCTCCTCATCACTACTTGCCCGCCTAGCAGGGGAAGTGGCGTATGTCTCCTCCAAATCTTGGCTGGACAGTTGCTTGCTGTTTACTGTCTTCGAGTAGCTCGTCCTTGCTGAATAGTAGAGCTGAGCCCACAGCAGACAGTACTTCTGTGGCTGAGGGAACAGCAAATAACAGAGGCAGTTTGAGGACAGGTGAGGGCACATGGCCTGCTCCTGGGCCATGCCAACTAAGGGTTGAGTCTGACGAATAGGGTTGAGCGAACCCGAACTGTATAGTTTGGGTTCATACCGAATTTTGGGGTGTTCGGGACATGGACCCGAACCCGAACCCGAACATTTCCGTAAAAGTTTGTGTTCGGGTTCGGTGTTCGTTGCTTTCTTGGCGCTTTTTGAAAGGCTGCACAGCAGCCAATCAACAAGCGTCATACTACTTGCCCCAAGAGACCATCACAGCCATGCCTCCTAATGGCATGGCTGTGATTGGCCAGAGCAGCATGTGACCCAGGCTCTATATAAGCTTGAGTCACATAGCGCTGTACGTCACTCTGCTGTTACAAGTGTAGGGAGAGGATTCTGCTGGACCTGTGATTTCAGGGAGAGAATAGGAGAGAATCTAACTCAGCGATCTACCTAGAAATAGTTGTGTGGGTGCAGGGCACTATCCTTTTACCCTGCCATGAGCTCATTGACCAAAAAATACTAACTTTTAGAATTCTGTTAGTTAGGTGGGTGGCGGCGGCGGCCATTTTATGCATGCTCAGTGCACCAGCACTGCATCTGAGCTTTTGGGACATTGCAAATCACAATTTTTGGGGCAAACTGCAACATCTGTATTAGTCAGTGTGCAATTTAAGCTAGAAATACACCCATCATTTTCTGGGGTTTGAAAAACACACTTTTTTTTTTTCAAAAAACAGTATTTTCCAGATCTGCAAGTGTTAAATTCAAGTTTAATATATACAGCATTCATATTTTGTTAGCAAAAAAAGACTTTTTGGGCAATCTACAACATCTGTATTAGTCAGTGTGCAATTTAAGCTAGAAATACACCCATCATTTTCTGGGGTTTGAAAAACACACGTTTTTGACAGAAAACACTATTTTCAGGCCTTGCAGCATCAGCACGTGTGAAATTACAGGCTTATATACTGTTGTCATATTCAGTTGTTAAACAAACAGTCGTTTGGGCACAAAACATTTAGTTGGCAGCCTTTGATGCAGATGTCATTGTGAGATACACCCTTAATACATTTGGGTTACATTCAGAGATTTTAAATACCGCCATTTGTTGCACCAATATTAAATTTAGGCCTACAGGTTCAGGCCCTGTGAGATCCCCCCTATACATACAGGGGTTTGAATTAGGCATTTGAAATACCGCCATTTAGTGCAAAGATATATTTACAAAAGAGACCAGTTTCTTCTGGCTATCTGCCTCCCCTACAATTCTGAATCTTTTACCCACCTGTTGGCACACATCTGATGCCAAGTGCTCCTTCTTTCACCCACCATCTTCAGCGGGTACTGGTATTACCACCCACCTCCAGAGTATGTCACTTTGCCACTCTGTGGCCTCCTAATGCAGCAGCCACCTTCAGACTCTGTCATTGTGCCACTCTGTGGCAACCTCCTGATGCTTCTGCTAGTGCCACATGGCTGATATGGTACTATTACATTGTATACTGTGATTGATGTAGCTGCTGCTAGTTTGATCTGTGGAGCGACAAAGGTCTATTATTATTGTTTGCACTATGCACTTTACTATGTAATACCTGAATGTTATACTTGCAAGCATGCAGCTTAAGAGCTTTGTAATGCCGACATAAATGACGCATGTATCCTGTCAGGACAATTTGTCCTAAATTTTCTATAACCACCAGAGTATTTTAATCATGATTTTATGATTTTGTTATAATAAAGATATATGAATTAATATAATTCCGGTTGTTGCTAATTTTTGGAGTGTGATTATGCCACTCTGTGGCCTACTCATGCTGCTGCCACCTCCAGACTCTGTCATTGTGCTACACTGTGGCCTCCCAATGCAGCCACCACCTTCAGACTGTGTCATTTTGCCACTCTGTGGCAACCTTCTGATGCTGCTGCTAGTGCCGCAACCTCCAAACTCTGTCATTGTGCCACTCTGTGTCCTCCTGTTGCTGCAGCCACCTTCAGACTCTGTAATCGTGCCACTCTGTGGCATACTCATGCTGCTGACACACCAAGACTCTGTCATTGTGCCACTCTGTGGCCTTCTCCTAATGCTGCTGCTGCCGCCACCTCCAGACTTTGCCATTGTGCCGCTCTGTGGCCTACTCATGCTGATGCCACCTCCAGACTCTGTCATTGTGCCACTCTATGGCCTACTCATGCTGCTGCCACCTCCACACTCTGTCATTGTGCTAAAATGTGGCCTCCTAATGCAGCCACCACCTTCAGACTGTGTCATTATGCCACTCTGTGGCAACCTCCTGATGCTGCTGCTAGTGCCGCAACCTCCAGACACTGTCATTGTGCCACTCTGTGTCCTCCTTTTGCTGCAGCCACCTTCAGACTGTGTCATCATGCTACTCCGTGGCCTACTCATGCTGCTGCCACCTCCAGACTCTGTTATTGTGTCGCTCTGTGGCCTCCTCCTGATGCTGCTGTTGCTGCCACCACCTTCATACTCTTTCATTGTGCTACACTGTGGCCTCCTAATGCAGCCACCACCTTCAGACTCTGCCATTGTGCCACTCTGTGGCCTCCTCCTGATGCTGTTGCTAGTGCCCCCACCTCCAGACTCTGTCACTCTGCCACTCTGTGGCCTCCTGATGCTGTAGCCACCTTCAGACTCTGTCATCGTGCCACTCTGTGGCCTACTCATACTGCTGCCACCTCCACACTCTGTCATTGTGCCACTCTGTGGCCTCCTCCTGATGCTGCTTCTGCTGCTGTCACCTTAAGACTATGTCATGCCACTCTGTTGCCTCCTGATGCAGCAGACACCCTCAGATTCTGTCATTGTGCCACTCTGTGGCCTACTCATGCTGCTGCCACCTGCAGACTTAGTTATTGTGCCATTCGGTTGCCTCCTCATACTGCCGCCACCTCCAGACCCTGTCATTGGGCCACTCTGTGGCCTCCTCATGCTATTTTCACCTCACCACTATGTCATAGGTCCACTATGTGGACTTCTCATGCTGTTCCCCTCTCCACTTCATGACTGGGCCATTATTTTGCCTTTCGGCCTGACTGACATCATCATTTATTTGACACTTCTTCTGATCTGTCAGAAGGAAGGAAAAGCGAGATGCACAACGGATCCTGTCTGTGTATGGCTTATGGTTTGGTAGCCAAAAGCAGGAGTGGGTAGAAAATACATGCAAATATTCCATTCAGATGTCATCTCTGTTTTAGATCCACTCCGTTATTTTTTTTTGCCTTTAGCAATACTGATGGATTATTGAGCAAATACTGACCAAAGGAAGGTGTATGCTCCACAGACAGGATCCATTTTTTTCTGGGTAATTGTTCTGACAGATCAGAGAATGGGGAAAATTAATCAATGACGTCAACACAAACTTACTGCTGACACCCAATAAGTGAAGTATGCAGTGATTCTAACTGATTAACAGTATTATTTCACTACCAAAGCAGATTTCCTATGCATGTTACTGCAAGGAACAGTGTTCTACACCACTATAAAGGCTCTTAGCAGCCAGGAAATAGCCGTTTTTTTAAATTAATTTGCCGTGAATATATTCGGTGAACCGCCAAATCAAATTTTTGAAAAATCGGTCTTCTCTAGATAACACAATTAAAATCCCCATTAACTATTGAGGGACATTCAAGCGATTGATCGATGAAGGTTAACAAACAAATAAGTACATACATACAGTAAATTCAACTTGTTACAAAGTTTAATAGAGTTCATAAACTTCTTCTCAGAGTGTAATCTCCCTCAGGGAACAGCATGAGTTCTGCATGACTTCACAAAGTGACTAAGTGTAAGATTTCAATCTATAAAAGGAGACAGAGGACTGGCATTGTGTCTTTACTTATGGCCAATAATCATCTTTAAGATTTCCTACAAACACAATAATCTACAACAGTTGAGAAACCAGGGAAGGAAACATTGAAAGTCTTCTAGCTCAGTACGTGGATGTCATCTTTCTCATGCTAAACTATGTTCACTGTCATGCTGCTTTATTATAGCAGGTATGTAAAATATATTTTTCAACCTAGATTTTTTCTTTCAACTTAGATTTAACATTTTTCAAATGATTGTTGTCTGCAAGCTGCACAACTTTTGAATATATATTTTATGAAGTTTGATATTAATTTTCAGTTTCCTTTGTAGTTTACAAGAATTTTTAAAAGTCTCCTCTTAAATATGCAACATCACAATTCTAGTAAAGTGACTGAAATTCTACTCTTGGGATTTCAAAATTTCCAAAATTTAAATATTATTTTCCTTCCTTCTTATATTGATTATCTATATTGTAACAGTATGTGGAAACCTTCTCATCATGCTAGTGGTGTCCTACAGCAGATCACTGCACTCTCCCATGTACTTCTTCCTCACACAGCTCTCCTTGTCAGATATCCTCCTCACCACGACCATTGTACCCAACATGCTACAAACAGTGTTATATGAAAAAAGTTATGTGTCTTTTATTGGCTGTTTGAGCCAATTTTATTGTTTTTCAGCATCTGAGGCATTGGAATGTCTTCTCCTGACCGTGATGTCCTATGACAGGTATCAGGCCATCTGTAACCCTCTACATTACACCTCCATCATGGATTTCACATTTTGTTTAAGAATCATTCTTGTGTTCTGGTTAATAATTTTTATTATGATGTTGATGATCATTTTAACTTTGAGTCATTTGGATTTCTGTGGACCAAATATCATTGACCATTTCTTCTGTGACCTTGAGCCTTTACTGGAACTTTCCTGTTCGGACACTTTTATAATGAAGATGGAAAGTTTGGTTTTGGCTATTTTATTTGCAATTTGCCCACTTACTGTAGTTATAGTTTCCTATATGTACATTATCTTTACCATACTAAAGATCCCATCTGTGACTGGGAGGCAGAAGACCTTCTCCACATGTAGTGCCCATCTGACTGTGGTGTCCATATTCTATGGGTCCATCATTATCATCTATGTGTTTCCACGTGACCAAAATGCAAAGACATTACTATCACTGTTCTACACTGTTGTAACTCCACTTCTTAATCCTATGATTTACAGTCTGACTAATAGAGATATTCAGCAGGCTCTTAGGAAACTTTTGAAAAACTTTTCTCACTCCATCTTTTCTAATTACAGAATCTTATGCCTATCGTACAAGAGAAAGGAAGCTCCAAGAATAAAGAAAAAACAAATAAATGATAAAGGACAAGGAAAGCAGTCCCATGCTGACTCTTCTGTCTCCTTCACCAGAGGAAATAAGGTTCTGTAAGCAACAGTCATCAACCCAAAAAATTAATAAAGCTTCCAAAAATTCACTCAACTCTATTTATAAGCCAGTGGAGCCCTCTTATACCTACCACCTCCCTGTTGTTACACGTAGCAATACCAACAGGAATTATAAATAAAGTTATTTCTGTTAGTACAATTGGGTAATGGGATTAGATTATGATCAACTTTTTTGCTGTGTACTTTTTCACTTGGAAATCAGGAAGACAAGAATGCAGATGAAAAAAATATATATATATATTAAGTGTTAAAGTGTTTACGCCAGAGGTTGGCTCAAAAGATGATTGGTTTCAAAACATCTTTGTACAATTCAATTTTTGCAAAGAGTTTAATGCACAACATATACCAAGGTTCTAAGCAATATCTGAAGTGCCTATTGGATGTTTATCTTACAAAATGTAATGCTATTCCAAACTGTTTACAATGATTGAAATGACATAAGAAATGTTGGTCGAGCTGAAATTAGTAATATCTGTACAGCCCATAAGCTTCTTTTCCTTGGTCAATGAAAACTGGAAATACGTGATTACAGGAGTTTGGTAAAACACATATGGCAGAAGAATTGTAAAGAAAGACTCCCACTTTCACTTGTTTGTGAGAAGGCTACTTTAAGGTAAAAAAATTATAATTAAAAAAAGATATATATATATATATGAACTCCTTTTGATTTATTTTTTGAGTGCAGTTCGTTTTTCTATATTATTTGTTTGGGGCTTATGGTCAGTCCCCATTGAACATTGCACCCGCCTAAGTATTTTGTCCAGTGCCGCCATTTTTCATATATATATATATATATATATATATATATATATATATATATTATAACTATACCTCATAGCTCAATTCCATACAGCAAATATTTCCAAAGCAAGAATATTTTCTTTCAATATAAATTTATATTTAGTATTTTTTTTTTCTTCTTCTTTTTAGTCTGTTACAATGGAGAGACCCAGTGCTGAATTAATCAAAGATTTTATTGAAATGTATCTCTTATTCAGCTGGAAAATCAAGAGCTTTTGCAATAGAGTGGCATACAATGTAGTGGAAAGCGGTAAAAAAAATCCATATGAGGTGGAATTGGAAAAAAAATTCAATTCCTCCACCGTTTTAAAGGTTTGGTTCCCACGACGTTTTGTTTGTGACAAAATTGACCCATGCCCTTCATTCTCTGGGTCAGTATGATTATAACAATACCTCATATGCATAGTTTTTTAATGTCTAAATAGTGTCAAAATTAATGTAAACTTTAAAAAAAAAATTTACATCATCATATTCTGACTCCCATAACTTTTTTATCTTTAAGTTATTCGCCGTATTGTAAAAATATTTTTATAGTCGCGGTGATACCCATGATGTTTATATTTTTGTTATTTAAGTATTTATTAATTTTTATTTTACGGAAAGGGTGGGGAGATTTAAATTTTTATATATTTTTAATTTTTTTATATTTTTAAGTTTTTTTAATATTTTTATGATTTTGAAGCTAATATATGAGCCTATAAAAATCAATTTTTATTTTATTTTTTTATTTTGAATAATCATGTATTTTAAAATTACTTTATTATTGTCTATTTTGCTCATTTTTATTTTGGCTATCTGTGGCCAAAATTAGAATTGCAGTTTTAATACTGTGGGTCTCTTCAGCGAGACCCAGGGCATTCAAACCAATTACCGACATCCCCATTGGCAGCAGGGGATCTCGGTAACAACCCCCGGGTTTTTGACACTTTAGATGCCTTGATCTTACTTGATCACAGCATCTAAAGACTTTAAAAGACTTTAAATCTGCCTGCATGCACCTGAAAAAAGCTGTAAAGTCATTGCCACATTCAATCTTTTTTAAAAGCTCAGGTATGTTTTAAAGGCTGTTAGAATGGTTATCTCATCTCAGACATTGGGGCATATTACTAGCATAAACTGAGAACGGAGCCTGCAAAGTCCCAGAGGGTGCATCGCACATGTGAGCCCTGCCCTCCATTCATTCCAAAGGGAGTACCAAGTCAGAAGAGAGAGGGTAGTCAGAATATCCAAGCCAAAGTCAGAACCAGATAGGAATCACTGTACTAAATCACGAGACAGAGAATGGTCAAAGGTAAGACCAGGGACTCTGCACCCTATTGGACCAGAACACAAACTGCCCAGAATAGGCAGGCTGGGCAGTCACTCAGCCTACATTATATCTAGTGTTGAGCGTGAATATTCGAATCGTGAATTTTAATTGAGAATACTTCGAGAATTTGCGAATATTAAGAATATAGTACTATATATTCGTATTCACAAGTAGTGTTGATCGCAAATATACTAATCGCAAATTTATCACAAATATCGGCAATTAGCAACATCCCTAGCAATCAGTAGGAAAGTTGCCTACCCCTTAGTGTTGATCGTGAGAATATTCTAATCACAAATTTTTATTGAGAATATATTACATTGGTGATTTTTGCAATAATGACTGGAGATCACGAAATCTTGAATCACCGCCAAAAATTTGCAAAATAATGCGAATTCGAATATTGCCTATTAGTGTTGAATATTCGAATAGCGATTTTTTTTAGAAATTTTGGCACTTCGCTAATTCGCAAATATTGCGAATATAGCGCTATATATTCGCTATTTCGAATATTCATATATTTTTTTTTAAGTTGTTAATCCTTGTTGCTCTCTGATTGTCTTCCCACTTCCCAAAAGCTGTTCTTACCTGTCCAGAGGATTCCTGGCTCCCTGCCCACTCCAGTCAATGCCCGTTGCCGACTTCCTGTGTGCATGGAAACGCCTCCATGCTAAAATGTACTGTCGGATTTGAGAATCACGATCTCACAAATTTGACTAAGTTATAATCGCAATGCGATTAATATAACATGAATTACTCGCATTGCGAAATCAACTTAGAGCTGGGTTCCTAATGGTTGTATTGCTAGAATATAACGAAGATGACGAATATCACAGAATTCACGAATATGGCACTATATTCTCAATCTTCGTTATATTCTAGCAATACAACCATTAGGAACTCAGCTCTAAGTTTAATTCGCAAAGCGAACATATACTCGCATTGCGCATTCAACTTAGAGCTGAGTTCCTGATGGTTGTGTTGCTAGAATATAACGAAGATTGAGTATATAGTGCTATATTCGTGAATTTGTGATATTTGTCATCTTCGTTTTCTTCGTTATGTTGTAGCAATACAACCATTAGGAACTAAGCTCTAAGTTTAATTCGCAATGTGAATATAAATTCGGGTAACATTCGCAATATATAGAATGATATTCGATTTTGACGAATATATTGACGAATATTCAATCGAACATTCGCGAAATCGAATATGGCACCTCCTGCTCATCACTATTGCCTATGCCGCTCATCACTAATTATATCCAGACACACAACAAAATCAAAGCAAATCTCCCCCAGCATGACTCCACTGCCGGGAGGAACAGAGTGAGCTATGGATGTGCTTCTGTCACCAGGGGTAGCAGCTAAGCCGCATGGGGGAAAAGTGGCAGTGTGTCTTACAGTCTGAATGCTAATGACCGCTACCATTATGGCATGCAGGAGGTGCGGGGAGCAATGAGGGGACAACTACTCAGGCTGTACTCTCCCTCGCTGATCCTTCTTCAGGTCCTGGACTGCAATCTGTCCTGACTGCATACAGTGTCAGAACATAATTCAAATAAGCATGCACTATGACCTGATGCAGTGCGTTGTCAAGTCGTAGTGCAGCGCAGGACCAGGAAGGGTGAGTGGATCTGCAGGGTGGCAGCGTCATCTGGAGCAGGAGAGGTAAGTTTGTTTATTTTAATGTCTGATATGAGGTCTGATGAGGGTCCAATCTGAGGCTAATGGATGGGTCCAAACTGAGGCTGATGGAGAGGTCTGATCTGAGGCTGATAGAGGTGTCTGATCTGAGTTTTGATGGCAGTCTGATCTGAGGCTGATGGGAGTCTGATGTGAGGCTAATGGGGGTCTGATCTGAGGCTAATGGTGGTCTCATCTGAGGCTATTGAGGGTATGATCTGAGGCTGATGGAGGTTGGAGGTCTGATTTGAGGTAAGATTTAAGGTCTGATGAAGATCAGAGCTTCAGCAAGTAATGAGCATTTTATCTCAATATTCAACTGTATTATCGTCCCTCAGGGCATTTTTGTAATGGAACACATAAGGGCTTATTTTTGTACTGTCACATATTATGAGGGGGGGGGGGGTGTTCTTGTACTGGAGTACAATAATAGGGGGCATTTTTTACTGGCACACACAAGAGAACATTTTTGTACTGGCACACAGAGAATAGCATTTGTGTGTGTGTGGGGGGGGGGGGGGGTCCAGTTCCTGAGGGGCATTACAGATGTCAGAAAGCTTTCTGCTTGGAGGTTTCATTACAGCTTGTCCCTCAGCTTTCCCAGGTCTTGAGGGGGAACTTATATCTAGGGTATGGTCCCTTCCAGCAATGTATTGGATTAGTTATGCAGGGCTGGGGGGGGGGCCATCTTTTTTGATGTTTGCCCTGTTGTCGAGGATGAGATAACATCATAGGAGGAGAATGGTGGCAGAGGCAGTAATAAAGACCAGAGGGAACATATGGACAGACCCTCCAAAAACCTGCCTGGATCAGATCTGCTTTGATTATGGTCAGATCAGAAACTGGTGATGCTGCTGATACTGTGGAAACGGACTCAACCTACCTATATTTGGTTTTTAAAACACTGTACATGCCACCGTCACAGGGATATATAATAATTAGAGTTGGTCGAACCCGAACTATACAGTTTGTACAGAATTTTGGGGTGTTCAGGACACGGACCAGAACATTTTCAATAAAGTTCAGGTTTGGGTCCGTTGTTCGGCGATTTATTCCCGCTTTCTGAAGGGCTGCACAACAGCCAATCAGCTAGCGTTTTACTTCTTGCCCTAAGAAGCCATCACAGCCATGCCTACTAATGGCATGGCTGTGATTGGCCAAGTGCAGCATGTGACCCAGTCACGTAGCGCCAACCTGCGTCACTCTGCTCTGATTAGTGCAGGGATAGGATGCAGCTGCTGTGAGGGCGAGATTAGGCAGGGAAGACTAAGCAAAACCACTTAATGAAGTGATAGATCTACTGCTGTGAATCATTTAACTTCTGTTAGTTCATTGCTCACTGGTTTTTCAGCTGCCCAGAGCATTTTTCTGTCACTTTTTTCTGGGGTGATCAACGGCCATTTTGTGATCTTTTGGTGCACCAGCAAATGTTTTGAGCTACCACCAAGTTCAACATAAATTTTTGGGTTCAATAGTCCACCAAGTTCAACATAAATTTTTGGGTTCAATAGTAGCCTTTTTTTTTTTTGCAATATCCTATGTGCTTATTGTCACACCTTGAAACACAGTATAGAAATTGCTATATTTTATTGAGGGGTGAAATTCAATTGCCAATACCAATACCAATCCCCTAAATCTGATGTTCCAACTGTGGCTGGCTAAGTTTAATACTGTCCGTCAAAGGATAGATTTTTTCTGGGGTGAAATTCAATTGCCAAAATACCAATCCCCTAATTCTGGTGTTCCAGCTGGGGCTGGCAAAGTTTAACACTGTCCGTCAAAGGATAGATTTTTTTTATGGGGGGAAATGCCAAAATAACAATCCCCTAAATCTGCGGTTCCAGCTATGGCTGGCCAAGTGTAATACTGTGAGTAAAAGGATAGATTTTATTTCTGGGGTGAAATTCAATTGCCAAAATACCAATCCCCTAAATCTGGTGTCCCAGCTGTGGCTGGCTAAGTTTAATACTGTCCGTTAAAGGATATATTATTTTCTGGGTTGAAATTCAATTGCCAAAATAACAATCCCCTAAATTAGTGGTTTTAGCTGTTGCTGGCCAAGTGAAATACTGTGTGTAAAAGGATAGATTTTATTTCTGAGGTGAAATTCAATTGCCAAGATACCAATCCCCATGACAGCCACACAAAATCCAGGTAGCGCAGGTGCAGCATGCATGCCAGGTACACTCTGCTTGTAACCCCGTCTGGTGCCATAACAGCTTCAATCAGATCCAGGGATGCAAGTACCAACATGCATGCTGAGCCCACGGAAAGGGCATTGACCTTTGACACCCCAACGATTGTATTACCGTTTCAAAAACAATATAAAAAAATAGAACATATAATTAATACCCACTGCATCTTTTATCTAAAGATAATATTATTGGTCCTACATTGGATACTAGACCTTCTATAGTGTACACTAGAGCTCCGAATCTGGCCTCCAAGGTGGCACCTACTGTTAAATATATAAGTTCTACCATTAAAACCAATTGTTTATCTTTGAAGGTTTTTTTTCGGTGTGGGGGCTGTACTAACTGTACACCATATTTGCCTATACCAAATGTAAATATGCAACCAAATGTGGCAAAATACACAAAAAATAAAATAAAAAATTAAAAAAAATAATAAAAATGCAGATGCATTTTTGATGCGTTTTCTATCAAAAACTCCAAAATGGTCCATGGGGGGTTCAGATATCTTGCTTTGGAGGCAGCAGAACGTTGGTCGTCATAGTCAACCGTCATATACAATCAAATAGAGGCATCAAATGGATTCGGAAAGCGATTAATAATTGTAAGTATTATTCGCATTGCGATTACAACTTAGAGCTGAGTTCCTAATGGTTGTATTGCTAGAATATAATGTATATTCTAACAATACAATAACCATTAGGAACTCAGCTCTAAATTGAATTCGCAATGTGATTAATGCAGGTTATATTAATCGCATTGCGAATTAAACTTAGATCTGAGTTCCTAATGGTTGTTGTATTGCTAGTATATAACGAAGATTGAGAATATAGTGCTATATTCATTATCTTCGTTATATTTCAGCAATGCAACCATTAGGAACTCAGCTCTAAGTTGTAATCGCAATGCGAATAATACAGGTTATATTAATTGCATTGTGATTTACAATTACTAACACTGCAGCTTCAGAATGAATCTATGATGGATGATGTCCTTGCGTTTAAATAGGAGGTGAGAGGGTCTGGGAGGGAGGGTATGCTGATTGGCTGGAATGTGTCTGCTGACTGTGAGGTACAGGGTCAAAGTTTACTCATTGATAAAGTATAGCGGCGAACGCGAACATTGAATATGTTTGGCCGCCGCGGCGGACGAGAACAAGCTATGTTTGCCGGTGAATAGTTCGGGCCATCTCTAGTCAAAAGCAATACATAGGGAGAACAAAACAAGCCCTTAAGGTCAGAATTGGAGAACACATTGCCAATATTAAGAAGGGTTACATGCAACATTCAGTGTCTAAACACCTTAAGGAGGTTCACAACCAGGATCCGAGTGGTCTTACCTTTACAGCTTTACATACGGTTAAGAGACAACGTAGGGGAGGATATCATGTGGCACATATGTCGAGAATTGAATCAAGATTTATTTTTAATTTTGAAACGATAACCCCGTCTGACTTAAATACCGAGTTAGAATTATTTGGGTTTCTATAACCACATTCAAGGTTGGGATGGGCGCCCAATAAGAGACTGTTTATCTAGACTTAGGTTTGTTTGTCTCGATGACACTCTCCTCTGGGCCTCTACCCCTAACACACTGTTTTAAAGAAATTACTCCTATACCCTTTACATATATTTTAAATGTAGTTCTGTCTGTTGGATCATTTGTTTATATTCAACATCTTGATTGTACTTGATATATATATTTTTTGTTTTTTTTTATCATATTTTATGGATTATACTTGCTTTATTATACTTATCCTACATTCTATGGCTATTGGATGAAGATATATAAAGTTTAGCATGATTTTTGGGGAAAAAACGCATTAAAAACGCAATATGGCGGAAAAAAAGCATCAAAAACGCATAGAAATTGCATATATGTTTTTTCCATGGAAAACAAGTAAATTTTGTAAACTATGACCCTAGAAGGAAATTTGTTGCTAAATGAAGGGAGAAATATATACAATAACCCCTTTTTTATGTGGACCTTTTAGAATGGTGAAAGAAGTAATCCAAAACAGGTTTTACATGCTTTCAGCCTACACCTGGAGAACTAATGACTGCCCTATAAAAGCCAACCATTATGCCCACTGCTGCCTACCACTGAGGAAGGAGGAGGACCTCCGAAATACGTATGGTTATTTTATGTGGATCTTCTGACGGTATTGTGGACTTTTTGATTCCTGCATATCTATACGGATATATCATTATCCAGTCAAGGATTTAAAGGTTCCACAAAATTCCCTATACAAGGGGGACTTTAGGACCTGGTCTCCACTCAGAGAACACTTCACCTGATCATATGACACGTCATGTGGGACGCTGCATGTTACTGTGTCTGAAGTATTACAGGGAAGTGGATGCCATTCAAAACTACATGTGGAGATCCAGCCGCCATTAGCAACATTTACTACTGGATCGGTAACGTGTTCCTTCTGCACACTAGTGCCACTATTATTCTATCTGCCTCTTTTATATTGTGGGACTTTAGGATATTCTCCAAGTCAGACTTTAGGGGTTATTGGACCTCAGTAAACACCATTACATCAACTCACGTCCACTGAGGAGATCTCACTTTTGTGTATGTTATATCCTTATTTTTGCGCCATTCATTTATAATATTTACAGCGCGGGGTTCATCATTATACCCCACTATGTTTTAGATTTTCTGCTATTTTATTAAAATAATTTTTATTTTCAGTCTGTGTTTTCCTTTCATCCTGTCCTGATATTGAGTGCCCACTCAGTCATTTATTCATACACGCACTTCTAAGTTTAATACTGTCCGTCAAAGGATAGATTTTGTTTCTGTGGTGAAATTCAATTGGCAAAATAACAATCCCCTAAATCTGGTTTTCCAGCTGTGGCTGGCTAAGTTTAATACTGTCCGTCAAAGAATAGATTTTTTTCTGTGGTTAAATAAAATCCCTGAAATAGAAATCATAAACATCTGTGCATTCCGCTGTTCCTCTCCAAGTGTAATTCTGTCCGCAATAGGGTATATTACATTCAGCAAGTCAGCATCTAAATACAATGCCTGAAAAATAAACCCTCTATATTTGCACACGCTACTGTGCATCTCCAAGTGTATTGCTGTCCGTAACAGGGTATATTACACTCAAGGTCTAAATACAAGTGCTGAAAGCGTAATCCTCTATATTTGCACACGCTATTGTGCATCTCCAAGTGTATTTCTGTCCGTAAAAGGGTATATTACACTAAGTGTCTAAATACAAGGCCTGAAAGCATAATTCTCTATATTTGCACACTCTATTGTGCATCTCCAAGTGCAATTCTGTCTGTAAAAGGATACCTTTCAGCCAGGGCCTAAATACTAGGCCTAAAATTGATATTCTGCTAAATCTGTGGTTTCTACTGTGCCTGTATTAGTGTAATACGGTACATAAATAGCTAGAGAGTGCTAGGTGCCTGTAAATAAAGGCCTTAATTTGAACTCTATACATTGGGCCAAATAAGTTTTTCCTTATTGTGGTGAATGGTAACAATGAGGAAAACATCTAATAAGTAACGCGAACATGGTCGTGGTGGTGTTAGTGGACCCTGTGTGGAAGACGATGCAGGGGACGATGAGGTCCTAGACCCCACATGGAATGAAGGTCGTGCCACTGACTTTCATAGTTCAGAGGAAGAGGCAGTGGTGAGACTGAGCCAACAGCGTAGCAAAAGAGGGAGCAGGGGGCAAAAGCAGAACAGCCATCGCCAAGAGAGTTCGTCTGCTACTGGCCACCGCCACCAGGAACCGAGCACACCAAAGGCAGCTTCAAGGAGTTCCCTGGCATGGCACTTCTTTAAACAGTGTGCTGACGACAAGACCTGAGTGGTTTGCACGCTGTGCCATCAGAGCCTGAAGCGAGGCATTAATGTTCTGAACCTTAGCACAACCTGCATGACCAGGCATCTACATGCGAGACACGGAGTGGAGTAAACACCTACAAAACCAAGAAAGGGCTAAGGCCCCTCCTGCTCACTCTTCTGCTGCTGCCTCGGCCTCTTCCTCTTCCTCCGCCTCTGATGGAATGTTGGCACCTGCCAGCCAGCAAAAATAGGATGTATCACCATCACCACCACCTCCGTCACCAAGCATCTCCACCATGTCACACGGCAGCGTTCAGCTCTCCATCTCACAAACCTTGGAGAGAAAGCGTAAATTCCCACCTAGCCACCCTCGATCCCTGGCTCTGAATGCAAGCATTTCTAAACTACTGGCCTTTGAAATGCTGTCATTCAGGCTGGTGGACACAGATAGCTTTAAACAGCTGATGGTGGTGGCTGTCCCACAGTACGTCGTTCCCAGCTGCCACTACTTCTCCAAGACAGCCGTGCCTTCCCTGCACAAAAAACAGATACGTGGACCAGTATGTACGGCCAGGGACGCTATATCTTCCTAACTGCACACTGGGTAAATGTAGTGGCAGCTGGGCCCCAGGCGGAGAGTTCCTTGGCGCACGTCATTCCGCCGCCAAGCATTGCAGGGCATCATTCTTTGCCTCCTGTTGCCTCCTCCTCCTACTCGGCTTCCTCCTCCTCTTCTTCCACCTGCTCATCCAGTCAGCCACACACCTTCACCAATCACCACCAACTTCAGCACAGCCCGGGGTAAACGTCAGCAGGCCGTTCTGAAACTCATGTGTTTGGGGCACAGGCCCCACACCGCGCAGGAATTGTGGCGGGGTATAGAACAACAGACATACAAGTGGTTGCTGCTGGTGAGCCTCAAGCCAGTCCTGGTGGTGTGCGATAATGGGCGAAATCTCGTTGCAGCTCTGGGTCTAGCTGGTTTGACGCACATCCCTTGCCTGGTGCATTTGCTGAATTTGGTGGTGCATAAATTCATTTACAACTTCCCAGACATGTCAGAGCTGCTGCATAAAGTGCGGACCGTCTGTGTGCGCTTCCGGCGTTTCTCATCCTGCCGCTGCTCGCCTGTCTGTGCTACAGCGTAACTTTGGCCTTCCCACTCACCGCCTCATATGCGACGTGCCCACCAGGTGGAACTCCACCTTGCACATGCTGGAGAGACTGTGCGAGCAGCAGCAGGCCATAGTGGAGTTTCAGCTGCTGCACGCACGAGTGAGTCGCACTGCGGAACAGCACCACTTCACCACGTGGCCACCTTAATTCCCGCACTGGTGCGTGATAGAAAAATGCGCGAGTATAAGCGCACTTTGGTAGACGTGCTCCTGAGAGCATTCCCAACTGACACAGGGGGACAAGTGGTAGCACAAGGCGAAGGCAGAGGAGGAGCAAGAGGTGGCCAACGCAGCTGTGTCACGGCCAGCTCCTCTGAAGGCAGGGTTAGCATGGCTGAGATGTGGAAAAGTTTTGTCACAGCGCCACAGCTAACTGCACCACTAGCTGATAGGGAACATGTTAGCAGGAGGCAGCATTTCAACAACATAGTGGAATAGTACATGTGCACACGCCTCCACGTACTGTCTGATGGTTCGGCTCCATTTAACTTCTGGGTCTCCAAATTATCCACATGGCCAGAGCTAGCCTTTTATGCCTTGGAGTTGCTGGCCTGCCCTGCGACCAGTGTATTGTCTTAACGTGTATTTAGCACTGCAGAGCGTCATTACAGACAAACGCAGCCGACTGTCCACAGCCAACGTGGACTTGCTCACGTTCATAAAAATGAACCAGGCATGGATCCCACAGGACCTGTCCATCCCTTGTGCAGAATAGACATTTATAACTGCCTCGCCCTCAACCATACATTCTTGTGGGGGTAACACCAAGTTTAATGAACCTCTCCTCTGTCTGGGTGCCAGGGTCCTACATTTCAGCTAATCACCTGCTGCATTGGTGCGTGACATTAACCTCTTTTTGCTGTCAAATGACCTGTCTGGGTGTCAGGGGCCTAAATAACTGAAAGTGGCCTGTTCCATTGGTGGGTAACATGATGCCTGTTTTGCTGCTATGGGACCTTTCTCCTCTTTCTGGGTGCTGGGGCCTAAATAACTGAAAGTGGACTGTTCCATTGATGGGTAACATGATGCCTGTTTTGCTTCTATGGGAACTCTCTCATCTGTCTGGGTGCTGGGGCTTAAATTACTGAAAGTGGCCTGTGCCAATGGTGGGTAAGATAATGCCTCTTTTGCTGCTATGGGACCTTTCTCCTCTGTCTGGGTGCCAGGGGTCTACATTTCAGATAATCGCCTGTTGCTTTGGTGGGTGACATTATCCTCTTTTTGATGTCGAATGTCCTCTACTCTGTCTGGGTGTCAGGTGCCTATATTTCGTTTAATTGCTTTCTGTCTTGGTGGGCCCCATTGTGTGGGTGTCAGGGGCCTATATGTCGTTTAATCATTTGTTGTCTTGGTGGGAGAGATTAAAATCTTTTTGCTGTCAAATTAACGCCCCATTGTGTGGGTTTCAGGGGCTTATATTTCGTTTCATCGCTTGCTGCATTGGTGGGAGAAATTAAACTCTTTATACTGTCAAATTACCTCTACATTGTCTGGTTGTCAGGGGCCTATATTTTGTTTGATTGCCTGCTGTATTGGTGGGAGACATTAACCTATTTTTACTGTCAAATGACCGCCCTATTGTCTGGTTGTCAGGGGCCTATATTTCGTTTCATTGCTTGCTGCATTCATACGAGATATTAAACTCTTTATACTGTCAAATGACCTCTACATTGTCTGGTTGTCAGGGGCCTATATTTCATTTAATCGCTTGCTGCATTGGTGGGAGACATTAAACTCTTTTTACTGTCAAATGACCGCCCCATTGTGTGAGTGTCAGGGGCCTATATTTCGTTTAATTGCTTGCTTTCTTGGTGGGAGACAATAAACTATTTTTACTGTCAAATGACCTCTCCTCTGTCTGGGTGTCAGGGGTCTACATAAATGATAATGGCCTGTTCCATTGCAGGTTGACCTAAGGCCTGTGTTGCTGTTATTGGACCGCTCTCCTCTTTGCGGGTGCCATGGTCCTCCTGAATTTTGTAAATGAGGCCTGTGGCACTGCTGGGTGAAATCAATACTGATTTGGCATGATTGTAACTCTCCTCTTTGTGGGTGCCATGGGTCTGAATCTTTGAATGAGGCCTGTGGCATTGCTGGGTGAAATCAATACTGTCTTGGCGTGATTTTAACTCTCCTCTTTGTGGGTCCTGTGGGCCTGAATGTTTGAATAAGGCCTGTGGCCCTGCAGGCAGTCATGATTCCTTCTTGGCTGTGATGACAACTTCAACTCCCATGTATGGTTGCCATTGGCCTGAGTCTGTGAGTGAGGCCTGTGACACTGCTGGCAGACATGAATCCTTCTTGGCTGTGATGTGAACTTCAACCCCTATGTATGGTTGCCATGGCCCTGAGTCTGTGAATGAGGTCTTTGGCACTGCAAGCAGACATGAATCCTTTTTGGCTGTGATAAGAACTTCAACTCCCATAGCATTCCCACCTGACACCACTCCAACCTCCTATTCCACCTCCTCCTCCAAGTTGCCAATTGATATTGGTCAATTTTTATTTATTTTATTTTATTTTAATTCATTTCCCTATCCACATTTGTTTGCAGGGGATTTACCTACATTTTTCTGCCTTTTGCAGCACTCTAGCCCTTTCCTGGGCTATTTTACAGCCTTTTTAGTTCCCAAAAGTTCGGGTCCCCATTGACTTCAATGGGGTTCGGGGTCAAGTTCGGGTCGCGTTCGGATCCCGAACCCGAACATTTTCGTGAAGTTTGGCCGACCTTCTCAAACCCGAACATCCAGGTGTTCGCTTAACTCTAATAATAATTATTCATCTGGTTAATTGGGTCGGTGTGACCTGCCTATATTTTTGGTTGAAAAAACACTGTACTTGCCACCGTCACAGGGATACATAATAATTATTCGGCCGGTTAATTGGGTCTGTGAGACCTACCTTTTTTTTTAGCTAAACAACTTTTTGGCATCCGTGACATGGATATACAATTGTTCGCATGGTAGCCAATTTTGTGGTTAACTGTAACAAAATGAGGACAGTATCAACTAGGGCAGGTGGCCGTGGTGTTGCTGGCATTCATAGTGGTGGTTCTGTCATGCTTCGGTGTTGGAGGGAAACCCACACCAAATATAGTAGAGAAAAGGGTGAGGGGAAAAGGCCTGGAAACTAGGGAAATGAGCAGGTAACTTCCTAGAAACCCCAATCAAAGTACTGACTGTCTGCAAGTATGAACTAACCCCAGAGGTAGTGTCAGGCTTTGGTTTGGAAGGGAAACCCACACCAAGCATAGGAGGGAAAGGGGTGAGGGGAAAAGGCCTGAAAACTAGGGAAAAGAGCAGGTCACCTCCTAGAGAAATCCTAATCAAAGTCCTGACTGACTGCAAGTATGAACTGACCCCCAGAAGGAGGTGAGTTCATACACAGGAACCTAAAGTCCTAACTCACCCTGTATGACCCTGGTACTAATGTCAGGACAAGAGACAACCTGTTCCTCCAAAGTTCGGACAAACAGGAGTCTCCCTCAGGCCTAAACACAAATGACAGGGAAAAGAGCAAGACAAGAAAACCCAAACAATAAACAAAAGGGGAAGAAGACACTTAACTTGAAATGGCTATAGAAGCAAAGGAACTCCGCTGAGATCCAAACACTAGAAATCCACAACAAGACTGAAGCTATAACTATAAACCGCACAGCATGGTGGGAGAAGCCACAATAAATAGGGAAGGTTAAATGACTATATAAGCAACACAGGTTCTCCTGTTGCAGGGAGAGGATGTTGTTGATTTGTGCCAGGTACATTCCCAAATTCTACACCTTCTGATGCACGTAAACGACAGAACGTTCTGTGTCATTTTGTAGGCAAGAATACCACTCTAAGAATGGTGAGGCCAGAAGCGGTAGAGACGGTAGTAGATTGGATGTCTGACAGTGCCTCCAGTTCCTTCACTTTGTCTTCCACCCACCCACTGCTGAAAGCACAGAGTTGGCACCAGCGGCCCACGTGCATCCGTCTTCCACCTTAACCCCCTACACATCAGCTAAGCACTCTGAGCTCCAAGTCATGCAGCAGTCACCTATGCTTTTTGATGACACTGCCGGTTGTGTTTTTATGGGCCATCCACCTAGTCCTGCCCAGAAGTGACAGAGATTGAGTGCACTGATGCCCAACCACTTATATTTGAGGATTAGGATATGGGAGAACCGCCGCAGCACGTCTCTGATGACTATGACAAAACATAGGTGTCAACTGCTGGGGCTTTCAGCAGTGTGTAGACCGGCCAGGAGGGCAGACGTGAGGAGTGGGTGGAAGATGATGTGGAGGATTATGAGGTCCTAGACTTCACATGGCATTCTCATCATGTCAGTGACGTGTGCAGTACGGAGGAAGAGGAGGGGGTAATGCAGCACCAGCCGCACCACAAAAGAGACCTTACAAACAGAGGATAATGCAGCCACAACACCACCACCGTCACCGTTAAAAGCATCTCCATACTGTCTCATGGAAGTGCTCGGCTGTCCATCTCCCAAACATTGGAGAGAAAGAAGAAGTAACCCCCTACCCACCCGCGAGCCCTGGCCCTGAATTCCAACATTTCAAAATTGCTGTCCTTTGAAATGCTGCCATTCTATCTGGTGGAGACTGACAGTTTTAAAAACATCATGATGGCAGCTATCCCATGGTACGGGGTTCCCATGCAACACTAATTTTCCAGGCAATTAATCACTGCTGCTGCTAATCTGTCTGCGCTGCAGCGTAACATCATTCTTCCCACTCACCGCCTCATATGCAACATACTCACCAGGTGGAACTCTACCTTACTCATGCTGGAGAGACTGTGTGAGCAGCAGGAGGCGATAGTAGACTTTCAGCTGCAGCATTCACGGGTAAGTTGCTCTGTGGAACAGCAACATTTCACCACCAAGGAGGGGGCCTCCATGCGGGACATGTGTGTCGTGTTGCACTGCTCCAAGTATTCCACCAACATGGCCAGCGGTGATTATGTAATTGTCATCCTTACTATCCCACTTCTATGTCTCCTTGAAAAAAACACTTTAGGCGCTGATGGAGGATGTAGCACAGGAGCAAGAGGAGGAGAAACAGAGATCATTCCCAGTGTTATCAGGCCAGTCATCCACAGGTGGCTCAGAGGGTGGATTCCTGCACCAACAGCTGCCAGGTACCCAACTGTCCAGCAAGAGCACAGTTTTGGAGGATGAGGAGGATAATGATGAGGAGGAAAATCCCCGTTCACAGCAGGGTGGTACCCAAATCAGCTCACTGGCATCACTGTAGCATGGTTGGGGGGAACAGAGGACATAGACGATATACCTCCCAATGAGGACAGCTTGTCGTTGCCTCTGGACAGCCTGGTAAACATGAGCAACTACATGCTGCAGTGCCTGAGCAACGACCACCGAGTTGCCCACATTCTAACCGGTGCTGATTACTGGGTAGCCACCCTGCTGGATTCCTCCTACAAGGACAACGTGCCATCTTTACTTCTGTCACTGGAATGTGAATGGAAGATGCACGAGCGAACGCTGATAAAGGCGCTACTGATGGCATTCCCACCCGACAGCGGGCGCTCAGTGGAAGCATGAGGCAGAGATGGAGGAGTAGGAGGAGGGAGTCGACAACACAGAAAGGACACCATCAGCACCTCAAAAGGGTGGGTTAGCATGGCCGAAATGTGGAAAAGCTTTGTCTGCACGCCACAATATACAGCACCACCATCTGATACGGACCGTCTTAGCAGGAGGCAGCGTTTCAGCAACATGGTGGAACAGTACGTGTCCACATGTCTGCACGTACCGACTGATGGGTCTGCCCCATTTAAGTTCTGGGTCTCTAAACTGGGCATATGGCCTGAGCTTGCCCTTTACACCTTGATGGTTCTGGCATGTCCTGCGGCAAGTGTATTGGCTAAACGTGTGTTTTTAGTACGGCAGGGAGGCAGGTTATCACAGACAGGCACATTTGCCTATCCACAGCCAACGTGGCCTAGCTCAAGTTGATTAAAATTAACCATGCATGGAACCCTCCATGCTCATACTAGAGATGAGCGAATTTTTAAAATTCGCTCATCATTTTTTGAAATAATTTGGTTCGATACAAACTTATTCACGGCAAATTTCATTAAAAACTGCTATTTCCTGGCTGCAGAGAGCCTGTATAGTGGTGTAGAACACTGTGACTTGCAGTAACACTGCTGAGTCTGCTGTGGTAGTGAAATAATACTGTGAGTCAGTATGACATGCAGATGACAGGCGTCACTCTTACAATTACTGCACACTTCACTTATTTGGGCAATCACAGGGTCAAAACTGACCAAATAACTCAAGAATGAACTCAGACTTACAGGTCGATGTTAGCGCCAAGAAGCACACTCCTTTACACTGTTGTCAGCTGATTCCACATAGATGTCTACAGAACCTGTTCTATTAAACGCTTAAACAAGTAGAGGCCCCATGACAGAGTGGAGCGGGTGTCAGCAGTAAGTTTGTGTTGATATCACTGATTATTTTGGCCTTCCTCTGTGGCATCACTGTAGCATGGTTGGGGGAACAGAGGACATAGACGATATACCTCCCAATGAGGACAGCTTGTCGTTGCCTCTGGACAGCCTGGTAAACATGAGCAACTACATGCTGCAGTGCCTGAGCAACGACCTACCGAGTTGCCCACATTCTCAACCGGTGCTGATTACTGGGCAGCCACCCTGCTGGATTCCTCCTACAAGGACAACGTGCCATCCTTACTTCTGTCACTGGAATGTGAATGGAAGATGCACGAGTGAACGCTGATAGAGGCGCTACTGATGGCATTCCCACCCGACAGCGGGCGCTCAGTGGAAGCATGAGGCAGAGATGGAGGAGTAGGAGGAGGGAGTCGACAACACAGTAAGGACACCATCAGCACCTCAAAAGGGTGGGTTAGCATGGCCGAAATGTGGAAAAGCTTTGTCTGCACGCCACAGTATACAGCACCATCATCTGATACAAACCGTCTTAGCAGGAGGCAGCGTTTCAGCAACATGGTGGAACAGTACGTGTCCACATGTCTGCACGTACCGACTGATGGGTCTGCCCCATTTAAGTTCTGGATCTCTAAACTGGGCATATGGCCTGAGCTTGCCCTTTACACCTTGATGGTTCTGGCATGTCCTGCGGCAAGTTTATTGGCTAAACGTGTGTTTTTACGGCAGGGAGGCAGGTTATCACAGACAGGCATATTTGCCTATCCACAGCCAACGTGGCCTAGCTCAAGTTGATTAAAATTAGCCATGCATGGAACCCTCCATGCTCATACTAGAGATGAGCGAATTTTTTTAATTCGCTCATCATTTTTTGAAATAATTTGGTTCGATACAAACTTATTCACGGCAAATTTCATTAAAAACTGCTATTTCCTGGCTGCAGAGAGCCTGTATAGTGGTGTAGAACACTGTGACTTGCAGTAACACACATAGGGAGTCTGCTGTGGTAGTGAAACAATACTGTGAGTCAGTATGACATGCAGATGACAGGCGTCACTCTTACAATTACTGCACACTTCACTTATTTGGGCAATCACAGGGTCAAAACTGACCAAATAACTCAAGAATGAACTCAGACTTACAGGTCGATGTTAGCGCCAAGAAGCACACTCCTTTTACACTGTTGTCAGCTGATTCCACATAGATGTCTACAGAACCTGTTCTATTAAACGCTTAAACAAGTAGAGGCCCCATGACAGAGTGGAGCGGGTGTCAGCAGTAAGTTTGTGTTGATATCACTGATTATTTTGGCCTTCCTCTGATTCATCAGAACAGTAACCCCCAAAAAACGGATCCTGTCTGTTGAGCATTAGTGTTCAGCGAGCATGGTCGACAGAACACCAGTTCGGCTCGAGCATCGCTATGCTCGGCACATGGTGGTATTCGGCCGAATACCGCATGTGCTCAAGCGCAATGCTCGAGTCTCCTTCCCGCACGTTTCTTGGCTGCTACGCAGCTGATAAACGTGCAAGTAAGTACTGCCTTCACTGTCATGCCGTAGCCATGTTGGTTACTGGCATTACAGTGATTGGCTGGCCGGAACGCGTCATCAGGTGCTATATAGCACCCAATGTCGCTTGTTCGGCTCAATCTTAGTCAGGAGAGCTGTGCATAGGAAGGGACAGACAGTGTAGGGAGTGATATTGGCAGTCTTTTCCGGGTGTAGTCTGAGGTCATCTGTGCAGGCGCACTGAGGAAGGAGCAGGCAAGCCGAATGAGGAACGTTATGGCTCAGGCGCAGGATTTCATGGACAGACAGGGCCAGCGGGAGGAGGAGAGTGCTCGCTGGCCCTGTCTATTAAGTGGAGAGGGGGCGTGTTTACAGTTTGAGGGTGCGGGGGCTACCAGCAAGTAACTGCCCAAGTTGCTGGTAGTGAAGTAATTAAAGGAAATTACAGGAAATTAAAAAAGGTATTTGGGATGTGGAAACGTCACACAGGAGATATACCACAGATAGTGTCAATGCTCGCACAGCATTTAAGGAGGGGTATTAGACTACGTGGGACGTTCCCTTGTGGAAACTGTAACATCTGTCAATACATGATGTGCACTGACTCTTTTTCTACCCGCAGGCACCCGGATGAGATTTCCCTTGGACATTATATCAACTGTCGGTCTTAAAATGTGGTCTATTCACTTATTTGTGAATGTGACAAAATCTGTGTTGGCCAGACTGGTCAGGAAGTACGAAAGCATATCCAACAACATCTATCAAATATTGCTTTGGCTAGACGTGATCAAGCACAAGCAAAGAAACCTCTCACTTCAGTAGGCGCTCATTACTTAGATTGTCACCAAGGCAATATATCTGGACTCAGGATCGCTGGACTTGATTTAGTATGCAAAACCTTGAGGGGGGGCTTGGTTACTTCTCAGCTACTCCGTCTGGAATCCAAATGGATTTTTTCCTTGGATACGGTGGCCCCTCATGGATTAAATGAAGGACTTACCTTTTTTGGTTTTTACAGTTGATGGGCGCACCCATTGCACAATTATAGGGATTCACCTAATCTGCACATATTTTATTAGTGCAGATAATTACACATTTCTGCAATATTGCAGAACATAATGATTTGTTTCCCTTTTTCCTTCCCCCTTTTTTTTTTTATGTGCCATATCACATATATATTTGTATTTCATTATTTATTTACTTATTTATTTATTCATTCACTTACTGCATCTTATATTTTTCTATTCATTTATTTATTTGTGTACATATTATCAATTGTCATTTGATTAATTATTCATGTTATATAATCATGTATATTTTTTATGCACTGGCACTTTCACTTGGTGGTTCACCATCACTCCCTTTCCCCATCACTCCTTACACTGTTTGACCATGCATGCTGTGTAATACACTATCACATTAATAATGTTTTTATTTTGTTTTCACTGTCTTAGTATTTAATGTGCGCCTTACTTGCTTTTACCATGCTAATACATGCATTGTACTTATATATATTAGGTCATAGATTGGCCCGCGATTCTTTTTTTCACCATTGAGTGCATTGTGCGTTCCACGGCAGCCATTTTACGTTGGTGGAGCGCATTTTACGTTCCATTACAGCTTCCTTCTTCCGGTCACGTGAACATTGTGTATCCGGTTCGTGGTCTCTGTGCGCACTTGCGCTCTGGGGCGGTTGTCCTCCGCTGTTGGAACGCATTTTGCATTCCACTATGGCCACTTCCCCTTGGTCACATGACCCAGGGATTCCTGTCTTCCTGTTACCGCCTGTCACTGCCTCATGTTATCTTGTACTGCTGCTGCACACCCACAGCTGACCTCCCTCTCACAGTATTCATATTGTATACAATTTTTTAATGTGTCTGAGTTGTCTAATAAACTTTATATACATTTTTTATCCATGGTCATTGTGAGATGTGCATTTTTAGGGTGGTTCTCTTAACTCTTCATTGAGTCTATTTGTTTGTGCATTATATTTTCAACCACTCCTTTGCACTCCTTTTAATTATTGAATATATTGGTGTGCCCCCTCCATCTATAGTTTATATAAGATAGTGTCAATGCTGTCACCAGAGTCTAATAAAAATTACAGGGAATGTCAAAGGTATTTGGGATGTGGAAACGTTATACAGGAGAAATACCGCAGATAATGTTGCTGATGTCAGCTGCAGCTAATAAAAAATGACAGGGAATGTCGCAGGTATTTGGGATGTGGAAGCGTTAAACAGGAGATCTACCCCAGGTAATGTCATTGTCCGCAGCGGACACTGTCTACAGAAAAAGTACACTGGCTGTCACTGATATTTTTTGGATGTGCACATGTTAAGCAGGAGATGTAGCGCACCTAATGTTACTGTCCGCAGCAGACACCATCTACGGAAAAAGTACACTATATGTCACAGATATTTTTGGGATGTGCACAAGTTACACACGAGATGTAGCGCAGATAATGTCGCTGTCTGCAGAGGCCTAACTATTGCACGCTATTTAGCGCAGGATGCGCTAAAAATAGATATTGCTACCACACACAATAGTCCTTAAAAAAACTTTTGGGTCTGTAAAGTTTAAGCAATTTAGTGCAGGTTGCGCTAAAATATATATATTGCTGCTAGTCCTTAAAAGTCCTTTTGGCTCTCTGACAAGTTTTTCAACTTAAAAAAAAAAAAAATTCACTCCCTACACTATCTTTCTCTTCTTCAGCACAGCTCTCCCTGACTAACACTGAGCCAAACACGTTTCACCGGGTGTTATATAGCATTTCCGGCCAGCAATTGCTAAATATCTGTCCTCCTTCTCCTGGTCTTCTTTGTGGCAGCCAGGTCACATATACAACACATCCAGCTCATACTCCTTCTCTGCTCTGTCGTCAGTCGTTGGTAATGGAACTTATGGCCAGAAAACAACTCTATTCCGTCAGCAATCTGGTTGTGAGCAAACTGAACCCTCACTTGGTCAAGTTGCTGGCAGTGTAGGTTAAAAAATGTGGTAAAATATAAAAATATGGCTATCCTCTCCAGATATAGTGTGAGTGTTATTTGGAGTTACTGAATATTCAATTCACATCTTAGACCCCAATTCGGACCCAGGATTAATTCAAATATGTCAGATCCTATAGCCAAAGGCTATCACATTCCTGTTTCAGTTCTTTTATTGTTTATTTAAAACATAACGTTTACTGTGTATTGTTAAAAACAATAATTATTTCACCCAATAAGCTAACCACTTTAAAACTTGAAGATGCCCATACGAGTGTTTTTCTTTTTACAGTAATTCCTCCTAGTTGTTAAGAGGGACCAGCAGGGATATAAACTTCATATCCCTATTAAATAATGTGCTTTGGTGTACCTCATTGTGTAATTACTTTACTAGTAAATCCGGCAGTGTTCGGTTGCTACTATCAATGCCAATTTTTATACCTTTTTTAACACTGTTACCATCAGCACATTACTAATTTGTAACAATTACCATATTTTTCACCATATAAGACGCACCGGCCCATAAGACACACCTAGGTTTTAGAGGAAGACAATAAGAAAAAAATATTTTTCATTACACCTCAGGTCAGACCACCAATAAGACCCCCAATATTAATAAGACTCCAATAAAACTTTAAATCAGACCTCAGCTCAGACCCCAATCTAAATGACCCCAATCAGACCTCTGATAAGAGCCCCATGCCTCTCATCAGTCTCCATGCCTCTCATCAGCCCCCATATCAGCCCTTATGCCTCTCAGCCCCCATTATGCCTCCAGCAGCCTCATGTTTAAAAAAAAAAAAAAACACTTACCTCTCCTGCTCCTGGACGCTGCCGCTCCTCACCACCGCCCGCGATCTTCTTCCTCCTGCTGACAGCTGTGCTGTGAACCGGTGCACACAGCGTGAGGTCACAGAGCGCCCTCACGCTGTGCGCGTAGCCTTCACAGCCGACAGCCAAGGAACAGGAGCGGTGAGTACAGAGCCTTTACTGCTTCCTGGTCCCCCGGTACTAATGAGCGCCTCCATAATGGAAGCGCTAATTAGTATTTGCCCCATAAGAATCAGGGACATTTTTCCCCCACTCTTGGGGGGAATGTGTCTTATGGGGCGAAAAATACGGTAACTTAATAGTGATTGTTAACTTTCATCTACCTGTACCTACCTAATCTTTTTAACTGTCACTGTCTGTCCCTCTTCACTAACTTTACTCTATCGTTTATACGCTGCTAGGGTGTCTACAGTTCACCCGACGGCACTATTCATATGGTCACCTCTCTTTAACCCCTTAAGGACCGGGGGTTTTGGGATTTTTGCGTTTTTGTTTTGCGCTCCCTGCCTTCCAAAAGCCATAACATTTTTATATTTCCGCTCACATAGCCATATGATGGCTTGTTTTTTGCGGGACAAGTTGTACTTTTTAACGCTACCATTTATTTTTGCATGTGATGTAGTGGGAAACGGGAAAAAAATTCCAAATGGGGTGAAATTGCAAAAAAAAAGCAATTTCACCGCAGTTTTACGGGTTTTTAAATTACAACGTTCGATTTGCGATAAAACTGACTGGTTAATTTTATTCTTCAGGTCAGTACGAATCCGGCAATACCTAATATGTATAGTTTTTCTTGCGTTTTGATAGTGTAAAAAAAATTAAAAGTGGGAATTTTTTTATTTTATTTTTTTGTCGCCATGTTTTGACCCCTATAACTTTTCTGTAATTATGCGTACGGAGCAGTGTAGGGGCTCATTTTTTGCAGGGCAATCTGAACTTTTAATTGATATCATTATGGGGTGCGTATGATGTTTTGATCACTTTTTATTCATTTTTTTTTTAGGAAATGAAGCGTCCAAAAATGGCGAATTAGCCATTTGGACGCTTTCTTTCCGTTTTTATGTTTACCGTATGGTGAATATTTTTTAATATTATTATAGTATGGGCGTTTTCGCACATTGCGACACCCATTATGTGTAATTTTTTTATTTTTTTATTTATTTTATTTTCATTTTGGGGAAAGGGGGTGATTTGAATTTTTATATTTTTTTATTTTATTTTTATTTTTTAAACTTTTTTTTTTTTCCCACTTTCTTATAGTTCCCATAGGGAACTATAAGATGCAATCATCAGATTGTTATTCTCATATATTCCAATGCAATAGCATTGGAATATATGAGAAAATCGCATATTTCCTATAGAGCCTATTACAGTCATAGGCTCCATAGGAATACTATGTAGTAACCCAGGTTTCATTCACAGAAACCTAGGCTACTACATGCATGCCCGGCTCCCCTTGTGGCCATCAGGGGAGCCGGAGCACAAACCGAAAGTGAAACTTTCGGTTTTTACGCGATTAGATGCCGTGGTCAGGATTGACCACGGCATCTGAGGGGTTAAATGTCCGCGATCGGCATCGCTGCCGGTCGTGGACATGAGCTGCGGGTGTCAGCTTGATGAATCAAGCGTTTACCCGCAGCTCATGCGCCCGCGGGCGCCATCTTTAAAGTGCGGACGAAGGGCGTACATGTACGCCCTTCGTCCTTAAGGGGTTAAAATAACAAAGTTCGCAGCTTCCCCAACATGTTTCACCACATCAGCTGCGTCCTCAGGGGAAATGGAGCTACAGCTAACAAGAGCGTTTCCATTTAATGTATTTTAAATCCAAATGGCGGGTTAATGTTTATTTGCTAACCAATCTGTTAGAACTACACAGGATATGGCCAATAGTTATTCTTTATTCTCTCTTCTTACCTCCGATAGGTGCTTCTTCCTTATATGTGTCTAATACGCATGTATTCCGACTTAAACTTATTCTGTTTGCGCAGTCTCCCAGACTTTAACTTTTTTTCCCTTAATCCCTTTTTCTGTGCATCCACTTGTACTTAGACTTCTTCAGCTTTCGATGCCTAGAATGCACGTGCATTGCCACTTGGACTAAATTACTTCTCCAATCCTAAAGTGCACATGAACCAGGACTTAGTTTGTTTTAGACAGATTCACATTGCTGTTTGCAAAGTGCACATGGATTAGTACTTGATGTATCTTTACTATTGGCTACAATTCATAAATAATTTCATCCACATAATCATATTGCTACACTATAAACTCACAATATTTTGCTCTATGATAGAGGACCATAGTACCTAGTACCAAGTACCTCAATGGCCACCATCAGATTTATGGCCAATATCCCCTAATTTGAGGTTTACAATGTTGTTATTCTGATCATAAAATAAATAGAGATATCATGCCAGGATAATTATAATCTATCCCTATCCCCTCTTCCTAAATAAATGCTGTGATTGAAAATCCTTCATTTACACCAACTGGACTCATTGTATTAAGCCTGTAAATCCAGCGAGCCTCACATTGTAATAATTTCCACCTCTGGGTTCCAGTTTAATCTTTTCTATTCCCCAGAAGCGTAAAACATTCATGTTTTTCCCATGAACATATCTGATATGTCTTGAGATGGGAGTGTCCTTCTCTGTTTCTATTGTTCTAAGATGGTCTGAAATACCTCGCCTTAATTCTTGTGTCATTTTTCCGACATATAATTTGGGGCTTGGGCATGAAGCTACATAGACCACCCGCTGTGATTTACAATTGATGAATTGCCTGATCTCATACTCCCTCTCTATCCCAAATATCTCTATTATACCCATCAAAGGTTCCAATACATCTATTTATATTAGTGTATTTTGTTGTTTGGGTTTTTAGTAATTCTTCTCTCTTAGTGTTCTTTGCCCTTTTAAAGGCTTTTCCGTCGCTGTTTACATCCGGCTGTGGGCATAGTCACTTGTACCTCTCCAGCCAATGACTGGCTTCAGTGGTGATGTGGCCATAAGCAGCATTTTACCACTGAAGTCAGTCATTGGCTGGAGAGGTGGTCCGGGACCAGAAGATGGAGACAGCGAGAGCAGCACGGAGCAGGAAAGTAGGAATACTCTGTGTTAAAAATCATTTTAACTTGGTAACCCCTTCCTGCCTCCTATTCACAAATGAGAACTTTACTTTACCTCAGAGGACGGCACTCACTGGTTTTTACCGCCTCTTGCACCACGAGATATACTGTAGGTGCCCTGCAATAACCTGTAAGCACTTTCCCTAAAGGCTCGCGCACACAGCCATTGTTTTAGTCCGCATCTGATTTGCATTTTATGTGGCTTGGACGTGGACCTATTCACTTCAACGGGACCGCAAAAGTTTCGGACGGCACTCCATGTGCTGTCCGCATCCATTACTCCATTCTACAAAATGCAGAACATGCATGGCTGGTGTCCTGCAGACCAAAAGAAAATGTACGGTCGTGTGTATGAAGCCTTACTAGCCAGGAAAGCACATATTGGTTAACACTTCAATGACCAGGCCTGAAAAGGCCTTAATAACCAGTCACTTTTTTTGTGATTTAGCGCACATGATTCAAACACTTGTAACTTTTTTATTTTTGAACTACCAAAATAGTTTTTGCAGATTTTTATTACATAACACAAGGCTTTATAATATATATATATATATATATATATATATACAAAGAAGAAAATGGACAGCACTCCAAGCGTATCTTCGTGAAAACAGATGCGGTTTATTCACCCATGTGAAAAGAAGGACAACGTTTCGGCTTTACAATTAAGCCTTTCTCAAGTCGTCGACTTGAGAAAGGCTTAATTGTAAAGCCGAAACGTTGTCCTTCTTTTACATGGGTGAATAAACCGCATCTGTTTTCACGAAGATACGCTTGGAGTGCTGTCCATTTTCTTCTTTGTATCAATTTGGGTAAGGACTCACACCCTTGGACCTAGCACCCTTCTTTCATTCTTTGGACTCTCGGTGCCGCCATCATTTTCTTTTTATATATATATATGTGTGTGTGTGTGTGTATATATTTTTATTTTATTAGGGGGAAACTGTACGTTTTTTTTATCATTTTTATTTAAACTATAGCTTATTATTTAAATATGCAAATTATTATAATTAGTTCCCTATATGCTTTGAATCATTTTATTATACAATATGTATAGTTTCACATGAATGGGGTAACAATGGTAATGGTTTTGGTTTGTATGGGCGTTTTTTTGTTTTATGTATCTTACAATTTTTTCTTTCTTTGGGGGACACTGACTTTTATTTTGCACATTTTCCTTATTTTCCTTTTATTTGTATTTTATTTATTTTGCATTTTTTTTATTTTTTATCATCACTTTATTATTAATTTTTAAAATATATTTTTGCCACATAATAATTTTATTTTGCACTTTTTCCTTTTTCTTTTACTTATTTATTTTACATCTTTTTGCTAAAATTTTCTTTTTTTTTAAATATATTTTTGCAGCACTGCATGTCCCCCAAGAGGTCTTTAAAAGACCTCTGTGGGACACTGACTTTTTTTTTTGTTTGCACTTTATTTTTCTTTTAGTTGTATTTTTGTGTTTACTTTTTTTTTTACTATATATATATATATATATATATATATATATATATATATATATTTGCCACATAATTTATCCCCAAAAGGTCTATAAAAGACCTTCGGGGACACAGAATTTTTTTTTGCACTATTTCCATTGTAACTGGAGCATCCAAAAGAGCCCCAGTTACAGGGAAAACCAGCATGCTGAGGGGTCTTCGTACTGGGCAGAGCTGGTGAGGCTCTGCAGTCCCCTACCCCTTACACCCGGCGATCATGTGATCGCCGAGTCTAAACTGCTTAGTGCACCGTTCACCTGTGTGAGAAGAAGGTAAATGCACTGATACACTGATTCTGCCTTCTCCTAGGCTCCCCCACTGTCTCTGACACCCGGGGACCTGTCCTGCTCCTGCTACAGTGCAGGAGCAGGAGCGGTAATCCTTCAATTGTGCGGCGCTGTGGGCAGAAACACAGCTGATCACACGATCAGCTGTGTTTCTGCCCAACAGGACGGTGGCTGCAAACCATGGCTCTGGGGGCCGCATGCGGCCTGCGGACCGCACGTTGTGCACCCCTGCAGTAGAAGCTTCTAACTTGACTGACAATAAGGATGAGGCTACACTGTGATATGTGTCACGTGACATTAACAAAAAATGCATGACATTAACAAAAACACTACATTCACAAAAAATCCATCCAAGTTCCAGTAGCAGCACGTTGTACTGAGACACCATAAAAATACATTCTATGAAATTTTGCATGACACTTAATTGTCGCCATGTAGCCATATCCATTTGTGTCGCACAACAGATATCACCGTGTAGCTGTACTCTAATACTTTGCCATGGCAATTGTACTTCACAGTTCATGCTAGGACAATGGTTATCTACCTGCTAGAACAGCCTTCAGTGGAAATAGCAGCAGACTGGCTAGTTTATTGTTGCAAATACAGGGTAAAACAAATTTCAAAAACATCCTTGAATTCTTGGCCTGATTTGTGATAGAACAGTGTTTTACATAGTAACATAGTAACATAGTATATAAGGCCGAAAAAAGACTTTTGTCCATCCAGTTCGACCTGTTTCCTACAAGTTGATCCAGAGGAAGGCAAAAAACCCCTGTGAGGTAGAGCAAATTTTCCCCACTTAAGGGGAAAAAATTCCTTCCCGACTCCAATCAGGCAGTCAGAATAACTCCCTGGATCAACGACCCCTCTAGTAGCTGTAGCCTGTAATATTATTACACTCCAGAAATAAATCCAGTCCCCTCTTGAATTCCTTTATTGTACTCACCATCACCACCTCCTCAGGCAGAGAGCTCCATAGTCTCACTGCTCTTACTGTGAAGAATCCCTTTCTATGTTTGTGTACAAACCTTCTTTCCTCCAGACACAGAGGATTTCCCCTCGTCACAGTCCTTGATGATGGGAGAGATCTCTGTACTGACCCCTGATATATTTATACATAGTTATTAAATCTCCCCTCAGTCGTCTTTTTTCTAAAGTGAATAACCCTAATTTTGATAACCTTTCAGGGTACTGTAGTTGCCCCATTCCAGTTATTACTTTAGTTGCCCTCCTCTGAACCCTCTCTAGCTCTGCTATGTCAGTTTATGATATTCCCATGAGCTGCCTGACGCATTCCATGCATCTGAACTGAAATCCCTTGGCTGGCGTAGATTTTAGTCTACTGCCAGAAAACTGCATTGACAGAAGACAAATGTGTCTGTGCTGTTGGCCCCTCACCATGCTCTTTTTCAGGAAAGTAGTGAAGGCAGTGAAGAAATGCTACTTTCCCAAAAAGATTTGCACAATTGATGTTTAAAAGGTTACAAACTCACTGTTTGCAACTTTTTACCCCATAAAACTGGTGAAAACAAAATGAAAAGATGTATCTGTTCTAACTTCGTCAGGAGTTGAAAGAGATTGCAGAATTTTTTTAAATAATTATATTTCTACCTATGTCGTGGAGGGAAACAAATTTAGTTTTAAAAAACTAAACTTTTCCAAGTTGAATTTAATCTTCATATATTTTTAGAGCAACAAATGAAGCATATTATAAAGTTCTATAATCTTCATTACCGTCTCCTCAGAGAGGGATTTCCCACAGGAGACCGCATGAGTTCTTTATTTTCATTGTAACCGGTGTACAATTTCTTTTATAAAAGGAGACTGAATAATGACATTGTGTCTATACTTATGGGCAACGATCGTGTTTAATATTTCCTGTGACTACAAAGATATTAGCAGTGGATATGCTGAGAGGATTTGGGTTGAGTAGGTACTGTAAGTAGTAACTTTGCATGTGTTCATGCTGAGCTGTGTCCACCTTTATTCTGGATGTAAAATACAATTGTCAGTGTCATTTCATAAATCCCTAGTGGGTAAAAAAATTATTTATTTGTACCATAAAAACCACATTCTGAAATCATATTTTACTGCAAAACATTCACAAATTGTATTATTATTGTTCTAAAGGCTGCACAACTCTGTAATATATTGCTCTTTGCAAATATTAATTCTCTTTCTTCAGTTTAATATGTTCTCTCAACCTCTTTTGTTAAAGTTTACATCAATGTTCTGAAATTCTTCTCCCTGAAAATGCAACACTACAATTTTAGTAAAGTGACAGAGATTCTGCTCTTGGGATTTCAAAATTTCAATTATTTAAATTTACTTTTCTTTCTTATTTTTTTGATCATCTTCTGTGTGACCTTATGTGGAAACCTCCTCATCATTCTGGTGGTGTCCTACAGCCGATCGCTCCATTCTCCCATGTACTTCTTCCTCACACAGCTCTCCTTCACAGATATCCTCCTCTCCTCAACCATCGTACCCAACATGCTTCACATCATGTTGCATGAAGGAAGTCTTATGCCTCTTATGGGCTGTTTGATCCAATTTCATTTTTTTGCAGGTTCCATAGGATTGGAATGTCTTCTCCTGACTGTGATGTCCTATGACCGGTATCAGGCCATCTGTAACCCTCTACATTACACCTCCACCATGACTCCGACATTTTGTCTAAGAATTATTCTTTTATTTTGGTTGATGATTTTACCTTTAATGTTTCAGTATTTTTGGACGATAAGTCATTTAAATTTCTGTGGACCATATATCATTGACCATTTCTTCTGTGACCTTGAGCCTTTACTGGAACTTTCTTGTTCAGACACCTTTATGATCAAGGTGGAAATTTTTTCTGTGGCTATTCTTTTTTCAATTCTCCCACTTATTGTAGTTATCGTTTCCTATGTGTACATTATCTTTACCATACTAAAGATCCCCTCTGTGACTGGGAGGCAGAAGACCTTCTCCACATGTAGTGCCCATCTGTCTGTGGTGTCTATGTACTATGGGTCCCTCATTATTATCTATGTGCTTCCACATCAACAAAATGCAAATGCATTATTATCTCTGTTCTACACTATTGTAACGCCACTTCTTAATCCTATGGTTTATAGTCTGAGTAACAGAGATATTAAACAGGCTCTTAGAAAACTATTGACCAACTTTTCTTACTACTTTGCTAAATAAAGAACTATGGGCAAAATGTATCATTCCCTCTGGCTTCAGAAAGTGCAAGAATTAGTGACTTTTTGGTTGTTTTAGGTATCGCTCGTTTAGGCACCATTTTCAAATGAGCAAGTGGTGGCCTATTACATTTATTATACCCTTCACCAGGAAACTGGCATAGATTATGGTGGAAATCTCCACCAGCTTACTTGCCCCAAATACTAACACTACTTTCACACTTACCCTAGCAGGGTCCAGCAGGCTGTTCCAGCTGTAACCCCTTATGGCATGGAAGGCATGGAATAGCCTTCCTGCAGAAGTGGTAGCTGCAAATACAGTGAAGGAGTTTAAGCATGCATGGGATAGGCATAAGGCCATCCTTCATATAAGATAGAGCCTGGGGCTATCCATAGTATTCAGCATATTGGGCAGACTAGATGGGCCAAATGGTTCTTATCTGCCGACACATTCTATATTAGACCTCCACCATGATGCTCACATTTTGTCTAAGAATTATAACACCACTGTTTTTTTGTCTGAACTAGGAATCAGCGAACCGGAAAGTAAAAGTTCCTGTTCGTACTGAACTTTGTGAGTTTGGGTAGCTGGACCCGAACCCTGACTTTTTCACTGAAGTCCGGGATCGGGTATGGTGTTCGGGTGTCTTTCGAATTACTTTATTATTTTTTGTTATAACATTGTTTTATCAGAAAACAATGGCATTCTTAAGACTAAATGCAAAAGGGAAACCTTTAGAGGCATTCTGTTTTGCATTCCGTCATAATAGAAGTCTATGGGCAGCATAATGGATCTTGTGAGTTGTATTATTGCAAAGTGGAAGCATTTAGGAAACATAGCAATTTGAAGTGAAGACCACGTAAATTTACAAAGCTGCATTGCTGAGTGCTGATGCACATAAAAGTGCATAAAAGTCATAAACACTTTGCTAACTCAATAACTGCAGAGTTCAAATCTGCTTCAACATTGACATCAGTAAAAAACTGTGTTGTCCTGGGAGCTTCATGGCATGGGTTTCCATTGCTGAGAAGATGCATCCAAGCCTTATATCTCCAAGCACAATGCAGTCTGGAGCAGTGGGTATATGTTCTGTGGAGTGAAAATCACACTTTTTTGGCAGTCTGATGGATAAGTCTGGTTTCATGAATGTCAGGATAATGCTACCTGCCTGATAGCATTGTGCGATCTGTAAGATTTGGTGGAGGAGAGAAAATGTTGTAGGGTTGTTTTTCAGAGTGGTCCCAGGCTCCTTAATTATTCAGCATACTAAGCCATTTTGGAAAATTGCATGCTTCCAGTATTGTGGGAAGAGTGTGGAGAAAGCCTTTTTCTAATCTGACATGACTGTGTCACAGTTCACAAAGCACCGTCCATAAAAGCATGGATCGAAGAGTTTGGCATGGAAGAACATTGCTTCCCCCACACAGACCTGACCTCAATCCCATTAACAACCTTTTGGGATGAATAAGAACAGAAAGTCCGGCCAGGTCCTCTGTTCCAACATCAGTGTCTGGCCTCACAAATGTACTTCTGGAAGAATGGACAAAACTCCCACATACACGCCAAAATCTTGTAGAAAACCTTCTCACAAAAGTGGGAGCTGTTTTAGCTGTAAAAAGGGACCAACTCCGTACCACTGCATATGGATTTAGAATGGGATATCATAAAAGCTCATGTAGGTCTAATGTGTAGGTAAATGAATACAGATGTCAATATAATGTGTATCATATAAAGGGGTAATGTTAGTATGTAAAATAAACAAAATAACAAGACTCATCTGGATCACTTCTTCATAACAGTAACAACTAGTGATGAGCGAGAGGTGCCATATTCGATTTTGCGATATTTCCCGAATATTCGATTTAATATTCGTCATATATTCGTCGAAATCGAATATTCGTCATTATTTTATATATTGCGAATTTTTCGCGAATTTATATTCGCGTCGCGAATGAAACTTAGATCTGAGTTCCTAATGGTTAACTTGTATTGCTAGAATTGACAAAGATAACGAATATCACACGAATTTAGCACTATATTCTCAATCTTCGTTATATTCTAACAATACAGCCACTAGGAACTTAGCTCTAAGATCAATTTGCAATGCAAGTATATGTTCGCCTCGCGAATGAAACTTAGAGCTGAGTTCCTAATGGTTGCATTGTTGCTAGAATATAACGAAGATTGAGAATATAGTGCTATATTCGTGAATTCGAGATATTCTCAGTCTTCGTTATATTCCAGCAATACAACCATTAGCAACTCAGCTCTAAGTTTAATTTGCGAGGCGAACATATGCTCGCATTGCGAATTGATCTTAGAGCTAAGTTCCTAATGGTTGTATTGCTGAAATATAACGAAGATTGAGAATATAGTGCTATTTTCGTGAATTCGAGATATTCTCAATCTTCATTCTATTCCAGCAATACAACCATTAGGAACTCAGCTCTAAGTTTCATTTGCGAGGCGAACATATACTCACATTGCAAATTGATCTTAGAGCTAAGTTCTTAATGGTTGTATTGCTAGAATAGAACGAAGATTGAGAATATCTCGAATTCACGAATATAGCACTATATTCTCAATCTTCGTTATATTCTATCAATACAACCATTAGGAACTCAGCTCTAAGTTTCATTCGTGAGGCGAACATATACTCGGATTGCGAATTGAGCTTAGAGCTAAGTTCCTAATGGTTGTATTGCTAGAATAGAATGAATATTGCAATGCGAATAATTCAGGTTGTATTAATCGCATTGCGATTACAACTTAGTCAAATTAGTGAGATCGTGATTCTCACATCCGACAGTACAATTTAGCATGGAGGCCGTTCCCATGCACATGGGAAGTCAGCAGAAGCGGCAACGGGCATTGACTGAAGCGGGCAGGGAGCCAGGAATCCTCCGGACAGGTAAGAACAGCTTTTGGGAATTGGGAACTGGGAAGACAACCAGAGAGCAACAAGAATTAACAACTAAAAAAAAAAAAAAACGAATATTCGAAATTGCGAATATATACCGATATATTCGCAATATTCGCGAATTATCGAAGTTGCGATATTCGTGATAAAAATTCGCAATTCGAATATTCGCGCTCAACACTAGTAACAACATAGAAGTACAGTATATACATCCAGTGAATGGCCACCTTATTGGAGGCCCCCAATTGGAAACACATTGGACCTCCTTTGCACTTAACCACGTCAGCAAATTACCATGGTACAAATGTATTAAATGTGCAAATACTTCAAAAACTTAACAATAGCAAAGACAGGTGCACTCTGCGGTAATACTAAACCCTCACACTGATGTTAAAATTGAGAGGTTAGTTCGACATATCCTACTAGGAGATCATGTCTTAAGCTTGGGCCCCGCGCCAAGGTCTCTCAAGTAGCCCGAGGCCCACCTACCTGTGCCGTATGGGCGATACCAGTGGCCAGTGGGCGAATTACAGGAGAATAAGGCCTGACTAACAAACAGCTTCCCAGTAACCTCCAGCATGTAGCCATGCTTGCAGTGGGAGGTGGGAGGTGCCTGTGAGCCCCACCCAAGACTGGATGATATGGCCCAGGGCCTCACAGGTGTACCTAAATGTAGCCTGTAGATGAAAAGCAGGCACATTTAAATTGGAGTTTATACACCTTCAAACATAAGAATATACAAACCATTAGAAAACACGATGTGGTGTTAAACAGGCAGGATATGCTCAAACCCATATGCAGTTGTTCATATGAGTTTTTTGATTGTTCTCCACATCCACGTTACTGTATGTAGGATGCAGGGGCGTAACTACCAGGGAAGCAGGGGAAGCAGCTGCTTCGGGGCCCGGGCTTACAGGGGGCCCGGCAAGCACGTGTTTGTCCTCACTTCTCTCCTCCCCTGGGTAATCAGCACGTGTCCTCACTCCTCTCCCAATCGCAGTGTCCTCTCGCCCTTGTCTATTTATTTAAAACTTATTTCTTCTAGAAAAGCTTGCCCTGGGGATCGAACCTGCGACCATTAGGTTCAAAGGCAAGACAGTTATCCACAAGGCTATATCTGCTGCCTAGCCAGATAGCTAAAAAAAAAAAAATATGACCTCTAGATGTGGAGAACTTTGATAGTGTATCCATACACATTACAGCTGCACCAGCACATTGTATATGGATGTAGCAGAGCTTGGTGTGTTGGGGCAGCTGTAATGTGTATAGATACACTATCAAAGTTCTACTTATCTAGAGGTCTTATTTTTTTTTTTTAGCTATCTAGCTATGCATCTGATACAGTCTTGTGGATAAGTGTCTTGCACTTTCATCCTAATGGTCACAGGTTCGATTCCCCTCACAAACTTTTTCTGAAAGACAGGATAAATGAGGCTTGCCTAACATGGAGGTAAGTATATGTGTGTTTTTTTATTTTTTTATTTTTAAATACTGGACTTTTACTTTACTGCCACAGGGAGGAGGGGGCTATTGGCATTATGATATTGGCAAATGGGGGGAGAGATAGGCACTTCATATTGGCACACACATTAGGGGCAGGGGAGAGGATGGCACTATGATATTGGGATGGGGGAAGACAGAGGCACTTGATATTGGCACATTATAGGGGGCACTATGGGGAGAGGAGCACTATGGGGGCATCTGGTGCTATATGGCTGGCTACTGGCACATTATAGGAGGGTTTATATGGCTGACTACTGCCACATTATAGGGGGGGTTATATGGCTGACTACTGGCACATTATAGGAGGGGTTATATGGCTGACTACTGGCACATTATAGGGGGGCTATATGGCTGGCACATTATAGAGGGGGAGCGAAATGCGCAGGTAGGGGGGGGCCCAATACAAAAATTTGCTGTGGGGCCCAGTCATTTCTAGCTACGCCCCTGGTAGGATGGTTATTGTGGTACTTGTAGTCCGTTGCTGGCATCTTCCATTGTATGCATTTTTTTGCTATTGATTGCCATCAGCAACAGACTACAAGTGCAGGATATGTTCCCTTATATACATGCACAACTGCATATGGGCTTGAGCATGTCCTGCCTGTTTAACACCACATCGTGTTTTCTAATGGTTTGTATATTCTTATGTTTGAAGGTGTATAAACTCCAATTTAAATGTGCCTGCTTTTCATCTACAGGCTACATTTAGGTACACCTGTGAGGCCCTGGGCCATATCAGCCAGTCTCAGGTGGGGCTCACAGGCACCTTCCACCTCCCATTGCAGGCATGGCTACATGCTGGAGGTTACTGGGAAGCTGTTTGTGAGTCAGGCCTTATTCTCCCGTAATTCAGCCCACTGGTCCCTGGTATCGCCCATACGGCACAGGTAGGTGAGTGGTAGGGCCTCGGGCTACTTGAGAGACCTTGGCACGGTGCCCGAGCTTAAGACATGTCCTCCTAGTAGGATATGTCGAACTAACCTCTCAATTTTAACATCAGTGTGAGGGTTTAGTATTACCGCAGAGTGCACCAGTCTTTGCTATTGTTAAGTTTTTGATTGTTCTCCACATCCACATAATCGTTACCCTATGTAGGATGGTTATTGTGGTACTTGTAGTCCGTTGCTAGCATCTTCCATTGTATGCATTTTTTTGCTGTTTATTGCTATCAGCAGCGGACTACAAGTGCAGGATATGCTCCCCTATATATATATACACAACTGCATATGGGTTTGAGCATGTCCGGCCTGTTTAACACCACATCACGTTTTCTAATGGTGTGCAAATACTTCAGCTTGAATATTGATCCAGTCTGACAAGATAGTTTCTTGCAGTTCAAGCAAATTAGTTGAAGGTACTGAATTGCTCGGTACAGGCCATTGTACCTCTTCCAAGTGATGTCATAGCTTGAACAAGAAAATGCTTAAAACTTAGGCCCCTTTCACACGGGCGAGTTTTCCGCGCGGGTGCAATGCGTGAGGAGGACGCATTGCACCCGCACTGAATCCGGACCCATTCATTTCTATGGGCTGTGCACATGAGCGGTGATTTTCACGCATCACTTCTGCGTTGCGTGAAAATCGCAGCATGTTCTATATTCTGCGTTTTTCACGCAACGCAGGCCCCATAGAAGTGAATGGGGCTGCGGGAAAATCGCAAGCATCCGCAAGCAGGCGCCGATGCGTTGCGATTTTCCCGCATTGTTGCTTAGCAACGAGACCCAATCTCTATTATTTTCCCTTATAACATGGTTATAAGGGGAAATAATAGCATTCTTAATAAAGAATGCATTGTTAAATGAAGTGGAAGGGGTTAAAAATAATAAAAGTTAACTTACCTTAGCCACTTGATCGCGTAGTCGCGATCTCTCCTCTCTTTCCCTGCAGCATCTAAGAACTAAAGGACCTGTGATGACGTCACATCACATGGTCCAATCATATGGTCCATCACCATGGTAAGATTTACTTAAATAATAGGGTGGCAGTTCTGGTCTGTGTATCAGACTCCATAAATTGCACATTCTGATTAAGGGCAGCTGCTGAAACAATGGTCATTCCCAGTGTGGCTGTAGCTGTGTACTGTTTAAAACTCTAAGGAAAGAAATACTCTATCTAAGGAACTCCCTCCTTCTAAACTATTTTTGCTCTCACTGGTACAGAACCCACTACAGATAAAGGAACTGCACCCTTGACAAGTTCTGCTCTGCTCAAAGCTTTTTTTATGGTCCTTGTTGGTGAACATTTCATGAGGAGCATTATTTTGTAAATGAAGAGTCCAGAGATATGAAGAAAATAGTGGCACTCACCATTGCAGTTGAAAAGCTTCTTTATTGGAGATGTAAAACAGTTACATGGGCTGGGGCGGACGTGAATGTCCAATGCTGAATGCTCAGCTGGCGACGGCCGTTTCGCGCACCTGCGCTTCTTCTGGACTCTGACCTCATCGCGCTGTCTAGCGCTCATTTAAATGCTTCTATGTTGCCTTGGCAACCAAGGACGCTACTTTAATGACCTTAATTCAACACACAATCAAGGTGAGGTAAAAACAATAACCCCCTGACACTGTGAATCTACTGAAAACACATATATGTAAACCCTATCTATCTATAAAAACACACCCAAATCATTGCGGTCATTGAGTCCTAATGGATCCGTAGCCGACGTGCAGATGATCCACTCCACCTCCCTCTGCAAAAGGAGGCGGTGCCTATCTCCGCCTTGTGTCTGGACCGGAACATGTTCAAGTGCTGCGAGCTTCAACACCTTGGTATTGTTACTATGTTTGTTGCGGATGTGATCAATAAGTCTAGGGCATCCCTTTCCCGACTTGACTGAGTTCAGGTGCTCCCTGAATCTCTCACACATAGGGCGTTTTGTCTTCCCTATGTAGAAAGATCCACAGGAGCACAAGACCAGGTAAACGACAAACTTAGTTTTGCATGTGGCAAAGTGTCTGACAACATGTTTGATGCCTGCAAAGAATAGGTATTTTCCTTGATTGAGGTACAGGCAGTATGTGCAATCCCCACATTTTAAGGAAAATAACTATTCTTTGCAGGCATCTAACATGTGTGTTTTTTTTTTTTTACACAGGGGAGGATGAGCAGGACCAGCCAGAGGAGCTACAGGGCGATGAGGAAGCACTGACGTATCTGGGGGGGGGGGGCAAGGGGGCAATTGCTGGACCACTCTGTGGTCTCCTCATGCTACTGCCACCTCAACACTATGTCACTGGGCCACTATGTGGTCTCCTCATGCTGCTGACACCTCAAAACTCTGTGGTCTCTTCTTACTGCTGCCACATCAATACTCAGTGGTCTCCTCAAGCTGCTGCCACCTCAACCCTATGTCAATGGGCCACTCTTTAGTAGAGATGAGCGAACACCTGGATGTTCGGGATCGAGAAGTTCGGCCGAACTTCCCGAAAATGAAGTCAATGGGGACCCGAACTTTTAGGCACTAAAAAGGCTGTAAAATAGTCCAGGAAAGGGCTAGAGGGCTGCCAAAGGCAGCAAAATGTAGGTAAATCCCCTGCAAACAAATGTGGATAGGGAAATGAATTAAAATAAAATAAAATAAATAAAAATTAACCAATATCAATTGGAGAGAGGTCCCACAACAAGGAATCATGCGTCATATCACCCACCACTGGAGAAGGCCACTCTCATTTATTTCGGACCAGCACCCAGACAGAGGATACAGGTCCCACAGCAAGGAATCATGCGTCATATCAACCACCACCGGAGAAGGCCACTCTCATTTATTTTGGACCAGCACCCTGACAGAGGAGAGAGGTCCCACATCAAGGAATCATGCGTCATATCAACCACCACCGGAGAAGGCCACTCTCATTTATTTTGGACCAGCACCCAGACAGAGGATACAGGTCCCACAGCAAGGAATTATGCGTCATATCAACCACCACCGGAGAAGGCCACTCTCATTTATTTTGGACCAGCACCCAGGCAGATGAGAGAGGTCCCACATCAAGGAATCATGCGTCATATCAACCACGACCGGAGAAGGCCACTCTCATTTATTTTGGACCAGCACCCAGACAGAGGAGAGAGGTCCCACAGCAAGGAATCATGCGTCATATTAACTACCACCGGAGAAGGCCACTCTCAGTAATTTCGGCCCAGCACCCAGACAGAGGATACAGGTCCCACAGCAAGGAATCATGCGTCATATCAACCACCACCGGAGAAGGCCACTCTCATTTATTTTGGACCAGCATCCAGACAGAGGAGAGAGGTCCCACATCAAGGAATAATGCGTCATATCAACCACCAACGGAGAAGGCCACTCTCAGTTATTTCGGACCAGCACCAAGACAGAGGAGAGGTTCATTCAACTTTGGGTTGCACCGCAAGATCAGGGTAAAGTTAAAAAAATAAGGATTCAATAAAGAAGTGCCCCGGAGTACAAGAATACATGGTTGATGGGGAGGCAGTTATAAATGTTTATTCTGCACAAAGGAGGCACAGGTCCTGTGGGATCCATGCCTGGTTCATTTTTATGAACGTCAGCTTGTCCACGTTGGCTGTGGACAGGCGGCTGCGTTTGTCAGTAATGACGCCCCCTGCCGTGCTGAATACACGTTCAGACAAAACGCTGGCCGCCGGGCAGGCCAGCACCTCCAAGGCATAAAATGCTAACTCTGGCCACGTGGACAATTTGGAGACCCAGAAGTTGAATGGGGCCGAACCATCAGTCAGTACGTGGAGGGTGTGCAGGCGTACTGTTCAACCATGTTAGTGAAATGCTGCCTCCTGCTAACACGTTCCGTATCAGGTGGTTGTGCAGTTAGCTGTGGCGTGGAGACAAAACTTTTCCACATTTCTGCCATGCTAACCCTGCCCTCAGAAGAGCTGGCCGTGACACTGCTGCGTTGGCGACCTCTTGCTCCTCCTCTGCCTTCGCCTTGGGCTTCCACCTGTTCCCCTGTGACATTTGGGAATGCTCTCAGGAGCGCCTCTACCAGCGTGCGCTTGAACTCGCGCATCTTCCTATCACGCTCCAGTGCAGGAAGTAAGGTGGGCACATTGTCTTTGTACCGGGGGATCCAGCAGGGTGGCAACCCAGTAGTCCGCACACGTTAAAATGTGCGCAACTCTGCTGTCGTTGCGCAGGCACTGCAGCATGTAGTCGCTCATGTGTGCCAGGCTCCCCAGAGGTAAGGACAAGCTGTCCTCTGTGGGAGGCGTATCGTCATCGTCCTCCGTATCCCCCAGCCACGCACCAGTGATGGGCCTGAGCTGTGTCGGGTGCCACCCCGCTGTGAACCTGCTTCATCCTCATCCTCCTCCACCTCCTCCTCATCCTCCTCGTCCTCCAGTAGTGGGCCCTGGCTGGCCACATTTGTACCTGGCCTCTGCTGTTGCAAAAAACCTCCCTCTGAGCCACTTCTAACAGACTGGCCTGAAAGTGCTAAAAATGACCCCTCATCCTCCTCCTCCTCCTGGGCCACCTCCTCTTTCATCATCGCCCTAAGTGTTTACACAAGGAGACATAGAATTGGTATTGTAACACTGATAACGGCGTCATTGCCACTGGCCATGTTGGTGGAGTACTCCAAAGAGCGCAACAGGGCACACAGGTCTCGCATGGAGGCCCAATCATTGGTGGTGAAGTGGTGCTGTTCCGCAGTGCGACTGACGCGTGCGTGCTGCAGCTGAAACTCCACTATGGCCGGCTGCTGCTCGCACAGTCTCTCCAGCATGTGCAAGGTGGAGTTCCACCTGGTGGGCACGTCGCATATGAGGCGGTGAGCGGGAAGGCCGAAGTTACGCTGTAGCGCTGACAGGCGAGCAGCGGCAGGATGTGAACGCCGGATGCGCGCACAGACAGCCCTCACTTTATGCAGCAGCTCTGACATGTTGGGGTAGTTGTGAATGAACTTCTGCATCACCAAATTCAGCACATGCGCCAGGCAAGGGATGTGCGTCAAACCGGCTAGTCCCAGAGCTGTGACGAGATTTCGCCCATTATCGCACACCACCAGGCCGGGCTTGAGGCCCACCGGCAGCAACCACTGGTCGGTCTGTTGTTCAATACCCAGCCACAACTCCTGCGCGGTGTGGGGCCTGTCCCCCAAACATATGAGTTTCAGAATGGCCTGCTGACGTTTACCCCGGGCTGTGCTGAAGTTGGTGGTGAAGGTGTGTGGCTGACTGGATGAGCTGGTGGAAGAAGAGGAGGAGGAAGCCGAGTAGGAGGAGGAGGCTACAGGAGGCAAAGAATGATGCCCTGTGATCCTTGGAGGCGGAAGGACGTGCGCCAAGGAACTCTTCGCCTGGGGCCCAGCCGCCACTACATTTACCCAGTGTGCAGTTAGGGAGATATAGCGTCCCTGGCCGTGCTTACTGGTCCACGTATCTGTGGTTAGGTGGACCTTGCCACAGATGGCGTTGCGCATTGCACACTTGATTTTATCGGATACTTGGTTGTGCAGGGAAGGCACGGCTGTCTTGGAGAAGTAGTGGCGGCTGGGGACAACATACTGTGGGACAGCCATGGACATCAGCTGTTTGAAGCTGTCTGTGTCTACCAGCCTGAATGACAGCATTTCAAAGGCCAGTAGTTTAGAAATGCTGGCATTCAGGCCAAGGGCTCGAGAGTGGCTAGGTGGGAATTTACGCTTTCTCTCCAAGGTTTGTGAGATGGAGAGCTGAACGCTGCCGTGTGACATGGTGGAGATGCTTGGTGACGCAGGTGGTGGTGTCGGTGGCACATCCTCTGTTTGGTGGGCGGCAGGTGCCAACATTCCTCCCGAAGCGGAGGAAGTGGCCGAGGCAGCAGCAGAAGAGGGAGCAGGGGGAGCCTGAGTGAGTTCCTTGCTTTTAAGGTGTTTACTCCACTGCAGTTCATGCTTTGCATGTAGATGCTTGGTCATGCAGGTTGTGCTAAGGTTCAGAACGTTAATGCTTCGCTTCAGGATCTGATGGCACAGCGTGCAAACCACTCGGGTCTTGTCGTCAGCACATTGTTTAAAGAAGTGCCATGCCAGGGAACTCCTTGAAGCTGTCTTTGGGGTGCTCGGTCCCTGGTGGCGGTGGCCAGTATCAGGAGAACTGTCTTGGCGGCGGCTGTTCTGCTTTTGCCCCCTGCTCCCTCTTTTGCTACGCTGTTGGCTCGGTCTCACCACTGCCTCTTCCTCTGAACTATGAAAGTCAGTGGCACGACCTTCATTCCATGTGGGGTCTAGGACCTCATCGTCCCCTGCATCGTCTTCCACACAGTCTTCCTCCCTGACCTCCTGTTCGGTCTGCACACTGCAGAAAGACGCAGCAGTTGGCACTTGTGTTTCGTCATCATCAGAGACGTGCAGACTCCGATGAGGTGGTATTCCCATGTCCTCATCATCAGGAAACATCAGTGGTTGTGCATCAGTGCATTGTATGTCTTCCACCACTGGGGAAGGGCTAGGTGGATTTCCTTGGGAAACCATGCCAGCAGAGTCTTCAAACAGCATAAGAGACTGCTGCATAACTTGAGGCTCTGACAGTTTCCCTGATATGCATGGGGGTGATGTGACAGACTGATGGGCTTGGTTTTCAGGTGCCACCTGTGCGCTTTCTGCAGAAGACTGGGTGGGAGATAATGTTGTGAACATGCTGGATCCACTGTCGGCCACCCAATTGACTAGCGCCTGTACCTGCTCAGGCCTTACCATCCTTAGAAAAGGAATAAAATATTTGGCCCAATGTATTGATTTCAAATTTAGGCCTTTTTTAACAGGCACCTACCACTATCTGCCTATTTGTTTATGTAGCTTATTACACTAATCCAGGCACAGCAGTAACCACTGATTTAGGGGAATATCTCTTTTAGGGCAAGTATTTAGGCCCTGGATGAAAGGTATCCTTTTATGGACAGATTTACAATGGGCCTGCAACAGCTGGGACACCAGAGTCAGGGTATTGCTATTTTGCCAGATCAATTTCACCCCAGAACAAAATGTATGTTTTAGCGGACACTGTGAAACGTGGCCTGCAACAGCTTGGACACCAGATTCAGGGTATTGCTATTTTGGCAAGTGAATTACACCCCAGAACAAAATATGTTTTGGCAGACACTATTCTATTTTGCCAGCCACAGCTGAAACCACTGATTTATGGTATTGCTATTTTGGCAATTGAATTTCACCCCAGAACAAAATGTATGTTTTAGCGGACACTGTGAAACGTGGCCTGCAACAGCTGGGACACCAGATTCAGGGTATTGCTATTTTGGCAAGTGAATTACACCCCAGAACAAAATATATGTTTTGGCAGACACTATTCTATTTTGCCAGCCACAGCTGAAACCACTGATTTATGGTATTGCTATTTTGGCAAGTGAATTACACCCCAGAACAAAATATATGTTTTGGCGGACACTATTATATTTTGCCAGCCACAGCTGAAACCACTGATTTATGGTATTGCTATTTTGGCAATTGAATTTCACCCCAGAACAAAATATATGTTTTGGCGGACACTATGAAACGTGACCTGCAACTGCTGGGACACCAGATTCTGGGTATTGCTATTTTGGCAAGTGAATTACACCCCAGAACAAAATATATGTTTTGGCAGACACTATTCTATTTTGCCAGCCACAGCTGGAACCACTGATTTATGGTATTGCTATTTTGGCAATTGAATTTAACCCCAGAAGATATCTATCCTTTGCCAGACAGCAGACAGTATTATACTTGTCTAGCCAAAGCTGGAACACCAGATTTAGGGGATTGGTATTTGGGCAATTGTATTTAACCCCTTAATAAAATATAGAAATTTCTTTCCTGAGTTTCTAGGGGTGACAATTAGCACAGCCAAGCCCCTGATGAAGGATATAGCAAAAAAAAAAAACTAGTATTGATGGATTGATGGACTTGGTGGCAGCTTCTTCTGGCACACCACAAGTCACAAAATGGCCGCCGATCAACCCAGAAAATAAGTGACAGAAAAACGCTCTGTGCAGCCTAAAAACCAGCGAGCAAGTAACTAGCAGAAGTTCAATGATTCTCAGCTGTAAATCGATCCGTTCATTAGGTGCTGTTGCTGACTTTAACCTGCCTAATCTCGCCCTGACAGAAGCTGCGTCCTCTCCCTACACTAATCAGAGCAGTGTGACGTGCGGCGCTACGTGAATCCAGCTTAAATAGAGGCTGGGTCACATGTGCACTTGGCCAATCACAGCCATGCCATTAGTAGGCATGGCTGTGATGGGCTCTTAGGGCAAGAAGTAAACGCTAGCTGATTGGCTGCTGTGCAGCCCTTCAGAAAGCGGGAAGTAATCGACGAACACCAAACCCGAACCCAAACTTTTTTGAAAATGTCCGGGTTCGGGTCCCGGACACCCCAAAATTCGGTACGAACCCGAACGATGCTCGAACTGTTTGCTCAACACTACTCTTTAGTCTTCTCATGCTGCTTTTACATCACTACTCTGTGGTCTCCTCATAGTGCTGCTACTTCACCACTGTGGTCTCCTTGTGCTGCTGCCACATCACTACTCTGTGGTCTCCTCATGGTGCTGCCATCTCCACACTATGTCAGTGGGGCACTTTGTGTTCTCCTCATGCTGCTGCTACCTCAACACTATGTCATTGGGCCACTCTGTGGTCTCCTCATACTCCTGCTACCTCAACACTATGTCACTGAGCCACTCTATGGTCTCGTCATGCTTCTGCCACCTCAACACTATGTCACTGGGCATCTCTGTGGTCTCCTCATGCTGTTGCTACCTCAACACTATGTCACTGGGCCACTCTGTGGTCTCTTCATTCTGCAGCTGCCTGAATACTATGTCAATGAGCCACTATGTTGTCCCCTCATGCTGCTGCCACATCACTACTCTGTGGTCTCCTCATGCTGCTGCCACATCACTATTCTGTGGTCTCCTCATGATGCTGCCACTTCACCACTCTGCTCTCTCCTCATGCCGTGCCACATCAATACTCTGTGGTCTCCTCATGGTGCTGCCATCTCCACACTATGTCAGTGGGCCACTTTGTGGTCTCCTCATGCTGCTGCTACTTTAACACTATGTCACTGAGCCACTCTGTGGTCTCCTCATGCTGCTGCCACCTCAACACTATGTCACTGGCAACTTTGTGGTCTCCTCATGCTGTTGCTACCTTACCAATATTCAATGGGCCACTCTGTGGTCTCCTCATGCCACTGCCAAATCACTACTCTGTGGTCTCCTCATGCTGCTGCAACTTCACCACTCTGTGGTCTCCTCATGCTGCTATCTCAACACTATGTCCCTGGGCCCATCTGTGGTCTCCTCGTGCTGCTGCTGCCTCAACACTATGTCACTGGACCACTCTGTGGTCTCCTTATGTTGCTCCCACCTTAACACTACGTCACTGGGCCACTCTGTGGTCTCCTCATTATGCGTCCACCCCAAAACTATGTCACTGGGCCGCTCTGTGGTCTCCTTATGCTGCTGCCAGCTCAACACTATATCACTGGGCCACTCTGTGGTCTCCTTATGCTGTTGCAACCTTACCACTCCATGGTCTCATCATGCTTCTACCACATCACTACTCTGTGCTCTCCTCATGCTGCTGCCAAATCTCTACTCTGTGGTCTCCTCATTCTGCTGCCACATCACCACTCTTTGGTCTCGTCATGCTGCTGCCACGTCAACACTATGTCACTGGGCCACTCTGTAGTCTCCTTATGCTGCTGCCACATTACTACTCTGTGGTCTCCTCATGCTGCTGCCACATCACTATTCCGTGGTCTCCTCATACTGCTGCTACCTCAACACTATGTCAAAGGGCCCCTCTGTGGACTCCACATGATGCTGTTACCTCAACACTATGTCACTGGGCCACTCTGTGGTCTCCTCATGCTGCTGCCACCTCAACAATATGTCACTGGGCATCTCTGTGGTCTCCTCATGCTGTTGCTACCTTACCACTATTCAATGGGCCACTCTGTAGTCTCCTCATGCTGCTGCCACATCACTTCTCTGTAGTCTCCTCATGCTGCTTCCATTTCACCACTCTGTGTTCTCCTCATACTGCTTCCACATCAATACTCTGTGGTCTCCTCATGCTGTTGCTACCTCAACACTATGTCACTGGGCCACTCTGTGGTCTCTTCATTCTACTGCTGCCTGAATACTATGTCAATGGGCCACTCTGTTGTCCCCTCATGCTGCTACCATATCACTACCCTGCGGTCTCCTCATGCTGCTGCCACATTACTACTCTGTGGTCTCCTCATGCTGCTGCCACATCACTATTCTGTGGTCTCCTCATGATGCTGCCACTTCACCACTCTGCACTCTCCTCATGCCACTGCCACATTAATACTCTGTGGTCTCCTCATGGTGCTGCCATCTCCAAACTATGTCAGTGGGCCACTTTGTGGTCTCCTCATGCTGCTGCTACCTCAACACTATGTCATTGGGCCACTCTGTAGTCTCCTCATGCTCCTGCTACCTCAACACTATGTCACTGAGCCACTCTGTGGTCTCCTCATGCTGCTGCCACCTCAACACTATGTCACTGGCAACTCTGTGGTCTCCTCATGCCACTGCCAAATTACTACTCTGTTAACCAAATGACCATAAAGGGACACGCATTTACAATTTCACAAACTTTATTAGTTGATAAAAGACCAACGACATACACAATATCAATATAAAAATAGTTATATATAGCAGCAATACAGGTAGTAGCCAAGACATGTGGCTCCCCTCCCACACATAGAAAACACCGATAGTTCTCCTATATAAGGTAAAAGTACTGGCATAGACAAACACATCCCCAATATAACAATTGTATAATAGAACAAAGCCCCACTAAAACTGGTATAGTGGATAAACCACACAAACACTGCAGCAAGGAGGCATATATATTCCATAAATGTATACCTGAGGGACACTTAGAGAGGAGAACACGGGTTTTCCATTGCAGAGAGGAGAGCCCACCCCGACGTACGTTTCGCTCCGCTTTCTCAAGGGGCGTGTTTGAATCGATCTCTCTAACCTCTATATATATCCATGTTCATCAGGTATAATATAAAATACATGTGTGTGTTGTTAATTTTAAACTGACCTCCTCATCGTAAAACACGCTGAGAGCGCGTCACATCTCCGCGCCGTCGCGCCGCCTCTGACATCACAAACACGCGAGACAGCGCCTAGCAGCTAACCAGTCAGCCGCATGATCTCGCGGCATCATGACGCAAATGGGAATCAAAAAAAACAACGCCCACCAGGCATCCATCAAGCCGCGAGATCATGCGTAAAGACATCAACACAAGAGTACGTATCTGGAGATAAGTCACGTGTTGCGGCATTACGCCGCATTACGTGACATACAAGGACAGCTTCTTTTCCTCAAAGAAATGGTCACAAGACTTCATCAATACAAAAGCATGTGGGACAGATAATACTCGCAAGAATGCTGCCTACAGTTATGTAGGACACACAGCAAGAAAGACAAAAACAGAAAAAGGAATAGGACAAAAAGAATTAACAATAATAATACTAATAAGTACTCCGTTACCTAAAATGGAGTACGGTCACCAAAACCGGATACAAAATATGAGATACATGTATATATATTAATGTGAAAACCTGTGTTACACGGTCATCCGATCCTATCTTGATCAAGTGACCTTCATATAACGTGAAAATAACCTCTTATATAAAAAAACCATAAAGTGACAGTGACTAAAGTGCTCAGTGCAATGTGAACATGCAAGTGCCAAAAATAAATAAAAGATTATATAGAATTGTTACAAAAGTACCCTGATAAAAGTGATAATTCATTTTCAATGCAGTTATAAATAGCCAACTGGCTAGTACATAATAAATATATACACAAATATAAAATTTAAAATGTATGCATAATTCATGTATCCATTCATATATCATGTAACCCCATCTACATATCCAAAGCTACCCCACACTAGCTAAGAATATATCCAAAATTCCTCCTTCTCTCATATAATAGGATAAAATAAATTAAATAATAAATAATAAATAACAATTTTGCCTGACTGCATAATCCAAAACGAAAAAGTCCATAAGGAAAGAGTCCATCACATGTCCAAAACGAATCTCCAGCCTGCCATTTCATCTATACCCAACATGATCTAAAAAACATGAATGTAAAAAGTTAGAGCAATGCAATATATATTATATAAAACAAATATTATAATTAAAAAATTTAATTAAAAACAATAATCCGTAAGCATCAGTGTGAATTACCAGGCCACAGGAGCACGAGAGAGAAAGAAAGGGAGGCAGAAATCTATATGTAACTGCTTATCCGACAGATTTTACAACGTACAAATATATATAAGTAGAAATCTTTATAAGAATGGAGCATAAGTGATTCCCTCATTGAGACCATGAGGTGATACTGTATTGAGAAGAAAAATCCACTTTGTTTCTGCTGCTGCGAGGATCTTCTTAAGATTACCTCCTCTTGGTGACATAATGACCCTATCAATTCCTCTAAAGTGCAACAGGGATCCATCTGATCCATGCCTTTCTTTAAAATGGCGGGGAGTGTTTTCAGTGATGTTAGATCTTCTTCATCTTTAGCTGCCTCTATAGATAGGACATGTTCTCTCACCCTTCTTTTCAGCTGCCGCGACGTCATCCCCACATATATAAGGTCACACGGGCAATTGGCCCAGTAAATGACACCCACTGTAGCGCAATTGATGGTGTGTGTGATTTTAAAAAGTCCTCCCATGATCAAAATTATGAAAATGGGAAGCTTTTTCCATATTTTTACACGCTACACACTTCCCACAAGCACTACTCCCCCATGGAGTTCCCTTTGTACCAAAGGGGTTAGGGGGCTTGCGAGTATATAGGCTCCGAGTTAGATGGTCTCGTAAGTTCTTTGCCCTACGATATGTGATAGATGGACGGTCTGGTATAACATCCTGTAGTTGTGGGTCCTGTGTGAGGATGTTCCAGTATTTGGTCAGGGCTGCATTAACCGCCTTCCACTTAGGATTAAAGTTTGTAATAAATCTGACCACTGGTTTGTCCTCACGTCTCACCTTTTTATGGAGTAGATCTCTTCTACTGGTGGATTTTGCTCTATTGTATGCTCTCTCAATACATCTTTTTCCATAGCCTCTGTCTTGAAAACGCCCTCTCAAATCGTCCGCCTGCAACTCAAAAGCAAAATCGGATGAACACACCCGATGCGCCCTTAGGAACTGCCCCACGGGTATGTTTTTAATCAAATTACCAGGATGTGAAGAACTGGCATGTAATACTGCATTCACCGATGTTTCTTTCCTATATAGGTCAGTTGTCATCCGACCCTCTGAATCCACATGGAACATGACATCCAAAAACTCCATCCTTGTACGAGCCACCTTGAAGGTAAGTTTAATATTGAGTGCGTTGGTATTCAACTGTGCCACAAAATTAGCAAAGGTTTCTGGTGTCCCCTGCCAGATCACAACGACGTCATCAATATAGCGTCCCCAATACTGGACGCCATTGGCCTCCGGCAGGGGATCTGTCTGGAGGATCCTCCTCTCCCACAGCCCCAGGAACAAATTAGCATACGAGGGCGCACAGGCCGCCCCCATTGCTGTGCCCCGGAGCTGTAGGTAGAAGGACCCCCCAAAAATAAAGAAATTATGCGTCAAAATATACTCCAAAAGTGACAGGAGAAATTCACACTTACGTCTATCCATATTGGAACTTCTTCGGCCATATTGCCTGTGGTCAACCTATGGGGTTTAGAATCGCGATATCGCGATGGTTTGCTAAGCTGGCGCATGCCCAGTTTGCATAACCTAACGCTATGTCGGACCTGCACTTCTCATCTTCCAAGTATGTTTTTAATTATTTTTTAATAATCACAGCTGCACTATTATTAATAATTAAAGTAATTAACACTATATCATCTATGAAATACACGATTTATATGTATTTATATTTTGTATTGAAATGAAATTCATTTTGTCACTATGTACACTGCTGTTGATCATGTTTCTGTACACGATATTTATTATTTTATCACTAATACTCTGATCATGCACTTAATTGATGTAATTTTAATTGTAATCACTATGACTATATATATTTGTTGTGTGAGCACATGTGAACATGGCTTGAAAAAGGCTCCAATGTGAGAGCTGAAACGTTGCTGTTTTGGGTAATAAATCATACTTTTTTCACTTTATTTTTTGAGTGCTGCCGACCTTTTTTCTCCTATACTCAATTGACCGCGGTCCGGGTCTTTTTGGGCGGTTTTTGCACCAGATTTTTGCAAGTGTGCTGCTCACCATTTTTTCTTATTGTTTGGTGGACCTGGTTAGCTAGCACCTGAAGCATGAGTTTACACAGTGAACAACTATACCCTGATGTCTTTTCATATACGAGGGAGGATGAGGACAGAATCCTACAGATCACGGACAGAGATGTCACCTTTTTATCCACGCCATCTATCCTGGAAATTAAAAAGAAGTTTGAGTCAGAGACAAAACGCATGATTGGATTGGAACTACATCTTATTACACTCAGTGAGTATCATCGTTCTCACCGAATACCCAGAGGACTTAGATCCCATTTGAGACCAGATCTTTTTTGAATGATGCTGAATTTTGTGCTAGATTTTCACAAATTTCGAACAAATATGCTTTTGACATTATCCTTTTAAATGTGGAATTTTTACAAAAGGAGTTAGCCTCTATACGAACTGTTATTGATGAGCTGAAAATCAAACTGTCACAAACGTTAAGCCCAGATGAATATGAGTCCTATATATCTGCTAACACTGCATTTTTGAAAAATTTAAGAATGATTTGAAAGATAAAAAAGACAGAAATGGATGAGAGATACAGAGGACTATACTACTGGTTACATCTATAATTGGCAAGGAGACTTGAGGAAGATCAAGAAGATTGGTGGGGACAAGAGAAGTATAACTATGCACTCTAAAAACATCTAAACCGTCGGCATGAAGACATTAAAATACAAGATCCTACATCTACAGTCGCAGCCACAGATATGTCACCTTTTTAGAGGTGGGCCCCATTGCTCCAGAACCAGGCGGGAGGTCGACGTCAGCACAAATGGCGAAAAAGGCAGAAATCTCAGAACACAGAGAATAAGGACTGTCAAAGTGAAAACATAGTGGTAAATATTTCTAGTACTGCTTTAGACACTGCTGAATTATCTATGCTAAATAAGGGTCTGTCATTTTGTCCTATAGCCATTACTAACTGGTTCAACATGGAATTAGATCTCCATAGATTTTTCCGTGCTATAAAATTAAAAATTTGGTTTATGGACCAACATGACAGACCTACATTGTCTGGGGAGGAGAGAGTGAACTGTCCTTGCATAATGTTGGTCTTTTTTTAAAAAGTGATTTCAATCCTGTAATTAACCATCCAGCTTTAGAAGCATTTACTCTTGCTGTTAGAAGGGATATTGAGTTGTTGCGTACACAAACTATGAATGAAGGGTTGAATTGTGGTAATATCACTACACAGGAATTGGAAGCTGTGGGGATTTGTCCATGAACCACAATCTCACCATCAAACCAGCTGACAAGGGTGGTGGGATTGTGGTCATGGACACATCCTACTATATTCAGGAAATTATGTCCCAGCTGAATGACCAGGCGGTATATAGGAAACTTCGACAAGATCCAAAATTTGACTTATTGAGACAATTAAGGGACATCTTAATTCATGCTAAGGATAATGGCACAATTGATGACAAGTTATTCACATATTTGTATTGTGAGAAGTCGGTAACCCCGGTGTTATACACCCTGCCTAAAATTCATAAAGTGTCTCAACCCCACCAGGACGACCCATTGTGTCCGGGAGAGGGTCATTATTTTGTGCTTCAGCTATATTTCTTGATAGGATCTTGCGGAACTTTGCTATTTCTGCAAGGTCATATGTACGAGATACTAGCGACTTTTTGACCAAAATTCAGGATTTGACAGTCCCTACTGATGCCTTGTTAGTTTCATTTGACGTATGCAGTTTATATACGCCAATTGAACACAAGGCCGGATTGAATGCTGTTCGTGAGTGTTTGCTGTCCAGTAATTATTCGCCTAGGTGCCAAAGATTCATTCTGACATTGCTGGAATTTATCTTATCGAACAATTATTTTTTGTTCGGGGATGAGTTTTATATGCAGCAACGGGGGACCGCGATGGGGTCCAACGTGGCGCCCACCTATGCCAACATTTATATGGCCTATTTGGAGGAGACGTTTGTCTATGGGTGCCACCACTTCAGCCATGTGCTGGGTTGGTGGCGCTACATTGACGATGTCTTCTTGGTGTGGGTGGGCGCCACGGAGGACCTCACGCGATTCCACCAATACCTAAACCAGGTGGATACCACTGTTAAATTTACAGTGGTTTACTCACGGGAGAAAATTCAGTTCTTAGATACAGAAGTTTCTATTTGTGGATCTGGACTGAAGACAGATTTGTTTGTCAAGCCTACAGATCAAAATACTCTTCTTAGATATGAAAGCCACCATCCGAGACCTATGGTCAAGTCACTTCCTAGGAGCCAGATGTTACGTGTATCCAGGATAGTACAGGACGAGACCACTAGGGAGACAAGATTAAATGAAATGACACAAAAATTTCAGTAGGAGAGGTTACCCTAAAAACTGTTATCTTTGAGTAAAGAACAAGTTAAAAATGAGACTTCATCATCTCAAGTGAGTCCCACATCATGCAGGATTCCATTTGTCTCAGACTACAATGTTAATAGCACTCAAATCTCTTCAATTCTAAAAAGACACTGGAGATTATTAACCAGTGGCTTTGACACTATTGACGAGTTTAAGCATCCCCATTGTGTTCTTACCGCAGGAATCGTAATCTAGGTGACAAGTTGGTCAGATCCGATATAGGCCCATTCAAAACCAAACGAAATTTGGAACCTTCCCGTAAAGGATGTTATCCTTGTTACAACTGTATAAACTGCCCACTGATGATTCATGGAGATACGTTCTCAAACCAGGTTACAGGTGATACTATTAAAATCAAACAATATATGACGTGCGATACGTCTTATGTAGTATATTTGTTATCATGTCCCTGCAACCTGTGGTATGTTGGGGAAACTACTTGGGACGTAAAACCCGTCTTAATCAACACCGATATTCAATACGTAAAGCAAAAATGGATTTACTAGTGTCTAGACATTTTAAAGAAGCCGGACACACAGAACGTGATCTGAGATTCCGGATTCTGGAAAATGTTCCATTATTAAGACGGGGTGGTGATAGATCTAAAATTTTAAAGAAACGGGAACTATACTGGATCTTTACTCTACAGACATTAAGACCTAGAGGTCTAAACGTGGATTTTAGAGTGACATAACTCTGATGTGCTCTGTGGGGGCTGCCCCATCTAACCCTCGTGTATGAAAATTTACATGTGCTATATTATACTTATATTATTTTCTTTTTTTTCTCTAGATGCTGCAAGCCATTATTAGAAAATTTGGAACCTGGAAGATGATGAATCGCAGGACGATGTGTTTTTGTTTTGTGTTATATATTGTTTTTTGTTCTCCTGGTTACCACGGGCAATTGAATAGATATTCTTATCTCTGAGTTCATGGATTTCTATAGACACCATACGGCAGGAATTATCCATAGTAATGTATGAATACGCTGGAACTGATTAGGCGAGCGATGTCATTAACATGATACCGCCTCACCTTTATCTAAAGGGACAGCTGTTTTCGGCCGGGAGGGATCCTGGTCGGGCGGGAGGTCCCCGGCGCTACAGCAATATGTATAAAGTTATTGGATATTATGCCGATCTCTGAGTGTCCTCGATACTGTGAAGTAATGTCAGTGACGTGTCCTGAGCGTCCCTGTTACTAAGATACAGTGCCGGTGACGCACTCTTTGGATCCACGTCACTGTGGGCATGAGCATGCGCACCTTGGATAATAGCCTTCTTCGGCCATATTGCCTGTGGTCAACCTATGGGGTTTAGAATCGTGATATCGCGATGGTTTGCTAAGCTGGCGCATGCCCAGTTTGCATAACCTAACGCTATGTCGGACCTGCACTTCTCATCTTCCAAGTATGTTTTTAATTATTTTTTAATAATCACAGCTGCACTATTATTATTAATTAAAGTAATTAACACTATATCATCTATGAAATACACGATTTATATGTATTTATATTTTGTATTGAAATGAAATTCATTTTGTCACTATGTACACTGCTGTTGATCATGTTTCTGTACACGATATTTACTATTTTATCACTAATACTTTGATCATGCACTTAATTGATGTAATTTTAATTGTAATCACTATGACTATATATATTTGTTGTGTGAGCACATGTGAACATGGCTTGAAAAAGGCTCCAATGTGAGAGCTGAAACGTTGCTGTTTTGGGTAATAAATCATACTTTTTTCACTTTATTTTTTGAGTGCTGCCGACCTTTTTTCTCCTATACTCAATTGACCGCGGTCCGGGTCTTTTTGGGCGGTTTTTGCACCAGATTTTTGCAAGTGTGCTGCTCACCATTTTTTCTTATTATTAACATATTGGAACTATTTAGATAGAATGAGACTGCATCCAGCCCATCACGATGGTTGATAGACGTGTACAAGGATTCCACATCACATGTGGCTATATACATATCAGGCTCCAAGTGGATCTCCTCCATCTTTTTCAGTATGTCTGTTGTGTCTTTCAAAAAAGATGGTAATTCTTCCACCAGTGGTTGTAAGAAGTAATCAACATACTTCCAAATAGCATCGCTCACTCCATCAATGCCAGCAATTATGGGTCGTCCAGGTGGATTCAGAGGGTCTTTGTGTATCTTCGGTAACAAATACAAAGTTGGAATTACCGGATGTTCGGGTAATAAAAAGTTAAACTGTTTTGATGTTATTATCCCATCATCTACTCCCTTTGAAGAATCTCCATAAGCTCCTGTTTAAATTTTATGAGTGGGTTAAAGGTCAATTTTTTGTAACAGTCACTATTGCGTAGCTGTCGCAAAACTTCCCTTTCATACATTGCTGAAGGCCATAGGACAATGTTCCCACCCTTGTCCGCAGGTTTGATTACAACATCTGGCCATTGCTCAATTTCCTTAAGTGCCTGTCTTTCACCTCTTGTACAATTGTCATTACTCCCGTAGTTTGTTATTCTTGATAACTCCCTTCCACCAACTTCACAAATATTGCGACATTAGGGAATAGGGAGAGAGCAGGAAAGTTAGTCGATTTCGGAATGAGTGACTTCGGAAACTCACCAAAAGATGTGGTTTCATCTTGTTCTTCTAATAAGGAGACCAAGTTGTTCAAGGTCTCCTGTTCTGATGGAATGGTCGAGTGGGAATCACTTCGTGATGTATATATTTTATTAAAAACCAAACGTCGGGCAAACAAATGGAGATCCTTCACTGTTGAGAAAAAATCATAATTACTCGATGGCGAAAAAGACAGACCTCTCCCTAAAATGGAAACTCGGAGCCTATATACTCGCAAGCCCCCTACCCCCTTTGGTACAAAGGGAACTCCATGGGGGAGTAGTGCTTGTGGGAAGTGTGTAGCGTGTAAAAATATGGAAAAAGCTTCCCATTTTCATAATTTTGATCATGGGAGGACTTTTAAAATCACACACACCATCAATTGCGCTACAGTGGGTGTCATTTACTGGGCCAATTGCCCGTGTGACCTTATATATGTGGGGATGACGTCGCGGCAGCTGAAAAGAAGGGTGAGAGAACATGTCCTATCTATAGAGGCAGCTAAAGATGAAGAAGATCTAACATCACTGAAAACACTCCCCGCCATTTTAAAGAAAGGCATGGATCAGATGGATCCCTGTTGCACTTTAGAGGAATTGATAGGGTCATTATGTCACCAAGAGGAGGTAATCTTAAGAAGATCCTCGCGCAGCGAGAAACAAAGTGGATTTTTCTTCTCAATACAGTATCACCTCATGGTCTCAATGAGGGAATCACTTATGCTCCATTCTTATAAAGATTTCTACTTATATATATTTGTACGTTGTAAAATCTGTCGGATAAGCAGTTACATATAGATTTCTGCCTCCCTTTCTTTCTCTCTCGTGCTCCTGTGGCCTGGTAATTCACACTGATGCTTACGGATTATTGTTTTTAATTAAATTTTTTAATTATAATATTTGTTTTATATAATATATATTGCATTGCTCTAACTTTTTACATTCATGTTTTTAGATCATGTTGGGTATAGATGAAATGGCAGGCTGGAGATTCGTTTTGGACATGTGATGGACTCTTTCCTTATGGACTTTTTCGTTTTGGATTATGCAGTCGGGCAAAATTGTTATTTATTATTTATTATTTAATTTATTTTATCCTATTATATGTGAGAAGGAGGAATTTTGGATATATTCTTAGCTAGTGTGGGGTAGCTTTGGATATGTAGATGGGGTTACATGATATATGAATGGATACATGAATTATGCATAAATTTTAAATTTTATATTTGTGTATATATTTATTATGTACTAGCCAGTTGGCTATTTATAACTGCATTGAAAATGAATTATCACTTTTATCAGGGTACTTTTGTAACAATTCTATATAATCTTTTATTTATTTTTGGCACTTGCATGTTCACATTGCACTGAGCACTTTAGTCACTGTCACTTTATGGTTTTTTATATAAGAGGTTATTTTCACGTTATATGAAGGTCACTTGATCAAGATAGGATCGGATGACCGTGTAACACAGGTTTTCACATTAATATATATACATGTATCTCATATTTTGTATCCGGTTTTGGTGACCGTACCCCATTTTAGGTAACGGAGTACTTATTAGTATTATTATTGTTAATTCTTTTTTGTCCTATTCCTTTTTCTGTTTTTGTCTTTCTTGCTGTGTGTCCTACATAACTGTAGGCAGCATTCTTGCGAGTATTATCTGTCCCACATGCTTTTGTATTGATGAAGTCTTGTGACCATTTCTTTGAGGAAAAGAAGCTGTCCTTGTATGTCACGAATGCGGCGTAATGCCGCAACACGTGACTTATCTCCAGATACGTACTCTTGTGTTGATGTCTTTACGCATGATCTCGCGGCTTGATGGATGCCTGGTGGGCGTTGTTTTTTGATTCCCGTTTGCGTCATGATGCCGCGAGATCATGCGGCTGACTGGTTAGCTGCTAGGCGCTGTCTCGCGTGTTTGTGATGTCAGAGGCGGCGCGACGGCGCGGAGATGTGACGCGCTCTCAGTGTGTTTTACGATGAGGAGGTCAGTTTAAAATTAACAACACACACATGTATTATATATTATACCTGATGAACATGGATATATATAGAGGTTAGAGAGATCGATTCAAACACGCCCCTTGAGAAAGCGGAGCGAAACGTACGTCGGGGTGGGCTCTCCTCTCTGCAATAGAAAACCCGTGTTCTCCTCTCTAAGTGTCCCTCAGGTATACATTTATGGAATATATATGCCTCCTTGCTGCAGTGTTTGTGTGGTTTATCCACTATACCAGTTTTAGTGGGGCTTTGTTCTATTATACAATTGTTATATTGGGGATGTGTTTGTCTATGCCAGTACTTTTACCTTATATAGGAGAACTATCGGTGTTTTCTATGTGTGGGAGGGGAGCCACATGTCTTGGCTACTACCTGTATTGCTGCTATATATAACTATTTTTATATTGATATTGTGTATGTCGTTGGTCTTTTATCAACTAATAAAGTTTGTGAAATTGTAAATGCGTGTCCCTTTATGGTCATTTGGTTAACATTATTGTAGTCACGCATCGTACTATGTGTGTGTAGCGTTGGCATTACAAATTACTACTCTGTAGTCTCCTCATGCTGCTGCCACTTCACCACTCTGTGGTCTCCTCATGCTGTAATCTCAACACTATGTCACTGGGCCCATCTGTGGTCTCCTCATGCTGCTGCTACCTCAACACTATGTCACTGGACCACTCTGTGGTCTCCTTATGTTGCTCCCATCTTAACACTACGTCACTGGGCCACTCTGTGGTCTCCTCATGTTGCGTCCACCCCAAAACTATGTCACTGGGCTGCTCTGTTGTCTCCTTATGCTGCTGCCAGCTCAACACTATATCACTGGGCCACTCTGTGGTCTTCTTATGCTGTTGCAACCTTACCACTCCATGGTCTCATCATGCTTCTACCACATCACTACTCTGTGCTCCCCTCATGCTTCTTCCAAATCACTACTTTGTGGTCTCCTCATGCTGCTGCCAAATCTCTATTCTGTGATCTCCTCATGCTGCTGCCACATCACCACTCTTTGGTCTCGTCATGCTGCTGCCACGTCAACACTATGTCACTGGGCCACTCTGTAGTCTCCTCATGCTGCTGCCACATTACTACTCTGTGGTCTCCTCATGCTGCTGCCACATCACTATTCTGTGGTCTCCTCATACTGCTGCTACCTCAACACTATGTCAAAGGGCCCCTCTGTGGACTCCTCTTGCTGCTGTTACCTCAACACTATGTAACTGAGCCACTCTGTGGTCTCCTCATGCTGATTCCCCTCAACACTATGTCACTTGGCCACTCTGTAATCTCCTCATGCTGCTGCTACCTCACCACTATTCAATGGGCCCCTCTGTGGTCTTCTCATACAGCTGCCATAACACTACTCTGTGGTCTCCTCATGCTGCTTCCACTTCACCAGTCTGTGGTCTCCTCATACTGCTGCTACCTCAGCACTATGTCTTTGGTCCACTCTGTGGACTTCCCATGCTGTTCCCATCCTTCCCACTCCATGACTGGGCCACTGTTTTGCCTTTTTGGCCTTGTTGACATAATCATTTATTTGACCCTTCTTGTGACCTGTCAGAAGGAAGAAAAAATGAGATGCACTATGGATCCTGTCTATGTAGCATCTGTAAGGCCTGTATGACATGGTCCCTATTTTGGATCAGAATTGGTTTATGATTTGGTAGCCAAAAGCAGAAGTGGGTACAAAACACAGAAGATATGTAAATATTCCAATCAAGTGTCATGTTTGTTTTGGATCCACTCCTGTTTTTTTGGCCTTAGCAATACTGATGAATTACTTATAGTGTTGATCTAACAGCAAAGTGCTCGGGTGGTCGAGTAGAACACCTCGGGATGCTCAGGTGCTCTATCGAGCAAAATAGAAGCCAATAGGAGAACCCGAGCATTAAACCAGGCACCCCCTGCTCTGAAGAGGGGAGGGTGTCTGGGTCACATAAAAAGGTCAGAAATTGATAGATCGGGAACAGAATGGGGAGAATGTCTGGATACATCTTGGACTCCCAGGTTGCTGCTGGGAACGATGTTGTCTGAGTAGTATGCCAATTTTACAGACTGACAAATATATGCACAAAACCGAAGATCAAATCGATTTTAGAGGAAAAATTGCTAGAAAACATTCTTTCCAGAATATTTACTTGTATATAAAGTGCAAGTGCTACCAAAAATTATAAGGAAGGGGCACTCCGGTACAACCTGTATATCAAATAAAGGAGGGGCTCATTCACATGGTGCTACAATTTTTCAGGTACACTCATAAAGCCTATGCAATAAGTGAAAGGGCTGCCAAAAATTACAAGATATTGGCACTCTAATACACCCTTTATTAGACATAAGGGAGGGCATCATACACACCCTTGAAAAGATATGATTGATGGCCAGCTGATGACCCTCAAAAACATTAGAAGCAAGGGCTTGCTGGTGACCCTCTAAAATATTAGGGGCGAGGGCCTGCTGCTTAGCTGAACCTCTAAAAAATTTGGTTTGAGTGCCTTCTGCTGATCTGCCCACCAAAAACATTATGGGTGAGGGCCTGCTGGTAACCCTCTAAAACATTAGGGGTGAGGGTCTGCTGCTGAGATGACCCTCTAAAACATTAGGAGCAATTGCCTGCTGGTAACCCTCACAAACATTAGGAGTGAGGGCCTGCTGCTGATCTGACAATCTAAAACATTAGGGGCGAGGATCTGCTGCTGACTTGACCATCGATAAAATTATGGTTGAGGGTCTGCTGCTTAGCTAACCCTCTAAAACATTAGGAGCGAGGGCAGCCTAATAGGGATGTTGATATGATGGAGGAGGAGGACGAGAAAAGGAAGATTGAACCATATACCCTTTTTTATGGTGGAAAGGGGTGCATGGGAATACAGTGTATTCTATACACCAAAAAAGCTCCAGTTAAATTGCCTTCATGTTCAGCCACTTTCCTTTGGTAGAGTAGAGAAGTCAGGGGCAATCAAGGCATTGTTCATTTTTATAAGTCAATCGGTCAGCATTTTCAGTTGACAGGCGGATACGCTTATCAGTTATTATGCCCCCAGAAGCACTAAATACCCGCTCTGAGAAAATTCTGTGCCAAGTGTCCAGCTTGGACACCCAATAGTTATGAGGCATAGAGGGATCACTGAGGACTCTGACACGGTCTACTACGTACTCCTTCACCATCTTCCAAAACTTTTCCCTCCTTGTGACACTAGGCTGCGCATCAAGGTGAGGATGCTGTTGGGGTGTCATGAAACTGTACCAGGCCTTGGAGAGTGTTGCCATGACTCCGTTGGAACTGCTGTGTGTTCCCCTTGTCTCCCCTCTTCCGTTGCCCAAGGAACTACGTACTCTGCCACCAGCGTTGTCAGATTGAAATTTTTGGAGTCATTTTTCCACAAGGACCTTCTGGTATTGCACCATTTTGCTAGTCCTCTCCACCACAGGAATGAGAGATGAGAAGTTCTCTTTGTAACGGGGGTCAAGAAAGGTGAACAACCAGTAATCGGTGTTGGTAAAAATGCATATAATGCGTGGGTCACGGAAAAAACAGCATAACATAAAGTCAGTCATGTGTGCCAGAGTCCCAACAGACTAGACTTCGCTGTCCTCATCAGGAGAATGACTTTCAATCTCCTAAACCTCTTCCTCCTCTTCGGCCCATCTACGCTGAACAGATGGAATAAACCTGCTATGGATACTATCCTCTGAAGCTGAGGCAACCGTCTCCTGCTCATCCCCCTCCTCCTCATTATCATCATCCAATTTGCGCTGAGTTGACAAACTGAGGGTAGTCTGGCTATCACTTTGTGTACTGTCTTCCCCCATTTCCACCTCTTCCACATGCAAAGCATCTGCCTTCATTGTGAATAGCGAGCGTTTCAGTCGACACAGAAGTGGGTTGGTCACGCTGATAATTGTGGCATCGCCACTCACCATCTGAGTTTATTCCTCAAAGTTGCGTAAAACTTCAGAGAGGTCAGACATCTTTGCTCACTCGTCGCATGTGAAGAGCGGAAGTTGACTGTAAAGGCGACGACCATGTTCCAGCTGGTATTCCACTACTGCCCTCTGCTGCTCACAAAGCCTGGCCAACATGTGGAAAGTGGAGTTCCAGTGCGTGCTCACAACAGCCGGTGAACTGGCAATTGCAAGTGCTGCTGCAGAGTTGCCAGACTGGTGGCAGCTGTAGATGATTTTCGGAAATGGGGACACACACGGCGCACTTTCACCAGTAGCTCAGGCAAATTGGGGAAGGTTTTAAGAAACCCCTGAACCACTAAGTTTAACATGTGTGCTAGGCATAGTATGTGTGTAAGCTTGCCGAGCTCCAAAACTGCCACCAAGTTACGGCCATTATCAGACACAACCATGTCAGGTTGGAGGTTGAGTGGCGAGAGCCACAGCTCAGTCTGGTCCCTTATACCCTGCCATAGCTCAGCAGCGGTGTGCTGTTTGTCACCTAAGCAAAAAAGGTTCAAGACGGCCTGTTGCTGCTTTCCCACTGCAATGTGACACTGCTTCCAGCTGCTGACTGATGGCTGACTGGTGCTGCACGATGAGAATTTAGAGGTGGAAGTGGAGGAGGAGTTGGAGGAGAAGGAGGGTTTGCAGTCACTAATGTAGGTAGTTGCAGAAATCCTGATAGAAGTAGGGCCTTTGTATCAGTAGCACCTGTGCCATCCCAGGGTACAAATCACTCCTGGCCTCCACAATGTTTACTCAGTGTGCCGTCAGGGAAATTTAGCATCCGTGGCCACAAGAACTTGTCCATGTGTCAGTCGTTAAGTGGACCTACCCAATAACTGCTTTTGTCAGGGCATGGGTGATGTTAAGGGACACAAGCTGGTGTAAGGCGGGGACGGCACACCTGGCAAAATAGTGGCGGCTGGGGACTGAGTAACTAGGGACGGCTGTATTCACAACATTTCCAGTGCCAGCAATTTGGAAAGGTGCGCATTTAATGCTATGGCCTGTGGGTGGGTTGCTGGGTATTTGCGCTTTCGTTCTAAGGCCTGGGTTATGGACATCTGTACGCTGCGCTGGGACACAGAAGTGGATGTGCTAGCTGATGGTGCTTGCGAAAATCCAGGTGCAGGGTGGGAGGCATCCGGGCCTGCGTCTTGGACAATGGATTGGCCAGCACGTAACACAGGGGAAGAGGAGGCAGTGGTGTGATCCGCAGACACTGATTGTAGACCGAGGCATTTGGCCCACATTTTAGGGTGCTTTGATGCCATTTGGCGGATCATGCTGGTGGTGATGAGGTTGCTAGTATTCACGCCCCTGCTCATTTTGGTATGGCACAGGTTGCAAATGGCAATTATTTTATCATCCGCACTTTCATCAAAAAAGCGCCAGACTGTGGAACAACTACCCCTTGGCAAGGGAGATTTTGGCAAGGGGATGCTTTGAAAGAACAGTGGCGGGCCTGTTTGGTGTGACCCGCCTTTTCCCTTTTTCCCCAGTGGCCTCAGTGTCCACAAGCCTAAATGGCAACATTTCAAGGGCCAGCAATTTTGAAAGTTGCGCATTCAGTGCAATGGCCTGTTTGGGTATTTGCGCTTGCGTTCAAATGCCTGTGTTATCGACATGTGGACGCTGTGCTGGGACAGAGAGGTGGATGTTGTTGGTGATGGTTCATGCAAAGGTCCAGATGCAGGGAGAGGGGCACCCGGCCCTACGTTTTCGACAGGGGGATTGGCCAGCAGTGCGTAACACAGGGGAAGTGGAGGCAGTGGTGGGACCCGCAGACTCAGAGTGTGGACCCAGGTGTTCGGCCCACTTATTAGGGTGCTTAGATGCCATGTGGCGGATCATGCTGGTGTTGGTGAGGTTGCTAGTGTTCACGCCCGGCTCATTTTGGTACGTCACAGGTTGCAAACTACCACTCTTTTTGTCTGTGCTTTCCTCAAAAAAGTTCCATGCTGCGTAACACCTACTCCTTGGCAAGGTACATTTACGCATGGGGGTGCTCAGTGTAACAGTTGCGGGCCTGTTTGGTATGGGCTGTCGTCTCCCTTTTGCAACCCCACTGCCTTTTCCAGCCTGTTGCGGTGCTGCGGATCTCTTCCCCTCTGTATTGCTATCCTCGCTCGGCTTGCCTCCTTCCCAGGTTGGGTCACTGATTTCATCGTCCACAACCTCCTCTTCCAGTTCCTCATTCTGGTCATCCTCCTGACTTGTTAACATAACAACAACCTCACTTATTGACAACTGTGTCTCATCCTCATCCTCAACCTCTTGAGACACTAATTGCCGTTGACTTATTGGAAACTGTGTCTCATCATCATCATGCACCTTGTGAAACACTAGTTGCCATTCCCCACCGCCATCTTCTTCTGACTGTGGATGCTCAAGAGTTTGGGAATCAGGGCACAAGATCTCCTCATGTCCCTCTTCAGATACATGCTCCCTGTTGCCGGGAAATAGCAGATTTTTAATATGCTTCGTCACAAATTAATTCGGATCCAATCAAATTTTTTAGAAAAAATCAGCGAAGCTTTTAAACAAAATTTTTGAAAACTGTTCATCTCTAGTGGGAACCTTGGTACACAGTGAGAATCACAGGGAGAATCCTGTGTTGTCCGCCATGTGAGAGTACAAGGCACTATTAAATGATACGGCCGGAACAAGCTAATTGCTGATCTAGAAACATTTTTTCATGGTACCAAACATTCCGTTATAGATGTTTCACGATGGAGCAGAGGACAAGGCGGAGTCTTGGAAGGAGAAGAAGAAGCTGCTGGTGATAACAAGCACTATGTTTTGCTTGGGGATGTGGAATGGTTGCTACAGAGAGAACCAAGACTTAATATGATTGGGAATGCTGGTCAGTTGTGTTTTCCCAAAAGATTCAATAATGCCACCTCATGTACTGCAATAGACCTCTGCTACCTATGTTTGTGTTTAAATGCGCATGGCTTATATTAATTGTGTAGATCTTGCATACGGCTTTGTTTTTGAGTCCTTTCCTTGTAAAAAATTAGTTGCACGCATAGTGGTAGAGGAAGACAAGCTTGGAATACATCCTAGATGTTTTGGGCTTGGGCCCACAGTTTTAGCAGTATCACCAGTTCCTGACCTTGTCACAATATAGGCATATCTGGCCCTACCAGTTCTGCAGGACTACATTGACTTCAATCTGTATCGTTGCCACCACCCTTTTCCTCAGATTTCTCCTCGTCCATTTCTTTGCCTGACACAAATTTAGTAGAAAATTGGTAGATCACATTTTCCCTCCTAGATTTCAAATATTGCCCTTTGTATTATAAGAAGCACATATTTTGCTATTAATAATAATAATAATAATAATAATAATAATAATAATAATAATAATAATAATTGAACTGTCTGGAGATGCACAGACACAGATTTCAGCCTAGTATTTCAGGTGTTTTCACTGAGCTTTCAATTTATCCTCTGGATGGTAAAACATGTGTTGTACAGCTTATCCTTCCTACAAAAAATGTTTTTGTTAAAATGCAGAAAAAAGAAATATTCTTGCAGGTAGATGCTTTTGAGGTTCTATAGCAACAGCTGTGTTAGAAGACAGTAATTGCAGAAGGCACTGCCAGGCACACTCAGCCTGAGTTCCTCACTTCTCACCTGGTCAAAAGCTTTCCCTGCCCTTCCCTATTCTACACAATGTTTCCGCTTTTTAGCCTTTACCTTCACTGTCCCTGACACTAGAATAGAAGCTTGATTGTGTCTGTACACTGTCTCTAAGATTGTTTTTGTCAAACACTGCAACATCCATCCACCCTCATTCACAGCCCATCATAGAATTACATTCTGCTCATTCTGCAGGGGCACCCCCTGTCTGCTGCAGCACTGATTGGTTCACCTAGACTGTCTGCTGGCCTGTGAGTGAATCAGGCCAAGCCCACCCCCCCCCTTCCTTTTAGGGTCATGTGAGGATCATTCTTCTTCCTCCTTTGTGCATGCAATTTTTTGGATTCATCAGAAGCTTTAGGTTTGTTTGCCTGACAATATTTTGGTCATCTCTAATACAGTTTATGTCAATTAAATTTTATTGCATTCTTAACCTTATTCAAGATCAACCATTTTTTTCTGGAAAATGTAAGAAAACTTTTTTCTTTTATTTTTAATACCAAAAATGTGCAGCTATGTTCATTCTTATACAGGCAATACAAAGTTTATGTTTTCAGTGCTGGAGCTAGAAGCAGTTGTGTAGGCTGATAGTGGTGTTTCTTTTTTATGTATTTTTTATTTTTATCCACAAACAAAAAGATGCAACAGCACTCTGCAACCAGAGCTCTGCCCAAGATGGGAGCTATAAGAGGACATTAATGATATCGCATGCAAACAGTGGAGACATTAGTTTACATTTTGATCAAAAGGTAGTAAGCCCACTCACTCACTGTGTACTCACATTACCTGCTAGTAGCCATCTGGCTCCAGGAGGAGTCCACAGTGGGCTCAGCATACATGTTGGTACCTGCATCCCTGGATCTAATGGAGGCTGTTACAGCACCAGAAGGGGTTAATAAGTACGGTCTATACCAGCATGCATGCTGAGCCCACACTCCCTAGATTTTATGTGGCTGTCGTGGCCCATAACAGGTAGGACTTAGCGTTAGGAGGATTTTATGTGGCTGTCATGGCCCATAGCAGGTCAGATTTAGCGTTAGTACCCACTCTAGAAGACAACCGTATCGGGGTGAGTGGGCTTACTACCTTTTGATCAAAATGTAAACTAATGTCTCCACTGTTTGCATGCGATTTCATTAATGTCCTCTTATAGCTCCCGTCTTGGGCAGAGCTCTGGTTGCAGAGTGCTGTTGCATCTTTTTGTTTGTGTGTATAATTGCCATAGCTACGTGCACCTGCATACAGGTGGTGCTGACTGACCCCCCTTGTGTTTCTGTTTTTATTTTTATGTATTTTTTTATTTATTTTTTTTATTTTAAACATTGCCTGGGGGTCATACAAGAACTTTGGAGACATTAAAACAGTAAATCTTTTATTAATTATTTCCCCTTATTTATGCTTACAAAGTATCTCCAGTTACATGGGAATACAATAGAATCAAAGTCAGGGACAGGCCAAGGTCAGGGCTAGCAGAGTAATGCAAAACAGGAACAGGTTCAAGGTCAGGGCAGGCAAAATTAATCAATAGACTAGGATGCGCATAGGCCCTTTAAAAGCCAGTGGGAATGCACTACAGGTACAGAAGAAAAAGCCTAGCCAGCAAGCAGGCCGTAGCCTGCGAGAGGGAATAGAACGCAGGGGCGGACTGGGCCGGGGGGCAGGGGGGCAATTTCCCCACGGGCCCCTCTGTTGCCTCTGTAAACGGGCCCCTCTGTAGTGCATGTGCACTGCCGCGGCCCTGGTGACAAGTGGGGGCGGCCGGCGGCAGGGCACAGGGAGATGAACGCTTCCACTGTGGAAGCGTTCATCTCCATAGTCATCTGTATCGCCGTCCTCAGGACGGCGATACAGATGGCTGTGCTGCGGCAGAGCAGGGAGAGGCGTGTCCCCTCCCTGTTCCTCTGATAGGCTGCCAGCACTAGGCCGGCAGCCTATCAGAGGCTGAGGCAGGCGGCGCGATGACGTCATCGCGCCGCCGAGCGGTACAGCAAGGGACACAGGCCAGAAGAGGCCTGCATCACATCGCTGGAGGTAAGTATAACTGTTATTTGTATGTTTGTTTGTTTGTTTTTGTGTTTTTGGGGCTACTGGCACATAAGATAAAGGGGGAAAATCTACTGGCACATAAGATAAGGGGGAATCTAATGGCACATAAGATAAAGGGGGAATCTACTGGCACATAAGATAAAGGGGGAATCTACTGGCACATAAGATAAGGGGAATCTACTGGCACATAAGATAAAGGGGGCAATCTACTGGCACATAAGATAAAGGGGGAATCTACTGGCACATAAGATAAAGGGGGATCTACTGGCACATAAGATAAGGGGGGGAATCTACTGGCACATGATAAAGTGAGGGGGAGGGATTCTACTGGCACATGATAAAGTGAGGGGGGGATTCTACTGACACATGATAACTGAGGGGGGGGGATTCTGCTGGCACATGATAAGGTGAGGGGGGGGGGGATTCTACTGGCACATGATAAGGTGAGGGGGGGGATTCTACTGGCACATGATAAGGTGAGGGGGGATTCTACTGGCACATAAGGGATGGACTACTGGCACAAGGGGGTGCTACTGGCACATAAGGGGGTGCTACTGGCACATAAGGGGGTGCTACTGGCACATAAGAGGGGCTACTGGCACATTAGAGGGGCTACTGGCACATAAGAGGGGCTACTGGCACATAAGAGGGTGCTACTGGCACATAAGAGGGGCTACAGGCACATTAGAGGGGCTACTGGCACATAAGAGGGGCTACTGGCACATAAGAGGGGTTACAGGCACATATGAGGGGCTACTGGCACATAAGGGGGACGGCTACTGGCACATAAGGGGGGCGGCTACTGGCACATAAGGGGGACGGCTACTGGCACATAAGGGGGGACTACTGGCACATAAGGGGGACGGCTACTGCCACATAAGGGGGACGGCTACTGGCACATAAGGGGGACGGCTACTGGAACATAAGGGGGACGGCTACTGGAACATAAGGGGGACGGCTACTGGCACATAAGGGTGGCTACTGGCACATAAGGGTGGCTACTGGCACTTAAGGGGGACCGCTACTGGCACTTAAGGGGGACGGCTACTGGCACATATGGTCTGACCCAACTATACACTTTCCGATGCCTTCAAACATGGAATTCAAAACTTTAAAGATTTTGTCTGACTTTAGACTTTAAATCTTGTTCCTCAAGGTGGCAATTGTGAGAAATACAATAGAGTATACTCATCTGTCTTATCCTCTATTTTTTCTAGTACCTCTACCCACTGCTGTGATATTCCCCACTATGTGCCCATGTGTACTCCTGCAGTGTATCACTGGCCTCAGTTGTATATGGCAGATGATTGGCTGCAGCAGTCACATGGAGTACATAGGCATTCCGTAGCAGCCAAGCCAACAGGAAAGATTCAAACTGTGTCACTGGAAGGCAGGGAATGTTTTATCACATTTGCTGTAGAGTGGAACGTTTATTTAATTAAGTCACACAACCCCTTTAATCACCTGCAAGAATGATGTCAAACTGATCCACACTGAGTCTGTGTCATTTGCCATAAGATGATAAAGAGAAGGCATTTTGCAAATTCAGATTTGAAATCTGTTGCATCTGGGCTGGTGAGTGGGATGGGTGAGCTATACAGAAGGAGCATTTCTAAACTGTGTGATATCATTAGTGTTAAGTGAACTTCATCAAAATGCGATTTGTCTGCTTTGCCGAATTTTACCAAAAAAATTGCTTTGTGGCGCATTACTTCATCAAAAAATTGCATTTCATTATAAGTAGTGGGCGCAATGACAGAGAACGGCGCTTGCTCTGCGTCATTGTACCCCTCAGATACCATGTTCATCGCTAATCGCGGCATCTGATATTAATATTAAGCTCTATAATAAAAAAAAAAGTAAATCATGCTACTTCATCCATTTGATTGCGAACAGCCTGTCACCGCCATCTTGATTAAAGATCCAGCCTGAAATCTTGCGGGGTGCGTGATGACGCCATCACGTCGGCTGGCATGTTGACCTCATACGTCATTGCGCACAAAATTTAGCGTAGGATCTTTAATTAAGATGGCAGCGGTGTGCCTTTTGGGCTCAAACAGATGAGGTGAGTATGATTTTTTTAACCCCATTTCAGGGAAAATTGACTTGTTACCGTGATACACAAGGAAATTTGGCTTTGTGGCGAATCAAATTTTCCATGAAATTCGGATCAAAGTCCACTTCGGACACTTTTATTAACTCAACACTAGATATCATATCACAAAAGCCTTTGAAAGTTTTTGAAAAGCTCTTCTACATCTGTATACCAGATATTAAATACAAAGTGTCTGGAAACTTTTTCCTGTACTTTGTTAAGACTTATGTTCTTTACTGTAGACTGAAAAGTTTTGTAACTGTGACTGTTCCCTCCAGGGATTCGAGTTGTAATCTCCCTGGATGAGTTACTGGCATACTTTATCTAGAAAAGTAACTCAAAGCGATCACTTTCTGTCTTGCATATTTTACAGACAAGAAGAACGGCTCCATCCCACAAAGAAGAATTAAGACCCTCTGCATCTCTTGGCTGTACAATATGTAGCCTGTGCTTTCTATAACATCATACGCTGAAGCCTGTGCTAATCTGATCCTCAGCTTCTCAGCTACTACAGAGATGAATTTGAATTCCAACTTCTATTTATTTCTATATTTATTTATTTATTTATTGTAAATCTTGAATTGAAGTTTATATCAGGAAAATATTTCTTATCTATTTGGTTCCAATTTTCAAAATTTCAATTTGATCTTTTTTATGATCTTTGCATTTTGTGAATTCCATATTTGTATTATATTTTATGTCTTACAATGCTGTTACTAATTCAACATATTTCTGCCGAATTCCATTTATTATAAAAGTAAGTACATTTCTCTAAATCTATTCATGTGACATAATTAGGGTGAGTTCACATCTGCGTTCCCGATTCCGTTATGGCTTTCTTTTATAACATGGCTATAACGGTAAATAATTGAATCCATAGGACGGAAGGACTGATCTGTTATGCTGCCCATAGAATTGTATTAAGACGGAATGGAAAACGGAAGCCTTTAAAAGGCATTCCATGAAAATAGAAGTCTATGGAAATCATAACAGATCCGTCCCGTTTCCGTTATGCAGAACGGAGAAAAAAGTCCTGCCAACAGGACTTTGTTTTCCGTCTTGCAACACAGGAACCAGAATGATCCATTCGAATTCCCATAGCCGTCTATTAAGATGGAACAAAATGGAAAGCTTCTTAAAGGCTTCCGATTTGACTTCCGTCTATGGATTCCGTTATTTTCCGTTATAACCATGTTATAACGGAAAGCCATAACAGTATCCAGAACGCAGATGTGAACCCACCCTTATGTCTAACTTTCCTAAAAAAAATACTTATTGTTGAGAGAGGTAAAAAAAAAAAAAAAATCATACACCATTTAAAAAAAAAAAAAATCTTTATAGGATCACCTATAAATTAGTGTATTGTTGGCTGAAAAATATACCTGTAAACATTGCAAAACCTGCTACTGCCTCAGGTGCCCATTCACAGAGGAAGCGACTGTTTTAGGAGTGCCCATTTGCACTGTGCTACATTTCAGTCTGCCTCTCATCTCCCTGCATGTGCTGTCTAAAATACAAACTATTGGTTGCCCATAGCAAACATTCAAAGCCCAGCTTTCATTTTTGTTATTTATTTATTTTATGTGCTTATATAGTTCTACTATATTCCGCAAAGCATCCAACTGTCCCCAATAGGGCTCACCATTTAAGTTCCAGTATGTCTTTGGTTTCCTTCCTTACTCCAGAGTACCCAGAGGAAAACCACACAAACATGGGGAGAACGTGCAAACTCCATGCAGATGGTGTCCTTGGTCAAATTCAAACCCAGAACCGCTGAGCTGCAAGGCACCAGTGCTAATCACTGAGCCACCGTGCTGCCCGTGTCAACCAATCACAGCAGAAACTTTGATTTTACTAGATAAAACCTCCCCAACTGCCTCAGATCTGGCGGGACAGTCCTGGATTTTGATGGCTGTCCCGTAGTCTTCAGATGGCTGAGGTATGCCTGTAGTCATGGGATGGCTGAGGTATGTCTCAAATTTAACTATCTCTGTGTCCTGAGGATGCAGAGACACTTGAATGCAATAGTTATTCATCATTCCAAAGCCTCAGGTGCGATGTGGTGATACATCATTCCTACTGGGCTGTGTAGAAGAAGTATGTGGAATGGAGAATCAGCCTGTGCGCTCCTCTTACACTGCCTAGCAGGCACAATATGTCACCCCATCACAATGGGGAGCTCAAGATGCAGCAGAATGGACAGATAGTGTAGGGAGAGGAATAGTGTTTTTTTTAGGTAGTTTTGATTGTTGAAAGGTGTTAGAGACTCAACAGTCCTTTTAAAGGGTTTCTGTCACCAGGATTACACATTAATGCACTGTCTCCCTGCTAAATCCTGCGCCTGCGCCGCCGCTCTGTATTCGGCGCAGGCGCGGTGAGCTGAGGACAGCAGGCACCAGCGTCCTCTGCTCACCGCGCCTGTGCCGAATACAGAGCGGCGGCGCAGGCGCGGGATTTAGCAGGGAGACAGTGCCGAAGGCAGGAGAGGATCGCTGCCCGGCACTGTCAATCAAAGAAAGAAGGGGCGTGGCAGCAGGTTGGCGCACAGAGCCTCTAGGAGCAGGGGCAACGCCCCCCTGCTCCTAGAGGCTAATTTACATATTATAAAAAGACGTTTTTTAGCCTAAATATACATCAGAAATACATATAAAGCACATTATCAAGCTGATCTGACATTAGCACATAGCTAATGTCAGACAGCTTATAATGTGTAATCCTGGTGACAGAAACCCTTTAAGGACTATTCTTTTATCTCGCTGCAAAATATATTAGCGCAACATGCAATTGTTTGGCTGCTGGTGACAGCAGCAACATTACCTGCGCTACATCTCCTGTATAATGTTAGCCGCTGGTGACAGCAGCGTCATTACCTGCGCTACATCTCATGTATAACATTAGCCACTGGTGACAGCAGCGACAGTACATGCGCTACATTTCCTGTATAACATTAGCCGCTGGTGACAGCAGGGACATTACCTGTGCTACATCTCCTGAATAACGTTTGCACATCCCAAATAGCTGTGACATTCCCTCTAATTTATTTGCCCATACACTGCGCTACTGTATGTGTGACATACTTGCAAGCATATATAGCATTTAATATGATGAAGGCGAGCAGTAAGAGACAGGGAAGTGGCCGTGCTGCTGATGGTGCACGCATAGGCCATGGTCCAGGCCATGGTGAAACTGTGCCTGGTGGCAGAGCACAAGAAACACACTCATCCACAATACCTAGCTTCATGTCCCAGTTTGCAGGACAAGACTCTCGAAGTCAGACCAGTGCGACCAGGTGATTGCAGCAGATAATGCTTCCAGTGGGTTAAGCACCACCCTGTCTTTCACAAAGTTCAGTCTCTGTAGCCAAGAGTCTGGTCAACAGAATCCTTACCCTGATCCACCTTCCTCCCACCATGGAGAGTCTAGGCAAACAAGTGATCCCACACTCGGATATTTCAAGGAGCTCTTTTCATCGCCATTCCTTGATTTGTCCCTCTCGCCAAGTCTTCTTGAAGAGGGACATGAGGAGATCTTGTGCACTGATTCCCAAACTCGTGAGCATCCACAGTCAGAAGAATATGACGGTGGGGAACGGCAATTAGTGTTTCACGAGGTGGATGATGAGGATGAGACACAGTTGCCAATAAGTCAACCGCAATTAGTGTCTCAAGAGGTTCATGATAAGGATGAGACACAGTTGTCAATAAGTGAGGTTCTTGTTAGGTGAACAAGAAGGAGGATGACCAGAGTAAGGAAGTGGAAGAGGAGGTGGTGGACGATGAAATCACTGACCCAACCTGGTGTGGTGTCTCGGCATGCTGTTGCCAGCGGCTCTGTTTCTGGTTGCCGCATGTGTGGGTTGATACCTGGTCGCCCCAGGTGCGGTTTCCGCTGGCAACATGTGGTGTGGCATGCTTGACACATTCTTGTATGTGTGTACTTCCCCCATTTGGTGTGCACAGGGTTAAGGTGTGTTTGTTAGGTGTGGTGGGTGTGACCTCAGGCCTCCTTATATGTTGATGTGGTGGAGCCTGAGGTCAGTTTTGTTTTGTTTGTCAGTCTGTGTAGGAGCCTTTCTCCCTGGCTGAATGTTATGTCTGTGTGTGCCACCCTTAATTGTTATATTGTTTCCCTTGCTCTGCCTGTGTGTCCCCTCCTGCGTGCTTCTGTTTACCCTTCCCCACCTGGTGTATGTTGTTATGGTGTGGGTTTTGTTTGGAGGTTTGTATTGTGGTGTGTCTCCGCTGGAAGGGGGTTGCTTTCCCAGAGGGGTTTAAGCAAACAACTACACAGTGCGTTTCCAGTCCCCCTCGGCGGCGGCAGGTAAGTGTTGGTAACTTATGTTGTCTGTTGCCTTGTTGTACTTATCTGCCTTTCGGCTGTGAGCCCTGTCTAGTTGGTGGCCAGCTGCTGGGCCTCTGAAGACACCGTTCATCTGTAGTCTAGGATGAGCGTGTGGTCTCTGCCCTGTCTCTATCTTCTAGGGCAGGCATCCTCAAACTGCGGCCCTCCAGCTGTTGCAAAACTACAACTCCCAGCATGCCCGAACAGCCTACAGGTATCAGCCTACAGCATGGCATTGTGGGAGTTGTAGTTTTACAACAGCTGGAGGGCCGCAGTTTGAGGATGCCTGTTCTAGGGCTATGCAGGAATTTCTAGGGCTCCAGGTTCGTGGGCATGGGCCTCCTTGCTATCTGAGGTGGCTCATGCATTCTGTGTCCCAGCGCAGCGTACAGATGACCATAACCCAAGCCTTTGAACCTCTGCGCAAATACCCAGCCACTCACCCACAGGCCATAGCACTAAATGAACACCTTTCCAAATTGCTGGCCCTGGAAATGTTGCCATTTAGTCTTGTGGACACAGAGGCTTTCTGCAGCCTAATGGCCGTGGCCATCCCTCGTTACTCAGTCCCCAGCCGCCACTGTTTTGCCAGGTGTGCCATCCCCGCCTTATACCAGCATGTGTCCCGTAACATCACCCTTGCCCTGACCAATGCAGTTATTGGGAAGGTCCACTTAACCACTGACACATGGACAAATGTTTTTAGCCAGGGACGCTACATTTCCCTGACGGCACACTGGGTGAAACTTGTGGACCTTAACCCTAATGTTTTAGAGGGTCATCGGCAGGCCCTTGCCCATAATGTTTTAGATGGTCAGATCAGCAGCAGGCCCTTGCCCCTAATATTTTAGAGGATCACCAGCAGGCCCTTGCCCATAATGTTATTGAGGGTCAGCTCAGCAGCAGACCCTCGCCCTTAATGTTTTAGATGGTCAGATCAGCAGGAGTTCCTTGCCCCTAATGTTTTAGAGGGTCACCAGCAGGCCCTTGCTCCTAATGTTTTTGAGGGTCACCAGCAGGGCCTTGCCCCTAATATTTTAGATGGTCAGATCAGCAGCAGGCACTCTCCCCTAATGTTTTCAAGGGTCAGCTCAGCAGCAAACCCTCACCTTTAATGTTTAAGATGGTCAGATGAGTAGAAGGCGCTCGCCCTAATGCTTTAGAGGGTCACTAGCATGCCCTTGCTCCTAATGTTTCAGAGAGTCAGCCAGCAGACCCTCACCTCTAATGATTTAGAGAGTCAGCTCAGCAGCAGACCCTCACCCCTAATGTTTTAGAGGGTCAACAGCAGGCCCTCACCCATAATGTTTTAGAGGGTCAGATCAGCAGCAGGCCCTTGCCTCTTATGTTTTAGAGGATCACCAGCAGGCCCTCACCCATAATGTTTTAGGTGTTCAGATCAGCAGCAGACCCTCACCCCCAATGTTTTGCTCACCCCTTGCTCCTAATGTTTTTGAGGGTCGCCAGCAGGCCATCAATCATAATTTTTCAAGGGTGTGTAAGATGTCCTCCTTTATGTGTAATAAAGGGTGTATTGGAGAGCTGGTTGCTTTTAATTTTTGGCAGCACTTGCACTTTATATACAAGTAAATATACAGGAAAAAAAAAATTCCTAACAATTTTTCCTCTAAAATCGATTGTATCTTCGGTTTTGTGAATGTTATTGTCAGTCTGTAAAATTGACGTACTACTTGGACAACATCGTTCCCAGCAGCGACCTGGAAGTCCAAGATGCATCCAGACATCCTCCCCATGTTGTTCCCGAACCATTTCAGTCGTGTTTCCATCAATTTCTGACCTTTTCCTATGAACCAGGCACCCTCCGCCCTCCAGAGCAGGGGGTGCCTGGTTTAATGCTCTGGTTCTCCCATTGACTTCCATTGTGTTCGGGTGCTCTGTGGAGCACCCGACCATCCTGAGGTGTTCTACTCGAGCACCCGAGCACTTTGGTGCTCGATCAACACTAATAATCTCTTCTTTGATATTTTTAGAGTGTGAAAAAGAGTAAAACAACTTAGCTAGTGTCTTCGTTTATGGAAATGATATACATCTAGTCTGAAAAGTGGCCTAGCATAACAAAAATATGGTATGGTTTGCACCTTGTGACTGTTCCCATCTGCAAACAGAGGTGTACATGCTTGTTTATCAGGTGGAAACAAATCACTGAATAAAGTGGCCTAACTGGGAGGAAATGCTGTCTGAGCATTTCCTCCCAGTTAGGCCACTTTATTCAGTGATTTGTCTTTCTATATATGAAATGTGCAATTTTTTTTTCTAATCTTTGGCAACATTCTAGTGCACCTGGTAGCCTGTGTCACATGTGCCTGTTTTAGGTGGGGCTCACATCCTCCTCCCTTTTCCCATTGTATTTGTGATTTCAATTTGGAGGTTTGTGGAAGTGTGGCTGTGAGTCGGATCTTAGCACCTATCAGACAGTGTATACACACTATAAGTAGGTTTAGGGGTAGGTCCCGCGTCAACTGAGATACCTTGGCGGGGTACATGGGCTCCGATATGTTCTCGATCTAAATATATTGGCTAAAGTCTCATTTTAACATCTAGCGTGAGGGTTTAGCCTTGTATTTTCATTTGCATATCTTGCAGTGTACCTTTTGCAGTGATGGATTTATCAGGTGGAAAAATCGTTTATGCCGACACCTAAATTATGATTTCTAGGCAGCAGGTCGTGCTTTCTAAACAGAACTGCCCAGAAACAATGAATGTGTATAAAGGCAGATTCAGACTCCCATAGTGCTTTGTGGATCCACAAAACACGGATATCGGCCATGTGCGTTTCGCAATTTGTGGAACGCACATGGCCGCAAACATAATAGAAAATGCCTGTTCTTATTCGCGATTGAGGACAAGAATAGGACATGTTCTATCTTTTCCGCTGAACCGCGGAACAGAACCACAGATGCGGACAGCACACCGTGTGCTGTCGGCATATTTTGCGGTTGCATTTAAATGAATGGGTCCGCACCCATACGGCCGTCTAAATGAGCCCTAAGAATGACTGATAGCAGTAGTGATCGCTCATCCTTATACCATGGAGGTGACTGCTGCATGTCAATGGATCATTTTATCTCCACTAAACGAGCAGGCAATTGTCGGAATGGAGATGTGAGTGACCTAAAGGGATTGTCTGACATCAGCAGATGGCATGAATCATGTAGAGAAAGTAGGTGCTTACTAATGTATTGTGATTGTTCATATTGCCTCCTTTGCTGGCTGTATTGATTTTTCCATCACATTATACACTGCTTGTGTCCATAGTTATGACCATCCTACAATCCCTCAGCGGTGGTCATGCTTGCGCACTATAGGAAAAAGTGTACTGTATGCCTATGCACACTCCGGCAACCAAAAAAGGCCAGTGCATTTTTATTTATTTTTACAAGAAAATGCTGCCTTAGGCCCAAACTTTCTTTTTCACAAGGAATAACATGAGAATATTATCCCAAAATTTGCTACCCATTTACTCCGGAATACAGTAACACCCAGACTATGATCGTGAACTGCTGTTATGGATATGCCAGGGCTCAGAAGGGAAGGAGCGGCATCTGGATTTTTTATCATGGAATTTGCTGAAATGATTTTTATGAGCCATAAAAAAAAAAATTGTTGACTTTGCAATGTGGGGGATTATGTTTTGAAGGACTTTTGTACTTTTTGATCACTTTTCTCCTTATTTGGGATGTGTGGTGGGCAAAAATTAAATTCTGTCAGTGTCTTTTATTTTTATCTTTTATGGTTACCATGTGGTATATATGATATGATAACTTTATTTTTTAGGTTGAGATGATTATGCTGATGCTAAATTTATATGGTTTTTTCATGTTTTACTACCTTTGCATAATTAAATCCCTTTTTATTAAAAATCTATTATATTTTGCATCACCATATACTAACACTCATAACATTTTTTTATTTTCTGTCAACATATAGGTCTGAGAGCTTGTTTTTGGCAGGACAGATTGTACTTTTTATCAGTACAATTTTTAAGTACATAAGACTTTTTGTTCATTTGATATTATGTTTTATGGGAGGCAAGGGGACAAAAAAAACGGTTTTGACGTAATTTATTTTTTTTTTTATGGCATTCACCTGATGGGTTGATCATTAATTTTATAGAGCCAATTGTTACGGATGTGGCAATACCAAATATGTCTGTTTTTTTTTTTTTTTTAGTTTTACACAATAAGAGCATTTTTTGAAAAAAAAAAAACAAAAAACTTTTTCTGGCTATGGTCTTGTGTAACGGCTTGTTTTTTGCAGGATGAGGTGTTTTATTGGTACAATTTTGGGGTACATACAACTTTTGGATCTCTTGAAATCGCTTTTTTTGGGAGGTGAGGTGACTAAAAAACAGCTGTTTTGGCTTAATTTTTTATTTATTTTTCTGACACCATTCACCTGATGGGGTAGATCATGTGATAATTTTATAGATCCAATCATTATAAATGTGATAATACCAAATATGTCTATTTTTATTTTTAGCAATTTTTAAATGACTTACCGTTAATTTGGTCAATGTTGTTTTTTTTTTTACAAATTTGTTTTTAATTTTTATAAAATTCTTTTAGATTTGTTTATTTTACACTTATTTTTCTCCTATAAGATCATATAAGACATTTAACATCACTTTTCTTTTTTTTTTTTTTACTATTGATTTCTCCTGTAACTGGGGCTGACACAGTAGCCCCAGTTACAGGAGGAATACACAACCCAAAAATGTTGTACAGCTTAATACTGTGCTGTACAGCCTTACTGCAGGGCTGATCGGGGTCTGAAGCAAACCTGGGAAGGACACCCAGGAATGGTCCCTGCCGTCTTTAAGGGGTGCTCTGCAATCACTGACAGCGGGCCCCCCGCGAATTTCAATTGCAAATATCGGCAATTCGATAATTTGCGAATATTTCGAATATCTCAAAATATATTCGTAATCGCGAATATTTGTTTGGTTTTTAAATATCAGTCTATGCAAATTTTTATGCAAATTTTATGCGAAAATTATATGCAAATTTTTTAATGCAAATGTTTGCAATCAAGATGATAATGCCTGAAGATCAGGAATTCGAGAATATATGGCGAATATTTGCCCAAATATTTGGCCAAATATTCGCAATATATCGCAAATTCGAATATTGCCCCTGCTGCTCATCACTAGATATATCCTTAAAACAATACATAAAACTAGGGAGACAAAATTGCAGGTACAAGTGTAGCTAATGCGACAAATGCAACAAGTTGTGAAATAACTAAATAGCAGCAACATTTTGTTCACCACAGCCAATAGAAGCAACAAAAAAACTAAGGCAGGTACATCCTTAGTATATTTCCTTTATAATGCCGCATATATGGGCTGAGGGGCAACGCAGAGTTATTGTGTGTATACATTGTCTTGTATACAATCAAAGCACTGGTAAACAAAGGTTAGTCCAGACTAATAGTAGTTGATAGTGTTAGTGAGCTTAATATGTCCAAATAAATTGAATTAATGTTGCATAAAATAATAAGTCCACCTTTGCCAGCATAAATCCAGTAGTTAGTAAGTAAGGAGCGGCGTCCTGCTTTGACATTAGAACAGCAGGCAAGCAGAGGATTGCCCGGACAACATACAAGGTTTGTGTCTATTTCATGCTTGTGCATTTTATGTTGTTATACTTTAACGGGGCCGGTGGACATTCTGTTCGCATCTGGCAGCAACGGATCTGCTTCATTCCTAGTAGACTGTTCCATCAGGGAATGAAATACACAGATGTGGAGCTAGCTTTATGCTAATTCTTCAGCTTGTTTTAACCCATATTTGGCCATAGATTGCTACTTGAATGAATACCAGCCGCGGAAATGAAGGTGAAGTCTAGAGCCTCCATGTTCTTAGGATCCAGCACCATTTAAGAATTTGGTAGTATTAAGTCTGTACTCCGTGCCTGTCTCCACCCTGCTCACCCGCTCCACAACTGCCGGGTTATGGTGGCTCAGACCCCCATCTTGTACTTCCCTGAATTCCCGGCCACTGGAGTAATTGTGCTTGTTTCCTCCACACGACTGATGCTTGCCTTTTGCTGGCAATACATTTCACTGCCTGTAGGGCGCACGCTTCCTCTGGTTTTAAAGAGTCCATACACATGCACCCTAATCATTCAAGACAATTGATGACCACTCAGAAATAGGTTCTAGTACGGTAGGATCCTGCAAAGGTGCGCTGATTGTGTTTGTCTGCCTGTGTACCAACCTCTGCCTGATAACCTGGATTTGACCCTTAACTGTCCAACCTGACATCTGCCTGATCTCCATTTTGATCCTGAGCCGTCTTCTTTTACTTTGGATTGTTTATCAGATTGCACAAACTCTGCCTGCACTGACCTTAGTCTACCTTTGACTATAGGTTCCAACATCCTGACTGTGGTACCCAACTAGGGATGAGCAAATCGTCTTAAGATAAAGCATCTGAAGTCGATTGGCATAAATCTTCATTTGAATACTGTACAAAGCGAGCACTCTGTACAGTATTAGTAGTGATGAGCGAACACCTGGAAGTTCGCGTTCGGGAAGTTCGACCGAACTTCCCGAAAATGTTCGGGAAAAATGAATTAAAATAAAAAAAATAAAAATTAACAAATATCAATTGGAGAGAGGTCCCACAGCAAGGAATCATGTGTCATATCACCCACCACTGGAGAAGGCCACTTTCAGTTATTTCGGCCCCAGCACCCAGACAGAGGAGAGAGGTCCCACAGCAAGGAATCATGCGTCATATCACCCACCACTGGAGAGGCCACTTTCAGTTATTTCGGCCCAGCACCCAGACCGAGGATACAGGTCCCACTGCAAGGAATTATGCGTCATATCACCCACCACTGGAGTAGGCCACTTTCAGTTATTTCGGCCCAGCACCCAGAAAGAGGAGAGAGGTCCCACAGCAAGGAATCATGCATCATATTACCCACCACTGGAGAAGGCCACTTTCAGTTATTTCGGCCCAGCACCCAGACAGAGGAGAGAGTTCCCACAGCAAGGAATCATGCGTCGTATTACCCACCACTGGAGAAGGCCACTTTCAGTTATTTCGGCCACAGCATCAGACAGAGGAGAGGTTCATTCAACCGTGGGTTGCACCGCGAGATCATGGTAAAGTTAAAAAAATGAGGATTCAATAAAGAAGTGCCCCGTAGAAAAAGAATACATGTTTGAGGGGAAGGCAGTTAAAAATGTCTATTCTGCACAAGGGAGGCACAGGTCCTGTGGGATCCATGCCTGGTTCATTTTTATGAACGTCAGCTTGTCCACGTTGGCTGTGGACAGGCGGCTGCGTTTGTCAGTAATGACGCCCCCTGCCGTGCTGAATACACGTTCAGACAAAACGCTGGCCGCCGGGCAGGCCAGCACCTCCAAGGCATAAAATGCTAATTCTGGCCACGTGGACAATTTGGAGACCCAGAAGTTGAATGGGGCCGAACCATCAGTCAGTACGTGGAGGGTTGTGCAGACATACTGTTCAACCATGTTAGTGAAATGCTGCCTCCTGCTAACACGTTCCGTATCAGGTGGTGGTGCAGTTAGCTGTGGCGTGGAGACAAAACTTTTCTACATTTCTGCCATGCTAACCCTGCCCTCAGAGGAGCTGGCCGTGACACAGCTGCATTGGCGACCTCTTGCTTCTCCTCTGCCTTCGCCTTGGGCTTTCACCTGTTCCCCTGTGACATTTGTGAATGCTCTCAGGAGCGCGTCTACCAGTGTGCGCTTGTACTCGCGCATCTTCCTATCACATTCCAGTGCAGAAAGTAAGGTGGGCACATTGTCTTTGTACCGGGGATCCAGCAGGGTGGCAACCCAGTAGTCCGCACACGTTAAAATGTGGGCAACTCTGCTGTCGTTGCGCAGGCACTGCAGCATGTAGTCGCTCATGTGTGCCAGGCTCTCCAGAGGTAAGGACAAGCTGTTCTCTGTGGGAGGCGTATCGTCATCATCCTCCGTATCCCCTCAGCCACGCACCAGTGATGGGCCTGTGCAGTGTCGAGTGCCACCCCGCTGTGAACCTGATTCATCCTCATCCTCCACCTCCACCTCCTCCTCATCCTCCTCGACCTCCAGTAGTGGGCCCTGGATGGCCACATTTGTACCTGGCCTCTGCTGTTGAAAAAACCTCCCTCTGAGCCACTTCTAACAGACTGGCCTGAAAGTGCTAAAAATGCATATGAGGCGGTGAGCGGGAAGGCCGAAGTTCCGCTGTAGCGCAGACAGGCGAGCAGCGGCAGGATGTGAACGCTGGAAGCACGCACAGACGGCCCTCACTTTATGCAGCAGCTCTGAAATGTCGGGGTAGTTGTGAATGAACTTCTGCACCACCAAATTCAGCACATGCGCCAGGCAAGGGATGTGCGTCAAACCGGCTAGTCCCAGAGTTGCGACGAGATTTTGCCCATTATCGCACACCACCAGGCCAGGCTTGAGGCCCACCGGCATAAACCACTCGTCGGTCTGTTGTTCAATACCCCGCCACAACTCCTGCGCGATGTGGGGCCTGTCCCCCAAACATATGAGTTTCAGAATGGCCTGCTGACGTTTACCCCAGGCTGTGCTGAAGTTGGTGGTGAAGGTGTGTGGCTGACTGGATGAGCTGGTGGAAGCAAAGGAGGAGGAAGCCGAATAGGAGGAGGAGGCTACAGGAGGCAAAGAATGATGCCCTGCAATCCTTGGCGGCGGAAGGACGTGCGCCAAGGAACTCTCCGTCTGGGGCCCAGCCGCCACTACATTTACCCAGTGTGCAGTTAGAGAGATATAGCGTCCCTAGCCGTGCATACTGGTCCACGTATCTGTGGTTAGGTGGACCTTGCCACAGATGGCGTTGCGCAGTGCACACTTGATTTTATCGGATACTTGGTAGCGCAGGGAAGGCACGTCTGTCTTGGAGAAGTAGTGGCGGCTGGGAACAACATACTGTGGGACAGCCATATACATCAGCTGTTTGAAGCTGTCTGTGTCCACCAGCCTGAATGACAGCATTTCAAAGGCCACTAGAAATGCTGGCATTCAGGTCCAAGGCTCGAGGGTGGCTAGGTGGGAATTACGCTTTCTCTCCAAGGTTTGTGAGATGGAGAGCTGAACGCTGCCGTGTGACATGGTGGAGATGCTTGGTGACGCAGGTGGGGGTGTCGGTGGCACATCCTCTGTTTGGTGGGCGGCAGGTGCCAACATTCCTCCCGAGGCGGAGGAAGAGGCCGAGGCAGCAGCAGAAGAGGGAGCAGGGGGAGCCTGAGTGAGTTCCTTGTTTTTAAGATGTTTAAAAGAGGTCATGCAGGTTGTGCTAAGGTTCAGAACGTTAATGCCTCGCTTCAGGATCTGATGACACAGCGTGCAAACCACTCGGGTCTTGTCGTCAGCACATTGTTTAAAGACGTGCCATGCCAGTGAACCCCTTGAAGCTGCCTTTGGGGTGCTCGGTCCCTGGTGGCGTTGGCCAGTAGCAGGCGAACTCTCTTGGCGGCGGCTGGTCTGCTTTTGCCCCCTGCTTCCTCTTTTGCTACGCTGTTGGCTCGGTCTCACCACTGCCTCTGCCTCTGAACTATGAAAGTCTGTGGCATGACCTTCATTCCATGTGGGGTCTAGGACCTCATCGTCCCCTGCATCGTCTTCCACACAGTCTTCCTCCCTGACCTCTTGTTCGGTCTGCACACTGCAGAAAGACGCAGCAGTTGGCACCTGTGTTTTGTCATCATCAGAGACGTGCAGACTCCGATGAGGTGGTATTCCCATGTCCTCATCATCAGGAAACATCAGTGGTTGTGCATCAGTGCATTCTATGTCTTCCACCACTGGGGAAGGGCTAGGTGGATTCCCTTGGGAAACCCTGCCAGCAGAGTCTTCAAACAACATAAGAGAATGCTGCATAACTTGAGGCTCAGAAAGTTTCCCTGATATGCATGGGGGTGATGTGACAGACTGATGGGCTTGGTTTTCAGACGCCACCTGTGTGCTTTCTGCAGAAGAGTGGGTGGGAGATAATGTTGTGAACGTGCTGGATCCACTGTCGGCCTCCTAATTGACTAGCGCCTGTACCTGCTCAGGCCTTACCATCCTTAGAACGGCATTGGGCCCCACCAAATATCGCTCTAAATTCTGGCGGGTACTGGAACCTGAGGTAGTTGGTTCACTAGGACGTGTGGCTGTGGCAGAATTGCCACGTCCTTTCCCAGCACAAGAGGGTACACTAACACCACCACGACCGCGTCCGCGTCCCTTACTAGATGTTTTCCTCATTGTTACCGTTCACCAAGCACCGCAATAAGAAAAAAATATTTGGCCCAATGTATTGATTTCAAATTCAGGCCGTTTTTTACAGGCACCTACAACACTATCTGCCTATTTATTTATGTAGCGTATTACACTAATCCAGGCACATCAGTAACCACTAATTTAGGGCAATATCTCTTTTAGGGCTAATATTTAGGCCCTGGATGAAAGTTATCCTTTTATGGACAGATTTACTATTGGCCTGCAACAGCTCGAACACCAGGTTCAGGGTATTGCTATTTTGGCAATTTAATTTTACCCCAGAACAAAATATATCCTTTGCAGGACACTATGAAACTTGGCCAGCCAGAGCTGAAACCACTGATTTATGGTATTGCTATTTTGGCAATTGAATTTCACCCCAGAACAAAATATACCCTGTTACGGACAGATTTAAACTAGGCCTGCAACAGCTGGAACACCAGATTCAGGGTATTGCTATTTTGGCAATTGAATTTCACCCCAGAACAAAATATACCCTTTTACGGACAGATTAACACTTGGCCTGCAACAGCTGGGACACCAGATTCAGGGTATTGCTATTTTGGCAATTGAATTTCACCCCAGAAGAAAATATATGTTTTAGCGGACACTATTATACTTTGCCAGCCAGAGCTGAAACCACTGATTCATGGTATTGCTATTTTGCTAATTGAATTTCACCCCAGAACAAAATATATGTTTTGGCGGACACTATTATACTTTGCCAGCCAGAGCTGAAACCACTGATTTATGGTATTGCTATTTTGGCAATTGAATTTCACCCCAGAACAAAATATATGTTTTGGCGGACACTATTATACTTTGCCAGCCAGAGCTAAAACCACTGATATATGGTATTGCTATTTTGGCAATTGAATTTCACCCCAGAACAAAATATACACTTTTACGGACAGATTAACACTTGGCCTGCAACAGCTGGGACACCAGATTCAGGGTATTGCTATTTTGGCAATTGAATTTCACCCCAGAACAAAATATATGTTTTGGCGGACACTATTATACTTTGCCAGCCACAGCTGAAACCACTGATTTATGGTATTGCTATTTTGGCAATTGAATTTCACCCCAGAACAAAATATATAATTTGCAGGACACTATCAAATTTGGCCAGCCAGAGCTGAAACCACTGATTTATGGTATTGCTGTTTTGGCAATTGAATTTCACCCCAGAACAAAATATATAATTTGCAGGACACTATGAAACTTGGCCAGCCACAGCTGAAACCACTGATGTATGGTATTGCTATTTTGGCAATTGAATTTCACCCCACAACAAAATATATGTTTTTGCGGACACTATGAAACTTTGCCAGCCACAGCTGAAACCACTGATTTATGGTATTGCTATTTTGGCAATTGAATTTCACCACAGAAAATAATCTATCCTTTGCCAGACAGCAGACAGTATTATACTTGACTAGCCAAGGGTGGAACACCAGATTTAGGGGATTGGTTTTTGGGCAATTGTATTTAACCCCTTAATAAAATATAGAAATTGCTATCCTGAGTTTCTAGGGGTGGCAATTAGCACAGCCAAGCCACTGATGTAGGAAATAGCAAAAAAAAAAAAATTGTATTGATGGATTGATGGACTTGGTGGCAGCTTGTTCTGATGCACCATAAGTCACAAAATGGCCACCGATCACCCCAGAAAATAAGTGACAGAAAAACGCTCTGTGCAGCCTAAAAACCAGTGAGCAAGTAACTAGCAGAAGTTCAATCATTCACAGCTGTAGATTAATCAGTTCATTATGTGCTGTTGCTGACTTTTCCCTGCCTAATCTCGCCCTCACAGAAGCTGCGTCCTCTCCCTACACTAATCAGAGCAGTGTGACGTGCGGCGCCACATGACTCCAGCTTAAATAGAGGCTGGGTCACATGCTGCACTTGGCCAATCCAGCCATGCCATTAGTAGGCATGGCTGTGATTGGCTCTTAGGGCAAGAAGTAAAACGCTAGCCCTTCAGAAAGCGGGAAGTAATCGCCGAACAACGAACCCGAACTTTTTTGAAAATGTTCGGGTTCTGGTCCGTGTCCCAAATACCCCAAAATTTGGTACGAACCCGAACTATACTCGATCTGTTCGCTCAACACTAAGTATTAGAATTAGAGATGAGCGGATTTTTTTAAAATTCGATTCGGTCGGGTCACCAAATTTTTTCAAAACATTTGGTTCGATTTGAATTTATTTGTGGCAAATCACATAAAAAAATGGCTATTTCCGGGCTGTAGAGATTCTTTATAGTGGTGTAGAACACTGTGCCTTGCAGTAACACGCATAAGGAGTCTGCTGTGGTAGTGAAATATTACACAGAGTGGCACAATGACAGTGTGGAGGTGGAAGGAGCAGCATCAGGAGACCACAGAGTGGCAAGGTGACATAGTGTGGAGGTGGCAGCAGCATATGGAGACCTCAAAGTGACCCAATGACAGAGTGGAGAGGTGGCAGCAGCATCAGGAGACCACAGAGTGGCAAGGTGACATAGTGTGGAGGTGACAGCAGAATCAGGAGACCACAGAGTGGCAAGGTGATATAGTGTGGAGGTGGGTTGCAATACGAGTACCAGCTGAAGATGGTGGGTGAAAGAAGGAGCACTTGGCATCAGATGTGTGGCATCAGGTGGGTGGCAGCATCAGAGTAGTAGCTGAGGCAGGTATCTAGAAGAAACCAGTCTCTTTTGTCAAAGTGTTGGTGTGGCACCATGTCTGACATGTCACCATGTCTAGTCTGATGCATCAGGAATTGTTGGGTGGAAATCTTCACTGATCCACGTCTGATTTATCTCGACAATGGTCAGTCTCTCAACATTTTGGGTGGACAGGCGAGTTCTTCTTGGGGTAACTATGGCACCCGCTGCACTAAACACACACACTACTGGCCGGACAGAACAGCTTTTGCAGGGCAAACTCTGCTAGTTTTGCAGCGGATCTTCAAAGTGGCGTGGCAGGGTACTGTCCAAGAATGCCACCACCTGCCGGTTCAGGTCCTGCTCTAGGTCTCGCTGCTGTTTCTGGTGAGTAGTTTATTTACTATGCGGGTGAAGAAAGCTACTAATCAGCTACTGTAGACTCAGGCTGCTGCTGATGGAGCTGGTACTGCTCCTGCCACCCCACCCCTCCCCAGCAGCCATGTCAGTGGAACGTGAGCACAAAGGGCCCCCCCGGTCAGACTTGCGAGAGGATGGACGATGGCGCAAATAGGCAACGGCCAACTGACTACATAGGATATCTCTGTAGTAGTTCAGTTTGTCCTCCCTCTCGGTGGGTGCAAAAAAGGCCCCCATTTTGGACTGGTAGCGAAGGTCCAACAAGGTGGAGAATCAGAAGTCACCCCTGTGTCGAATGGTGACAATTCGGCTGTCACTATGCAAGCAAGTAAGCATGCATCGGGCTATTTGTGCAAGTGACTCGGAGGTACTCCCTGCCTCCATCTCCACTGCATACTGCCACGGTGTGTCTGGGTCCTCTGCCTCGTATTCCTCATCGCCATTTAGCTCCTCTAGCTGCTCCTGCTCCTCCTCTCCTGTCAACTGTGTAGAAAAACCACCCATTTAACTACACATTGCTAGTGCTCTAATGTCCTCCTCCTCCTCCAGTTAAGCCCCCACAGGGCTCATGTGGCCATGGGATCTAGGTGCCACATCTCCAGTTCCCTGACCAGCCAGATTTATCAGCATCTGTTCCAGGGCATGAAGCAGTGAAATGATGATGTTCATCTCGTAGTCCTGGCGACTTACAAATAACGTGGCCTCCTCAAAGGGCCTAAGCAAACGGCAGGTGTCACGCATAAGCTGCCACTGGCTGACATCGAAGTTACACAGAGGAGTATTCCTGTCCGCTTGGATAATGAAGAAATTGTTTATGGCCTTTCTATGTTCGTATATTCGGTCCAACGTATGGAGGGTGGAATTTCAATGGGGGCAAATGTCGCATATCAGACTATGTTGGGGGATGCCGCTCTGCCGCTGCAGCTCAAGGAGGGTGTGCTTTGTGGTGTATGAGTGGCTGAAGTGCATAAATACATAGTTTCCTGGCCATTTTTAGGATGTCTTGCAGATGGGTGTAAGACTTCAGGAACCGCTTGACAACCAGATTGAACACATGTGTCTTCTTTCTAAAATGGGGTCACATGTGAGGTTTTTGTACTGCCCTGGCATTTGAGGGTCTCCGCAATCATTACACGTATGGCCAGCATTAGGAGTTTCTGCGATTCTCCTTATATTGGGCATACAGGTAATGAGATTTTTTTTTTCCGTTCAGCTTCTGGGCTTAAAAAAAAAAAATAAAATGAACGGCACAGATTTTTTCATTCAAATCAATCAATGTGGATAAAAAAATCTCTGCCAAAATCAGTGACTGCGGTGCGGTGGGCTGGGTGCTAACTACCTAACAAGTAGCTAACTAACTGGCGGTGATAATGGACCCTTATGCCCCATTCACACGTCCGCAATTCTGTTTGCGGAACGGAATTGCGGACCCATTCATTTCTATGGGGACAGACTTTGTCCCGCTCGGATCCGGAATTACGGATCCGCGCTTCCGGGTCTACGCTTCCGTTCCGCAAAAATATAGAAAATGTCCTAATCTTGTCCGCAATTGCGGACAAGAAAAGGCATTTTCTATATAGTTCTGGCAATGTGCGGATCTAAAAAATGCAGAAAGCAAATTGCCGGTGTCCGTGTTTTGCGGATCCGCGGATCCGTAAAACACATATGGACATGTGAATGGAGTCTTACAGGGGGGTGATCAGTGACAGGGGGGTGATCAGGGAGTCTATATGGGGTGATCAGGGGTTAATAAGTGACAGGGGGGGGGGTAGTGTGGTGCTTGGTGCTACTTTACATAGCTACCTGGTCCTCTGGTGGTCGATCCCAGCAAATGGGACCACCAGAGGACCAGGTAGCAGGTATATCAGACGCTGTTAACAAAACAAAACAGCATCTGATATACCTCTTTGATTCTTTTTATTTTATGTCTACAGCCTGCCAGCGATTAATTATCGCTGGCAGGCTGCAGTATAACTGCCGAGCCGTGAGCCGCTGTGAACACGCGTGCTTTCACAGCAAATCTCGCCTCTCGCGAGATGACGCGCCGACGTGTCAAGGAGGAACAAACCTGCCGCCGCCTGGACTCATCCGTGCGTTAGGCGGTCGGCAGCCAATACATTCTAATACTGTACGGAGTGCATGATCCGCACACTAATCAAACATAGTTTTATGCGAATCGATTTCTGATGTTTCATCCAAAGTTGATTCGCTCATCCCTTTACCCAACATACAGCATGTTGATCACTTTTTTTTATTCTATTTTTTTTTTTTTTCTTGTCTAAATATTGCTGTGCTGTCAATGGTCAATTTTTTAAAGGTTTCACTGTGCAGTATAACTGGCAAAAAGGGTTCTGATGGCTAGACAGTGGTAGTTTCTCTCTCTGTCAACCACTTAGATTTCATAGTTACATCTAAAGACAGCATACAGAGGAATAAACTGCCAAAATCGGAGCTAGCTTTAATCCCGGCAGTTGCAGAAAGGTGTCAGCTATAGTCACAGCTGACATTTGCTATAGATGGTGCAAGCTGTACTCTTGTGCCTGTAAAATCCACTTGATGTGACTGTATATCCAGATATGACAAGCCAATAGTGGTCTGGACACACAGTTACGTTCTTTTGCCTGAAGCTGGGTTTTCCCAGCTTTTTAACACTGCCTATCCTGATTCCAACCTTCAGCACCCCTGCTGATCAGCTGATGATATACTGTATATATATATATATATATATATATATATATATATATATATATATAGTATATTTTTAATTATAATTTATATTTTATTTGCCATTGTTGCTACAGTTGAAATTACCGGTAATTCAGCATGAATCAAGCAGATTTTATAAACACATAATATTCATAAAGTTAATAAGGTTTCCATTTGGTTTTATTTTTTTCAGCAAACTTTTCTGGTGTAACTATAGCTTTAATGTTTTAGAAATTAATTTATATGTTTTTTTATCGTTTAAATACTGTTCACTATAAAATACAAACCCAATCTCCACAATAAAAAGAAAAACAATAGTTAATAAACTATACATATCTCAAAATGGTACTGGTACCACAACACATCCTCTAAAATAAAGCTCCCCTCCAAAAAAAATGTCATGATGCAAAACAAAATGTCTCCTTTCCATGGACTATGCTTTAATTATACAGCTTAACTTTTACCAAAAGGACAGTGTTGTCAGTAGTGTTGAGTGTGAATATTCTCATTGCAAATATTTATCGTGAATATCGGCACTTCGAGAATTCACGAATATTTCAAATATAGGAAATATATTCTTTAAAAACGAATACTAATTAAAAAAATTTTTTCATCTGAACCCATTACCTGCTTCTTGCTTCTGGGCCAATGTGAGAAGGCTGCAATATTGCAGTCGGTAGTGAATTAGAATATTCTATCTTCATTATTTAATTTATTTCATCTTATGCAAAATATGGGCAATGTAATATGTGCGGTAATCGAGTAAAGGCGAATTATAGGCAACTTTCCTTTTGGGTTGGCTTGCTAAAAATTGCGAATATGTAGTATATACTATATACTACATATTCACGAATTCTAGCCAGCCAACCCAATAGGTATATTGCCTATAACCCGCCCTTACTGGATTAATGCGTATATTACATAGCCGATTTTTCACAATCAAGAGAATAATCTCGAATACGAATATTTGCAAATATCTGATGAATATTCTACCACAAATTTGCAAAAATATCGCAAATTTGAATATTGCCCCTGCCGCTCATCACTACTCAGCAGTTCCCCCCCCAAAAAAAATAATAATATATAAATAATAATAAAAGGCAAGTTAACCTTCTCCAAAATGGTTCAAAAAGACCACATACAGGTACTGTACATATGAAGAACTTAAAAATATTATTTTGAAATACAAATAAATAAAAACTTTAAAAAAAAAATGCTCACTCTAAAGTAAAAATTAAAGATCAACTGATTTATATTTTCATTTTGATACAGACTTCTCAGGGATCAAGAAGAAACTTGGTTCCAGTTCATTAGATTTATTGGGGGGAAAAAAAATCTATGGAATCTGAATTAAGATAACTAATGAGAAACCAAACCCTGGACTGTGCTGAACTTCAGGACTATGAATATGCAATCTAAAAATTTTAGTTTGGTGACAGAAATATTTCTTTTGGGATTTCAGAATATACAGAATTTTAAGATTTTCTTCTCTCTTCTGCTTCTGATCATCTTCTTTGTGACAGTATGTGGAAACCTCCTCATTATTCTAGCGGTGTCCTACAACAGATCGCTCCACTCTCCCATGTATTTCTTCCTCACACAGCTCTCCTTCTCAGATATCCTCCTTACCACCATCATAATACCTAACATGCTCCACATTTTGTTCTACGAAGGAACATCTGTGTCTTTTATCGGCTGTTTGATACAATTTTACCTGTTTATAGCCACAGAGGCATTTGAATGCCTTCTCCTGACCGTGATGTCTTATGACCGGTATCAGGCAATCTGCAACCCTCTACATTACACCACAGTAATTGACAAGTCATTCTGTCTAAAAGCTATTTTGTTAATCTGGTTGATCATTTTTTGCATGATTTTGATGTTTTCTGTTACAATGAGTCAATATCAATTCTGTGGACCCAATGTCATTGACGATTTCTTCTGTGATTTAGATCCTGTACTTGAACTTTCCTGCTCAGATACTTCTTTAGTCAAAATAGAAAGTATGATACTGGTTATACCTATCGTCCTGTTCCCATTTACTGTGATCATTGTCTCATATGTGTACATTATCTTCACTATACTGAAGATTCCTTCTGTGACAGGGAGGCAGAAGACCTTTTCCACCTGCAGCTCTCACCTAGCTGTAGTGTTTATATATTACGGGACAATCATTACTATGTATTCATTCCCAAATATGGGGGATGTAAAGAAAATTCTCTCCTTGTTCTACACTGTTATCACCCCAATTCTGAACCCTGTTATATACAGTCTGAGTAACAGAGATATTAAGCAAGCTTTTAGAAAGCTATTGAGCAAAGTGGCTTCTGGGCTTCCAACAAGTTGGCTCAAAGGTCTGCCTCATTTGTAATAATCAGATTAGGTTATAGAGGTTAAATATGGCAGTGATGGACAGGCTTATTTTTTGTGGCAGGAAGTCACATATTAGAGCCCTAGGGGTTTTTGCACATGGCCATATTATGACCCTAAGGGCTCATGAACACAGCCGTAGGCGGTACGTGCATTGAGGACCCCAATTTGCGGTCTCCAATGCACGGGCAACCTCCGTATGGCTACCGGGATGAATCCAGACCCATTTGACTTGAATGAGTCTGCATTCGTCCGTTCTGCAAAAAGATAGGACATGTTCTATCTTTTTGTGGTACAGAAGTACGGAATGGAACACAAAAGAAGCACTCCATAGTGTTCCGTTCCCTGATTCGGTTCCGCATCTCTGGATTTGCAGACCCATTGAAGTGAATGGGTCCGCATTCGTGATGCGGAATGCACGCGGAGCGGTTCCCGTGTATTGTGGATCCGCAAATGCCATCCGACTCCGCAATATGGCAACGGGCAGCACACATTGGTGTGCATGAGCCCTAAGGATGGTATTGTATACGTCTCTTTTACTGTAGATCTGCATGAACAAAACAATAGCTGATCTCAGGGAGACCAGCCACAAAAACACTGCGGAGCCTCACTTAAGAGTCTCAACACAGCAATCCAAAATGCAAATCTCCCTGGGAAACAGTAATATGTAAAACGAATGTGGAGCCCTAGTATTGGGTCTACAACACAATGAAAGCCATATATCCCTTAAAGGGGTGTCTCCATTACAGAGATCACCAAATCCACCATATTAAGTGGCCCCCTATATCAAGATCCCGCTTTTTTACAAGCTTTAAGGATGTGACGGGGAAAACCTAAGCCAGTTATCCATCCACAGAGATCTGCATGTACACAATCATAAATCTCTGGTGAAAGTGCCTGGTAGAAAATACAGAGGGATGGAAGTAGCACAGGGTTGTGGATGGGAAACTTGGATAAAAGTAGTTTCACTTCATCAAATAGTGAGAGAGTCCAAGATGGTCAACAATATTCCAGGGATTTTTATGTTGGCTCAGTCTTCATTAGTAATGGTCAGATTTGATTTGGCTGCTTCGCCGAATTTCACAAAGAAATTTGATTTGTGATAAATTACTTGTTTACAAAGTTTATTCCTTTGTATGTAGTGGGTGCAATGATGGGGAGCGGCGATCACGCCGCCCAGTCATTGAACCCTTCAGATGCTGCGTACATCGTGATCGTGGAATTTGATGCTTCAATTGAGGCTTTTAAGACTTTAATCAGGTAAAAAAAAAAACATACTCACCTTTTCCATTTGCTTATGGAGAGGCCATTGTGATTGACATCAACATTCCCGGCTAGCACGCTGGCATGGTGACGTCACACTTGACCCAAAGCAAGATTTTGTGCAGTATCTTCAATCAATATGGCTGCGACGGCCTCTCTGCAAGCAAATGGATGAGGTAAGTAGGCTTTTTATAATTCTTTTTGTCTCCTTTTCAGGAAAAATATATTTGTTACCACGAACCAAGAGGAAATTCAGCTTCGCAGCTAACCAAATATTTCCTGAAATTGGTATCAAAGCCACTTCATGTGGCTTTGATTCACTCAACACTAGTCTTCATTATTAAAGGGTCACTGAGTTTTAAGAAAATAAATGTTTTGATCGGCGAGTGACTGTTACAGATCAGCGAGTGTGGACGCACTGTGCCAACCAATAGATTTGACTTAGGGTTAACCCTAAGGGTGTTATCATTACACTGCCCAGTATTCACACTTGTATCACTGTTGAGGGATTCTGACTTCACTACAAGGAAACAACCAGGCCGCTACTTCCTGGCAGGGCCGGCGCATCCTATAAGCTGACTAGGCAGCCGCGGCAGCCTTGGGAAGGGGCGCCGCCAGGAGCGCTGTCCCTCCTCATGCTGCAGCTGCCCGAGTGCTCTATATAGAGCCTCAGGCAGCTGCAGCACTGAACGGGCTGCCACATCCATTAGGGTGCACCACCCGGATGCAGCAAGAGGAGAGGGGCTGACAGGGGCTGACAGGGGCTGTCACTCCATTGTAGCATGGCCGAGCCCTGTATGATCCGCGGGTACATGGAGCATTTGTCTCTTGTACCCGGCCAGACTGACAGGATGTGCGCACACAGTGTGTTAGTCCACCCGAGTACAGGAAACAAAAGCTCCTGTACCCGCGGACCATACAGAGCTTGGCCACACTACACTAGAGATAGGAAGAGAGTGACAAGGGATGAATTGGAAGAGAGTGACAATGGAGGGGTGTGACTTGGAAGAGAGTGACAAAGGAGGGGTAACTTAGAAGAGAGTGACAAGGGAGGTGGGGGGAAACTTGGAATAGAGTGATAAGGGAGGGGGTAACTTGGAATAGAGTGACAAGGGCTGGGGTAACTTGGAAGAGAGTGACAAGGGAGGGGGGGGGCGAACTTGGAAGAAAGTGACAAGGGAGGGGGGGATGAACTTGGAAGAGAGTGACAAGAGAGGGGGCAACTTAGAAGAGAATGACAAGGGGTGCACTTGGAAGAGAGTGACAAGGGGGATGAACTTGGAAGAGAGTGACAAGGAGGGGGAGTAACTTGGAAGAGAGTGACAAGGAAGAGGGGGAAAGGGAGTGACAAGGTAGGAGGGGAGGGGAGATTGACATCCATTACACACACTCAATGCACCCCTTACACTCACTCAGTGCATCCCTTACAAACACAGATTCACACAACACATTCCGTACACACATTCAGAAACACACAATACATCCCTTATACACAAAAACAAACTTCTTTCTATCCCTTACATGAAAACACGGTGCATCCACTCCACACACACACACTGCATCCACTACACACACACACTGCATCCACTACACCCACTGCATCCACTACACCCACTGCATCCACTACACACACACTGCATCCACTACACACACACTGCATCCACTACACAAACACTGTATCCACTCCAAACACACTGCATCCACTACACACACACACTGCATCCACTGCACACACACACACACACACACACACACTGCATCCACTCCACACACACCCACTGCATCCACTACACCCACTGCATCCACTACACACACACTGCATCCACTACACACACACTGCATCCACTACACACACACACACTGCATCCAGTACACACACACTGCATCCACTACACACACACTGCATCCACTACACACACACACACACTGCATCCAGTACACACACACTGCATCCACTACACACACACTGCATCCACTACACACACACTGCATCCACTACACACACAAACACTGCATCCACTACACACACTGCCTCCACTACACACACACACACACTGCATCCACTACACACACACTGCATCCATTACACACACACACTGCATCCACTACACACACAAAACTATAATATAACAGTAGCGTACCTAAATGTTGGCCCAGAATATTTTACATATTAACGTCACACATAAAAATAGCCTTAGGCTATAAAGATTCTGTTTTTGGGTGTGAAATATAACCTTTATTATACTTTTATTAAAATAGCTTTATGAGCCCCAAATCTTAAAAGGTACAAGAAACTATATAATGCCACCTTTTTGTATTTATTTGCAAAGAGATTCACTAATTGGGGTAATGTGTTCGTATCCACACATTTATCCCAATTGGAGATAGAAATCGCTAATCTTGCTGAGTGGTGTTGTTAACCACCTGCCGACTGCCGAAGCATCCGTGCGTCATCTCGCGATAGGCGAGATTTGTCGTTCACAGCGGCGCACAGCTCGGCAGTTATACTACAGCCTGCCAGTGATGATCCATCGCTGGCAGGCTGTAGATGCGATATAAATCGCATCAAACAGCTATATCAGACGCTGCTTTGTTAACAGCGTCTGATATACCTGCTACCTGGTCCTCTGGTCCCATTTTCTGGGATCGACCACCAGAGGACCAGGTAGCTCTGTAAAGTAGCCCCAAGCACCACACTACAACCCCCCCCTGTCACTTATCAACCCCTTGTTAACCCCTGATCACACCATATAGAGTCCCTGATCACCCCCCTGTCATTGATCACCCCCCTGTAAGGCTCTATTCAGACGCCCATATGTGTTAAAACATGGACACCGGCAATGTGCTTTCCGCATTTTGCAGATCTGCACATTGCCAGAACTATATAGAAAATGCCCGCGGACAAGAATAGGACATGTTCTATATTTTTGCAGAACGGAAGTGCAGACCCGGAAGCGCGGATCCGTAAGTCCAGATCCGAGCGGGACAAAGTCTGTCCGCATAGAAGTTAATACGGTCCGCAACTCCATTCCGCCAAACAGAATTGCGGACGGTGAATGGGGGCATAGGGTAACCATTAATCCAGTGTCAGATGGCACCAGTATAACATTTATATCACCCAGCATAGGAGAAGGCGACTTTGAGAGACTTTGACCCCTGCACCCAGACGGAGGAGAGAGGTTTTCACAGCAGAGAATCAGGCATTTAGATCACCCACCACAGGAGTAGGCCATCATTTAATGGGACCCCGGCAACCATGTCAGATGGCAGAAGCATCAGTTTTACATCACCCAGCACAGGAAAAGGCCACTTTGAGAGACTTTGACCCCTGCACCAAGACGGAGGAGAGAGGTTTTCACAGCAGAGAATCAGGCATTTAGATCACCCACAACAGGAGTAGGCCATCATTTAATGGGACCCCGGCAACCATGTCAGATGGCACAAGCATCAGTTTTACATCACCCAGCACAGGAGAAGGCGACTTTGAGAGATTTTGACCCCTGCACCAAGACGGAGGAGAGAGGTTTCACAGCAGAGAATCAGGCATTTAGATCACCCACCACAGGAGTAGGCCATCATTTAATGGGACCCCGGCAACCATGTCAGATGGCACCAGTATAACATTTATATCACCCAGCACAGGAGAAGGCCACTTTAAGAGACTTTGACCCTGCACCCAGATGGAGGAGAGAGGTTTCACAGCAGAGAATCAGGCATTTAGATCACCCACCACAGGAGTAGGCCATCATTTAATGGGACCCCGGCAACCATGTCAGATGGTACAAGCATCAGTTTTACATCACCCAGCACAAGAGAAGGCCACTTTTAGAGACTTTGACCCTGCACCCAGACGGAGGAGAGAGGTTTTCACAGCAGAGAATCAGGCATTTAGATCACCAACCACAGGAGTAGGGCCATCATTTAATGGGACCCCGGCAACCATGTCAGATGGCACAAGCATCAGTTTTACATCACCCAGCACAAGAGAAGGCCACTTTGAGAGACTTTGACCCTGCACCCAGACGGAGGAGAGAGGTTTTCACAGCAGAGAATCAGGCATTTAGATCACCCACCACAGGAGTAGGCCATCATTTAATGGGACCCCGGCAACCATGTCAGATGGCACAAGCATCAGTTTTACATCACCCAGCACAAGAGAAGGCCACTTTTAGAGACTTTGACCCCTGCACCCAGACGGAGGAGAGAGGTTTTCACAGCACATATTAAGGCCTCATATCACCCACCACAGGAGTAGGCCACCATTTAGTTAATTTGACCCCTGCACCCATGTCAGATGGTACAAGCATCAGTTTTACATCACCCAGCACAAGAGAAGGCCACTTTTAGAGACTTTGACCCCTGCACCCAGATGGAGGAGAGAGGTTTCACAGCAGAGAATCAGGCATTTAGATCACACACCACAGGAGTAGGCCACCATTTAATGGGACCTCGGCAACCATGTCAGATGGCACAAGCATCAGTTTTACATCACCCAGCACAAGAGAAGGCCACTTTTAGAGACTTTGACCCCTGCACCCAGATGGAGGAGAGAAGTTTTCACAGCAGAGAATCAGGCACTTAGATCACCCACCACAGGAGTAGGCCATCATTTAATGTGACCCCGGCAACCATGTCAGATGGCACAAGTATAACTTTTTTATCACCCAGCACAGGAGAAGGTGACTTTGAGAGACTTTGACCCCTGCACCCAGACGGAGGAGAGAGGTTTTCACAGCAGAGAATCAGGCATTTAGATCACCCACCACAGGAGTAGGCCATCATTTAATGGAACCCCGGCAACCATGTCAGATAGCACAAGCATCAGTTTTACATCACCCAGCTCAGGAGAAGGCCACTTTGAGAGACTTTGACCCCTGCACCAAGACGGAGGAGAGAGGTTTTCACAGCAGAGAATCAGGCATTTAGATCACCCACCACAGGAGTAGGCCATCATTTAATGGGACCCCGGCAACCATGTCAGATGGCACAAGCATCAGTTTTACATCACCCAGCACAGGAGAAGGCGACTTTGAGAGATTTTGACCCCTGCACCCAGACGGAGGAGAGAGGTTTCACAGCAGAGAATCAGGCATTTAGATCACCCACCACAGGAGTAGGCCATCATTTAATGGGACCCCGGCAACCATGTCAGATGGTAAAAGTATAACATTTATATCACCCAGCACAGAAGAAGGCGACTTTGAGAGACTTTGACCCCTGCACCCAGACGGAGGAGAGAGGTTTCACAGCAGAGAATCAGGCATTTAGATCACCCACCACAGGAGTAGGCCATCATTTAATGGGACCCCGGCAACCATTTCAGATGGTACAAGCATCAGTTTTACATCACCCAGCACAAGAGAAGGCCACTTTTAGAGACTTTGACCCCTGCACCCAGACGGAGGAGAGAGGTTTTCACAGCAGAGAATCAAGCATTTAGATCACCAACCACAGGAGTAGGCCATCATTTAATGGGACCCCGGCAACCATGTCAGATGGCACAAGCATCAGTTTTACATCACCCAACACAGTAGAAGGCGACTTTGAGAGACTTTGACCCCTGCACCCAGACGGAGGAGAGAGGTTTTCACAGCAGAGAATCAGGCATTTAGATCACCCACCACCGGAGTAGGCCATCATTTAATGGGACCCCGGCAACCATGTCAGATGGCACAAGCATCAGTTTTACATCACCCAGCACAAGAGAAGGTCACTTTTAGAGACTTTGACCCCTGCACCCAGAGGGAGGAGAGAGGTTTTCACAGCACATATTAAGGCCTCATATCGCCCACCACAGGAGTAGGCCACCATTTAGTTAATTTGACCCCTGCACCCATGTCAGATGGTACAAGCATCAGTTTTACATCACCCAGCACAAGAGAAGGCCACTTTTAGAGACTTTGACCCCTGCACCCAGATGGAGGAGAGAGGTTTCACAGCAGAGAATCAGGCATTTAGATCACACACCACAGGAGTAGGCAACCATTTAATGGGACCCCGGCAACCATGTCAGATGGCACAAGCATCAGTTTTACATCACCCAGCACAGGAGAAGGCCACTTTTAGAGACTTTGACCCCTGCACCCAGTCAGAGGAGAGAAGTTTTCACAGCAGAGAATCAGGCATTTAGATCACCCACCACAGGAGTAGGCCATCATTTAATGGGACCCCGGCAACCATGTCAGATGGCACAAGTATAACTTTTTTATCACCCAGCACAGGAGAAGGCGACTTTGAGAGACTTTGACCCCTGCACCCAGATGGAGGAGAGAGGTTTTCACAGCAGAGAATCAGGCATTTAGATCACCCACCACAGGAGTAGGCCATCATTTAATGGGACCCCGGCAACCATGTCAGATGGTACAAGCATCAGTTTTACATCACCCAGCACAAGAGAAGGCCACTTTTAGAGACTTTGACCCCTGAACCCAGACGGAGGAGAGAGGTTTCACAGCAGAGAATCAGACATTTAGATCACCCACCACAGGAGTAGGCCATCATTTAATGGGACCCCGGCAACCATGTCAGATGGCACAAGCATCAGTTTTACATCACCCAGCACAGGAGAAGGCGACTTTGAGAGACTTTGACCCCTGCACCCAGACGGAGGAGAGAGGTTTTCACAGCAGAGAATCAGGCATTTAGATCACCCACCACAGGAGTAGGCCATCATTTAATGGGACCCCGGCAACCATGTCAAATGGCACAAGCATCAGTTTTACATCACCCAGCACAAGAGAAGGCCACTTTTAGAGACTTTGACCCCTGCACCCAGACGGAGGAGAGAGGTTTCACAGCACCCAGAAGGAGGAGAGAGGTTTTCACAGCAGAGAATCAGGCATTTAGATCACCCACCACAGGAGTAGGCCATCATTTAATGGGACCCCGGCAACCATGTCAGATGGTACAAGCATCAGTTTTACATCACCCAGCACAAGAGAAGGCCACTTTGAGAGACTTTGACCCCTGCACCCAGACGGAGGAGAGAGGTTTTCACAGCAGAGAATCAGGCATTTAGATCACACACTACAGGAGTAGGCCATCATTTAATGGGACCCCGGCAACCATGTCAGATGGCACAAGTATAACATTTATATCACCCAGCACAGGAGAAGGCGACTTTGAGAGACTTTGACCCCTGCACCCAGACGGAGGAGAGAGGTTTTCACAGCAGAGAATCAGGCATTTAGATCACCCACCACAGGAGTAGGCCATCATTTAATGGGACCCCGACAACCATGTCAGATGGCAGAAGCATCATTTTTTCATCACCCAGCACAGGAAAAGGCCACTTTGAGAGACTTTGACCCCTGCACCAAGACGGAGGAGAGAGGTTTTCACAGCAGAGAATCAGGCATTTAGATCACCCACAACAGGAGTAGGCCATCATTTAATGGGACCCCGGCAACCCTGTCAGATGGCACAAGCATCAGTTTTACATCACCCAGCACAGGAGAAGGCGACTTTGAGAGATTTTGACCCCTGCACCCAGACGGAGGAGAGAGGTTTCACAGCAGAGAATCAGGCATTTAGATCACCCACCACAGGAGTAGGCCATCATTTAATGGGACCCCGGCAACCATGTCAGATGGCACCAGTATAACATTTATATCACCCAGCACAGGAGAAGGCAACTTTAAGAGACTTTGACCCCTGCACCCAGATGGAGGAGAGAGGTTTCACAGCAGAGAATCAGGCATTTAGATCACCCACCACAGGAGTAGGCCATCATTTAATGGGACCCCGGCAACCATGTCAGATGGTACAAGCATCAGTTTTACATCACCCAGCACAAGAGAAGGCCACTTTTTAGAGACTTTGACCCCTGCACCCAGACGGAGGAGAGAGGTTTTCACAGCAGAGAATCAGGCATTTAGATCACCAACCACAGGAGTAGGCCATCATTTAATGGGACCCCGGCAACCATGTCAGATGGCACAAGCATCAGTTTTACATCACCCAGCACAAGAGAAGGTCACTTTTAGAGACTTTGACCCCTGCACCCAAACGGAGGAGAGAGGTTTTCACAGCACATATTAAGGCCTCATATCGCCCACCACAGGATTAGGCCACCATTTAGTTAATTTGACCCCTGCACCCATGTCAGATGGTACAAGCATCAGTTTTACATCACCCAGCACAAGAGAAGGCCACTTTTAGAGACTTTGACCCCTGCACCCAGATGGAGGAGAGAGGTTTCACAGCAGAGAATCAGGCATTTAGATCACACACCACAGGAGTAGGCCACCATTTAATGGGACCTCGGCAACCATGTCAGATGGCACAAGCATCAGTTTTACATCACCCAGCACAAGAGAAGGCCACTTTTAGAGACTTTGACCCCTGCACCCAGACGGAGGAGAGAAGTTTTCACAGCAGAGAATCAGGCACTTAGATCACCCACCACAGGAGTAGGCCATCATTTAATGTGACCCCGGCAACCATGTCAGATGGCACAAGTATAACTTTTTTATCACCCAGCACAGGAGAAGGTGACTTTGAGAGACTTTGAACCCTGCACCCAGACGGAGGAGAGAGGTTTTCACAGCAGAGAATCAGGCATTTAGATCACCCACCACAGGAGTAGGCCATCATTTAATGGGACCCCGGCAACCATGTCAGATGGCACAAGCATCAGTTTTACATCACCCAGCACAGGAGAAGGCGACTTTGAGAGATTTTGACCCCTGCACCCAGACGGAGGAGAGAGGTTTCACAGCAGAGAATCAGGCATTTAGATCACCCACCACAGGAGTAGGCCATCATTTAATGGGACCCCGGCAACCATTTCAGATGGTACAAGCATCAGTTTTACACCACCCAGCACAAGAGAAGGCCACTTTTAGAGACTTTGACCCCTGCACCCAGACGGAGGAGAGAGGTTTTCACAGCAGAGAATCAAGCATTTAGATCACCAACCACAGGAGTAGGCCATCATTTAATGGGACCCCGGCAACCATGTCAGATGGCACAAGCATCAGTTTTACATCACCCAACACAGTAGAAGGCGACTTTGAGAGACTTTGACCCCTGCACCCAGACGGAGGAGAGAGGTTTTCACAGCAGAGAATCAGGCATTTAGATCACCCACCACCGGAGTAGGCCATCATTTAATGGGACCCCGGCAACCATGTCAGATGGCACAAGCATCAGTTTTACATCACCCAGCACAAGAGAAGGTCACTTTTAGAGACTTTGACCCCTGCACCCAGACGGAGGAGAGAGTTTTTCACAGCACATATTAAGGCCTCATATCGCCAACCACAGGAGTAGGCCACCATTTAGTTAATTTGACCCCTGCACCCATGTCAGATGGTACAAGCATCAGTTTTACATCACCCAGCACAAGAGAAGGCCACTTTTAGAGACTTTGACCCCTGCACCCAGATGGAGGAGAGAGGTTTCACAGCAGAGAATCAGGCATTTAGATCACACACCACAGGAGTAGGCCACCATTTAATGGGACCCCGGCAACCATGTCAGATGGCACAAGCATCAGTTTTACATCACCCAGCACAGGAGAAGGCCACTTTTAGAGACTTTGACCCCTGCACCCAGTCGGAGGAGAGAAGTTTTCACAGCAGAGAATCAGGCATTTAGATCACCCACCACAGGAGTAGGCCATCATTTAATGGCACCCCGGCAACCATGTCAGATGGCACAAGTATAACTTTTATATCACCCAGCACAGGAGAAGGCGACTTTGAGAGACTTTGACCCTGCACCCAGATGGAGGAGAGAGGTTTTCACAGCAGAGAATCAGGCATTTAGATCACCCACCACAGGAGTAGGCCATCATTTAATGGGACCCCGGCAACCATGTCAGATGGCACAAGCATCAGTTTTACATCACCCAGCACAGGAGAAGGCCACTTTGAGAGACTTTGACCCCTGCACCCAGACGGAGGAGAGAGGTTTTCACAGCAGAGAATCAGGCATTTAGATCACCCACCACAGGAGTAGGCCATCATTTAATGGGACCCCGGCAACCATGTCAGATGGTAGAAGCATCAGTTTTACATCACCCAGCACAAGAGAAGGCCACTTTTAGAGACTTTGACCCCTGCACCAAGACGGAGGAGAGAGGTTTTCACAGCAGAGAATCAGGCATTTAGATCACCCACCACAGGAGGAGGCCATCATTTAATGGGACCCCGGCAACCATGTCAGATGGTACAAGCATCAGTTTTACATCACCCAGCACAAGAGAAGGCCACTTTTAGAGACTTTGACCCCTGAACCCAGACGGAGGAGAGAGGTTTCACAGCAGAGAATCAGGCATTTAGATCACCCACCACAGGAGTAGGCCATCATTTAATGGGACCCCGGCAACCATGTCAGATTGTACAAGCATCAGTTTTACATCACCCAGCACAAGAGAAGGCCACTTTTAGAGACTTTGACCCCTGCACCCAGATGGAGGAGAGAGGTTTCACAGCAGAGAATCAGGCATTTAGATCACACACCACAGGAGTAGGCCACCATTTAATGGGACCCCGGCAACCATGTCAGATGGCACAAGCATCAGTTTTACATCACCCAGCACAGGAGAAGGCCACTTTTAGAGACTTTGACCCCTGCACCCAGTCGGAGGAGAGAAGTTTTCACAGCAGAGAATCAGGCATTTAGATCACCCACCACAGGAGTAGGCCATCATTTAATGGCACCCCGGCAACCATGTCAGATGGCACAAGTATAACTTTTTTATCACCCAGCACAGAAGAAGGCGACTTTGAGAGACTTTGACCCCTGCACCCAGATGGAGGAGAGAGGTTTTCACAGCAGAGAATCAGGCATTTAGATCACCCACCACAGGAGTAGGCCATCATTTAATGGGACCCCGGCAACCATGTCAGATGGCAGAAGCATCAGTTTTACATCACCCAGCACAAGAGAAGGCCACTTTTAGAGACTTTGACCCCTGCACCAAGACGGAGGAGAGAGGTTTTCACAGCAGAGAATCAGGCATTTAGATCACCCACCACAGGAGGAGGCCATCATTTAATGGGACCCCGGCAACCATGTCAGATGGTACAAGCATCAGTTTTACATCACCCAGCACAAGAGAAGGCCACTTTTAGAGACTTTGACCCCTGAACCCAGACGGAGGAGAGAGGTTTCACAGCAGAGAATCAGGCATTTAGATCACCCACCACAGGAGTAGGCCATCATTTAATGGGACCCCGGCAACCATGTCAGATGGCACAAGCATCAGTTTTACATCACCCAGCACAGGAGAAGGTGACTTTGAGAGACTTTGACCCCTGCACCCAGACGGAGGAGAGAGGTTTTCACAGCAGAGAATCAGGCATTTAGATCACCCACCACAGGAGTAGGCCATCATTTAATGGGACCCCGGCAACCATGTCAGATGGCACAAGCATCAGTTTTACATCACCCAGCACAAGAGAAGGCCACTTTTAGAGACTTTGACCCCTGCACCCAGACGGAGGAGAGAGGTTTTCACAGCACATATTAAGGCCTCATATCACCCACCACAGGAGTAGGCCACCATTTAGTTAATTTGACCCTGCACCCATGTCAGATGGTACAAGCATCAGTTTTACATCACCCAGCACAAGAGAAGGCCACTTTTAGAGACTTTGACCCCTGCACCCAGACGGAGGAGAGAGGTTTTCACAGCACATATTAAGGCCTCATATCACCCACCACAGGAGTAGGCCACCATTTAGTTAATTTGACCCCTGCACCCATGTCAGATGGTACAAGCATCAGTTTTACATCACCCAGCACAAGAGAAGGCCACTTTTCGAGACTTTGACCCCTGCACCCAGACGGAGGAGAGAGGTTTTCACAGCAGAGAATCAGGCATTTAGATCACCCACCACAGGAGTAGGCCACCATTTAATGGGACCCCAGGAACCATGTCAGATGGCACAAGTATAACATTTATATCACCCAGCACAGGAGAAGGCGACTTTGAGAGACTTTGACCCCTGCACCCAGACGGAGGAGAGAGGTTTCACAGCAGAGAATCAGGCATTTAGATCACCCACCACAGGAGTAGGCCATCATTTAATGGGACCCCGGCAACCATGTCAGATGGTACAAGCATCAGTTTTACATTACCCAGCACAAGAGAAGGCCACTTTTTGAGACTTTGACCCCTGCACCCAGACGGAGGAGAGAGGTTTTCACAGCAGAGAATCAGGCATTTAGATCACCCACCACAGGAGTAGGCCACCTTTTGTTTCTTTGACCCCTGCACCCAGTAAGAGGAGAGAGGTCCCACAGCAGAGATTCAGGCATTTATATCAGTCAGCACAGGAGAAGGCCGCTTTCAGTGACTTAGGCCTTAGCACCGACACAGAGGAGACAGGTCAGATAGCACAAGCATCAGTTTTACATCAACCACCACAGGAGAAGGGCACTTTTAGAGACTTTGACCACTGCAGCCACACGGAGGAGAGAGGTCCCACAGCAGAGATTCAGGCATTTATATCAGCCAGCACAGGAGAAGGCCGCTTCAGTGACTTAGGTCTTAGCA